>OX375877.1:62589384-63789384 GCA_947359465.1 Metellina segmentata | reverse complement strand
AGTGTGCTCTGCGATGGTAGCGTATTTTTTTTTAAAGCAAATACATGGGTCTACGATGAAGAGCTTCTTTGTTGAAAGCCGACCAACCAGTCTGGTGGTAAAGGTAGCCTCTAGATTGGAAAGTTTCTTGTTCGCAGTGCATGGATATTTGTAAGCGTATGGTGTGGAGGTTTGCTGGTGCACCTTAAATCTGTCGTGGCCGAAAGTCCTCACGTTGGGTTGTTGTGGAAGTTTGGAGAGTGGGGTGCCAGATCAGGTGTTGCCTCATCATCTGACCGGGGCACCGAATTATGTGTTGTTGTCCTGGGATCTTTCCCCTAGGAGATTGATCCTGGACCGTCGTCAATAGCCCTGTTGTGTTTCTCTAAAATGACGTTAGTTAAAATTACCTTACCTTCGTTGTTGAAACGTCTGAAATCTGTGCTGAGTTCTTGTTATGTGCCCCATTAGCAGGGATGTATTCAGAAGAGGGTACACAGGGCTAGAACCTCATCAAAAAATTTTTTTTTCGATTTATGTATTAGAAAACACAAAACGCTCTTTAATTTTCCTTCAACAAAAATACGTACTATTGTTGATGATGAAACGTAGCAAATCTGCTATTGGTCACGGCGTTGGGAGTATTGAAATTAAATTCCCATACTACCCTCCCATATGTATTTGTACCCATCAATTTTCACCATTCAGTCGGGCCGAATCAAAAAAGTTTATTTAAACAGGAGTTTACGATCACGCTCGTTTTGGTTCTGAACGATGTTAGACCTAATTCGATTTTTGATATCATTTGCTAGCTACATTTCGATACTTCAATGTATACCAAAAGCATCGGTAAAGGATTTTTTTTTCCGGTTCGGTATGATGTCCATGAAGGGTTATCGCGGTGGGTGACACCAACGTTTCCGTCACCGATGCCTCTCTGAAACACGGATCCGGAGTAACTTAAAAGACTAGCAAACGCATTTTACAATTTGGGACGAATCATATATTATTACAAAGGAGTGCTACGAACTCCAGAGGATTGAATCTCGAGCGTCTCAGAAACTCGATTGGCTGAAAATATTCTTAATTACAGCCTGCAACTGCCCTCAGCTACCAAGACCTAATTCCCCAGCCTCCTTTTCCCCGATCCGTGCGAGTCTACGTGTCAAACTTGAGAAAACCATTTAAACTCGACTGTCCGAGCCACTTGGAACGCCGAACAATCATTAGCCCGGCTGGACTCTCTCTGCTACGGACAGCACAGCGCTGCTGCCGGATCAATCTTGCCGTACCCTATGTGTAATTAACAAGGCGCCTACAACATCAATTAGCCGTCCCCCCCACGCGACACCGACCCCCTCCTCCTCTCTCTCCCTCCCCCGCTCTGCTAATTAACTTCATTAACCACTCCTGGGCAGCGCCCGGCCCTGGTCAGGCTCAGAACGCTCTGTCCAAACATCTATGGATCCGGCCACACACGCGCCTATACATATCTGCGCATTCATTTGAGCCTGATACCTTTGTGTCCTCCCCCACCGTCCGACTCTTCTCCAAGACAACGGCGGGAGGGAGAGCTACCCCCAGCGACGCTTTCCAATCAACTAGCCGGACGCTTTCCGGATCGCTGGGTGTCCGGGCCGAACGGGCCCTTAAAGGCACGCGAGAAGCGGCTTCTTAACCGTGACCGTCGGAGGGGGTGGGGAGGGAATTGATTGAGATCCCAGCGGGGAGGTGGTCATTTGAAGGTTTCCTCTGAGCTTCGCGGGTGGACTTCTTTGAAAGTTTTCCTCGGCAGCCGACGCTGGAAAAGATGGATTGAATTGAAACACCTTTGCGTCTTGATGGACTGAGGTGAGTAAGGTGAAGTTGCACACAGGCACGTGTTTCCAGGACCGCGATTGACGTGATGTGACAAGTGTATGTGACCGGAAACAGATATGCGCGACTACGCTCTTTGAAAAACATCTTTTACATAAATGACCTATTACAAAAATTTTAGTTTCTTTGCTTTTTAAGGAGTGGTAAACCCTAAAGTCTCACCGTCTATCTTGAGCACTTTTAGACATCAAATGGGAGAATATTTAAGTACTTTTGATAGCCTTTTTAGATAGGCTGAGGTGAGTTTGGGGAAGTTACACACAGGCACGTGATTTCCAAGATCGCGATTGACATGATGTGACAGGTGAAGTATATGTGACTGGATATAGATATGTGTGACTATTCTCTTTAAAATACATCGCATGACCATAAATGACCTAGTACAAATATTTTAGTTTCTTTGCTTTTTGCGGAGCGGTAAACCTTAAAATCTAACCTTCTATCTTGAGAACTTTTAGACATCTAATGGGTGTGTGAATACTTAAGAACTTTTGAAAAAGCCTTTCTACACAATGTCCTATAATATATATACTATGCCATACACCATGCTCACTAAACAGAAAAGTAATGTTCACATTTTTATTGAATACGTCACACAAACAAAAGTGACATAAAACAGATCCAGATTTAATTTTGGATGCAGCATATTTTACCCTCTAAAGTCTAAGTGGTTCCACACATGTATCCGTTCCGCAACATGCGGACTTGCTTGTATGACTTCAAAATCATTTTGACCTTTTTAAAAATGTCTTTCATTCATCCAATATATGTGATTAGTTACTTAGTCATATGGGTGTTATGGGGTAAAAGCAACTCACACGACTTAGAGAAATCTCGTAACGCTCAAAGGGTTAAATCAGGAGTAGCCAACCTTTTACAGACCATGCGCCAATTTTATTTCACATACGAGTTCAGATGCGCCATATGTCACGCACCTATTCTACCTACTTTCATTCAAGATTGCGGTAGGATCTGCTTCACTTAGGGGAAACTAAATTAGTTTATGTGCGGCAGTATAAAAGACACGCGTTTATTGGAGCACCAACATACACTAGTAAGAGATGATCTCTTGAACGTGAGGGCGATCGCAGTCATAGAGCCCCGCTGATGGTGCTACAGCTGCTATCTTGTTTGGTGAAGATAATTCTGGATTACAGTTGACGGATATGATGAGAGAGAGAGAGAGAGAGAGAGAGCTCTGAGCAAGATGGAGCTCCGAGAGCGAGGTCAGGTTGGAACTTGGAGTAGTCTGTTCTCTCTACTTGCTAGAATTATGCTTAATTATGCAAGTTTATTCATTATGCTTATCATGCAAGTTTATTTCATTATGCTTATGAAATAAACTTGGCATATTCTTAATATCTTTTTTATATAAGTAAGTTTATAGACATAATTATAATTTTCAAATGATTCAATTATTGTACGTATTACAGCACATAAACGTTACTTACCATTAATAAGACTTCTGAGCCTGTTCCGATTTCGTTAGTCTTTTAATGGTTGTTATTAAATTTGTTACTGAGAGCAGCAGATAATTATACAAATTTGAATGAGGTCATTCGCGAAATCGTTTTGCTTTTAATAAATTCCATGAATTAAAAAGTTTGTTTGTGTATGTATGTCGTTCCCAAACGACATATTTTTTTTTTTTTGCAAATTTTCTTAGTTCTGGGGTTTTTTAATGTTTACAGAAATTAATCAGGTCAAAAGCCATTTAGATTTGAAAAAATAAAATCTGCTTATCAAATTTCATTTTCAAAAATGGATTTGCTTTTAAAAAATTGTGACGAACTGATGAGTAAGAAGGTTGTATGAATTGAACTGAGAGCACTCTGATGTTGAAAGTATGAAGATGGATTCAGTCATGGCGCCTACTTCAAAAGAATAAGTAGGCGAAAAGATGCAGTGCGTCACGTTTGGCGCATGCGCCACAGGTTGGCCACCCCTGCTCTAGATTGTGAGACCGAAATATTCCACCCTGATCTCTGATGAAAGATTCAGTACGATCCAGGGACGTGATCCCTCTGCATGGAGGGCATTTCATCTGCAGCTACTCGATTCATTGCTGGATTTGTTTTCTGCAGAACCAGAATTTCCAGCTTCAAATTTCTTTCTCACGTGAAGGAATGTTTCATGTGGGCGCATCACAACCCATTAACACATGCTACAGAAATCTGATGCCTGATCCTACATGCCTGATTCATCGCTATCAACCATCAGTGGTGCGACCCATACACGAATGTCCACCATGACCATTCACAGACGGCTGAGAGAGCGAAATCTACGCTCGTACCGACCGTTACGCCACCTGCCACTCACGCCTGCACACTGTCGAGCCAGATTACATTGGTGCTTGGCTCGATCAGGCTGGAATGATGCTGACTGGGGACGTATAGTCTTTAGCAACGAATCCCGCTTCCAACTGTGTCCTGACGATCATCGAAGACGTGTCTGGAGACGCCCAGGGCAGAGTGCCGATCCTGCTTTCACTATTGCACGCCACACGGGCCCTCAACAAGGAGTTATGGTCTGGGGTACCATTTCCCTTGATAGCCGGACCCCTTTGGTCTTCATTAGAGGTACACTTACTGCACAGCGATACGTAGACGACATTCTGAGACCTGTTTTGCTACCGTTCCTTTCGTAGTACCCTGGGCTTATTTTTCAGCAAGACAATGTCAGACCACATACGGCACGTGTTGCTATGAACTGTCTTCAAGCTTGTCAAGCACTTCCTTGGCAAGCCAGATCTCTCTCCCATCAAGCATGTCTGGGATATGATGAGAAGGCGACTGCATCCGGTAGGGAATGTTGATGACGTAGTCCGACAATTGGATCAAATTTGGCAAGAAATACCGCAAGAGACCATCCTGGAGCTTTATCGGTCTATGCTACGCCGTGTGGCAGCTAGCATCCAGGCTAGAGGCGGGTCAACACCTTATTGAGCTCGTTACTGTAACTCTGAAATAAATCATTAAATTGTTCTGAAATTTAAATCATTTTCTATTCTGTAATAATTTTCCTATCCACCAATTTTTGTCTCCATCGGACAACTCCTTCTTGGTGCGTCGATTATTTTTGTTATAGAGTGTATTTAACTTCAAAAGTTATCAACAGAATTGCAAATTCTGAAAGCATGCCTTTGTTTTAAATAAATTATTTTTGATGTTCTATATTATAAATATTTAATACATATTAGCCGATAATTGTGTTTAAAGTCTGCTTTTAATTTTATTGCAGTTTTCAAAATTCGTACAAAATGCCTGTAGAACAATTGCAATTGCTTGTGTTGCAGAACACTGAACATAACTCTGCACATGGGGGATAGGTAGTTCAATTTTCTTAGCACTGGTATATAGGTATTTTAATTAACGTCGCACTGGAGCAACACAGCGGGCTATAGGCGATGGTCCGGGATTAAACACGTAGGGAAAGATACAAAGCCAACACCCCATAAATTTGAACCACGGTCAGATGACGAGGTCTCCACCTCAGATGGCACTCCACACTTCCACACCACGAGAACGTGAGGACATTTAATGTGCACCAGCCCCCTTTCTACACGTCAGTCTTTGATTCGATTCGAACTCGCAACCCTTCGGTTGCTAATCTGTTACACTTTCAACTAGGCTACGGCCGACCAACCGGTATAGTGGTTAAGGTGTTAGCCTCTAGATCGGAAGGTTCCTGGTTCGAATCCGGGTCCGGGCATGGATGCTTGTAAGCGTATGGTGTAGAGGCGGCTGGTGCACCTTAAATCTGTCATGGCCGAAAGTCCTCACGTTGGGTTGGCGTGGAAGTTTGGAGAGTGGGGTGCCAGCTCAGGTGTTGCTTCGTCATCTGACAGTGGTTCAAAATTACGAGGTGTTGTCCTCGGATCTTTCCCTTAAGGGACTGATCCCGGACCGTCGTCAATAGCCCGTTGTGTTGCTCTAGTAAGACGTTAACTAAAATTACCATTACCATTACCATCAACTAGTGTACCGGGGCTCCAACGTCGCATTGGATAAAATTTCGGCAGTCTAGATTTGCTGATTAGAAACCGGATTAGCAAAACTGGAACCAACCAAGTGGTTCAAAATTACGTGGTGTTGTCCTCGATCATTCCCTTCGGAGGTTGATCTCGGACCATTGTGTTGCTCCAGTGCGACGTTAATTAAATACTTACCAACCTACGATGGGTATGGTAGGTAGGTATTTTAATTAACGTCAAACTGGAGCAATACAATGGGCTATTGATGACGGTCCGAGATCAAACCCAACCGGAAAGATCATAATTGAAATTGATAATCATTAGTTAACGTCGTACTAGAGAAATACAACGGGCTATTGAGGACGGTCCGGGATCAATCCCTTAAGAGAAAGATCCGAAGACAACACATCGTAATTGTGAACCACAGTCAGATGACGTCGATCCAACCAAAGACCTTTGTTTCCATGGGACTTATTTAATCTGTCGGGGCCTCAAATATCCTAATTTTGGAGTGACGTAGGAAGTTTGGAAAGTGGGATGCAAGTTAGGTAATTTGGTAATTTTTAATTAACGTCGTACTAGAGCAACACAACGGGCCAGGGTGAAAGTTAGGAGAGTAGGCTGCCAGCTCTGATGTTAACCTCGTCATCTCAACGTGATTAAAATGAGGAGGTGGTATCCTCGATTCTTTCCCTTCCAGGTTAATCCCGAACCGCAGCAGAGGCCACGGTAAGTATTCCTTGAGTCCATCGAAAGACCGTCGTGTACAAAGGGTTGGTGCATGTTGAATCTGTCGTGGCCTCAAATGTCCTCACGTTGTCGTAGTGTGTATGTTTGGAGAGTGGGGTGCCAGTTCTAGTATTGCCTTGTCATCTGACCGTGGTACAAAATTACTTCGTGTTGTCATTGTATGTTTCCCATGGGGTCAATAGTCCGCTGTGTTTCTTCAGTACGACGTTAATTAAAATACTTACCTACCCGAACCTGTTGTGTTGCTACAGAGAGACGGAAATTCCATTTCCAACCTACATATTTTGAAAGGATATGCTTGAAATTTGTTCATGTGTCAATTTTCGCGGCAGGTAGTTGAATTAATCTTGCACTGGAGTAACACACGGGCTATTGTCGACCGTCAGAGATAAATCCCGAATTGTAGATAGGTATTTAATCAATGTTGCACTGGACTAGCACAACGGGGCTTGTGGCAAAGGGACAAAGAGAGATTTCGATTCACCAGGCCCATCGTTCTTGCATCGGCTGCATCGTTCCTTGGTAGGAAAATGACTAGCTCCTCTATTGGACAATAAGAGTGAAAAGGCTGGAAGGTTTCCTTTTTTTGAATTTCGGACTGTGGAAAACTCCTCGAGGTTTTTATCCACGGGACTGGAACTTTGAGGCTTGGAGCCCACAGAGTTCTGGTTCGGCGATTGTGATATTCTCTCAGAGACTCGAAAAGAGTCTGGTCGTTGGTAGGGCGTCAACTAGAGACGGCCCCGACTTTTGAGGTTAAGTCTCCGGTGGAGACCCTTTGCTATTTTTTGAAATATCATGTAATTTACTGTAAATAATAGAGCATCACTGTAAATTAATTAACCAAGATAGAATAAAATAATATTTGTTACTTTACAATATTCAGATCTCTTAAAATTTCCTCCTGCCAAAGTTTAGCCGACCAACCGGTATAGTGGTTAAGGTGTTAGCCTCTAGATCGGAAGGTTCCTGGTTCGAATCCGGGTCCGGGCATGGATGTTTGTAAACGTATGGTGTAGAGGCGGCTGGTGCACCTTAAATCTGTCGTGGTCGAAAGTCCTCACGTTGGGTTGGCGTGGAAGTTTGGAGAGTGGGGTGCCAGCTCAGGTGTTGCTTCGTCATCTGACCGTGGTTCAAAATTACGAGGTGTTGTCCTCGGATCTTTCACTTAAGGGACTGATCCCGGACCGTCGTCAATAGCCCGTTGTGTTGCTCTAGTACGACGTTAACTAAAAATTACCAATTACCTGCCAAAGTTTATATAATGCACGTTATTACATGCTATTGGAGACGGTCCGGGATTAAATCCGAAGGGTAAATTTGGTAATTTTTTATTAACATCGTACTAGAGCCACACAACAACCTATTGACGTCGGTACGGGATCAATCCCCCAAGGAAAAGACCGAGGACAACACCTCGTAATTTTGAACCACGTTCAGATGATGAGGCAACACCTGAGATTCAAATTCGAAAGTTAGTGGTATTTTTTGTTAATTTTTAATTAATGTCGTATTAAAGCTACTCGGCGGATTATTGACGACTGTCCGGGATCAATCCCAAGGGGAAAGAATCGAGGACAACATCACGTAGGGAAAGATCGGAGAACACCACGTAATTCAATCCCGAAAGGTAATTAATCAATTTTCGGGAACAGGCACACAAGTCAAACCACGCTTACTCAAATGATCTCGAGCAAAATAAATAGTGTTTGGTTGAGAGCACATACGTTTTGACATGGTAGCTTCATCTCGAGGATCCATTTTTTAATAAATTTAAGGTTGGTAGGTATTTTAATTGACATCGCACTGTAGCAACACAACGGGCTATTAATAAATTTTAGGTATTTTGTATCTTTGGTATTTTTAACTAACGTCGAGTAACACATCGGGCTAATACAGTTTAGGATATGTTACGATAATCGAAACTGCACCTCCTACGGCACACTGCTAATTTTGTAAGCAACCGAAGAAGGACCTTCAATCAAGAATAAATCCAATACGATTTCCTGTGACGCCATCCTTTTAGGAGTATAAATATGTTGTAATAGTAGGCCGCTTTGAGTTCACCAAGCTTTCGGTTAGTATGTTTTGTTGATTCTATACTGTGCTTTTGTAACATTTATGCTTTGTAGTTGAATAACTATTTGTTGGATTTGATTGCGAAATGTTTTAAACGTTGTGGCTATTACAATCAGATATGAACAGATCGTGTTTGAGTTTCAAAATGGAATAAGATCATCTGAAAGCATTATTAAAAAGTAATTTAGACAAACAAATCGAATTGGCAACTCACTCGAAGAAAAAAGGGCAATAATTGTCTAGTTGCAAGAGCAACGGACTAGTAACCGGAGGGCTGCAAGTTCGAAACTGTCCTGACAAAGAGTGTCGTATACACAGGGGCTGGAGCACGTTAGATCTGTCGTGATCTCTAATGTCCGCATTTGTATGGTGTGGAAGTTAAAAGGAAATGGGGGTGCTAGCACGGGTCCTCTAGCGTGGTTCAAAATTAGGAGGCGTTGCCCTTGGATCTTTTCCTTTGGGATGGATCCCGGAACGTCGGCAACACGCTTTTGTGTTGCTCCAATGCGATGTTATTTAACTTCTTTTTTTCCCTTTTTTTATTTCCCGTGTAAACTTTCATACTCATACATGAGAGTAAATGAATCTGACGTGCCACTTGGAGATCTCGATGACTTTGAAACTTTTCTTTTAGATTTGTCATGTGGAAGCTGTGCTTCCTTGCGGTTGTGTGGCTGGTCCATGGAACTGCTCTAGGCTTCGAAGATGTACATAGCAATGGGGTCGTAACGCCTGGTAAGAAATTTCCATCTTATGAAAGCTTACTAGTCTATCTTCCACTAGAGAATGGCTAAATTATATGTACTGAAATGTAATCTTGGCAGTCATCTTAACGTCGTTAACAAGCGTATGTTAAACGATCATGTGCAACTAAAAAACGTATCGAACGATTTTTGTCGAAATGCCTTAGTGCAGGTGTGACCATCTGATCGTGGTTAAAAATTACGTGGTATTCTTGGATCTATCTGGTTTGGTCCCGGACCATCGCCAATAGCCCGTTTTGTTTCTTCAGAGCGATTTTAATTAAATACTTAAATCCGCTGTATAAAGCTACATGCTTAATGATATTTATTGCTGTTCATGCATCTATTTATTTCCATTGTCTATTTTATTATCCTGTAATAAACGTTGCGTTTGGCGCAGTTTATCCATCTTTGGATCGTTCGCCATAAAACCCAAAACAAACAACCTGCATTAAACGTATAAAGCTTTTTGCCGTGTTTTTTAATGTACCATTGTTGACTGATTCTAATGCTTCTTGCACATTTCTTCAATAAGATTTGGAGACGGAACTTGACAGAATAGTTGAAGATTTCCTGTCTTCTCTAAGCATGGCTCATTCTCGGACACCGTCTCGCAGTAAAAGAGATCTCACTCCAGGCCTCAAATCGCTGCTTACTGATGACAAAGGTTGGTACTTTTCGTTCGTAAGATATCTCTACAACTATTGCCTAGTCTGAATTAATTTACTGCTTTCCAGGTGTATATCGCCTTCAGACTGTTACTCCTGTATCTCATCTCTGCTATCCAGCTTTGTTTTCTCGGTTTCTTGACGTAGCAAATGATACATATGCTGTATGTGCATCTGCAGGTATTAATGGTAATCCAGCTGAGATTGTTGTAGGACTTTACAAGGTAAGTAATTTTACCTATCTCTGGTAATTTGAATAGTAGATTAGCTTTGATGGTGCAATTTTAGTAAAATTTCGAAAATAAGCTATACAATCTCAGTTAATGTCAACTGAGCGATTAAAAACTGCCAAAAGTATAATTTACATTCGGACTCCTAGTATCTTCCCACAGCAGAAGCGCATCATCTTTAGGTGTGTACGGGTTTCATGGACCCAAGGTACTTTTGACGATCTTTGGGGTTTACTGTCTTAAGTAACACGGAAGTTGCCCTCCTGGGCTCTTAATGCTCTACTCTAATCTCTAATACCTCTTTTTCCCTTCACAATATATTTTACTTGACGTTGTCTTGTGTTTGGCTCAGCTTGACCAAATAACTCTAGTGCCAATAAACTCCAAATCAACCGTAGATGGCAGAAATTGCAGAAGGGTAGTACGGTTTCTATGTTAGGAGGGCCCATCGTAAGATCGACAGCTTTTTGTGTTGGCCACGTAAGAAATGCTAATTCCGCCATACTTTTGGGCTCTCCGTGCGGGGCAGAAGAAAATAATTCTACGGCGTTGAAATGGGCCCAAGAATTTGATACCTGGAGAATTTGCTTCTCTTGCCTTAAAATGTCTTGTTACCGTAGATGCTAGTATCTTGGTACACACTGACAGGATAATCTTTATTGTAGTAGTCGTTCACGTGCAGAAAGTTGTAACTAAGAGAATGTACTCCTGTGTATGTATTCATTAATGCATTTAAGGAAAGTAAACTGGGAATGTTGAGTAAAACTTTAAAAAAATTCGTATAGTAAATGTTGCGCACAAATTTTACTAATTGGATAACAAAATTGCAATTTATTTTAATGGGCTTCATGTTTTTAATACCCGTTTTATTTCAATGGTGCCTTCGCGTGGCTCAGTAAGTGCATAACAACCAGAGTGTTAGATGGCGTAGGTTTGATTTCTCCCTGGGTTTAAATGAACAATTTAAAAGATGAAGGGATCAAATGGATAAGTTTCGCTTAATTCCAGAATCTTAATTTTTTTTATGTGTACAGAGTGTTAAATCTTATAATTTAAAGTGTTTATTTTTAATGTGCAATGTGTTAATAGTTGCTGCTTCTCTCGGTAAATGCTACAGGAGTCGTCGGGGCATGTGATGTTGCGAAGTCAAATTACATTCTGCTTTCTGTTTAGTTTTGAGACTGAAATAGTTCAAATAATTTAATTTTCGGACAATTTGTTCACAGGACCGTAAATGGATTCCTCAAAATGGGTGGTTTGTGAACAATCCTAATGGTATAGCCGCATTTTACTACAATGGATTCATCTACGTTCTTGTTGCAGATAACTCGAGAGGTAAGGAAGGCCTTTCTATATTGGATAGGAATAATTTCTGAAGCTAGACGCTTCCTCTTTAAAGCGGAAGCCTTTCTGGATCTTTAATCAGAATTTATAGGGCTACATTCGAGTTGCACCCGTAATTTGAAACTGTTCTTGTATAGTCCCTATATAGAGCATGACAGAGTATTGAAATGTACATTGCTAGAGTTTGCTAAAATTAACCCTTCTTTGCATAATGGTGGAAATTTCCATAATAACATTGAATGCCCAAAAATTATATAAAAGAACAAGTTCACTTTAAGTTGATCGTGTCTGGATACCTTTTTAATGTTCATTGTATAAAAAAAACATAGCTGTCAAAAATAAGCAAGTGTCACTATCAGTAAAACGAGCTTGAAGTTGTCATTCCGCTGTTTGTTGTAGTTGCAATAAACGTATGATTTCGTTTTTAATTTTGTTTTATTATATTTGAGTTTCTATTGCTAAAAAAGGAGAAAATGAGTGGAAGAAAGTTTTGTAACATGTGTTTCTGTTATTTTTAGAGCAATTTCTGAAAAAGTTTGCGTTTAATTTTAAAAAATACCACATGATGCCATCATATTGTTTTTTGCTAAATTTATACTATAAATAAGATTTTTTTAAACCATTTTTCCTTTAATTTTGAACATGAATTATATCGCCTTGATTTGTTTCACCAATAAAGAAAATCATGCAAAGAAGGGTTAAAGCTTTATAAATACTTAACCTATTTTGTCTTGAGTCTTCGATCTTTGGAAAAAAAACCTTTTGGAATCGATGGTCTTGCTCAAGAAGTTTAATTTCTCTCGTAAGAGACTAACCATTAAGGCTTAATTGAAACCGTTGGTGCCGATGACAGTCTTAACCCCCGTCCACACTGGACAAACCGAACTGAACATGGATGATTGATTAACCTCGGAGACGGGTTTGATTGCTCGTTCAGTGTGGACGGTGAACTGAGCAGTTTGAGCACGAGCAAAATTATCTGCTTATCAGTACATCAAAGGAGAGTGAGTGTTTGTGCTCGCTCAATTTGGACTGCGATTTTTTTGGTTCCCTTGGTTGACGTACAATCATCATAAGGTCCAAAGAAACGAGTCGGCGCTCCGAACATGGAAATATTTTTCTTCGGATTTGAAAGTGATACTATTTAAGTAGTCTATTCGTAAGGATTGTTTGTTATACATCGTTGACGATTAAAACTTAGTTGTGAAAATGATGTGTGTATTTAGACTAATAGTGGTATTGGGAACTTTGCACTTCTAAATTTAAGATAAAGATGTGGCTATTTAAAATGTATTTAGACTTTTTTTTGTCCCCCCCCCATTGAAGAAAATTTAAAATTGTCACTGCAATATTTAGTTTTGCCGAAATAAGCCGAATTGAAAGAAACGTTCAATATTATGTAACTTAAAGAACGGGACGTTTTTAAAAATCAGTTTGCAGTTTAATTTCAACACGCAACCAACCAGATTGATCGCGAGCACATGGAACATTTTGAGCCCAAGCTGTCAAACCAGAAAAACTAGATTGATTAACCAAACATGTTCTAGGGTTAATCAATCGTCAATGTTCAGTTCAGTTCGTCCAGTGTGTACAGGGCTTGCCTTTTCATAGTTGTCTCTAAAGCCGCGTCCACACCGGAGAAGCGGAGCAAAACATGGATGATTGATTAACCCCCGGAGACGGGTTTGGTGAATCAATCTCTCTGGTTTGACAGCTCGGGCACAAAATGTTCAATGTGCTCGCGATCAATCTGGTTGGTTGTGTGTTGAAGTTAAACTGCAAAATTTTTGTTTGAAGCAAATTGTTTAAGGTCCCGTTCTTTACGAAGTCGGCGCATAATCGCGAGTGCAGCATATATTATCATTAAAGATTTATTAAATAGAAATGGAAAGAAAAGTTCCCCAAAAAAGGCGATATTTGGTGACACCCGTGATGGAAAATATTCTCACTTAATAAACCCTAAACTAATAGCCGCCTAGGAAAATAATCCACTTGATCGTTAACCCTGTACAATTTTGAACAAACCGTGTTTTCAATCCTGCGACGAGGTTGCTGTAAAATTCCTGCTGCAAAATTGATATTAGCAGATTATTTCCCTACAAAATAAAAATTTCTTACTGAATATTTCACTCGTATGTTCCAACATATTGAATGTCTTTCAATTCGGCATTTTTCGGTAAAACTTATTAATACTGCAGTGCAACAATTTTAAAAATTCTTTAATTGCAAAAAAGTTTAAATACATTTTAAATATCCACCTCTTAGCAATCACCACGCAGTGGCTAGTTTAAGATAAGAATTCCCATTTGGTTTGCGAAGCCTATTGGATAACAGCAATCATGGTATTGGTTTGCCTCACAAACCAAATGGAAATTCGTAGCCTATTGGAATGGATTCCCAGCAAATTCTAATTTGATTTGCTTCTCAAACTAAATTATGAATATTATGAACTATGATTTGCATCGCAAGCAAACACCTCGGGCAACGCCGTAATGACCTCGTCATTGCCAAATTCTTATTGCCTATAGATCTAATGTGAAATTTTCCGCAGATTTCAAATCCGTTGAAAATTGTACTCTATCTTTTACGATCAAGGAGATAAAAAAAAAAAAAACTACGTAACTAAAGTTTAAACTTTATTTGTTTTTTTAGTCTGCTGACAAATCTTTCTCCGCAAAATGAAAACGGAAGCGGAAAAATACATTTAGAATCTGCTAACTTTTTATGCAACTTTTATTCCAAAGAAGACGGTAATAATTAAATTCCAATAAATTATTTTTTGAATGTTTTAGATTGAATTTTCAAATTTAGGCTGGACACAAAATTTGCAAAAACTTCGGACTATCCGTGTGCCAAATTTCATTATTGTAAGTGCAATAAATTCGTCCGGACATTGCGTAGTGGAGGTCGGACACTTCATTTTATAATAGCGGAGATTTAGACGTGCAAAGTTCCCCAAGACCACTAATATAGACCATATAAATACACATGGATGGACACATCAATTTTGACACTAATATGGGCATATTACATTTTCACTATTTTCTAATCATCAACTATGTATAGCAAAACACACAATGCTTACAAATAGACTACTTAAATAATAGTATCACTTTAAAATCCGAAGAAATATAAATATTTCTATGTTCCGATCCCCGACCCGTTTCTTAACGATGACCCCGGTGATTGAACGTCGAGCAAGGGAACGAAAAAACGCCGTCCAAATAGAGCGAGCACTAGCACTTGCTTTCCTTTGATGTACCGACTAGAAGCGGATCATTTTGCTCGTGCTCAAAATGTTCATTCACCGTCTTCACTGATCGAGCTGCCAATCAAACCTGTCTCCGGGGTTAATCAATCATCCATGTTTTGCTCTGCTTCTCCGGTGTGGACGCGGCTTAAAGGTTGGCGTCGTAATACAAATTTTTACGTAAAGATGGATGTTTGAGATATCCAGGAAATTCTAGCTTTACAGTTCTAGATCTTTGAATTCACTCTTTAATGCACTTGGAATCTTTAAAACCAATATTCTACCTATTTCTACCGCATTTTTTTTCTTAAAATTTGTATCACAATGCTTGAATTCTTTTTTTTGAATCTGTTAAATTTTATCATTAAATTGATGTTGATCTTTCCACTTTCCTTTGCAGAAGGGGTAGATTTGGTACGAATAAACATCGCTTCAAAAGAAATGATTGTGGATCATACGGTGCATAGTAAATACACCACGAGCATTTCCATATGGGAGATGTAAGTTAATGTTTTGTTATCGCGTATTGTGGAAAACTGTATTCTTGTATCTAAATGGTGAAATTTTTTTTAGGAAAGTAGATGGAATGTTCCACATGGCAATAAGCAACTCTCCTAGACATAAAGATCCGAGCAACTTTCGCACTGAAGTGTTCATTTATAAATGGAAAGGTATGAATATTTGAAGATGTAATACTATACCGATTAACCAATACTATAACGATTTGATTGTTTATATTTTAGATTGTTTTGCTTAAATTGTATTTAAACATGCCTTCAAAATAAAATACAATTGCACCAAGAAATGAATATAAAGAGATTTGACATTTTAACTCAATAGAACGCTAAATCAATGAGAACCCTGAGCTTGTTTCTTTGCTACGAAATGGTTTCATCTGGGAGTAATAGGAGACAATGACACCCGAAGTGTGTTGCTTATGTCCAGTTTATTTCGTCGTTTTTATTTGGTTGCTGTCACTGCAGAAAACCCCGCTTAACACAGATAGGTTGTCGGATATGGCAATAGGGATTTAAGTGCTGTGGTAGCAATCTCAGGGTATTCCGCCATGACTTTAATCCAGAACACCGGCAGAGTTGTTGTCTCGAACGTAGTTTTAAGTCAGCCTTCATTTACAATCTCTAGCAGTTGATCTTTTTCTTGCACAGACATGCTAGATTCGCCTGATTTGTTGACAAATGGGTCGCGGATCCATTCTTTACTAGTTCGTGGGTATTTTGTGGTTTCCCAACCACAAAATACCCAAGAGGGTCTGGGATATCTTGAATATTTTTATATTGGAGAACAAGCGCATACTTTAAGGATTATATGATGTAGGAATCTACATTGTTGTATTTTAGTGACTTAAAATATTTAGACAGCAAAGAATATTCAGAAAAATGGGTAGGTGCCTACTTTAATCGGCTCTAACTATCCTGTAACTCGTATAGATGAATCTAAATTCCATATTTTTAAAATGATAGAAGCCAAATACTCTAGAGATGAACCGAGAACCTACTCCCACAGTGCAAGCTCTGGACTAGAACTGTATTAGTGCTTTCTTGGTGTTGGAGTTGATATTAGTTTGACTAAGAGTAAATTTTATGTAATTTGGAAAGAAAATTTGAAAGGAAGGTCTGGCTATAAAGGGCTTTCTGAGGGTTTGATATTTTCGACAGGACAAATATCCGTATTTGTAGATTATATTACTAGTCCATAGGAGTCGGCATAGATCCTACACAGCGTTCAGACTTCACATATTTCGAATAAGATTGTAGCTATATTTGCAAAAGAAATTAAAATACATTTTAAATTTCGGATGAAAATTAACTTTGCCTTATTTTGAGGTTTGAACGTAACTGCCCCTTGCAAAATGGGGGAAGTGAAAGCAATTTAAAATGCTAAATGGATTGAGAAAAGTCTTCAAACGTAAATTAGGACTAAATGTGAAAATTAATGCCCATTTTAACTTTTTAAGGCCAGTTCACCCAAAGTGCCCCGATACTTTGACCTTTTACTTTCTTTATGTACACAAGATGCACCAAATTAAAAAAAAATTTGCAGGTTATCTTTTTAGTTCCTAAACAATTGTAACAAACTCCTTGGCTGACTGCATTATTCATTAAATTCTCGCAAGTTGGTGGGTCTCCCTATTTGTTGCCTCGCTGCACATGGTATTACTGTTACTAATGTACAGATCCCTTCGGTTGTTTAACATGCAATATTTTGATATTTTCGCAGATACTTACTATGACAAATATACGACTTTGCAAGCCTCCGATGTAAAAGATATCGAACCATTCCACATTCACGGAACAGCCTATTTGGCGATTGCTAATTTCAGGAGAGGTAAAACTAACTACGACGCAGATTCAGAAATTCTGCAGTACGATTTGGACAGCAAAAACTGGATATCGCATCAAAAGATCAGGACCTACGGAGCAACAGACTGGGAATTCTTTACTCTTGGATCCAGCTTGAGTCGAGAGTTTTATCTAGCAGTTGCAAATAAAGAATCAAATAAGGAATATAAAGGTATTTATCCATAAATGACTATTCTCAACTTTTACAAATTTCAAAAGCAAAATGTATAATTCTCTTTAAATCTGATTTTAGTGTACTTTTTCCTGCTTAGTAATCGGGCTCTTTCGAGCCAAGTCAAATGCTGTAGATATACTTAAACCTATAAATTATCTTTAGGAATATCGGACGCTACATCGGTAATCTACAAGTTTGTGAAGGACCAATTCGTTCCCTTTCAGTGTTTACCAACTCCGAATGCATTTTCAATCGCTTCTTTATCGACGGAAGACGGCTTCTTTCTATTAGCAGTAGCGGGTTTCGAAGCGGTTCATCTTTACCAATACGACGGATGGAACTTTGTTTTAAGTAGTGTACAATATACTCAAGGATCAATGTCTTACGGTTCTAATCACTTGGTATTTCACACTATCGTCAGAGATGCTAAAAGGGTTCCTATTCTCAGTAAGTATGACTAATGTTTTATAAGACTTCAGTATGACCAATTTTCTACATGTTGCGACGCTTCATTTAGAGCGAAAATGTATTATCATAATGCCGGGCGATTTCATAAGAGCAGAGTTTACCCAAATACTAGACTTGTCTAATGCCGATGAGATGACATTCTGGCCCTGTTGGTGGTTTGACAGCTCTCAAATCTCCCGATCTGGGTATAGATGCTAGTAGTGAATCTGAATCGCCTTTACGATTGAGAATTCTCGGTGCGAATAGAATGACTAAAACAAATTGCTTGAAACGGCAAGAATTTCTATGCTATTGGCGAAATCGCCGATTGATGGAATAAACTGGTTAGGTAGCTCAAGCCTATTTTAACAGACGTTTTAAATGAGCTCGAATCTTGTTTAAATTCCTCAGCTACAGGCTTTTTAGTTTCTTGGATACCTTTGTCACAGGTGATCAAAAGACTTGTTAAATCGGCGACTGTCATCAGTGTCTCATTGGACCATAAGCACGCGATTTCTTTATCCGAGCCAAGATAAAAACCCGACGAATTGTGCAAAAAATAGACTATGAAAACTAAGCTAGTTTAATTATAAATTTTATTTTATCTGGAGTACTCGCGACATTTATGGTTTATAAATACCGTGTATTTTCAAGCTTTAAAATGTTTAATTCTCTATTGGGGGGGGAGGAATTTCAGAATATTTTAATTTTCTAACTAGTTGAAAAGGAGGTACTGTGCCTTTAAAAATAGACGAAGCAAACCAGTGAATGTAAAGTTTTTGAGACGGTGCATGTTTTGGATGCGTTCCATTTCTTTATGAGTACATTGTTTTCAGATCAAATGGGAAGTCTGAGAGGGCTTTTCAAATTTTTGGATACATTGAATACAAATCAAATGTAGGCTTATATTTGAGGCAGGCAAAATTTCCATATTACAAATTCGAAGAAAAAATTTCGCATATAGGAATGGCAAACCCTATTGTATAGTTAGTTTACCAAGATTAAATTCCGGCATGGGCTGAAAATGAGAGTAAAGGTAATTTATCTTTTTCACTTATAAGATTGGATAACGAATGTGGCAAGGCTAAATTACTAACCGTTAATTCCAAGCACCACTTTCGTTAATTTTAAGAATATTTAGTGTTGAGGCTTTATGAATTCCACCCTTAAAGAAATGAAGTAGAAATTTAAATTTAAATTTTAATCGGAATCGCACTTGTCTGAAATGAAAAAAGTTAAAAATGTGAGCATTTTATCCATATTTTTAAATACTTGGTGGAAAATTAGGCTCGCGTATTTATAGTTTATGCCTTTCTCTAAATATTGATGAGGGGGAAATGGCGGTTTTTGGTAGTTCAATCACACTCCTAATGTATGCATAACAATTCTAACTAATTTTGGAAAGTCCCTCACGATCTCTACCATCTGAAAACTAGTTCCAAGAGTGATCAGTTTGACCAAAAATGACCGGAGCAGTGACTGGATTCATTGAAACTCGAATAGTAACAAAATTGCCACTGTACAATTTGAAAACGAATTTCGGTTTTTTAATACATTCTGTAATGGCAAAATATTATGCAATACGATATTTATTAAGTATCTTAGTGAGCCGAGGTTTTTGAAAATTTAAGAACTCTACTAATTTGTAAAGAAATGAAAGATTCGACGAAGCCGTTTAATTCTGAAAGTATGGACATCTCTTGTTGGTATCCGTCTCGCAGATTTCGGATGTAGTACAACTACGATGGCACTAACATTTAAACCCTCGTTGCTTTCCATTTTATTTTGCAATTTCTTTAACAGGCGTCAGCAATCCTCGCCAGCCCCGAGACCTTTCAATTTACGAAATGGGCTTCCATTACGAAAACTACCTCCGGAGTTGGAACGAAAGAAGCACGGAGTGGTGTTTGAATACAATGAATCGAATTGAATCCAGCAGCACGGAATCTGTTATTAGTTTACTCGACGATGTCATCTTTACTGATCAACCTGCGCCTATAGTAATAAATGGTAGCTTGTTTTTTGAGAATGGATTTGAAACGGAGAAGCTTAAAACTCCTCGGGTAAGTTCTCTATATTAACATTAAGTCTGGGTGCAATTGAAATATTTATATCCGTATGATAACTCCTCTTGACTAACTGTTCAGAAATACTCGGTGAGACATGGCCAAATAGCTATTTTCGAGTATCTTATTTGTACTAGAATTGGGTATAAAGGTTGCTATAAACCTGGTAAAATGCAATCAAAATGTCCCGTAGCATCACCAATATCCTCTTATGAGACTCCAGTACGATGTAAATCATCAACCTACCTTAAATTAAGTCTTTTAAACTTAATGATGTATCGAGCAGCTGCTCGATTAAGATTGCTCATAAACAAATCGGCTGATGCATTAAACTGACAAAACGTTGATTAAATCGGAAAATTGAGGTTTTTTATGCAGAAGCATAATGCTGTAAAAAGTAAAATTGATCTTGCTCTTTAAATAAAACATGCTTTATAAAACTTCTTTAAAAAAAAAAACCTCTGGTCTTTAAAGCAAATTGCACATGAAATTAAAATGAAAGACTCGTCGTTAACTTGGTTCACTTTCATATCGGCATCGGCCGAAGTGAGATTCGTAATACCTTGAAGTAAATTTGTAATAGTTTTCAGTCGGTAAACTCTTTATCAATGCTTTTTAATCGAATCGTGCATTGCACTTAATTACTATTATAAAATTGGTTAATGATTGATTATAAATTATACTTAAACTTGTATATGAACTAGAATATTTGTATTTCAAGCGTGGAACATAGGGTAGAATCTGGATTGTATAATAGCTAACTTATTTTCAAACTAAGCTGTTTTTATCCGTTAACAGTTGAAAGAAATCCTAACTGAAGAAATATATGATAACAACATGCTCGATACTCTGCAACTTCTACATGGAAGACTTCAGGAGATGAGTACTAAAATTGATGACTTCGATAAAGTCCTCCAAAATGCCCTTAGAGTTGACGGCGATCAAACTGTACATGGTGAGATGGCTTTTTAGTTGAATAACGAAATTAAAATAAGAGTATAAATATTTTTTAAAGATTGGGGACGAGATTAGTACTTCTGACAAAAAATGCAGCTTTTAGTTTTGCTACTTGCATGCTTTGACCATTCATAATGGTTATTTTAAAAACTTTAAAAAAAAAGAAACTTCAGCTATACTTGAAACCGTATAGTGTTGCTTTAAGATAAAGATGCAGTGTTTTTAGCCTTCAGTTTCAAGAGAGGAGTGTCAAACTTAAAGTCGTGCATCTTTACACCTTTCAAAATGCTTAGCACAGTTTGCAGTTGAGACTTGCATGCAATAACCTGTAAAGTATTAAAACTGTCTTTAGCTCTAATAAGCAAGCTACACAGGATTGGCATGGAAGTTCCTGAAATTTCGCAAATAGTTTAGTTAGAATCCTGACATTAAGTTTTTGTATAGCTTGAGCCCCGTTTAAATGTTTCCTTGGCTTGGTGAGATTCTTGGTATATCGTTAATACATTGTCTAATGAGTTTAAAGCTTAAAATAGTTGACTGTATTGCATTAAATAACCGCTTATTTTATATTCACCAATCGCTCAATTCTAATTTCATTCGTTTTGTTCAGGTCATCTGGAGTTCCAAGACGTCTCATTTGATTGCGAAGGAAAATCCTGCAGTTTTGACAGTTTAAATACTACTGTGTTAAATGGAGAGGAAATTGGAAATTGGGCAAATAACTTGGTTTTTCTTGATGGAGATCAACTAATCGATGGCCCTATGTTTGCAAAGAAAATCCATGCGGATAATATCATTGTTCATGGAATGATTGATGGAGTGAACAGTCGGGATCTGGTTACTAAATTTGGAAGCCATGATATCACTGGACCGAAGACTTTCGAAAGTCTCGTTACTGTAACGGATCTTAAAGTTGACGGTTTAGTCGATGGAGTGAAAATATCTCCTACAAATATTCTTTTGACTACAAGCTATCAGAACGTTACAGGTCATTTGACGTTTGAAAGCATAGATGCAGCCTGGCTGGATGTAAATGGGCTCGTCAATGGAATTGACTTGCCTGAATTTTATAAAGATGTCGTCCTATCGGATCAACCTGCAACTATCACGGGAGAAAAGACATTTCGTAACATAGTCGTTGATGATTTAGTCATGACTCCTGGGTCCACAATAAACGGTATAGATGTCGTGGATTTATGGAAGAATGCGTTATGGACAGGAGACTTTCAAGAAATTAAAGGCAAGTTTATCATTAAAAATGTAATTTAACTACTGGATTTTTGTCGTCGGTATCGTGAATATTTAATTTATTTTGACATATTTTATGTAATGGGTTCTCAAAATGAGTTTTAAGACTAATTTAAGCGATAAAAGTTTTAAATAAACGGCGTTGATTTACATGAATTAAAAATGGTGCTCTTAAATTGATTCATCAAATTTATCAATTTCTCTGCATAATTGCTTCTATTTCAGCTCCAATAACCTTCGAGTCGGTAACGATGCTCAAAAATCTCCAAGTTCCGTTAGGAGTCAATGGAATCCAGATTCCAGGTCCCAGAGTAGTTGACATTAATAATCCTGCAACTATAACGGAGCATCATGTTTTCGAACAATCAACAAAAATTGCTCAACTTAATGTTTTGGAATCGCTAAATGAAATCGGTACATACAAAGTTCCTGGTATGTTTATCTCTTTGGTAACGCAAATCTGCATTTCATTTATACTTGGAGAAATATTTATAAACTCAATTTTAGGTAAACTTCCGCAGCTAGATATTATGTTGAAAACCGGTGATCAAGTAGTTACAGGTATGTATTCATCGTTAAGTTTTAAGCAGGTTCACGTTTTTATAACTTTAAAATTAAATTATGGTAATTTATATACTGCTTTCTCTTATGAATAGGAAAGAAGACTTTCCACACAATTCACTTGGATGCAGATAGTTACGTGAAAGGAACTGTTGATGGCGTTGATCTTTCCGAATTTAAATCATTAGCTATGCACAGAAATCCATTGCTGGATTCCAACCGTAAGTTATGACCATTTTCACGTTTCCAATTTAGATATGACTTCAACGATGATATTCGAACCATATTAGATCTTGAACACTTCGGGAATTTAGTTAGCCTCGAGCTGAAATTAAGTGAACTTTTACATTGCAAACCATGCAGTGTGAACGGTTTGTGGATAAGTGTTTCTGAAAGTCCCTAACTGTACGTATGGGCAACGAGAAATAAAGATCAAATTGGATAAAGCACCACAACACCATTAGAATAAAAAACAAAGACTTAAAGAAGTCTGAGTTTTCAAGGTTTAAGAACTGGTAATGGCAAAACAATGAGACATGACGGGTAAACATATTTATCACTACTATCGCACAACTATATATCAGGATAACAGCATGCTTAGTCCTGACCATGTAGTTCAGTGTTTTGGGTGCTTGAAAAGACGTGCATGGTAATCGGAGACCTCGTTTGGACATTTTTTCGCAGGGAGGATACTGCGAAACTCTTAAAAATTGTTCGATCTTTTCACCAAAGCAAAATTAAGTCTACTGCCATAGCACGAAATTGTAAAATATTTTATAGAATATGGTACCCGTTAAAGATCGGATCCAAATTTGCCTACTCTATTTCGTTGTCCTGTTGCACCCTGGAGACGGGACTGGATCAAATACAACCTTGAACTCTACAGAAGAGCGGAATAATGGATCCCAACAAAGCACTTGGTGTGCCCAGAAGTGACATTTAAATATGTAATACGCAGTTGAATATCCACTGCAAAAATGGCGACTCTTAAGTAGGATAGAGTTGAATACGAGAAATCTACTTTACTGCCCAGAACTTGGATACTTGATTAAATGCCGGGTATATTGAATGAATATGATCATTGGAGGACCAATGTTTGCGGAAATCCTGCTAACTCCGTAAAATTTCTCAATCTTGCAACAACTTAGTATCGTCAGCCATAGGCATAAAATCTGGTAGTTTTAAAAACTGGGCGGAAATCTTTCTTTAACAAGAGTTCCGAATGTGTATAAATTGGAAGTGTAATTGAATTTGTTTTTAACAACTTGCATACAATTGAAATGATGATCGTTAGTTTGGAGATTTGATAGTTAAAAATAACTAGAAAATACGTATATCAAGCATTCCAGTTTCTGTAGTCTCATTCAGGCACTATTGTTTCTAATCTAGTCATCCCAAAATTATCCCGCCGGATTAAAAAATTTTTAGCTTAAAATTGGTAGTTTTCGCATAAACTAAGTTATGGTTGACTTTATGACCAAGTGCTCTATCTAGTATTAGTATATTTAAATGCAAAGTTACGCATTACTTTTAATACATTTACGATAATTCCCCTCAACGTTGAAATTAAGCCCAAAGAGAAATATTCCAGGGATCGATATTAAGCGCACTAATCAACTTTGAAAGTTGAAGAGAAAATGCGAAAATGTACGATGAAAGATATAAAGCATGGTTTCTTTTATGAGGATTATGGGTATGAAGATACTATTCCTACAAAAACATCCAGAAATGTATTGGTAAACGAATTGCGAATATACTCTGGAAGGTAGTAAGAGAACATTTTATAATACAGCAGAGATTCGGAAGGAATTTTTAATGCAAGCCTTGGCTAGTTCTCGACCAGAATGATCTTTAGACTGGTTATACATTCACTTTTCTTTACATTCACTTTTCTTTACATTCACTTTTCTTTACATTCACGTTGGATTTTCTTGAAACGCTATTTCCGTGTAAACAATTGTAATCCTTGCCTTTCTCGGCACTGCTTTTTGAATTAGTATTTCACTTGTAAACCGACAGTATGCTGTGGTATAATCGGTCCTTCGTGTAGCGCAATCAAACCAACTCAAAGTTCTCTTGAAGCGTGTTGAGGCTAGTCTTATGGGGAAATAAGTTTATACTGAAAGTTGAGTTGCTGCATTTTTAGTCGGGAGCTAGTAAAAATTGAAATGACCATGTTTAAATTGGTTTTCTTTATGATATTGACCATTAGAAATTTCGAGGCATGACTTGTGTGATAATAAGACTAAAACTGTTCCAAAAGCTTTGAAGTTATAAACATAAACTAAATGCGCACATGTGCTTGGAAATTCTGTTTAAAATGGCTGCAGCGAGTAATTACCATCCGATAACGGGATCTTTTTTCTCGACAGGTACTTGGGTGTTTAATAATCTGGTGATAAAGGGTTCACTTACTGCACATAAAATAGCTGGATATGACCTCAGTCACATTTATGAAAACGCCCTAAAGCTCGCAGACGAAGATATACCAGAAATAACATTTAAGGAAATTGTGCATGTGAGTATACTTGAATTTTTTTTTAATGTATCTTGTTAAAATTTGAACGCGAGAATTTTAGTTTCAGGGCGATTGGTGCAAGATTTTTTAGATTTCTAATGTTCGAACTTGAGTTAAATCTATACAAATTAAAAATCAAATGGCCTGTGACATTTCATTAGCTTAAAGTTGTGGGCAAGAATCTTCAGAAAGATTTCGTTCGGCTTTGACTTGCGGTCCCTTTCGGCTGTCGAACTTTAAAACCAATTTTGGTGTAATTGTCGCATCTAGGTGCAGTTTAGAGAATTTAAAAAATGAGCTTGTGTACATTGTATGGTCTGCATTTAAGTTCCCAGTTTCTTAATTTGTGAAATCGTTTTAAATATGGATTCTAACTGCTCCAGTTCTTTCAGATTAAAGAACTCGAAAGTCGAAACATCAACGGCTTGGATATTGAAAATGACTTGGTACTGCTAAATAAGAACCAAGTTCTGACTGGAGAGAAAGAGTTCAGCAACATTGTTTTAGAAGAAAACAGCTTAATCCTCGGACATGTCAACAATATCAATCTAAGCTTTCTGAATGAAACTATTCTTCGAATTGGCAATCAAGTTTTAAAGTCTAAAGTTTTTGACAGAAATGTTAAATTCAACAAGTTAACCGTCACTGGCTCCATTAACTTTATTCCCATCACTGAATTTGCAACTTTGAGTGGGACTGAACTACTGCATACAAGAGAGCTTCAAAATGTCACTTTTAATGCAATCGAGGCTAATGGCTTGGAAGTAACTGGAACTGTAAATAATATTGACGTCGAACACATGATTACTGATACGATGACTTACGATGGTAAGTTGGATAAGATTTCTTTTTTACATTTTCATTACGTTTCATTTTTAAGACGTTTCACGAGATAGGATGGGGGTTTTGTAATTATAAAACTCCTGAACTTTGGCATTTATTTAATAGATTACCCTTTTAATTCATTTTGACAGACTTTCATTAAATGCAAGATTTTTGTAGTAGAGAAAGTGCTAATAACTTTATATCGCGAATCGCTCCGCCATTTAAACAATTTGATCCGGGCAAGAATATTTCTTTCCACTTGTGCACTTTTATTTGGATTAACTGAATTGCCGTAATCGCGTAAGCGGAAAAACCACAAAGTAATATTGGACAAATTAAAATTTTTTTGCATACTTACTAAAGTTTATAAGGGCCGTAACTTCGCCTAATTTTTGCTTAATAATGGAAACCATACATTGTACTGCATGGCTTAAGTACATAATTCGAATTAAATTTCCTAATTGTTTTTGTGACTTTTTCAGACTACCAAAGAGTACAAGGCAAGAAGACCATTAAAGGTGCAATTCACCTAGATAAAGGCAACCACTTGACAGTAGGTAATATAAATGGTGTTAACATACGAGACCTGTGGGATGATTCAGTTCTTTTAGATGTGCCACAAAATGTCTCTGGTACAAAGATCTTTGAAAATTCCATAGCTTTTGACCATTTAATATTCAAGAAAACCATTGACGGCGTGTCTGAGAAAGACATAAAGAATTGGATGTTGAAAGACGGGCCTCAAGTTGTTGAAGGTAATGTCATTTTCTTAAGCACCATTTCCACTAAGAACTTGAATGTTAAAGGTTATGTCAATAACCTAAACATTACTGAACTCGACGACTTGGTTGTGAAAGTCAACAAGCCTAGTCTAATTGAAGGGCCAATAACATTTGAAAATTTGGTGATTTCTTCTGGTAATATAACTTTGTCTGGAAAAATCCAAGGTGTGAAACTTTCGGAAGAATCTGTTACTAAGTTTGATGAAAAAATTATCACTGGCATTAAGACGTTTGCTCAAGATCTGGTGATTGAAGGAGATGCTTTCGTCGATGGTTTAATTGATGGAGTTTTTATTGAAGATGTATGCCGGAGATCTTTACTGATGAATACGGAGCAACGTATCACCCATTTGACCATTAAAGGGGATGTGGTTCTTTCCGGAGGTGGTACAATAAAAGGAAAAGTTGGAGGTGTTGATCTAAATGAGCTTCATGAAATTACTGAAGGATCGGAACTAAATGTTACCGGGAAAAAGATATTTGAGAATCTTACCATAGACGGGGTAAGTTGACTTTTTTTTTTGCATAATGGGCCTTATAGTAATGTATGTATTTCCGAAAGACTTGAGTGGAAAATTACATTCCACTCAAGATTTCTTAAATCGACAATTGACTAAAACAAGGCTGATCAAAAGTCTATTGAGACTGAGTTTCTAAAGATCTTGTGCATTTTAAACTTTGTTCAATTATAGGTTAATCGGTATAAATTAAACGTGAACATTAGTTGATTAATATTAAATTTATATTTTGACATGACAGATCAAGCCCGTTTTTTGTCCGATAGATTTTTACGTAACTTTGTCTTATTTCAGCTGGTAACGGTGAAAGGTCTGTTTGGAGGAGTTAACTTGACGTTTCTTGACCAAACTTATATGAGTCTAACGCGAGACCAAGAGATTCCTGCCCAAATGAAATTTGAAGACGTCGGTTTTCAAAGTAAGAAATTGTATCCTGAAGTTTCTCAAGTTGTGAATTGAATGCAATTAAAATTTTTTTTTAATTACAGGTATTTTAAAGGCCGATAAATTTTCGACTCTAAATAAAATGGTTAACGGAGAGGATCTAAGTAAAATAAATAATCGAATTCTAATGAAAAGTGGACAACAGACTGTAACCGTTCAGCACTACTTTGATGAAATTACTTTTGTTGGTAAGTCACTATTTTCTTGTTTTAATTTCGAGATGACCTTCAAAAATGCTACACGAAATCTCGAGCAGCTAGTGACTCGTAAAAATCGTAGCGTCTATAGTAGCTTCAATCGCAAGTCGACTCGATAAAATAAATGTATGCGATTTGAACAGTATCTATGAAGTACATGTCGTCGGATCTTGGAATTGGTTGTGTGTAAAAAAAAGATGGCGACAAACCAATCTTTAAATCTCCTTGGAACCCGACTAACAACTTGATGTTTTGGAAACTAATCCTGGATTCCAAACCATGAAATATGATCGCATAACTATTCCATTTCACCCCTTAATATCAACTTGTTGATTCTATTCCCATGCTATGAACTGTTGAGGAATATGGCTCTTCGGTACTACGTGTGGAAGAGCGCGTATTCAATAAAGTGGCTTCGTGTAAAAACTTTCCATAACTCGCGTATCGGGACGTTCACAAGAATTTCCTTTTTACCCACTTTAGATTGCCGTTTATCTCTATCGTATTTGAGCTATTTAATAGCGTCTAGAGACGTGCATATGTTAAAATCAATCGGGTGTGCTATCTGAGCACTGCATTGTATCTGCGAAAAAATAACATCAAATGGATAATTGTACAGACACCTCGAATTTCACAGTTATGCTCTTGAGAAGTTAGCAAATTATATTCTCAAACAACCCACGTGTTTTAAAGCAGACTTTGTAGTTAGAGCTTTGATTTTTGCATACTCTGTTTCAGCTGACGTTTTTGTTGCTGGCAAAGTAAACGGATTGGACGTACCTAGCGGATTAATGAGACGTAATGTAACAAATTTCGTTCAAAGCCCGAAAATGTTTGCAAAACCTGTAGTAATATATGAAAACCTGATGATGCAAGATGGAAAGAAGATCAATAACGTAGACGTGTCTGACTGGTCAAAAAAGGCGGTTCTGAAGACTGGAGGTACCTTCCAAATAGATGGATTTAAAACTTTCAAAGGTCTGGAGCTTACGGATGCAAAGTAAGTCATTAGTAGCATGAAAATGTGATGTATAATTTCATGACGTATTGCTAATCAAATTTCTTTTGGAAGACCAGACTGTCTTCTCAAAATAGCCCATTTTTGGATACATCTTTTATGTTGGAATCTGATTGTTGAACATTCCGCGTTGTTCTCTTATATTAGAATGAAGGGTGAGGAACTTTCCATGCATCGCAATCAGCTGTCTTGATTACACTAAACCTTGGAATACGCAGTTGACTCCGTGCTCCTTCATCGAAGTTTATTCCGTCTGATTTGGAGTGGGGAAAGTTTTAAGGTGGGAGAAGCTTCAACTAGAACATCGGAATCTTGGAATCTTCCCCATTGAGATGAGAGGTAGAGAATTCTCGGAAGTGTTCCAGGGACACCGGTCAGATTAACGTTCGCCAGCTCCTATGGCGCGCACAGCAGCCTTCCTTTATCTAGATGACCCTGGACAACCTCTCCTGGTGATTTCTAGTTTCCCACAGAGGAGGGTCCGGGAAAAACTCGTGGCGATCAGAACAAATTGTTGCTTCGGTTTCTTTGTTGGACCTTGCGCATTGAAACGAATCTCGAATCGATTGTTCGAAAGGAGACGCTGTTTTAGGGAGGGAATTGATACTAGACAAAAGTAAGTCTTTTACGTTTAGAGTAAAAGGAAACCAATTCCAAAGTTTCTATATTTAGTAGTTTTGCATCTTTACTGCATACATTTTTGGCAAGGTTTTGTATCTACTTTCTATGGACTTCGTTGGGTTAATTTTGAGGGAATTCAGCGGTAAAATTGAAAAACATTCTCTGCTTTGCTGGAAATGGGAAGTGTGTAAATGCTTCCTCGACCCTTTTCCCGTTTTGAGGCCTGTCTATAAAAAAAAGTTATACTAAGCCCTAATGATCCCACCACTGATTAGTGGTGCAGTTAATGAGTAACCAGTTTCTCAAGCAAAGTGGAAGATTATTTCCAGGAAAATAAACTAAAAGTTATTTAAAACCTTCCTGTTAGTTTAAATAATGAACATGTTAATCTACCTTGATACATAATTTTATTTAAAATATTAACATGTGAATGACTAATGTTAAATTTAACTCTCACTCAGATCGACGTATATTGAGAGTATTCTTAAGGAAGAAATTTAAGCGTAATCTATAAAGGAATTATACTCTTACAAGATCTTCATTTATGTAAATCTGAATGGACAATGCCCTGCGTTTACCGTAAAAATTGGGGTCTTAATTAACCCTGTGAAGCGATAAAATAACTACAGTTCTAATACGAAACTTTTCATTCTAGGGTCGAAGGCTTATTGGATGGATTAAAGATTTCTGAAAAAACGCTTTTGATGTCTTACGGAGATCAGGTTATAGAAGGTCGGAAAACCGTAAAAGGCGACGTTGAAATAAAAGGCCCTGTGGTTCTATATGGTTTAATTAATGGAATAAGTATAGAAAAATTGGATAACGAAACGCTTCAACACGGTCGCACAAATGTAGTCACGGGCTTTAAGAATTTTGCTACCCATCTAGAGATTAAGGACTTGCAAGCTCGTACCGTAGCTGGTATCGATGTGCAAGAGCTCCAAAACAAAATTCATCACCATCTTGATTTCGGAGATTTGCAGAGAAGGCTCAACGAAATTCAAGGAGTTATTGGAAACATGGAAGAAGCTATAAGTAGTGAGTATACGTCAGTGACTGTTTATCGGGTTGAATTTAGTCTGCAATCTTTCTGAAAATCTGAAATTTGCTTTGTTTACAGAACAAGCTGTAGTGTTCCAGTACTATGAGCAATTCCAAGTATTTAATATTCCCACTGCTTATAATTGGCTGTATATTTCTGGAAGAGATTGCGGAGAACTACTGCTACTTTCGGAGGACTCGAGTGCTGAAGGGCAATGTTCAACAATTGTACTTTATCAATATCAGGAAGGACAGTTTCTGCGTCACTCACAGGTATAAGTTTTCAACTTGGTTTGAGAACTTTTAATCCTAAAACCGAATTAAAATTCCAATGTTTTGCTCTCCAAATATGTTTATTTGAGAGGGATATGGATATTCACTCGGTGCTAATCCACCAAATTTCCTTAGCCGTTTGAGGGAATATTTTAAATTTTTTCAATAATTTAACAACTTTTTGCATGTATGTTAATACATATACTTTAATACAATTTGTTTTACATAAAAATGTATTGAATTCTTATATTTCTAACAAAGATTGAAAACGAATCTTGTCATTCCGTGTTAAATACAACCCACAACAGATCCCTTCTGATTTTCTATAAAATTGACTTTTCTTCGGTCCCGTACGAGGAAATTTGGCGAAATGTGGTCTCCTATTTGCATTATTTATAGAGTAATTTTAAATTTGTCTAGAATCTCGTAAAATACCAGATTTTTTCCTAGATTAAACGCCTGTATCTGACCCAATAGTTGTTTGGATTTTTTAAAGATCGTTCAATTTGATCTTCAATATTTTAAAAACATTTAATTTCTAAACATGTTAAAGGTACACTAATTATCTGAGCCATGGAAATTAATTTCAATGGCGCAATTTTTCCTGCGTCGCAGAACTACATCTTTAATTTCGCCAAATTTCATGGAATCGTTTCGGATGCGAAACTCTTATTCTAAACTTCCAAACATCAATGGGCAGTGTCAAACTATTTAACTTGAATTAAATGAGTTATTTACATTTCCTAATCTCTTTGTAGGAGCTTTCAGCTTCGTATGCAGTCTCTGTAAAAAGCCTGTACGTTTGGAACAATACTTATCTCTTTGTGGCAAACCGAAATGCACATTACTGTTTGCAAGATGAAGAGAGTTCTGGTAAGTTTTACAATTTTAAGCGTACCTTTCTCTTTTAATTGCGCATTGTTAAGTAACTAACCATTCAAACTTAGTCCGGATTCCTGGGGTATCTCTTAAAATTCTTTAATATTGCCTTTTATCGCTTCAATAGAGCGGAACTGCCACTATGAACAGTCTTAAGGGCTAGATGAAGACTCCCTTGACTTAAATGCGGCAAAATCAGAGCTATGTCTAGATGTTCTATAAATCTTTGAATATATCACTCGAGAGGTAAAAACGGATACTTTTTCCTAATGGTTCTAAACTTCAAATGCGGTTAACAAGAGGTTGCGTACTGTCGCTTTTTTGTTACAAAAGCTACTTCACTTAAGTTGGGTCACCCCTGAATTGAGAATCCGTGTTTTTAGGGAACGGATATGCAAGACAATTTGGACCTTTTGATCGAATATTTTTAACAGTCATTCTCGACGTGTTCATCTTCCGAAATCATGGTTCGATCTGAAGAAGGCGGGAAATGAAATGAGCTTTTGAAATATCCTTACCATTGATAGCTCTGTTTATTTCCCATTTATCTTAATCTTTCCGTTTGTAATTCGGTGTACGACTTTAATTTAGAAAGATTTGCTCGCAGATTACAGCCGAATTTGTAACTGGTAAAATCTTGTAATAATTAACACGATACATTTGTAAATCGTTTTAGGCCGCATTACTGGTGATATCTATGAATGGACTATTGACCGTTTTGAAAAAATTCGAGCAATAGAAACTCCCTCGCTTGAAGACATGGCGGTTTTCTATGATGGAAACTTGTGCTGTGTAGTCTATTTATCACTTGATAAATCTCAAGTATATTGTTCCAAAGGAAATTACCAGAAATTTGAAGATTTTGGATCATTACAGACCAAGGGAGCTAAAAAGGTTAGTACTATTGCTCCCGTTTTGTGATGTAAAGCATTAACTCGTTAAAGTACATATTGTTTCTTAAAATTAAAATTAATTTTTAACTTGCAGGTATATATATTTTAAAATTCTAATTTCCAGTATATTAAGAAATGGGACCATTTTCAAAGTATATAAAAATAGTTTCCGGGTTGTCTATACGGGTTTAAAGAATTTAATTATCAATAGAATAAGACTATGATAAATTCGAGAATCTTCTAATATTCATAATTTAATAATATGCAAAACAGTCGCGTGCTACACAGAAATATTAACGACTCTGGTTAAACACGCTGAAGCTTCAGTTTTGCGGCACAGGCGAGAGTTTAATAAGCTTGACTGTTTCTCGGTAACAAAATCGACAAGTTAACTTTAGAACTTCTCTCGAACGCAATTGGTTACTTTTGTATATTTAAAAGTCTGGATCTCTAATGTGTATCGGTGCCTCATAAACGTTTCTGTTATAGGCTTCCATTATTAATTCCCATGGTGTCATAATCTTGGCTGTAGTAGTTGAGAACTTGGATACAACGAATGGCTACATAGAGAAAAAGCCTGTCGACCTTTTTATCTGGAATCCTAAAAGCTTAAAGTTTGACCTTCGTATCAAGCCTATTATGTCAACTTATGCTCAGTCGATTCAACTTATGAGTTACGATACCGAACAGTCATCGAATATATTCTTAGCGATTGCTGAAGGCAGAATACCAAAAGTAGAAAATGAGCCTAAAATTCTGATTTACAGGTACTGTAAACTTTAAATTATACTTAAATAAAATATACATTTCGTTGCATTTGAAGTATTTATGTATCTAAATTTCTGTACAATCCCTGTCATGAATATAAATTTAGAAATGAAAGACTTAGAGTGGTTTTATTTCGTTGATTTCAACTAAGCTAAATCCTCTACTTTCCTTATGGTTGTATCGACGAGGTATCTCATTCATTGTATTGGATTAGGTTAAAACTGATTAGCTCTTGATGGACTAGATTTCTCTAAGGAAATCTGACTGGATCTTAATCCCTCAAACTGGAAAGATCTTGCGAGATAAGGATCTCGTCATAAGAAATATTGTTTTGATCTTGATAGACTAGATATCTCATCGGAGGGTAAGTGAACTGCGTTACTTTATAAACGACGACGCTCAACGTGTTAAAAGATTAAATTCTCCATGTCATGAGTGACACGAAATTTATGATATTTAAAAGTTTTAATGCCTGTTTAAAATACGCAATTATACTAAACGGATTTAATACGCAAGGATTAAATATCTTAACTTGATATCAATACGTGCGATAGTGATTTAAATGGATTTAAAGTGTAATGTATTTAAAGTCTGCTTAAATCGAATGCTGCATGCTTCGCCAGTAGCGAGTTGGTCTCCTTGATGAGGAAGAATGAAATGTTTATGCCTTGGGCAAGTAAAACTCCTTTCATTTAGGTACGAAGCATCAAGTGAGCAGTTTCAGAAGTATCAAGAGATTAAAGATTATGGTGAACTGGAATGGATTGTCTTGGAGACTGGAGAACTAATCCTTTTCGCTCTGGATTCTTATGTGGACAAAATAAAGTTATACCAGTACAAAGGAGCTTCTGGATTCGTCAACATAGATTCTGTGAATAGTGTCGGTAAGTTGGGCTTTAACACTAATTTTAATTTGCTAAAGCTTTTCCAACTACCGTTAAACTTAATATTTTAAATTCAATTTTAACACTTGGCCATACAAACTTGGGCCTTAAATTTCGATTTACTTGATTTTAAGATTGAATTTTTGACTTAGACTGCATAATGTTAATTTACAGAAATAGCCCAAGTGTCAATCTAAACTTTAATTTAAACTTTTAATACGCAAAATAAGGAAATTTGGCTGTCGTATGAAACGCTAGATATTATTATCGTGCGAAATTACAGTAAATTCGATTCTTTATCGATGTAGATCGAGTCTTAGTTCGTTGATAGTAAAATACTAGTTATTGGAACTAGAATGCTACATTTAGTCGTTTTTATTTAAATTTTGTGAGTACGTTCCGTTTATTTCAAAGAATTTCTTTTTCGTAGGTTCTGCCAGTCTACACCCTTTCATCAGACATGTGGACCCAAGTGACAATATAAATCACTACCTTGCCCTTGCTGGACCACGGGGCTTAGCGACTCAACCTTCACATGGAGTAGACTACGCCAAAATTTTGAAGTCTAAAATGAAAGGAAGACGTCCTGACTAATTTGTTTTGTATTTAACCTTTTTAAATAAAATGTTTACATCTTTACGACTTAAACCCTGTGAGCTAATTTTTGCTTCATATACTCTGAACATTTTCATAATTTAGCACTGAAATTTATTTTTAACTTTAGTTTTAAGAGAAGCAATGTAAAATTTAATGCTGTTCATGATACGGTAGACTAGTTCCAAACATGAAGTTTTTTTTTTTTTTTAATTTAAGATAAAACTCATTTGAAAAATTTAGTACAGCTGCTTTTTCAATGCAAATTTACGTTTGAAAGAATTTTAAAGATTAGTATATTTTTACGTGTAACACGGAACTAGTTCAGCAATTAAGTTTGGCGCACGCGCCATAGGTTGGCCACCCCTGGGTTAAATAAATCTGTCACTGTCGAGAACAAATCATGAGCTCCCGTATCGCATTTCCCAATGTCTTTTTCTTTATCCCTCTTCCCAAGGCACCATTCTCTCTTAAGAATCTTATCCCTTTGTTTTGTCGAATCAATGCGTTTGGCCGTTGCAGTTCGATGCCACCACGTACAAGTCACTGGTCAAAAACGTAAAACAGGTGGCCTTGATACTGTAGCGCCATGGAGGGTCTCTTTGCTACAGCTTCATGGAGGTGCTTTTCGAGATTTCTTCTGTTAAGTGGATTCGCCGTCGAAGGGAATCGGCTGGCGAATTTATGACTCGATGGGGGTAGAGCAATGCGAGGTAGTCCCTCGTCTTTGAACTGTCGCGCTTCGGAAGAACGTGTGCGGTCTCCCATCGAAGAAGAAACAATCGTTGAAAGTGTGAGCGTGAACTGGCGCAGAACTGGACTGCTCCGATGGAACCACGGGACTGAAACCATATTTGTACTTTTCTCGTATTAGCCTCGAAATATCCTTAAAGTGTAAATATATATATAGTCGCTAATTGTGCTGTATTCCTAAAAGCTGTTTTAATTGCTTACAATCCACTCGCGACTTAAATTCTTCTCGCGACGTTACAATACAGAGGGAAAAGAAACGCTCACTCCGTCCATGGGGAAGGTCGCGAAAAGAAGCGGAACAAGGATGCTGACCCATCTGTGTCATCGCATGATGCACACTATAAGCAAAACCATTTCAAAGAGTTGTGCTTCCAGACGCTCCACCGACTCCCAGAAAGGGTTGGCACTGTTATGAGTATCATTTAAATTAACTATTTTTATTAGTAGACAATCTTTCTTACGAATACTTTGATGGTTTGTTTTTATTTGTATACTAAATATGACGTTCTTGGTTTACATTACATTAAGCTATTTTATTTATTTCCGATTTGCATAGTTTGCATTTTAAAAGGCAATTGTTCAGTCTTACCGAAATGACGCTTGAAGGACTATTCTCACGGTCTACCTATGGCATGTCCATCCCTCGTTAATACTTTCCTTTCTCTTCGAAATTCTATATTCATCTCCCCTGGACCTTAGATAATCGTCCCAAGGACACTCCAGCCAACGTCCATTGGAATCAAAAGGTTTTTCCGGTCCAAATCCCTTCTAGTGTGCACTGAGAACCACGCAAAACATTTGATATTTTAAGTCTATAACATATAGGCCTCAATGTAAATCAGTTCCGGCTTATTTCAATATCTCGCCAAAGGCTCTTTGATGACTATCCCCAACTACTTATATCTTGTTAATGGCAGATTATCTACGAAATTTAATTTTGTGGACAGCAGAGTACATATTGTTTCTTTAGAATTGGGAGGTCAAAGCGTACTATTGTTTCAAAAAGTTATACTAGCTCTTCTGCTATAACTTGAAGATTGTTTGACATACTAATTATAGTGATGGATTACTACAGACGTTTAAAACATTCGAAGTATAAATTGCATGAAACCCACACATGAACCAATGAATATAAGTTTGAAACTCGTGAATGTATGAATATACCTATGAAACTCGTGGACGTATTCAAAAGGTGGACTTGTGTTTTTAACCCCGCTAGTCACTTTAACTAATCAATTATTTGTACCACATTAGGATTCAAGATTTTAACCACAACATGACAAGATCTTCAAACGGAGTAGACCAGAAGAAATAGCATGAAACTTCAAGCACATACTCGGTCTCTTTCATTAGAAAGTTTCAATTTTTTTTTTATGCCCTTATATTTTTTCCAAGCTTCCGTTAATTTTACATAGATACAACTCCTGACTTCACTACCAGCTCCACGCTACACTTTCCCTTGACTTAACTCCGCCTTTCTAACAGTTAAGCTTCGTTCTCATTGGAGCCTGCTTCCTCACCTATTGACCACATATAAGCTCAGTCGAACTAATTTTTGTTCAGTCAGTAACAATTTTAAGAAGGAGATAGAAGGCTAAGACCTAGGTTCTCCGGCACACGGTTCTCAAAAAATTAGAAAGTGGGTGGCTTTTAGAGGAAGAATCAACAGAGTTTGAATATTCGATGTCAAAAACACAACTAAAATAACTAATTTAACCCGTCTAACATACTAAAAAATAACATATGTATGTCTAAAACAGACGAACAAATCATTAAACGTAATGTTCGTTTTGCACTTCGGCGTTTCGATTGGAATAGAAAACACAAGAACGGTCCCCTCCGAAATTATTTTCAGAATACGTGCCTGACTTCCTCCTGAATACGTGACGTCGTATGCGACACATAAAATGTACAAAGACAACATAAAGTTAATAAATAGAAATTATAGTTGTAACCTGTCACAGCAGAAGTGTGAAAAAACGAAAAGGGGGAAAAGACTAATGAATTTTATTATGCTCTTGCGTGTGACTAACAACATGAATATTTACATCACTTCATGATGGAATAATTTTTTTACCATAGCTGGATTCAATACATTAGTAAAAGGTACCAGTTTACTGGATGAAGCCACTGTCTGCATCGGAGAATAAATGAAACAACGAAAGAAGCAAATGTTTATAATTTTTATGTTAACGCATGTTGTTCATGACTTTTACTGGAAGGCTCATTAATTACTCCAAAGTAGAAGCAAAGGAACAGGTCAAAAATTTTAAAGCAGTCAAAAATCTGGAAATTACATTTCCAGTTACCGAACAGTATGGAAGTTGTTTCCAAAGTTATGACAATTTCTTTATAAATTGTTCGATTTATTAGTTTTTGTCTGTCTCAACTGGTGATGAGTGGCTAAGGGCATAGTTTGTAGCCTTCCAAGTATTTTCGACGATGTATATTGTCCATCAAGGTCTGATGAATTCTGATAATGACGATATAGCTCGTCATTGTCATTGGATAAAGATGAGAGAAAATTGAATCAAGATAATGCGATTCACGAGATCACGATTTGTTGAGTTTTCTTCTAATGATGAGAGGAGGAGATACCTTGATGGACGAGATATCTCGTCCATCAAGATCTGGTTAGTTGTGATAATGACGGGATTCCTTACGGAGATAACCATAGCAGAGGAGGGGGAAGAATGAGGGAACGGCAAAGGGTTTAAGAAATGATAGATTGAAACGCATGGTTGCGAGTTTTGCCGACCAACCGTTATAGTGGTTAAGGTGTTAGCCTCTAGATCGGAAGGTTCCTGGTTCGAAACGGGGTCCGGGCATGGATGTTTGTAAGCGTATGGTGTAGAGGCGGCTGGTGCACCTTAATTATGTCGTGGCCGAAAAAGTCCTCGCGTTGGGTTGGCGCTGAAGTTTGGAGTGTAGGGTGCCAGTTCAGGTGTTGCTTCGTCATCTGACCTTGGTTCAAAATTACGAGGTGTTGTCCTCGGATCTTTCCCTTAAGGGACTGATCCCGGACCGTCGTCAATAGCCCGTTGTGTTGCTCTAGTACGACGTTAACTAAAATTACCATTACCATCGAAACGGGGTCCGGGCATGGATCTTTGTAAGCGTATGGTGTAGAGGCGGCTGGTGCACCTTAAATATGTCGTGGCCGAAAAAGTCCTCACGTTGGGTTGGCAGTTCAGGTGTTGCTTCGTCATCTGACCGTGGTTCAAAATTACGAGGTGTTGTCCTCGGATCTTTCCCTTAAGGGACTGATCCCGGACCGTGTGTCAATAGCCCGTTGTGTTGCTCTAGTACGACGTTAACTAAAAATTACCAATTATAAAACTACCTGGTTGCGAGTTTGAATCTTTTATGTGCCAAAGTGGATACTTTTACCTTCCTAGTTTCTTCAAGGCAATATGTAAATGCCGGCCAACTCCCCCAAAGTCTCTCAGAAAGGCATGTAATACACTTACTAGTTGACGGTGGGTGTGATGTGGCGGAGCACTTAGCATGGTGCCCCATGTTAATATTGAGACATTTTCGCCAACTAGTGCTCGATTGAATACATTCATAAGAAGGCATTTGGGAAAGAATGTTTTGGCCATAGATATTAGATTGTAATTTTGAAAAAATACTTTTTGATTAGAATTAGATTAGTTAATAGCCGTTTTGGCAGCGTTAGTTCAATTACCAGACGTATGCTGAAACTGCATGAGTAACATGCGAAGTTACAAAATAGTTCACCGAAGTACCCTCTTATATTTAGATATACCGAAAACCCACAGAAATGAGAAAACGACGGTGTGGGAATGTACATTAACATTTATTTTCATCAAAAGAGTTTCGAACCACCTTTCCACCAACAGTTTTAAAAGGTGTATTCAGTCAACATTCGTTGAGAAAAACGGCACGAAAAGTAAATTTAGTTTTCAGTTTTAAAAATAGTATTTATAGTTGATCTTGAGTAATTGTACTACTGTGAGATGTAAGGAGATATGAGATTAATCTAAATAACACACAACCAAAATGCTGTTTATGTCAGGACAATAACATTAATTTTCGTTAAAAGAGAATACAAAACAACTAGTCACCACGAGTCGTGAGAAGGTATGTTTGGCCAACATCCATTGAGACAAACGAAGCTGAAACCTTAAAAGCCAATTTAGATTTTCAATTTTTGTAATAATATTGATTCTCTTTTGGAGTTGCTCTACCATTGCAAGATAAGAAGGTATGGGTACGATCTTAGTATCACCTATCGTGTTCATGAATGAGCCTTAACATTCATTTTCATCAAAAGTGAATACAAATTTCCTCCAAGAGACAGACAACAAAACGATCTCTGTCATGCGTTTTCGCGAGTGGGCGCGGCACCACTTGAAACAGAACGGGAGGGAGAGAATAGAGCATTCCAAAAAGGCTCTCGTCGCTCCCTCCCTGGGGGAGGCAGGAGTGATCATTCTAAAAATGCGTCAAGACATTCTCATTCTCGTGGCGAAAGTAATTGCAATTAGCGTCCGTTGCCTTAAATTTGATTAGGAGAGAGCGGACCGCCGAGAGGGCGTGCCCCGACAAGTCACGTGAGCGTTATCGGCCCCCCTAGAGATAGGGGCACCCCCGGGGGACCGGGGCAACCGGTGGCACGAGATCTTCCCCTATCACCATCTCGTCATCCGGAGATCTGTCCGGACACGCGACGTCTGACGAGCAAGACATAAACTTGTAGAGGTTCGTGGGAAAGGTGATGAAAACTACAGAGTCCAAATACTAGCAAATAAAATTAAACTTCATGAAGTTTTCCAAAATTACAACTTATTACATTATTCCAATTTTTCAAGGGGTGTTTTGGTTAAAGTATACAAAATATCCTAAAATAGACAATTTATACAATATATATTTATACATATATTTTCTACCCATATATGTATTTTACAAACGTATTTAGCACAGAAATCGATGTTATTTGCTTATAGTTGAATGACAACAACGGATATAAAAATATGAAGGCACTTAAACTATAAAACCTTTGTTAACCAAATTGGAAATTCGATTCTAGTTTTTGTCTAGTACGGCAGTGCTTAGCATACGTGCATGAAGACCAGGCGAGTCAGGTTTTAGCCGACCAACTGGTCTGGTGGTTATGGTGTTAGACTCCAGATCGGAAGGTTCCTGGTTCGAATCCGGGTCAGTGCATTTGTATTTGTAAGCGTATAGTGTAGAGGCGGCTGGTGCACCTTAAATCTGTCGTGGCCGAAAGTCCTCACGTTGGGTTGGCGTGGAAGTTTGGAGAGTGGGGTGCCAGTTCAGGTGTTGCTTCGTCATCTGACCGTGGTTCAAAATTACGACGTGTTGTCCTCGAATCTTTCCCTTAAGGGACTGATTCCGGACCGTCGTCAATAGCCCGTTGTGTTGCTCTAGTACGACGTTAACTAAAATTACCATTACGCTTACGATTATTCATGTTATTTCTGAAAATTGATAGTTTTTTTTTTAGATCTGTCACGTGTTTATGGGATAAAGCATGAATTCAAATGAGGTAAAAATTGTTGATTGTCTATACTGATTAAAAACACAAGTCTGCGCTTTGATAGCCAATCGAATTCATATTAGGAGATTGTTAAACTGAGTGCTAATCACACCGCTACGAGACCGATTAGGTCCTGGTGGACTCCATAACGAAAACATGAGTGACTAATGATAACCTTTCTACATGCATGATCATGGGGCCAAAACTAGTAGTGCCAGGACCCTAATACTACTATAATCTTCTGTGGGAGGAAACTACTATTTATCATCTGATTAGTTCGTATAACTTTAGTGACTTCCCCATTTTTGTCGCCGCTCCATAGACAAATGCGTATTCAAACTTCATTGTAATAAGGCCGACCAACCGGTATAGTGGTTAAGGTGTTAGCCTCTAGATCGGAAGGTTCCTGGAGATGTTCCTGGAGGACCTGGTGGGAAGATGTAGTATACTAGAATATAACTTTTCGACATAAAGTAAAAATCGCAACAAATATGCTTCCAATCTGTCGTTCAGAGTGTCAATGTGGCAGACTTGATCACATTTCTCCAAGCACCCCTTGGAAAATAGGATAAGGTCTATACTCTGTATTTAACGAATTTCTAAAGAATCTGGCAACATGTTCGAATATACGACTTCCGATACATGCTTTGTATTTAAAAAATAAAGATTTCGAATGTACATATCAGGTTGATGGTAATGGTAATGGTAATTTTAGTTAACGTCGTACTAGAGCAACACAACGGGCTATTGACGACGGTCCTGAATCAATCCCTTAAGGGAAAGATTCGAGGACAACACCTCGTAATTTTGAACCACGGTCAGATGACGAAGCAACACCTGAGCTGGCACCCCACTCTCCAAACTTCCACGCCAACCCAACGTGAGGACTTTCGGCCACGACAGATTTAAGGTGCACCAGCCGCCTCTACACCATACGTTTACAAACATCCATGCCCGGACCCCGTTTCGAACCAGGAACCTTCCGATCTAGAGGCTAACACCTTAACCACTATACCGGTTGGTCGGCATATCAGGTTGAAGGGTCCAATGCAGGAAAGTTGAATTTACCTCGCAATGGAACGTTAAAATCGTAGAGTGTATTTGTACATGTCAGGATTCCTGGTCCTTTGTACTGGAGTAAATGTTTACTTCTCGAAATGGGCTTATTTTCTGTTTCCTGTCCATTTCTAAAACACAGCAGTCCGTTCTTTAGCAACGGAGCTCAGGTGTTGACCTCATCATCTTACCTTGATTCAAAATTACGTGGTATTGTCCTCGGGGATTGATCGAGGGTCGTCACCAATAGTCCGTTGCGTTGCTCCAGTGTGACGTTAATTCGCTCTCATTACCACCACCACTTTTAACACCGGACAGGTGAAGACTTTGTGGCAGGAGCAGTTCTCGCGATTGCCAGACAGTATTAATTCTTGGGATGGAGATTCCTTCGGGTTTTCATCGTGTATGTTCTCTACGCTCTGGTAGAAATAAACATGTTTTCAGAACTCAATTGCATTGATTAAAACCGATGATTTATGCATTGAGAGGGACGTAAAGTCTCCTCATGAATAGAGAGCAGCATTCAAAGCCCGGTTCGATCGCAGATTCTTTAATTCGTCTCTCCAAAGTTTTGAACCCGATCCACTAACGGGCGGCAGCGGTGATTAGCAGCAGGCAGCGAAAGACATCTCCGCACAGATTGGCTTTCCTTTATTTTTTCCCCTCGGTGGTTCCGGAAATCAAGAGGGATGGCGAAGGGAAGAAGAGACACCACCACCTTCCGATATCGTCTGCGAGAAAACAAATCGCGCCCAGATAAAAAGGAGGGGGATGAGATAAATTAAAAGAGAAGAAAAAAAACCCATCGTCTGCGAGAGGAGCAGTTAGCGAAACTCGGCAACCGTGGAAGAGGTAAAATACCATCGTTTGCATTTCTTGAGATATCACGTTTCCTAGCCGAAGGAGCGGGGTGGGGGTGAGGCGCAGAGATATCGCTTGCAGGAGAGGGGGTGGAAGGAAATGAGCGTGCGGCCGCTCCGCCGGAAATGGTGCCCATTGATTAGCCGGGACCTCGTTCATTAGTGAAGCATTAATTATAGAACTTGTCTCCCAGAGATAAGACCGGGGACATCGGTCCGACTCTTATCAGTGGAGCATGCCACCCCGCTTCCACCACCTTCCCCTTTAAATCTACCCCTCTCTCCTTTACCCGTTCCTGCGAGGGCGCACCCCGAGCCCCTCTCTCGGGAATTAGAAGAGCTACGCTTTTTGCGCCCTGGCAGTTTGTCGTAAAACTGCTTCCAACTCTTTTCTGTTTTTTTTTTTTTTGTCTTCCTTCCTTTTTTTCCACCGTTGTAGAAGAGTGGTGAAGGGAGCGCCGATTTAACTGGTGGTTCTTACATTTTGATTTCCTAAGACAATCTCCGTTCTTGCTGGACCCTTTTTGGAGACTTTTGGATGAGCCGCGACCCCTTTGTACCATTTATTCGAGTCGTGGACCCCTTTTAGAGACCTTTCTACGAGCCTCGACCTACTTGGTACCATTTCTTTAAGTTAAGCATCGCGTTTTCGGAATCTTTCTACGAGCCTCGACCTACTTCGTACCATTTCTTTAAATTACGCATCGCGTTTTAGGAATCTTTCTACGAGCCTCGACCTACTTCGTACCATTTCTTTAAGTTACGCATCGCGTTTTAGGAATCTTTCTACGAGCCTCGACGCGTACTTGGTACCATTTCTTCAAGTTACGCTTCGCGTTTTCGGAATCTTTCTACGAGCCTCGACGTACTTGGTACCATTTCTTCAAGTTATGCATCCCGTTTTCGGAATCTTTCTACTAGCCTCGACCCCTTTAAACCATTTTTTTTAGTTGCAAAACCAATTTTGGTACCTTTCTACCAGCCTCGACTTTTTTATGCCATTCCTTCGAGTTTCGTATCTTCATTCAGTATCTTTCTACGAGACTGGTTCCCTTTATCATTTCTTCGAGTTGGGAGCCTCATCTAAGACACTTACTTCTACATGTCCTACAAGCACTCTTGAGTCCTTGGAGTTGTTAAATCACTACTACTAAAGGGCACTCCTCTATTACTCATTTATACATGGTGTGGGCCTTCTAAGGATGTTCGATAGTTAGATTGTGTACATTAAGTATATGTTGTAATTCATAGGAACAATAATAACTTAAAGTTATGAAAATAAGAGGCGAGAAAGGGATTAAGATAAATGTTTGATTTAAATACCTCATATAATGTTTGATTTAATTTCTCGAACAAACCACGACCTCTAATACCTACGAGAAAAGGTCTTTAGTTAAGATACATATATTCAACTAGTTACCACCTTCTCTGCCTAAACCATTCGGTGTATCACCACGTAATTTTGAACCATGGTCAGATGAAGAGTAAACATCTGAGCTAGCACCCCACTCTCCAAACTTCCACACCAACCCAACGTGAGGACTTTTTGCCACGACAGATTCAAGGTGCTCAAAGCCGCCTCTACACCATACGCTTACAAATATCTGTGCCCTTACCCGGATTCGAACCAGGAACCTTCCGATCTAGAGGCTAACAACTTAACCACAATACCGTTTGGTCGGCCTTAGTTAAGATACTGATATATCCAACAAGTTACCACCGTCCCAGCCATTCGGTGTATCGCCACGTATTTTTGAACCACGGTCAGACAACGAGGTAACGAGGGTTAGTTAAGATAGAGAAACTCATACATGCTGGACGATTTCTTTGCATGTATGAATCTATTTTTTATGTTCCATATAAAAACGGGAGAACATTGTTTCTCAATTAAACAAATAAAAAATTCATTCCGGTTTTTTTCATCCCGCCTAATCCATCTGAACGAGAGGAAACAAAAAGCCAAAAGGAGAAGAAAAAAAAAACTACCAGTCGATTTAATTTTTCCGAATACGCTACACACGCGACCATCATTTTATCGGTAATCCACTTCCAGCCTCACTCCATTTGCATACTCCCCCACCTCTGCCCGACCCTGCACAAGGGAGGTATGCCATTTCGTAATGACAGTCAAAAGACCCAATAATCTGCGGAGCTATTTATTTTAGAGTCAAAGGAGGGGGAGGATAAGAAATAGAATGAAATTTAATCGCGGCGCGTGTTGTCTCAAGAAAATGATTACCCCCATCGTTACGAATCTCTTGTGGCAGAAAATTACATCCGCATGCGTCTTCTTTTATGTCGTTACTTTCCGGATTATTTCGAAAACGCTTAATGCCGCCGTGTTTACCGTATCGAAAAACAGTTCCCCCTATTTTCTCGATACATTTAGCCTCATAAGAAAGTCTTCCCTCGCAAATCGAAAGCTCACTTAAAAATGGTATTGACACAACAGGTACGGATACGAGGATACAATCAGGAAGGAGAGAACGAGGTTGGAGAAGTAGCGTCGCCCATAGAACGCGTTTTTGTTTGTGAAGCGAAATGAAATCTATAACTTCCGACGGTTTCTTCTATGACAATAATTGATTTCATAGAGGCACGACGGCGATGGTAGAGGGGCGCACTGGTGGGGGCTATGGGGGCTTAAAAGGCCTACCAAGAGCCTTAAAAAGCTAACAGAGGGGATTAAAGACCAAAACGGTTATTATATCACGCAAATTGTACTGACATAAATACTGCTGTTTTAAAATGACGATTTTTGTCGTTTTGTCATACTATGGAGCCCAATAAATTGAGTTTTCATCGATTTTAGCGCACTTTTAAAACTAGATTCTTTAAAGAAATGCATCTTAGGCTTCTGAGCGTCAAGAGATTTCCGAGTAATGCAATATTGCTTTTACCCGACATCAAATTCAATGACTAAATAACGACATGTATACAGTGGACTCCCTCTTAACCAGCCACTTTTTAACAGACCGCTACGAGTGTGAGACGATGATGACTCACAGACTGTCGCTACTTGTACTGTACTGTAGCTTGTACGCTACAGTACTTGTTAGACTGTAGCCACTAGCCCATTCAGTTCAGTTGGGCTGCTGATTTACTGTGTTGTTGACGTGCTTCGTCTCAAAGCTGAATGATAAAGACACAGGACTAATTGCTGCCTTGAAAATTATAAACATCAAGGATGTGATCTACATATTGGCTAAGGCCTATGAAGAAATGACAAAAGGTGCGTATACATTTGTGAGCCGCTCGTGAACCGTTCGTCGAAATTATTTTCACAGCGAGCTTCCAGCGATCCATGGGAAAAGAAGGAACCAACCACGAACCACCAGGCAGTTATTTGTCAGCCACCGGTGATGACGATGGAGCCCGGAGGCTCGCAAGCATAAAGAAAAGCAACGAACTACTCACGACTTCGTCCAAATGTGATCCGAGAACTCCTTTGTGTTCGTCGAAAAACCGACACGAAGCCGATCGCGACGAGCGGTTCACGAGCCGCTCCTTTGGCGCCCCAAACCCCGTCCATATCATGAGAACTAGAGGCTCGGAACGGTTTGGCTCTGAAATGTATACGCGGCTTAACTCTACGTTTACTAAATTCTGAATTCTAAAATTACTAAAATTCTAAAATTACTAAAATTCTAAAATTACTAAAATTCTGAAATTACTAAAATTACTAAAATTTTAAAATTACTAAAATTCTAAAATTACTCAAATTTTAAAATTACTTATTCTGAAATTACTAAATTCTAAAGAAGATAATCCTACAGTTGTGTAGAATACTACAGAGACACCTGAACCTGATGACACCAACCTAGTCATTGATTTACAGAACTTCCTGAATGTGGTGAAGAAGATGTGAACAGTGGGTTACTGCTGACAAAAGTCTTGAAAACAAGTTTTTAAGTGACGATGATATAGTGCAAGCAATTATTGGAGATGATCAACAAAATGGAGAAGGAGAAGTTGTTCAAGAGGAGGATATAGAAAAAGTAAGCGATGCAGAAGCAAAAGGACGCACTTAAGTTAGTAACATCCTATATTGAAAAGTAAGATGAGTCCACTCCAGGTGAAATGTTTGTAAAAAATGGCGTGACTTCACTTTCAAAAGAGCAATGCACACAAAGCAACAAAAGAAAATAGACGATTACTTTGAGAGCTTTTTTTTTTCGTATTTACAGTATAGTACTGTGCTAAATGTGAGATTGAATGGCCTGTTTTGTAAGGCCTAATATGTGCATACTGCAATTATGTACTGTAAATATGTAAATATAGTAGCCGAAAGAAACATATGTATAGTTTTTTTTCCAACAAAGGAAGTTCTTCCAGGGTAAGTTTTCTTAATTATAATACTATATATATAAAGTAGGCTATATGCTTAGTTTTATACCAATAAAAACAATTTCGGGAGTATATTTCAATGCGTTTTTTCAGGGAACGACGGTCAACCGGCGTTTTTTACGAAAAGAATCTATTAAATCGTAACCGGCCAAATCGTTATCCAGTCTGGGTCCCGAAGGCTGGTTGAGAGGGAGTCTAATTTATTGAATGAAAGAATCCTAGGAAACATTTTTTATCGTCGAGAAGGTGTAAACTGGTGGTTGTGGTTAAAAGCATGAATCCTAAATCATTGATTGGTTAACGTGATTATCCGCCGTGATCAAAAACACTAGTCAGCGACTAAGTCGATTCGTAAGCCCACGCAATGCCCTTCAGCTTTTGCCCCATGGCACACATAATGACTACACAATCACATCTATTGGTTAGAAGAATCCTACAAAATTCGATTTGTCAAGAAAGTCAAAACTGATTGGAAGTCATACAGGGAAGATTGCACAATTGAATCGGTTGTTTGAGAAATCCCATCAGTCAGATGAAAGTTGGTGAGTTTGGGAAATCGAGAAAAAACTGTTTCTGCGTTAACCGTCAACCTCTGTATTATTATTTCCAATAAAATGTATTATTTGGAGCTAAATACAATCTTTGTGCTAAATGTAGGTCTCAAAAGATAAATAATTAAATTATTATGGATTTTTAAAGTCACTTGACTTATGGAGTTTCTCAAATACATATACTTTTGGCAAAAAGTAATTTCATTCTAAACTGTATAAAATAAACAGTACACTTCGTACACCTCAAATATGCATTCTAAAACAAGTAGAAAAATTAAATAAATATGAAACACAAATAAGATTATTTAGTTCTATGAATAAGAGAGGTATAAATGGTGAAATCAAATTTATTCATCATTTGCGTAGTTCTCTGACAACTCAGAATCAGATGTAGGCCTCTTGTGAACCATCCCTTTGCAGAATTCTTGAATGTTTTCTTCATCTGGGATGTGTTTCATCAGTTTATTTATGTCTTCAATTTTTTTCTTATTGATGAGGATTTTAACACTTGGATATACTGATTCATTTGTTAGTGATAGAGGCAGCTTTTTATTGTTGTTTAATCGAAAAGTGTGACTGCACACAACCCATCAATAAAAAGGTTGAGAGATTACAACATCCTTATGTTTAAAAGAGTGAAAACTGCATGAAATGTGAGATTTTAAAAACGACTTTCTCATCCTTTGGAACTTTACGCCAATAAATCACTTTTTTCTCGAAATCGAGTTTTCGGTAAAAATCTATTCTTCAGAGGTAGATGCATCTTTTAGGAACGAAACCCCACGTGTCAGGTCATTCTACGCGGAGTTGGCCCGTACGTAAGTTTTTGTGTATTCGAGAAACCCCATAAGTCAATGACTTATGAGGTTTCTCGAATGCATGAAAACTTTCATACGGGCCAACTCCGCGTAGAATGACCTGACGTGGGGTTTCGTTTCTAAAAGATGCATCTAATTGAAGAATATATTTTTACCGATAACTCGATTTCGAAAAAAAGTGACTTATGGGGTTTCTCAAACAACCGTTTCAATTGTTGTATATAAAATACCTGAAGGTAGTTTAGTTATACCTGCTATAAAAAGTGTACTATTACTCTTACCCCAAATGTTTCTTACCCCATATCTATCTATATAAGAAAGGATGTGGGTGTGGGCGTTGGTGTGTATATTCTCTATACAAATCTACATCGTTTGACAAATTCACACCAAATTTGGCACACTTTTGCTTTAAAACACTGCGGAAAACATAGGTTATTTCTTTCCTGTGTTCAGACCAAACTGTAGCCATGAAAATTGGCACACAGGTAGTCCTAAAAGTGCCCCTCGAAGCCTCAATTTTAAATCTAAAGTTTGTTTTTCTGCAATAAATGGACGGATAAGGAAACACGTTCGACAGGGTTTGTGTATTTGAGTTAACACCGGGAAATGTCGCGTTAGGATACACGTTGTACAAAGTTTGTGTGTTTGAGTGAACACAAGGAAATGTCGCGGTCGTATTTGAAACAGAAAGAATCCACCCACTGGGTGCCCCTTCACAAGTGACCATCATTTCTGGCCTTGTATAAGGCTACAATGACTTCGGTCAATTCTGTACTGTATTGTATTTCAGTAACAGATTCGGTCAATTCTGTACTGTATTGTATTTCAGTCTGCAGGTACCTGTCCCCAATCGCAACTAACTCCAGATCATGTTTTCGACTGCCAGGCCATTATTGGTTCCCTCTTTCAACTTGGAGCACCCCCAATCGAAATCCTCCATAGCCATCGAGCTCCAGAACTTGCAGATCTTGTCACCAGGGCTTTTGGAGGACTCTAAACTTTTGCACTAATACTGTATGCATAGACACGACAACAACAACAACAACATTGTATTTCAATATTGTATTTGTCTTTGCAATCTGTACCCAGCCTTGCCATTGGAAATAAAAAAAAATATTCAAGCCACTCGCCACGTAAATTCTACTCACGACGTTACAGTAGCAATAGTTGCTGAGACAGAAATCCATCTACCAAACCTCCGCTATCACGAGAACTAAACTTCGAGGAAGGCGTGATGTTTATGCCGAAGCCAGAATCCAGAGCCCACATTAACCTTGAGTCGAGAGTGAAATATGGCAGACACGGAAGAGGCTTTTCACCCAAATGCATGGACGTCTCCAGCGGACAACGGGTGCCCCTTCACTAAGCATTCTGGTCTTTCACTTAAAAAACTCCTTTTTTTTTTACGAGTGCTCCATTTGCGAGGCTCGTTAAACGCCCCCCTCCTCCCTACAACAGCGGGCGTGAAAGCGGGCGCAACAGATGGAGGTCCTCCTGTTGCACCGAAAGGAGGTGCACGAGAAGGGTTTTTCTGAGAAAGGCGATGACTCACGGCACGCGTCGCATGTGCGTGACCGTCTAATTTGGCGTTTAGAAGAGCCATAAACCAGGCGACGGTAAACGCGAAGCGACAGTTAAAAGAGATGCCCCTTTCTGGCAAGGAATGCGTGTCGGATGCCTCACGCTCGACTTAGGACCTCCTTGACCCACTCCGTCCGACATGTCGGGTCGACACCTCAGTCTTTGCGAGAAAATAACCATTCGGAAGTTAAGCGAATGTCACGTCTACACTTGTAGAACAGCGCATCTCGACAGGGGAGAGAGCTGGTGGACGGATACCCAGGTTGCTTGATCACTGAAGTGTCTGCACCTGGAATGGCAATCTTTGCACTGTTGATGTTCAGTTGAGTTGGGTTTTATGGCGCAAGGGCCATATTTGGCCAAGTACTAAATAAAATAGGAGTGGAGTAGCGAAATGAAGGTGAGGTTCAATAAAAAACGGCAATCATGAGGAAACCGTCAATGACGTAGCTACTAACTAACACCAATACACACTTCCGTGCCTAGAGTCGTGAGACACTGTCCTAGTTTAAATAAGTGTGGTATGATGTGACTACAGAAACAGTCTTTCGAGCTCAAACACCACCATGTCCGAATATCTCGACTTTGCGTGACCGCTGCTTAGACATTTGGTACAACCTGTCTCCAGTCATGTACCAAGAACTTGTGTCATCTATGCCCAGGCGAGTTGCAGCTGTTTTGCTGGCCAAAGGAGGCGCAACGCGTTATTGAGTAGGCGGTTATAATGTTTTGGCTCTTCAGTGTATTGTTTACTTAGGTGGGTGACACACGAGGCCACTTGAGCAGGCAACGCGACCCGGGCTCGCCTTTTCTTCCTGACAAGAAATAAAACCGGCTGGACTGCTTGAGACGAGTCACCCAGGTCGCGAAGCAAAACACGACGAAGAGCAGAAGCTCAAACCGGATCTCGTATCACAAATCTCCCCACGTTTAAAGATACTCGAGTCATAAAGCTCGAGAATTTCAATATATGATGCATTGCAATAGCTCCAGATGTGAATGGTATGTCAAGACACCTTGTTACAAGCTACAGTCGTAACCACAGTGATAAGAGCATATTTTTCATCGAACAGGTATTATCCCTTTGTGTTCGTCCCCCAAACCGACAGCTCGTTAGACAGCTTAGAATATTACAAGGTGTCCTACGATACTAACTATTTCTAACCCAAATCTCCTATTACATTTTTTTAGTGGACTGTAAAGTGCTGGCTCTTTATCAATGCTGACTTAAAACTGCTTTAATGTAAATATTGGCAGTTAAATTTACATAAGAGCCCACGTAAACAATGTATAGCAATTTGTCTAATCAAATAAACGCTTGTACTCCCAGATCGAGTGGAGGTTCAAACGCAACTAACATTTCTTAGCAATATTAAAATAACCTCAGAATTTGTCCATCTAAGAAGCACGATCTTCGATGACGGCAAGAAGCAAATTTAAATTACAATTATCAAACTCCTTGCGCCTAAAACTTTTCTTTCGGATCCGAAACAAATCTATTCTCTACACACACCTAATGTTCCTAAGAAAAAACTTTCCAAAATAATATTCATCAAAATGTTAAGTGGTACAACAGTACGCAATTATAAATTAGTCATACTTTACTCTCACCTTCCTTATACTTTTATAGTCGTAGATCTCTATAATTGTTTTTTGCGTAGTAGAAAATGATTGAGAGGCTTTTTCTCTAAAGGTAAATGTAGATGACTACCGCTTTTGCTGTATAATGTGCTTCCTGTACGCATTCCATACAACCGGAAGCAAAATCCTCGTCTCCCAGCATTTTGTTTGTTTACATTGAAATCTATCTCATAGACAAACTAAACTCAATCCTTATATACATAAGTGGACCGCTGTTTATCGTTTTAAAAATGTAGTTCATTATCAAGAAAAGTTTTGGAAGGCCTAGTCCGAAACCCCAAATCATAATTATCACTTCCTCAGAAGGTGGGCAATTAAAGCGAAGCCCGGGACGCACTGGAAAAATCAGTGTCCACGAGAGCCTGAGCGAGGATCCTACGAGAACTACCCATCGAACCTTAATGAAATCTCGAAGGAGATTGATTTCCCGTGAATTGGGCAGCCGAGCGCACTGCCCAACTGAATGGCCCCTCGACAGTCGACGTCTTTCGAGAGTGGTCAACAGAGTCTTGGGCCCCGGATCAATCGTCAGAAAACTGTCCGCCGCGGAGAGTGTGTACGCTATATGAGATTTCCGCTCGCCCGAGCCCCCCCCCTAAAGGTGGACGCGGCCACAGAGTCAACACTCGCAGCGGACGCCCCAGCACACACAATCCGAGGGGGCTGAAAAGTGGGCGCAACCCCCTCCCGCGTCTGCACACAGCCCTCGGGTCCGGGAGGGGGCACCATCTTAGAGAGAGGGGGGGTCGTCCACCGGTGTCTTTCCCCCGCCGCCGTCCACTTCTGGGTTACTCCTACTTAGTGACTCGGCGCACGACTCAAGGGCTCATTTTACAGTCACGGCGGATAATAATTAATTCTGCCGTTAATTGCTAATCAATCCTCGGTCGCCATGGCAACGCACCAAGCACAACAGTGCACTCCCCCCCCCCGTGCCGGCACGCTCGGCTTAGCTCGCCCCTCTCTCTCCAACACTTAATATGGCTTGGACAAATATCAAGCTTCCCTCTAATGCATCCTTTCCACTCCTGGAGGAGAGAGAGGAGTGGGCAGCTTTCTGGAGGACTACCCCGGCAGTCATTACGGACACTTGTCAGCGAAGCGTCGCAGAGCAAAAATCCTCCCCTGCTGCAACAAATGGGCAGCGAACGGATCTTAGAGGTGGACTCCATTGGACCGTGCTCGCACCGTATAAATGTCTTTTAATTCCGTGGTCGAGGAGGCCCCGCGTCGAAAACTTTTCCACCACAAGAGGGGGAAAAAAGAAAAGCGAACACACTGCTCCCTCTCGAGTCCTTTCGAATGAATTGAGAGGGGGCAATCGAAGGATGGCTCTGAAGGACCCCCGGTTGCAGTCGTCTTCTTTTCGAACGGTGGCCCAGGAATAGCAAAAGTGGCCTCTCGCTCTTCCAGATGATTTTCCTCGCGACCGCAAGCTAAAGGTCGAGTGAATGCGAATCGAAGTGAAGAGTGTTTCATTCCCGAAATCGTTCCTCTCTCTCTCTCTTGACTACTCCTCCACCTCCACCCCCGACTGCGCGGTGGGGGGAGAAACGCTCGCTCAGAATTGCTTAAGGAACAAAATATCCCAACTTCCCTTTCTCGTCTTTTCTAAATGTTGCGAATGCACTGGGGGTAGAGATCAGGGAGCCTTTCAATGTTCTTTAAGAATCGCGTGAGGGAACATCACAAAGGGGCAGACTGCATTCGGAACGAAGTGGCAGGCTCGATTGGGATGGAACGAATGATACTTTTAATGAGCGACGGGACAGAATTCGAAAATTTTGCTCTTTTTGTTGGGTGGTATCAAAAGATGTTTCGAGACGTCCTTCGTATCATTAATGAATGACGAGGTTTTCTCTTACAATGAAAGGGTATTTTTGATTAAATGGTGCGTTAAAATGGCGAAAGCGTGCAAAAATATTGTGAGTTTTAATTACTATATCCGTTCAAACAGGAAATGAAATGAAAGGAAGTATCAGTTTCGAATACCTGATGCAATCATAAAATGCGATATTAGAATTGGCACTTATTAAAAGAAAACAAAGTGCGAGTGTCTATTTATTTATACTCTGACCTTTGAGATCACGAACAGGAATCGGAACATCTGTGTATTTAATTCTATCATTCTGGAGAGACAGACACATTCTTTTTCATTTCATTAATAAACCTTTATTTCATAGAACATTTGGTCTGGTCCACATGACATTATCAAGTACATGACATTATAAGTCCACATTATCGCTGGTCATTTAAATTAATAAATGAATTCTCAAGCGAAAACAATGCAGAGGTCATTTAGGTACAAATCAAAAGCATTCACGCCGTCTTCAAAGTACAAGCACAAATCATCGCTACAGAGCATTGATAAATGGATTGAGACATTTTTCTTGAACGCTCATTAACAGCTCATATTTATTTACATACACTACAATAATGGACAGAACAGCAAGATGTGATGGTATAAGGGAAAGAATACATGCTTAAATAGGGGGATGGTCTCTCACGTGCTGCAACTACGCTAGCAACCCTTCTGGGTATACTTTCAACGAGGTTTAATACACAGCTATGGGTATTTGTGTCCATTCCTGCTCTGCAAGAATGTCCCCAGCTCAGCTGTAGATTTCGGACTTGGTTCCCTGGTCCGTAAGCGTCGCTCTAACTCGTCCCACAAATGTTCTATGGGGTTTAGGTCGGGACTCTGAGCAGGCCAGGGAAGAAGTTTTACATCCATATCTTGATACCATCTGCTTGACAGAGTCTACAACATGACATAAACGTTGCCGTCCTGGAATTAACATTCATCCATTCCATAAAATTACCAGAGCGTAGGAAGAATCTGATTGTCCAAAATGTTCATGTAAGCGTCGGCGTTCAGTTGACAAGGAACAATATGCAAAGGTCCCAGCCCATACCACGAAGAAAAACCCAAACAAGTAGTCGGATTTTATGCAAATCCGCTGGAGTCCGGTCCATTATTGTAGGCTAGTGTATATATTGATCATGATCACATATTTCTATATTGATTATGATAATATATTTCTATATTAATTAAGATAATATATTTCCATATTGATTAAGATAACATATTTCTATATTGATTAAGATAATATATTTCCATATTGATTAAGATAATATATTTCTATATTGATTAAGATATAATATATTTCCATATTGATTGAGATAATATATTTCCATATTGATTAAGATAATATATTTCTATATTAATTAAGATAATTTATTTCCATATTGATTAAGATAATATATTTCTATATTAATTAAGATAATATATTTCCATATTAATTAAGATAATATATTTCCATATTGATTAAGATAATATATTTCTATATCTATTAAGATAATATATTTCTATATTGATTATTATAATATATTGATTCAAATTTCCCAATTAGCGACGAATATGGAGCGACGACTTTCGAATCCTCTGCCGTAAGAACTGACTCAAAAGGTCATACACTTTTATATTTAAGAATTCTCTCAAACCTCAATGGTCAAATATGGACATTGTGCTATAAAAACCGACTAATCAACCTCTCACCTCCCCCTCCAAAAAAAATTAGAGTACTGTAAAGGTTATCCAGGTCTTAATCATTCCAATCCACACTTCAACGTATAAGTATATAAATTATATCATTACTGTAGAACATAAAGAAATGGATCGCGACATTCTTCCTGACCGTTCATTAACAGCTTGTATTTATTTACATTGATTCAAATCCCCCACTTAACCACGGAGCGACAATTTTCAAATCCTCGGTCATCGGAATTGACTCCCAGCGCCAAACACTTTTATATTTGCGGAGGAGGTGCGAACAACCCCCCAAAACGGCTTCCGAACTCCCTAAATGCACCGCGTTCACTTTTCCCACGCCAATTGGGCGGCTAATCTGGCTCTTTTCTGGCGGAGGCCCTAATCACTTTTACGCCGTGTAAACAACCGAGGCGGATGAGGCGAAAGAATGACGGCCCTTTTAATATGCAAATGAGGGAGGGTGGGAGAGAGCGGATTTAAAATTCAAAACGGCCGCAGGGGGGAGCGTTTAGTCGGGGGGGGGGGGCATTTGTTGCGGGGGATCGAGACTATTTGGGACGGTGTTTTAAATTGGCTGACCGGGAGACCCAGACAACCTGCAATCTTGATGATGTGCCGGATTTCGTCGTGGCCCAAGGAAGCCCGAAACCCGGTAGACGAGTTGTCACTTTCACCCCCAATGCAAACAGATTTGCGTTGAAAGGTTGTCTGAAATGTCTGATAGGGAAATGTATTAATATTTCCTTTTCAGGACATCAGTGAGTGAGATTTCTAAAAGGAGGGTAGTTTTTTCTGGATGGTCTTTTTTCGAGAATAACCGCGATCAAACTTTTTTTGACATAAAATTAATAATTAATCCTCTATTAGTTTCCGATTTTTTTTAAACAAATGAGCTTGTGGTACATCTATAAAGTGCTCGACGTTTTATTTCCTAGTAATACGTGTACTCAAGAAATGCGTAGTATACTGGAAGACATCTTAAAAAAAGAAATACCGCTGCAAAAAAAAATATTTTTTAAATTCATGAACTTTACATTTTTTTACAATTTTTCTCTTTAGTATGTAACACTGGAAAACAATAGAAACTCAACTATTAGGACCAGTGCGACAAACGGAAGGTTAATACTTAAAAAAAATGTTTAAGCATATACAGCTGAAGAGCTTTTTTCCCAAACCCACTTTTCAAATAATTAATAGGCAGTAGTTTTTATCTGATGTCATCATTTTACCGTGGTTCAAAATTACGCAATGTTGTCCTCGGATCTTTCCCCTTCCGGTTTGATCCCAGACTGTCACTAATAGCCCTTTTTATTGCTCCAGTGTGACGTTAATTGAGATACCTGATGCATCATATATTCACGTTTTATCATTTTTTACCAGTATTTAATAGAACCAAAATATTGAAAGCTTCTGTTTACTGACAATATACATATTTATTTTACTAGAAGTTTAGCTTGAAGGAGGTAGCTGATTTTTAGAGCCCCTATATTATAAACGTATCTCATAATCCAGGGCTCGAAATACCCGGGTGCACATGAAAATAAAATTGTGCACCTAATTTTTTTTTCCTGCTAGGTGCACACAGTGCACCTAACGTTAAAAAAAAGGGGAGGGGGGAACGTGTTTTATGTTACTCTGATGCTTGAACAAAATATTAGTATCGACATCTCTCGCTCTAAAGGAACGTAATTAAAATTCCTAAATACACACTAAGCGAAAACAAAATCGCTGTGCCGTAACGGGTGTATACAGGAGGAAGGTTTATTTGTGTCACTGCCACCAGAATTTTCCGATGATCGAAACATTTTCCAGGTGGCTCTGTTAAAGCGACTGTCGCAACAGCCGTGCGCCGTAGAATTTCGATAGGTTAAAATATTTTTTATTTACTATCTACTACGAACCTATATAAACATACCCAACTAATACAGTACTTTACATTACATTAATACTCTTATAGTACTTTTTTTTTAATATGCATCTAACATGTAACTTGTGCACCTAATTTAAAAACTTAGGTGCACAGTGTGCACCTGTATTAAAAAATCTATTTCGAGAGGCCTGTCATAATCTACTTCTTTCACAACTTCAAAACCCTGGTCTCTTTGTATAATTCCTTTCCACTCGCTCTGATAAAAAAAAAACATCTTATGAAAACACCTAAAGATCTAATGTTATCAAAATAAAACATAAATTACACTGGGGAACAGCAATTTCTTTGTCTTAGATCCGTGACTTGTTTCTGACTAACTTTTGGCCTCTGGATTCAAAAGCAACCGCAGTTTTTTTTCTATCACGTCAACTTTTTAAGCTACAGGTTACCCTCTGTTTGTCTCAAAAGTCATACAAAATGTGCAGATAAAGGAAAATAAAGGGAAAACTTACCAAATACACAGTTTACAAAGAATAGTTTTATTTATACAAAGGCTATATAGAGTTACTGCAAGTTAAATTGTGTTCATACAAATAGTAAATTTTTTTTACCAAACGGTAAACAAACATATTAAGGAAAAAAGTTTCGCCAAAAGCTTTTCCTGGGGTGTTTAATCTGTGGACATTCTCTGTTGATGCTCCAACAATATCATCATAGGTACATTCCATCTTCCTTGATACCGTGCCTCCATGACCTTCAAATCTTAGTGGAATCGCTCACCCTGATCATCACTGACTGCACCAAGATATTTTTCATTAAGTTAGCAAGATGGATATGTAAAAAATGCAATTTGATGCTAATGTTGCAACCAAGCATTTGAAGCTCTCCAGGAGTTGCTGGACAATTTCAGTGCAACTATGCGCTTGTGTATTTCCAAGAAAGTCTTTGACAATGTTTTTGAATGCCAACCAAGTATTCTTTTGAGAAGTTCTGTCATTGTTTCGATGAAATGCCCATCTTTAACGAGCTGCCGAATCTGTGGACCATCAAACACATCGGCTTTTATCATTTCAAATGACAGGTTAGGAAATGCCGAAATGAGATACTTGAAACAGTTTTTTTCAATAGTGTCAAAGCTTTAACAAATTGCTTCATGAGACCTAGTTTTATATGCAGAGGTGGAACTAAAATGTTCTTTCTGTCGACAAGTGACTGATGTGACCAATCTTTGGATCACCAGGTTTCAGTTCAGATCTTGGAGGCCAATTCGACTGCACTCAATGCTTCTCACGAGCTCTGCTGTCCTACATACACAATAAACTTGGATACATGGTATATCCGCGTTGCTGGAACAAGAAGGAAGCAGACCATTTTAAGGTCAACACAGATGATCCATTGGTGCATGTGATATTGCAACTGTATGAGGCACTGGGAGTACAGCTGATGGTAAACTAGGATACTCTATTTTACATTTGTTTTTCTTGTTATATCCAGAAGTTTTCACTATACAAAAGTAACAATCACTTGAATGATCTCTGGGCTCTCGTCAAATCATAGATATACCAAATCGAAATTTATCACGTGTTCCATTCGTCCACACCCGTAAACTCTCGATACACTGCTTGCACATTTGTGAGGAGCCCATGATTTATTTATCTTGATCACCACTTTTCACTTTAAAATCGGCAAAATAGGCTTGCCTGAAAAATGTATTGATGTTTATCCTTTGACTAGGAATGGTAAAACTGTCACATATATAACAAAACGAATTGGGGCTGTTTACTTACTTCGCGAACTAGAAAAGACAGATATAAGGAAAAGTTTCAGTTCATACTGTAACGTTATGCCCAGCCAAACATAGAATATTTTTAGAATAAAAATCAATTTATTATATCTTGGATAGATAAACGATATATACACTTTTTACATGAAGGAGAGTGAAAATCATCACTCGTTTAGTTGCACAGAGATCAATCACAGATCATACGAAAGAGGCACACCGTACGCTCTCTCCAGAAGTCCGACTAAGAAGCCCAGAAAGTCTCTTCCAGTCCCCTTCTTATAGCTTACCCTCACAGCTGGGGACAAATTCCTTCTCGTTAGGGTACGGATCAAAGGAACCGACTGGCTCGTTTGTCGGTCAGTACAAAAATGTCCGGACTCGCCGACACATTCCGTTCCCACGAGAAACTCCCTACGGCGGTGAACAGCGTAGAATCCCAGAGATGGTCCACAAAGAAGCGGCCTGCTTCAATGGAATCCTTTCCCACGGGTTTCCCTCGAAACTAACCCTTAAAGGGTGTGGATCTCACCACAATACATAAATAAAAACTAAACACTGCTAACCTTGTATATAAACAAGAACTCGTACTCCACGTCGGAATGTGCTTCACTATATCAGAGCGACACACAACGTCCCACTACAGTATCTCAGGCGTAAGTGGACTATACTCTATACAAGCATGTACCTGGTGTTGGTCTCCTACAGCGTCATTCACCCGTCACCAGTCGGAGAGGATTTATATCAGCCAATGGGAGAGCAATAGTGCTTCCTATGACCCACGCTCGATCTCATGGAGAGTGGTCACATGAAAAAATGGTGTAGTGGTTTAGAGAAAAAACTTGACGCGATAGAAGAAAACTAACTACAGTTTTGAAATCAGCATGCCTATTTAAATCTAAAACAGCTGAAAAATCGAAGTAAACAAAAAATATGTTTAAAATTGTTCTCCTGTGTTATCAAAAGCATATTGTAATCTACTACTTCCCAATTTTTATCTTTCCCAGCACTCTTAAAGTTACATTACAGGTTTTTATCTCGCCCTTTTAAGAGGTTTGAAAACCAAAAGAATTATTTTCATTTTTGTAAGTCAATTTTTCTTATATTACTTAGTTGATGAAGTGGGGAAGCGTGGTATGAGATAGTAAGATTAGTTAATGTTTTTAATGTTTACCGGGTATTTCAAAACGGCCGTGTGATCTTACTGCGATCATAACTTCGACAGCCGTGTGCCGACCAACCAGTCTGGTGGTTAAGGTGTTATCCTCTGTATCGGAAGGTTCTTGGTTCGAATCTGGGTCAGTGCATGGATGTTTGTAAGCGTATGGTGTAGAGGCGGCTGGTGCACTTTAAATCTGTCGCGGCCGAAAGACCTCACGTTGGGTTGGTGTGGAAGTTTGGAGAGTGGGGTGCCAGCTCAGATGTTGCCTCTTCATCTGACCGTGGTTCAAAATTACTTGGTGTTGTTATCGGATCTTTCCATTAGGGGATTGATCCCAGACGGTCGTTAATTGCCCGTTGTGTTGCTCCTCTAGTACGACGTTAAATAAATATTATCTATATACCTATTCATCAGCACTGTTCCGAATAACAAAATGTTTGTACATTAAATTGGTATAATAATGTAATTAACCTCGTAATATAGCAACACAACGGGCTTTTGACGACGGTCCGGGATCAATCCCCTAAGGCAGTGTTTCCCAAACTTTTGACATATGTGTACCCCTTCTATAATTTTCGTAACGCTTAGTACCCCTCGTCGAAAAAATGGATGTATTTTAATAACAATCAAAATGTATTTTTTTTGTGACATACACAAAATAATAAGAAAAGAGAAATAAAATTATTCATAATAAAATATAAATAAAAGTTATATTATAAATAACGTTTATAATTGGATCAATGAGAAGGATGAAATTGTTTGTGCTGAGATAACAGATCGTCATAATTTGGTTCCCTGGTTGTTAATTTTAATCTGAGATATGGTTCCACGTCCAATAGTCTGTTCCTTTTTTTCGACTTAATGTCCACAAATGCTGAAAAAGCAACTTCACATAAATATGAAGTTGGAAAAGGCAAGATGTATTTTAGAACTTTTTCTGTTAAAACCGGATACACAGGTTGCATTTGTAACCAGAATGTTGTTAAAGTACTCTGGTTGATAAAAAAAAATACTGTCAAACTGTAAAATTAAGGCTGGCATAAATGTTGTTCACATACTTCTTTCATTTCTGCACCTTACTACACTAAGGTGCAACCCTCTGGAACACATCACTGTGTGAATGGTGCTTGATTCTATGTTTCCCTACCTCCCCTCTCCGCTTGTACTGGAAGTTGTGAAACAACCTGTCTATGTTACTCAAAATCACAAGTGCTTCGATTGACTCGATGAAGTCGATACGCGCGCACGGTTTTAGAGCAGCCATCGATTCCCTTTCATTTCTCGTGCACCCATTCTTCATTGCTCCTCGACGAAACAAAACAAAACCCGAATTGATGAGTTCTTAAACTCGAGGGGCGCTCGGCGACATTTCGGAAGAAAATTCTTGTTTGTGGAAGTATCCATAACAACGACACTCGCTCCCTCCCCTCACCAGTGGCCGCTTGTAAATAAGTCGGAATGCAAGATAAAAAAAAACAGCAAAAGGGGGAGAGGATGACGGGGGGAAAAGGGCAGTTTTCGAATTAAAAATAAATATTTCCCGATAAAGCAAAGCCTACGATCGTGTCAGCAGACAGCTGGCCGTAATAAGGAGCGGAGCATGCAAATATACGGCTATCACGCCATGTCTTCTTTCTTCGTGGGCTCACATAAGATGATTTTGTGATAATGCGTCCCCTCCCCCTCGGCTAATGGTGCCGGTCCGCTCCTTCCTTTCGGGTTTGTTTGTCCACCCCAGCGACCACTTCTGAAGTCGCTTTAATTACTGCTGATCGGGACGGGGACCAGCCGACACGGCCGCTTTGATTAAGTCTGCCGTGTTGACCGGGAGACTGTTCGGACGTTATTTACATGCAAATGATTCTTACCGCGTGCAACCCCCTTGGAAAAAAAACATTCTTTCTTTTGCTTTCGGACCGAGGGGAAGATGGCGCGGTGCTTATATAATGGGAAGGAGTCATGGTGGAATCGATCTTTGAATAACAAATATATTTTCACAAATAATGCTAACTTTTCCTATATAGGATTTGTGTGTAGATTTTGAATGATAATAATGCCCTTTCGCTCAAATTCGTTGTAATGCCAATTTTCATCTTATTGATTGTAAGGAAGCATAAAGGCATATAGACTTATGTTATACGTCCTTTGAAAAGAGTCCTGCAGGTTTGGTTTGTCGCTCAACGCTTTATTTTTCCTACAGGAGCTTTGATTATACCAAATAATCGCAAATGAAATATTGATCTATCAGTAAACAAAGAAAATGTAGATATGAGCACACATTTAAGTGGTATGGAAACGAATTGAATCAATGCCATACGGTTGATAAAATATAATAAATAGGGACCTGCCCGTAGGACGTCTCTTCTGCTATTTTCAGGGAAACGTTGCATAACCTTGAGGCCGTAAATAACACGCTGGACAGTAATTTCTCCTGAACTTGAACATTCAAAAAGCAAGCAATCGACCCATTTCGAGAATATGAATTAAAGGTTTTAAATTATACAGGGTGGTCCCGAATTCATGGTACAAACTTTAATGGTAGGTACAGGACATTGTAACAATGATTTATTGTATAGGAATGTATAGTCGCAAGTGACGCGGTGAGGCGAAAACGGGAAATAACGGCCGAAAGGAAAAACAAAGATTTTATTGAAAGCGTTGTTGACAAGTGTCATGTTTACAGTAATTGTTCAAAATTGCGTCCACCAGTATCGATACATGCTTGACAGCGTCGGTGGAGCGATTGGCGTACACGTTCAAAGATGCCTAGTATTTCACGCACATATGCAGCATCTACAGATAAGCGAGCGACGAGATCCTCATCTGAGTCAACTGGAGTCTCATAAACAAGATGCTTTAGATGTCCCCATAAAAAGTAATCGAGGCTCGATAAATCGGGAGATCGGGGTGGCCAAGGGACTGGTCCACCACGCCCAATCCATCGAGTACCAAACGTGGCATTCAGGTAATTCCGTACATCAATGCTGAAGTGTGCTGGCGCCCCATCGTGCTGAAACCACATGCGGTTACGAATGGCGATCGGAACATCATGCAGCAGTTGTGGTAACACTTCTTTCAGAAAAATAAGATAGCTTCCGCCAGTGAGCCGCGTGGGTAGTAAGTATGGGCCAATCAAAAAGTCGTTCACAATACCAGCCCACACATTAATACTGAAACGTTGTTGAAACGCATGTCGACGCGTTGCATGTGGATTATCGGTTGCCCACACATGGGAATTGTGCGCATTAAAGACACCCTCGCGTGAAAATGTCGCTTCATCTGTAAATAGCACATAATCTACGAAATCCGGCTGCAACGCACATTGCTGCATCACCCACAGGCAGAAGTTCACGCGGCGAGGATAATCTGCCGGATTCAATGCTTGTACTTTCTGAAAATGGAAGGGGTGTAAGCGATTTTCGTTTAACACTCTGCATACAGTCTGATGACTCACACCTACGTCACGCGCAACAGTTCTTGTGCTTGACTCGGGTCTATCAGCCACAATGTTCAAGATGCTTTCTTCCAGCCTTGGAGTGCGTACAGCTCTTACTCGACCAGCGCCATGTCTGTTGACGTCGAAAGCACCTGTTTCACAAAGTTGACGATGTAACCGTTGAAAAATTCTATGATCCGGCATTCGTCGATCAGGATACTCCGCGCGATACATTCGTAACGCAGCTCTGCCGTTACCATTTGCACGGCCGTACATGTAATGCATGTCTGCTTTTTCTGCATACGTAAAGTCACCCATCGTCTACGGCAGCACAATTGTGAATGGCGCTTTTCCCTACTGCAATGCATCATGTTCAACAGCGGCTAGACATCTACTGCCCTCTACCGGCAATGATACCAACCGATCACTCCATTTCTCTTTCCTTTTATTTCCCCTGTTTACGCCTCACCGCGTCACTTGCGACTATACATTCCTATACAATAAATCATTGTTACAATGTCCTGTACCTACCATTAAAGTTTGTACCATGAATTCGGGACCACCCTGTATATTATACTATCTAAGAAATAATTTCTGTAAATTTGTAACACTCTTCGAGCTTACTCATCCCCCCCCCCCCTCACGAGCTACCACTGTACCTACCTGTGATACGAAGTATGGAGCAAACGAACAAATTTTGACCGATTTTCTCGACCAGATCCCGGTCTATGCATGGTAAAAGTGGTACCGACTCCACTTTAAACTCTAGGTACCGGTACCACTTACCCTTTTCGAGTAAAAAGTTGATCGTAGACCCACATATCTTAATATACACTACCTTACAGTAATGGACCGGGCACCAGCGGATTTGTATAAAATCCGACTATTTGTTTGGGGGAGTTTTTTTGGTATGGCCTGGAACCTTTCCATATTGTTCCTGCTCAGTTGAACGCTGAAGTCTACATGAACATTTTGGGCAATCAGGTTCTTTCTACGCTCTGGCAATTTTATGGAATGGACGAATGTTACTTCCAGGACGACAACGCTCTATGTCATGTTGCAGCCTCTGTCAAGCAGAAGGTATCAAGATACGGATATAAAACGTCTTCCCTAGCCTGCTGAGAGTACCAAATTAAACCCCATAGAACATTTGTGGGACGAGTTAGAGCGGCGACGCTTACTGACCAGGGAACCACGTCCGAAATCTACAGCTGAGCAGGCGACATTCTTGCATGAGGAATGGACACAAATACCTATAGCTGTGTATAAAAACCTTGTTGAAAGTATGCCCAGAAGGGTTGCTAGTGTAATTGCAGCACGTTGGGGACCATCCCCATATTAAAGCATGTATTCTTTTCCTAATAGCATAATATCTTGCTGTCCGGTCCATTGTAAATACAGTCGTACCCCGCTAAAGTGAACCTGGGATATAGTGAACTCTAGGTTATAGTGAACATTTTCATTGGTTCCGAATGAACTCCTATTTAACTAATGTTATTTTAAACGCGAAGAGTAACTAACTCCTGAGGAAATGTAAGTTCGCTTATAGTGAACTGAATTTTCCGTCCAACAGAGAAATTTTTCCAGATTTTCAAAGGTAACTCTTAAAATTTTTTTTCTACGGAAAATGTGGACAAAAGAACTACGGAATCTTTCGTAATCGTCAACAAATAAATTGATGAACTGTACTTAAAAAAAATCGAAATGTACCTAATCCAAACTTACGAATTTTTTCCATAAGGAGTAAACCCGACCAACCGGTATGGTGGTTAAGGTAAGGGCTCTAGATCGGAAGGTTCCTGGTTCGAATCCGGGTCCGGGCATAGATGTTTGCAAGCGTATGGTGAAGAGGCGGCTGGTGCACCTTAAATCTGTCGTGGCCGAATGTCCTTACGTTGTCTTGGTGTGGAAGTTTAGAGAGTTGGGTGCCAGCTCAGGTGCCGCTTCGTCATCTCACCGTGACTAAAATTTACGAGGAGTTGTCCTCGCATCGTTCCCTTATGGACCGTCGTCAATAGCCAGTTGTGTTGCTCTAGTACGAAGTTAACTAGTAATTACCAATAATCATAAGGAGTAAAAATAAAAGTAAGTAAAACTACTGAATTCTTTATTTCTAATAAACATAATAAAAATTATTTATTTAAGTATTTAATAAATTATTTTTGTAAATTGCGTTACATATCCCAATGATTGTTTTCAACAAAACTACCATCAAGTGCTAAGAAATATTTATTCGTCAACAAAATTTTATATACTGAACTTTTTAATGGGTCGGGTGACGGTTCACTATGACGGGGTTCGACTGTATAAAGGTAATCGTAGATCGACGAACCCTAATATACGACGAGACAAAATGCAGTTGCTTGAGTGAGTTTCATAGCAGCATTGCAAATAGCTGTCAGCGCCTTCAAATTCGTTTCTGGAAAATATTTCGATCGAAGCACGCGACTTCCCCTCAAGTGCTCGGAGTCTTAGACGTCGTAGTAGGAGAGGAAACGCGATCGTTATCGCGAGAAAAAGTTGCTCTCTTATCTCCCAAGGAAGTGAAATCCCTCTCCTCACTGCTTCCTTCCTCCACTACGTTTACCTGAGATTCCGAAGACGGAAGAGAAAAGGGTGCTCGACCCCCGCAATTCGTTCCTTCCTAGAATTATATTTTCGGTCTTGAGTCATATCTAAAGGTTGCGTCTCATCAGCCAGATTCAGACAGACGCGGCCCAGCACCTACCACCTGTAAACTATAAACGGTGTAGGTTCGATTCCTCTGGTGTATTTTTCTCTTTTAAGTCAGTTAAGTTTCCCTTGTGTTTGCATGTCCACTTTCAAAACGAAAAAAAAATAACATTCCTTAGTTAAATCTGGCCTATTGAATCGAAAAAACGAAATAGGTACGCGACATCGATGTCGATGTTTTCAAAACATCGATGTCTTTTAAAAAACATCGATGTATTGGAGTCGATGTTTTTGAAACATCGATGTTTATATTTGTCGATGTTTTTACGTTGTTGATGTTTTATTTTTAAATGAAAAAAGTACCGTTATAAAAATTTTAAAAATAACCAAGTAGCATAATTTTTATAGTGAGCTAATTGAATATACTTTTAGACCAAAGTGGCCAAGAGTGAATGAAGGGTCTGAAAGTAGGGATGCAACATCGATGTCGATGTTTTCAAAACATTGATGTTTTATAAAAAAACGTCGATGTATTGGAGACTATGTCGCATCACTAGGTGCTAAACTAGTTTTAAGAAATGGGGGAAAAGTTTAAGTAGCCTTTAGATCGGAAAGTTCCTTGTTCGCAGTGCATGGATATTTGTAAACGTATGGTGTAGAGACGGCCTGTGCACCTTAAATTTGTCGCGGCTGAAAGTCCTCACGTTGGGTTGGTGTGGAAGTTTGGAGAGTTGTGTGCCAAATCAGGTGTTGCCTCGTCATCTGGCCGTGGTTCAAAATTAAGAGGTGTTGTTCTCGGATCCTTCCCTTATGGGATTGATCCCGGCTCGTCGTCAATAGCCTGTTGTGTTCCTCTAGTACGACGTTAATTAAAAATTACCATTTACCCCTTTGAGCGGTGATCCTGCATTTCGGAACATGTGTAAAGTCGCGTAATATGGAACACCTGATCTTAACACGTTGACTGCCAACTCGGAGAATTATTTTGTAAACTGAAGCCCTGCCGAGTACATGTGTATTCGTAGGATTAACCTGCAGATATAAATTAAGGATGTCTGAAATAACCGTATGTGTTAATCGTGGCTTCGTGGAACGAAATTTTTAATCACAAAATAATAAATATTATAACAAAATCACTGTTATAACGCATGTAAATACTATCTTTATAGGTGAAACTATTTGAAATACTTTTCCACGTACAAAGCTTGATTCTCTGAACATGCATGGGAAAATAGCATGGTTCATTGCATTTGTTGTTTTGTGAACATTCTCTTTACGGGTCGGGTGGGGATTTTCTGTGCTTGGTATAGCATGTACATAATATAAGTTATAGTCCACCTTCAAAATTTTAACTGGAGAATTAAATAAATACATCTCGTTACCTCCAACGCCACAACCAGTTGTCTACAGAGCTAAATTTGTTCAATAACACCGTAGCAGTCAACGTGGTGAAGGACTGCCAAATGTTGGAGAATATTTGAATGAACCAAACGCCAAATCATGACAAAACAATTTATGATTTATGTGTGAATAGAACACTTATCAAATTTGAAAATATTTTAAATGCACTAAAAGTTAAAAAATCCTAAATGATACAATACCGCCGGTAGCGGATAAAAGCAAATTAAAAAACAACACAAAGCAGGTAAAAGTAAAATTATAGATACAAGATTTTAGTTTTGAAGTTAATGATAAATTTTTTAGAAACTTCGGAAGATAGCTCGCGAATTAACATCACACTGGGCAACGGACTATTGACGACGATCTGGGATCAATCCCGAAGGGAAAGACTAAGGACACCACTTTGTAATTTTTAAACATGGTGAGATGACGTCAACAGCTGATCTGTCACCCCCACTTTCCCAAATCCACTTCTTTTAAGGATTGATCCCCGACAGTCGCCACTATCCCGTTGTGTTGCTCCAGTGTGACCTTAATTAACTTCCTACTTACCAACTTCCATACTATTCCATGAGAACATTTAAGGTCACGACAGATGTGACATGCACCAGACCACGCGTACAGGTCGGTCTTAGGCTGAACCGAGTTTCGAACTAGCAGCCCTCGGGTTGCTAAACCGTTGCTCTTCTATCTGGGCTATTGCAACCCATAGAAACTTTGGTAATGGTAACTTTTTAATTAACGTCGTACTAGAGCAACACAATGGGCTATTGACGACTGTCCGGGACCAAGCCTTTAAGGGAAAGATCTGAGGACACCACCACGGTCAGGTGACGAGACGACATCTGAGCTGGCATCCCACTCTTTAAACTTCCACACCAACCCGACGTGAGGACTTTCTTCCACGACAGATTTAAGATGCACCAGCCGACTCTACACATACTCTTACAAATGTCCATGCACTGACCCAAATTCGAAACAGGAACCTTCCGAACTAGAGGTTAACACCTTAACCACCAGACCGGAGGTTGGCCGGCTTAGAAACTTTGGAACTGTAAAATGTAATGGTAATTTTATTCAACGTCGTACTCAAGCAACACAACGGGCTATTGACGATGGTCCGAAATCAGTCCTTTAAGGCAAATATCCGAGGACAACACCTCGTAATTTTGAACCATGGTCAGATGACGAAGCAACACGTGATCTGGCACCCCACTCTCCAAACTTCCACACCAACCCAACGTGAGGACTTTCGGCCACGACAGATTTAAGGTGCATTAACCGCGTCTACACCATACGATAACAAACATCCATGCCCGGACCCGGATTCAAAACAGGAACCTTTTGACCCAGAGGCTAACACCTTAACCACTATACCGGTTGATCGGCTGTAACTGTAAAAGAAAATGAATAGACTTTTAGGTAAACTATATTTTTTTTTATCTTCATAAATTAGAAAATTGGTTGCACTTTACGTCAGGGCTCAAAATACCCGGGTGCACAGGTGCACTGTGCACGTGAAAATAAAATTGTGCACCTAATTTTTTCACGGTAGGCGCACCTGTGCACCTAATTTAGAAACTTAGGTGCATCTTGTGCACCTGTATTAAAAAATATATTTCGAGGCCTGCTTTACGTATATATTATTTTAGCGGTATCGTTCAGTTTCACAACACAAATTGCCGTTGATTATTCTTAACTAGTGGCTTTAAATCCTACAATACCGAGATAACCGTCTTAGAAATTGAGCTCCGTTATCAGCACTGCAACTTAACGTTTAATTCAAACACTCATATCAATCGAATGTCAACAAGTTCTAACTGTTGCCAGACGGTCCCCCTCCCGTAAGGGGGCGAATAAGACGCTTCCAATGTCAACACCACTTCTGCAGAGAGACACGCAACCAAAAATTCCCATTGCGACAGAATTCAATTAACTCCTACCTTAGAGACCCTTCGAATACCTGCGTACATTAAACATTAAACAATTCCCACGACTTACAAGTCTCTGCCGACACAATCGGCAACACTCCCCTTACAAATTAAAACACCTCGCTCCTCACAAAAGACACACCTACGCAGTCACACTCATTGTGTCGCCCGAAAGTCGGGGTCGTTTCAGAACGACTTCAACCCCCCCCCCCTCTCCGGAGAGGGGGAGGACAAGATCGCGTAGGGAAGACGACACTTCCTTTGCAGAGGAAGGAAAGCGATAAAGTTTCGCAGACGATCGTCTCTAATGGTGCTAACGAAATAACATTAGCAGGTCGGAAACAAAAGACGGCACCCACCTTCTACGTTACGAATATCGGGAATCGATTGCGAGTTTAGATGTTGTTGGCTTCTTCTGCAAGGTGGGCCATTTGCATCTTTTACTAATGTGCCCGACTCGCAGATAAGGCGGCGGATAACCCCTAATAGTGGCAAGTCTAATGACCATCACTCCTCGTAACACAGTTACGGACCCCGTAGCAACAATTCTTTGACTGCATTTTTACGAGTATCGGGTTTCCGCGCCAGATGCCGCTCGCCACGAGCAGATAAGGAAAGCAAACGCGAAAAAAGGTGACTTATGTGACGCGGAAAAAAATTATGGAAATATATATTCCTTTTTTTTTTATAATCGTGGTCTTTTCCCCTTCGAACCATTTGACACAGAATGACCCCCAATTGCGTGAGCACCCACCCAGTACTTCGATATCTTGTGCAGTTAAACACGAGTTAAAGTATGGATTGGCACTTATTTGGAAATATGTTATGCCGTTTTTTTAACGATGAAAGATACACGTCGTACAGCGTTCGAATGACTTGTCACATGTTTAAAGTACTTTTTATTTAGATTTATGCTCATAACTTTCTGGAGCTTCGAAGTTTTTTGTGCGATTTAGAATTCAGTTTGTATAGAAACAGAATATTTAGATCAGCACATGCAGACTAAGAAACGAATTCTGTCAAATATGTGATAATTCGTAAATACTTTCAGTATTTTACTGAGCTCTGTATACATATTTTTATAGAATATATTTTTTAGAATATTATTTTATACATTTATATAGAATCAGAATATTTAGACCAGAATATATTTTTTAGAATATATTTTTATATATTTATATAGAATCAGAATATTTAGACCAGCACATGCAGACTACGAAACGAATTCTGTCAAATATGTGATAATGCTTTCAGTATTTTACTGAGCTTTGCATGTATATTTTTAAGAACTGCGCTGTGTTCATTATTTAAGTTTACATAATATATCACAATTTCCTCTTTAGTAAATATAATCGGTCCGAAATTATTTTAGTTTCGAATATCTTATTGAACATAATTTGCTGGCTTCTCTTATGATTTTCGAATCTGAAAAATTAGTTTCAATTAATATTCAAAGGCCTCATGACATATTCACCTATTTATGTACGCATCCACAAAGATACGGTTGCCAAAGTTATTTCAGTAAAGTTTATATTTCTACTGGGAAAACAGTCTACGGAATTCAGTAAACGAAATACCATAACAAGTTTGAAGTAAATTGTTCAACTTGCGATCTATAAACCAACCCTGGCAAAGTATTTTTTCAACGAAGTGCCACTTTCTCCACAGAAAACAACTTTCAGGTTACGTTCGAGTAGTAGTATAAGCATGGGTGGGGTGGGGGTTAATTCACTTCTGGCTTTAATAAGGAACGAAATATCGGCACAAATAATTCATTTACAATGATGATGGAATTTCGCTATCCAGTACAACATAAACATATTCCACACAGGAGTCCTATCTCGTAGACCCATGGTGCCTCCTTGCGGGAAAAATTGATGCGAATCTCACAAAAACATATAATGCTTAGAACACGAAGAAATATAATTTTCATGTTTTTAGTTTAATGTTCTTGGCTTGTTAACCTTTTGAATACGCCTATAGATATAACAAGCGCGATTCTGATAGCTTTCAAGGTACAACTGCTGTACCGGCCGTAGTCTAGATTCTTTCTTGGTGCGATTCTTATAACTTTCAAGGTACAACTGATGTACTGGCCGTTGTCTAAATTCTTTCTTGACATGTAATCATGATACAACTGCTGTACCAGTAATCTAAAGGTTAATAAAGCAAAATTTGGTGAGCTGCGTTGCAATCATCGAAAACATACATATTTTTAGAAGAACTATACCAAAAAAGCAAGACCCTATACTCAATTTTGAAAATTTCCTACAACTGAATTATTTTCTTGTAAAGCATCCCACATATCGATGTTCTAAAAGTAACACGGAGAGTTTCTCAGGCACAGATGACATTTTGCAAGTTTCAAGGTTATTGGATACTTCCTTCAAGGTTTTGTTTTTTCGATGGGTAGAAAATACCTTTGAAATAACTGGATTGTTCCAATATGTTGCTAAACTTGACGATACTCATTGAAAAATTTGAGAAGTTATTAAAAAACTGTCTACAATAGCATATTTTCCAAAAAACCAAGTTGATTTCAATATTGTAACAGACGTGCAAAGATACTGGATAGCCCATGGTCTAATGGCATCATAGACCAATACTCAGCCTTTTCTAACAACTTTTTTCTAGAAATATAACGTCGTAATGACTTTTACTTTCATATGTTTGTCCTATGCTCTGGGCGTACTGCTTTCTAGAACTGGGGCCATTATCTTGAACTCCGCCGACCAACCGATCTAGTGGTCAAGGTGTTGGCCTCTGGATCGGAAGGTTCCTGGTTCGAATCCTGGTCAGGGCATGGATGTAAATTGTGCTGTCCTTTGTTAGGTACAATGGTGGTTCACCCATTGGGTGCCCCTTCACAATTGACCATCACTTCTGGCCTTGTATAAGGCTACAATGACTTCGGTCAATTCTGTACTGTATTATATTTCTGTATTGTATCATGTATTGTATTTGTCTTTGCAATCTGTACCCATCCTTGCCCCACTGGAAATTAAAAAAAAATTTTAAAATCCTAAATTCTATTTGTGTAATCAGTAAGTTTCTTTCTACATTTATTAAATATGTCTCTAAGATTAGGACCTATTCTTCTACAAAATAAGAGGGGTGTTTCCAAAATACTGGGAATTGAGATCTGGGAATTGAGAAAGTATTTTTAGGTGCCCTAAAACACTTGTTTCGGCTGGGACAAGTGAATATAGTTAAATGGCAATTGTACTGATATAATACTGACAAAATTTAATTAAATAAAAAATTGTAACATAATGTCATAACTTTGGAAAATCCATCACATTTGTGCGATGTAACCCTTCGAAGACTGCCTGACAATCTTCGGGAGATGGCGAGCGGGGAGCGAGACTGGTTGTTTCATGGAAACCTGCTGAACAATAACGTAACTGTACAGCACACAATGATGTTATTTTACATAGTTACGGAGTTTCTCGAAGCATTAAGCGATATCATTGCACGGGAATCAAAGCATTCAACACCGCCGAGTATCCAAACAGACACGTGTGTGCGTCTCATCTGAATACCTACCACGCGAAACAATACACCACCACCCCACACTGATTCCACTCGCACTGCAAACACGCCATAACCCGATCCCTCCAGTTTATGAAAGATCAATCGAGATTTCCTCCCCATCGTGGGGAGAGGATTGAGAAGGAAGGAAGACGCAACGGAATCATCCTGAGCTTCTCACTAAAAGTCAATTCTCGAACGAAGGAGTTTTATGAGGATGGGAGGAGATGATTGATGAAGGGCCCCCATTTCTTCGCATGTCCCGGTGGCAACAGGGGTGGGGCTGCTTAATCCGTTCCTGGAAGGGCACGCCGGACGCTGGCTCAGAGATTGGATGGGCTATTAGGGATGGAGAAGGCACGCTCTGGGAATCGAACAGGTGTGGGGAGGCATTCGAAGCACAATCCTCGGAATCGAGATTTACGATGGACAGACGATACTAGAGAATGGCTAATCGAATAAGGGGGTGTTGATTTTGGGACTTAGTGATTTCATCCCTTCTCCCACTCCTTAAAGTTGCTCGGTTCTCAGGCGATTTCATGTTAGCGTATATAGTGTAATCGTCCTAACTACTTATGATCTTACATTTTATTTCATAGATCGCTCAAAGGACTTGCGATTTTGTGCTCTTTAAAGAAATAAAAAAATTGATCTGTAGCTAGATGCTTAAACACTTACGGACGTGTTCACTCCAGAGTCATAGTTAAATCCCAAGTAAAATTCTACTTGAATTAATATTCATTATAACTGAAAGTAAAGTACTAAAATAATCTCCCTATGATTTTACTATACCCAAAATTTGGAATAAATTCGGCCGGCGAATTATTTAGACGTAATGGTTATGCATGATCAGATTTCAATTCTGGCTGTGTGAGAAATGTAAATAACATCACGTGCTCGAGAGTGTAGACGGTAGCAGCTAATCAGACAGCGTGCTAATTGTTTTAATCGATGGATCAATTAAGCCCGGTGCACACATCCGGTTTTTCAACGTGCGGCGCCGCTGCCGCAACGCAAGTGCGGTCTGAGATACATTAGATCCAATGGAGCAGTGCACACATACCTCCAACGCCGCTGGGGCGACGCACGTCCAACTTGAGTGCAAATTGTACCGCAGTTCCCAACGGCGCCGAACGGCAACCGCACATGGGTCTCCGTTCTGAAGTACCTTGTTTTCATAAACAAATGGAATATAAGTATTAATTAATAAATTATTGTATCCAGTAACGTCTATTTTGTATTTCAAAATATACTTTTTCTACACCAAGTAAGCGAAATAAACACATTTTCTTCGATAGAATATTTATCGCAAATGGCGCGAAATAAGTTCGTGCGTCATTCACGGTTATATGTTCATAGTTGGGCTTCGGTGGCGCCGCACGTTGAAAAACCAGATGTGTGAACCGGGCCTTAATTCGTAGCTTGTGAATACGATTCATGGATAATCCGTGGTTTAACCTTGACCTTGGATTTAATAAAACACAGATAAACTCGAGACTTCTAAATAAGGTCATTAATATTCACAGCAAGAGTCATTAATTATTAAGTACCGAGTCATATATAAACACGTACCGAAAGTAGTTCAAATTTTGTGTTTTGCAAAGGAACATTTTAAACAGGCATGTATTCAAGAACTAGTAGTGAAGTGGGTGCAATCTTCCCTCCCAGTTTTCAATTCCAGTCAAAAGGCCTTAATGCTAAAAAAGCATTGAATTTCACGAGTTTTCAACTATTTTTAGACTTATCTAAGCGCATTTTACCTGTGTGATGAACGCAATGCAGTATCAGATAACTAAATTGGCTACAATGCGCCTTTTTGATTATTTTGTAATATTATTTCGTTGGAGGCGAATAGAAAAGAGATTTTTTTTTTCGTCTTTTTGAATTCCTTCCCTTTTGCTCGCCTGCAACATTTGAAAACATATCTGACTGTTTTCAGACCTTTACAATATTTTTCTACCTATGGGTATATAGTTAAATTATCTTCACACAGCAATACAATAGGCTATTGGTGACGGCCCGGGAGCAATCCCGAAGGGAAAGGTCAGAGGACAGCATCTCATAACTTTGAACCACGGTCAAGGGACGAGGTCACTCCTGAGATGGCTCCCTTCTCTCCAAACTTCCAATCCATGACAACGTGAGGACATTTGAGGCCACGAAAGATTTATCGCGCACCATGATTCATGTACATGACGGTCTTTGTTGTTTATTTAATTCAATTCAATTTTTTATTAAATAGTTTGACACCCAGGTTTACGTCAAACGGGTCGAAAGAAAGTATATTCCATTGCATGTAAGGTTTTGCGAGTTTTTTCTTGGGTTTGAAACACACGGCTTTACTCTGGACGGTTTGAAAGAAAGTATAATCCATTGCATGAAAGGTTTTGTGATTTTTTTCTTGGGTTTGATACACGGCTTTACTCTGGACGGTGTGATATCTCCATGAACATGTCTATACCTAATGGAAAAAACACACGAGTTATGGCAAAATTCGTCCCTCTCTGCATTTACTGCAATGATATCTGGTATACCACTCGACACGATTTGTTACAGTAACATCAAATTGTTAAATAATAAAAAATTAAAGGGCAATTTTGAAAAACAAAATCACACATTAAAGTATAGTAGTTAATTAACTATGTTGTTGGAATTTAAAGTTGTTCAAAGGGGCAATATTACAAGAGAAGAAGTATAGAAGTGGAAAGGTTTTTGAAGAGTAATGTCGATATATTTTCTGTCACAGGCTCTCCACGTGGGGTACATGCTAAAATTTTCGGTAGTGCAGTGCGAGAGCTCAAAAGTTGATTAATCTAAAAATGTTCGCCTTTAAGAGTAAAACACGCGTAACCTTCTCATTGATTACCCAGTAAAATGTTTATAATCTTGTACTGATTACCCAGTAAAATGTTTATAATCTTATAAAAATTGCTATACATAAAAGATGTTTGTCATTTTTGTGTTCATCAATATATGTCATTTATGAACAAAAAATTTAATGCGTATGTTTGTTTTATATCTATCAAGTTGGCAACTAAGTTACCGCCGTTCCATCTGTTGAATATAAAGTTCCGCGTTGACCGTTTGGTTCCATTCAAGCAATTCGTAATGGATAATCCCTTCCCAGTGCCACCATACGCATAACATCGTTTTACGCAGATGAAGATCTTGTTTCAAGCGCAGTGTCGTTTGTCTACCGGGGCTAAACCATTCCTTGCGCTGCTTCATATTAATGTACAGTATTATGTACTTCATATTAATATACATTTTTCGTCGCCAGTAACGATTCGGTAAAGAAATCGTTGCTTGTGTCCACAAATGTCGCGAGCAGCTTTTGCGGCCATAGAACCTTGATTAAAAGCAAAAAGAAGGTGTCGAAAATGCTCATTTTTCTCAACTTGACATTCCATTTTAATGATCTGAAAATTAACATAAATTAACTCGAACAAAAAAAAACATAGATTCCGGAAGAACAAAAAGTCCTCTTTCGAATGATCTAAAACATTATGCCAAAAACATTTAATAACATACGGAATGTTAAAATTAAAAAAAAAAAAAAAAAACGGCGGGAACTTAGTTGCCAACCCAATATATGTATATGTTTTATTTCATATACTAGCAGAAAGACCCGGCTTTGCTCGGGTTGAATTAATATGTTGATTGAAAAGTCATCATCAATTCTTTTTCATAAAAAAATCTTAGCATCATTTAAGTGTACGGTGGAAAAAATTTAATACCAATTTAACTTCTCCATTGCTTCTACAATTTACTTCGGACGCAAATATGCATATATATGTTGTATCCAACCATATAATCCATTTCATATTCGTCACACTTCTGCTGAAGTTAATTTTAAGTTCGAATGACTACGAATATTCTTGTGCATTCAATTTCAGTAAAGCTGGCGAATTTTCGGTGGATAGTCTTGCACTTAAGTTTTCCTATGAATATGTTTTCATTGTGCCATTCTTTCACCTAGTATGGGATATTTTCAAATTTCATCATCAATATGAGGAGATGGTAAATTAAATTGCTACAACATTCGTTACTAATTTAGTTTGAAGCAAACGCAATTTTTCTTGAAAATTCCATTCAGCGGCAGGTGGAATAACGGAACTTCTGTTAGATACATAAAGCAGAGTTGACGTTGTCTGTTCTCTACGCTAATCCACCTTTTGACCAATCCACACATTTGGTTATATTTTAGAATCCTGCGGATATGATAGGCTACATATTAACCCGCGTTCTATTTGTCCAAGGGGGCTAAAAATTTACGGCATTCGTGACTAATTTAATTTGGAGCAAAAGAAAATTCCATTCCAGATTCCAATTTCCAGAAAATTCCATTCAGTGGCATGTGGAATAACAGAGCTTTTGTTATGAATACATGTCATCAGAGTAGACAAATTAAACCCAATCGGTAACAATTTTTTAATAAACAAAAGGTTGATTTTACAGCGCTTTTACAAAAAGAAAATCACTTTCAACGAACGATTCACATGCATCTAAGTTGCGTAAGAACAGCTTAAATAAATAGAATAAGCAACCTCGATTTTCTCAATCTTAAGACATAAAATTTTGATTTTTCAAAATTACTTAGTGTGATTATTCCAAGATCAACAAAGTCTTGTTAAAAATTCCCTTTTCTCCAACGCACATACAGTTTTAAATTGAACCCTTATGGTACTTTTTAAGATCAGAAATTTGGTTTTTAAATGGAAAGCACGTATCTATTTGAGTGATATATGTAGTTACTTGACTATGGAGCACAGCTATCAATAACACCCATGAAACACGAAAAACAAATGAAATTTAGTTATTTTAATCGTCTTTCAATGAAAAGCTATATCAAAATTTTGAAATATATTTTGAACAACTAAGTATGACTACCAGTTCTAATTTAACGTAACCCATCTTATTTTAAAGTTATTTTTGAAATTTTTCATGTTATTTTAAAACAACAAATTACACACTTTAAAAATATTTTGATTTGTAAATTTTATTTATTCTTTTTATCTACACACTATTACGCATTCAACCAAAGATTTAAAGAAAGTTGGTGAAAATATACATATACCACCACGAAAGTACCCATGTCTAGTGATATTTTGCAAGTAATAAATAAATAAAATCCAACTCCTAAATAATATTCCTGGAATAGGTAATATACCGTAACACCATAATGCAAACAGAAACAAAATTCCAATCCTTAAAACAGGAAGATTTCTGAATAAAAAATATCTGTTCTAGCGTGTTGAATTTCGACTTCCTCTGAATATATTCTGAAGTAAAATAATTCGACAAAAAACTTGAACAATATTGATAAAATAATATGATTTATAAGCAAAAAAGAACACATATTTATAATACTTGAGAATCCTCAAATATGATCACAACTATCTCGCTTTCAACTCAAATACCCCGAAAAAGAATTATAAATCAAATTAAAAAATTAAACATTAATTCTGAGGTTGCCAGACACCCGAGTAGCAAAATTACGCTTTTATGATCAATGAGTTTATCGTTTGGGCTTTTCGTGCTGCACTATAAAATTTAAGTAAATATGAAATTAAATGTTCTAAATATTCTTTCTTCATCAATCAAATATTTATAAATACTATTTTCATCATGGCAAGAAGTAAAAATTCAGTTCAAACATGAACATTATAATTTAATTTGTTTTAAGAAAATTGTTTTTCGATCAACACTGGTAAAGCAATCTGAGATGCGTTCAGCAATCGTTTTATACTCAATGATATATTTATGGCGATTTAAAATTGATTTTGGCTTAGGCCTTAGGTCAATTTTAGGCCTCTTAAGATTCGAATTTTTCAAAATCCTTTCTTAGTGCACCCCTACGGTATAAGGAGTAACACCATGCAAAATTTCAGCTTCCTAGGACTTGTATTTCTTGAGATACAGTGATGAGTCAGTCAGTCAGTGAGTCAATGAGTCAGTGAGTGAGTGGCATTTGAATTTTATATATATAGATTTATACAAGAGGTGCAAGCTGCATATACATTTCCAGAGAAACGCGACGGATTGAAAACCACTGCTCTTTTATAAGGATTGCAGTAAAAATTTAGACTTTCAAAGTAGGTGACTTATAAAGATTAGATGGATGCGAAAAATTCGTTTAATAGCTAATTCGGTGGAAGAAAATTTCCACTGTTATCAGTACACAGACACTTCTGTCCTGCTGATGGCGGACATTTCTTTCCATCGAAATAGCTATTGAGGTTTTTTCACGTGCTTTTAATCTTTATTTGTCTCAAATTTTGAAGTCTTACAACCAGCTTCACTAAAATTTGATCTGTTTATCTACTAATACATATTGTACTAATACAAGTCCTGTCATCTAACCTGGTACAAGGCTTCGAAGTGGAGAAAACAGCGGATAAATGTTTCAGTACGGAGTAGCTTAACTTGAATTTTGGATATTAAATCCTGTTAGTAAATAGAAGGTGAGTTTGCTAACATGTAACAAGTCCTTTCCAACTCGATACGGAAGAACAGCTCAAATTCAGGAGTCAAAACCCCTCCTTTTCTACCAAGACGATGGCAACAAGCACCACCTCTAATCCTCGCACCCCAGACTCCCTTGCTTATCGGGGGGTGAGATACAACAAGGGGTGCGAGGGGGGTAGACTCGTATTTAGAAAAGGGGGGACGGCAGGGCAGTTAAAATTTTATCTCTCTCCCCTGCTCTCGGCGCGTTCCGATTTCCTTGGCCAGATTGCACGCGATTCGAAGTGAAGCGAGTGGAAGGGGGCATTCTGCAATCATTGGCTATCATCCATCAGCGCCGTGTCATCCGGAGAACAAGGGAGAGATTAGCCCCCCCCCTCCCTGCTATAGAAGCACGTTCCTGTAATTGAATATAGGAGGGGGGGAGCAGAGAATCGAAAACCGAGTGTTTGGGCAGGGGGCTGGAAGGCTTAAGCCCCCTTCGGCAATCCCGATTTGAGAAACTGGAAAGGGGGCTTCCTAATGGTTTTCCGCGTGCGGAAAATTTATGAAGATACTGACCAGGGCCAAAACCGAAATGTAATTGAACGCTAAACGGAACCTGAAACTTTTCAGCTGTCAGCGGACAAGATTTGTGGAGGCGACCTCGTTTTCGGCCCGAGCTCGGGCGGAGGGGGTGTAATAAGGGGGGGGGAGGAGTTGCAGGTACCGCTATTGTTCCTCGTTGGGCCACTTCAAGGAATTCCTCTGTGAACAGGTGATGCTAGCGAAATCTGAATGCTTCGTAATGGAATGTCTAGTTCTGCTTGTCCCGGATGAAGTTTCATTAGTGTCTAGGTAATTAATTTGTGTAATTATTCCATGTAGATCTGAGCATAAAGTTATAGCAGATGAATCTATGACACTGTAACTTCATAGCAGTACTGTCCCGATTTGAGAAAGTAATATCCTGAATTGATGTATCTTCACGATGGAGAGTTTTGATCTTCTTTGGAGCTCTGATCATTCGTCCCGCGAACTTCTAGAAGTCGTTTAATCTTACTGGGGCGTGTATGTCATGCAAATTTCGAAAACAAATCTGTTAGAATCAATAAACAGAGCAAAAGATAACGAAATTATATACAAATTTTTAAAGCTGTTTATCGTTTCATGGACACTTTTTCTACAGTAGCATCATCGCCCAATTCCAAATATCTCAATTACTGATAAACTTGAATTTTGTTTCCTTTTTTTTCTCATAGTTATATTGAATGAATATTTTTATTTGCCACTTTGTGTCGTACTAAAGATTTGTAATGATATGAATACGACAGAAACCCACACGTAGCAATATGATATAAACTATGGCACTTCAGGGAACTATGAACGTGTATTTAACACTCCTATGGCTTCTAACTAAACATCGAAAGTAAAATCTCCCTTTCAGCAACTTTTGTTTGCGATCGGATATGTGGAGATGACTACTTCCTGTATTATGCGATATTACGAAATCAGACAATGCTTTACTATTAAAATTAAAGAAGGGGATTCATACTATATTGATTTTGTTTACAATGCTACTGTAATAGGCATCAATTGAAGGGGCCCTTCCACAAAATGCAATCACGAACATCATATACATAGGATAGTTCTTTATTCTGGAATGCAATAAATTTTACTAAATTTAAACCCATAAAACATAATATTCCCCAAATATCCCTTTACGTTCCAGAAAATAACACCTTTTTCTCTTCTTTTCACTCGATAGTCTTTGATTCATTGCTACATTCATCTGGTTCATGCATGTTCACACCATTTGAGCCCCAACTGAACTTTTCCACATCGCTAACCATGGCTTATAAAAACCTTGTTCACTCATGGTGTTTATTTTACTTTCCCTTTCCGATCTCTGTGCAATGTGCAATCCACCACTTATGATGCACAGGTGACTTGAAAAGAAAGACCGCCTTTTTTTATGCAAGTAGACTGTCTTAAAAGTCCCTTAATCTAATCTTCCTCTAAATTCTTTGGCCCCCCCCTTTTGGGGATTAAACTTTAATTACTCATTATTCTACTAGCATCTTATGGAAAAAGCTAGCAGAGTCGTTTCACGCACACACACATACCATGTAACACAAATACATACCCTACACTGATGTAGCTCATTACCATTCCAACTCGTCTTTAACTGCATTGAAGTATTAAATAATTAAGTTTTGGTTCCCTCACACAGATAATTTTTTACCTCAGCATTCAATTTATGGTTGTTTCGGTTGAGTTTATGAGGCCATATTTCTCTAAGCTGTGTGAAACACAAGACAGCTGTCGTCAAGTGACGGACATACACTCACAAGGATAGGGATTTATTGACACAGAATAGAGAAATATATTCAGAGAGGAATTAGACCTAGGCCGCCTAAAAGGTTGCTAGAAGCATTGGTCTCACAATCCACCAACCCGCGATAATCCCCATTGAACTTGTGTGAATTTTCAATATACTCGACACTACCCCCTAATAACTGGAACGTGTGCCTGCACCACTACTGCCAGGCGCATGACTTTGATTTACGTTATTTTGCGACATGTATACTACACACGCAATCCAGAATAGGAAAACAAATAAAATTTCCTCGATTCCATTTCAGTAGTGCAATTATGTATTATACCTTCACAACAAAGATAATCCTGCTATCCTAATATTACGAATATGCTAAACCTTAATATGATTTTCAATTGGTGGATGAATCATCTACAACGAAAAGAGGGCGAAAGGAGAGAGTTATCTCTGGTTTTAATGGATGAAAACGAAAGATCACATTTTACTTTTAGTTCTTCGAGTTGTTAATTGAAACGTTTAATAACGCCAAAATGTAAAGTAATTTTTCCACATGTTATACAGTCTTATGTCTGTAAATTTAGGCCTAAGTAACAAGGCTGTAAAGGCGAGTAAAATCATGCACTATGAAATATAAAAACTAAATATATATTGTTTTCTTTATGACACACACATCTTACATAATCGCATATCTGCACATAACAACAAAGCTAAAAGGGACAAAAAATCTTAATCAACTTCGTGGACAGCAGGCTTACATTACCTTCTTTGGTTTTAAATTTAATTTACCGACCGAACATACGTATAAAGGTCTAATAGTTTTCAAGCGTATTAAAATGGACAAATAAACAAACAATTTTTATTTTTCAATATAATCATCCCTCATTTCAATATATTAATTAGAATGGCTAATTATCTTTTCTAAATCGCTAAAACATAATCAGAACTTTTGTTCTTAAAATGGTCTAAAACTAGAAATCACTTCATCACTTGTAGATCCCCATCCGCAGATCCAACTTCATTTTAAAAAAATGAAACCTTTAGAAATGTGGAAGTTGAATAATTGTGCGATGTTACTCAAATTAAAATATTTTTAAATGTCGAGTAACAAAGCTTCTATCTGCGACACTAGTTGTAGAGCTAGAAACACAAATTTTTAACTGCAGTACAACAAAACGTAAGGTAGGGGTTGACGGAATCAGATCTGTCAATTCTTGTTCTAATACACTATATGGACAAAAGTATTTGGACACTGCATGTTTTTCAGAAAAGAGCTTTATTATTCTATTTAGTAACGGGTAGGGCCCCTCCTTTTGCTTACATTACAACTACAACACGTCGAGACATACTTTCCACAAGTTCTCTGCACGTCTAGGCAGGAATAGCTTGCCGCGCCTCTTGTAAGACGGTCAGAAGGATTGGTGTGGAGATGGGTGTGCGTGGCGGTGTCGTACTTGTCGCTACAGTTCGTCCCACAAGTACTTGATCGGAAGGAGATCGAGGCTCTGAACAGGCCAGTTATGCAAATTCACCTCATTTTCTGGAAACAAGTCCAACACACGTTTTGTAGTATGGCATGGAGCTCGATCCTGCTGGAAAAAACAACCATCACCGCCGCAGTATTACCATAGTGCAGGTAAGGCCGAATTATCCAGAACGTTGAGGTATTCGTCAGCGTTCATGGTACCAGGTACCTAAAGCAATGGGCCGAGTCCTAACCATGAAAACAACCCCACACTAAGATGGATCCTCCTACGAATTTCTGCAGTGTCCAAATACTTTTGTCCATATAGAGTATTTTCGGGATAAATACTTTTTCATTATATTACGCAAGAAAAATGTGACCAAGCGAAATCTCTCAAAACTATGCAGTTCTTAATTTCCAACTTTCGACACGAAATTCTGGCTATGCTGTTGTAACTCTGCTCGTTAGAAGATACTAAAACTTGTGCACATTGCAGCACTGACTCATATGAAGGCTATTAAAGGTATTTTTAAGCGATTTCGCATCAACTGTAGAGAGAGCTCTCTCCACTTCAATATCCTTCGACGAGTCCCCAAAGGAGCAGAATGTCGTGAAGATGTTTTTTCGATAAATGCCAGACATCGTACAGAAGGTAACTCACTTTTTCCAATACTTCTCACTCAGAAATGCATCGATTTCCTTTTTAAAACACTAAATAGCGCCTTCGGATCTTCGTAAAAACGACATTTTGTGAACAGTTTAAAGAAACAATCAATTTCCTTTTAAAATTCCGTTTCTGAAAGGGGAGGCGAAGGCAAAAATACTTAAATGCAAATACCACTCATCGAGAGTACAAGTATTCAAATTAAAGTTATAGTCATGGAAACATGTATTCATTTAAACAGCTAAGAGATCTGAAAATGGACAGATATATATTGGGCAAGAAGCCTTTATCAAATAAAGTTTTATGAATTTTATCAAAATTGCGTTTCATTTTTAAAGACGATGTCATGTTAAACCAAAAACATGTTTAATAAAAGACTCACTGGATGTCGTTAGCTTTTGTAAATTGTAGTAGCATATAAATGGTACTACTAAGAAGTGTATCACTTTAGTAGATATCGTCGGCTTAGAGCAGAAACTCATCAACAATGAAAAAATTTTTTTACTGTACAACTGTTAAAGATTAACTATTAGTTTTAGTATAAAAAAATTTTAAATTTTAAGCGTTGTGATAGTGTTTTTTTATTTCAAACAGATTAGAAAATATGATATTGTTTTTCACATCAACATCATGAAAATAAGTATTTAATGTCTCAATAAATATATTAGTTAATGTCCCTATCCTAAGGCAAAAGATATCACATCAATACAAGTATTACGTAAATAAATGCTTTTTGTCTTTGAAGTTTAAGAAAAAGCAGTTTACGCGATAAATCATGTTTCATTTATACCTACATTTTTATTAGTTTATTGATAGAGTTTAAATGGTCAAAAAGTGATCTAGTTCTAGCATTAAATTCTATATGCTCTCAGCTCTACTAATTTGAATATAACCCAAAACATCATTTTTTAGATATTGTTCTTGCATTCAAGTGACAAGACATGTCCAAAAGATGACATACAGCAGGAGAGATCGAAAAGTTGAGTACGGTAAACTCATCCTGGTGCTCTTCGAACCACGCAGATACACTGCGAGCTGTATGACACCTCGCATTGTCCTGCTGGTAGATGCCATCATTCGGAGGAAAAATAATTCCCATGAAGGGGTGGACAAGGTCCGCAAGGACAGATGCGTACTTGTGCTGATCCATCCTGCCTTCCACAATGATGAGTGCACCCAGTGAATGTCAGGAAAACATTCCCCAAACCATAATGCTCCCTCCTCCAGCCTGGATCCTTCCTGCAATTGTTGCAGGGTGTTTGCTTTCAGACGTTTCACGCCATCTACGCCAACGTCCATCTGTCCGATGAAGCATAAAACGTGATTCATCGGAAAAAGAAACCTGTCGCCACTCTGTGGACGTCCAGTTGCGGTACTGACGTGCAAATTCCAGCCTTCGTCGCCGATGAACAGCAGTCAGCATAGGTGCATTAACTAGGCGTCTGTTGCGGAGGCCCATGCGCAGCAACGTTCGCTGAACCGTTGCTGAGGATACACTCTTAGTAGCCCCTTGGTTCATCTGGGCGGTCAGTTGCTGAACAGTTGCACGTCTATTCGCCCGAACGCATCTCCGTAGCCTTCGCTCGCCTCTGTCATCTATAGCCCGTGGTGCACCACATGTGCCACGCCGCTGATTTTGGATAGTGCCATTTTGCCATGCACGGTATACTTTTACCACGGCGGCACGCGAACAGTTCACAAAATTAGCCGTTTCCGAAATGCTTCCACCCTTGGCCCGAAAGCAATAATCATGCCCTTTTGGACGTCGGATAAATCGCTACGTTTCTGTATTACGCCAACGATTGAAATGTTTTCCGATGCCCTAGGACATCCTTTATATACACTCCACTGCAATGTGCTGCCACCTGCCTTTTGTGATTGGTTATTTAACGTTGACGTCGAAAGTAGGTGGTGGTCACATTAATGTGACTGGACTGTGTATAAATGCAGCTACAGTGAGGCTCAGGTGATAAGACAAATGACTTTGGTGAAGACCTTTTGTACATAGTTGATTAAGGTTGCCAGAAAAAAAGAGATGATATATGTAAAATTATTGATAGCAGGCAGTTTAGGCGAATAATTGTTTAGACAACTCGTAATTAATGTTATCGTTTCAGGCCTCGAAGAATTAACTCCGAGACAGAATGATACAAGTTTCATCTTTAAGAAGAGATTTGGACTGTACAAAAACAATTCTGATTTAACAACAATATCTAGCTGAAATGAGTAGCACTGAGAGAAAAAATTTAATTTCGCATTTTGACAGCTGCGTAGAAAATATGAAACGCGTCACATCTGGCCCTTCTAATGTCAGAGAAAACATTGTAATCCATTCCAGCATATATTTACATCAAACATAAAAATTCATGATTGGATAAGCAAAATTAATTTCACTTACATTTTCAATACATAGAAAAAGCCGACTCCAAGAGTTTTTCTGAAAAGCAAAAAATAAATTAAAAAATTTGGTTTTAAGTCATTATAGTAACAACTAATTTCTCAATTCGAATATCAACATCTAACTCTGAAATAGGGCCATCATTGAACTGTCACAAATTTAATTGTAAGCAAGAATTCACAATAATCTAAACCACTGTAATGGTACTGCAATAATGTGATGAAAAAATAATTTTATTACCATATTTAATCATCATTCCATGACTGAAGGACACGACAAATGGCGAAATGAAATGTTTAAAATATTTTCATAATTTACAGGAGTACTTTAAATAGGTGGAATTTCTAACATAACTTTTTTTGAAATGAAGAAAACAGTTCTTCATTTCAAAATAAATATGGTGGTTTAAATATTGTAACAAATAAACACTTCCTCTTTTATTGTACAATGTTTATATACTACCCTAATTTACAGATCTATAATATCGACTGATAATTTGTTGAAAAATCTTCAATGAAATTATTCTCTTCACGATATAGAATGAAATGGGTTCTTGAAAATAAAACATTATATCCTTTAACTAATTATAATGCTTTTAGTGGTATCTACTAGAGTGCCTATATGAATGTTGATATCTTCATACCCCGCATCACAGATGTGGTAAATATGAGCTCTGTACAGTAAACAGATATAAATAAACTAGTATTTATGCTGTAATCACCTCTGTTCCAATTTACTAGATACAGTTGGCATTATGCAATTAATATGAACGGAAGTCAATGCGTTGATTTTAAATAATAATAACTACCTGCGAATCAAAAAATTAATTTATGTATTATCTTGCAGAATAGATTCTAACCGAATATATTTAGACCATTTACACATTTGCTTATACTACATTCATCTATTCAGCAACTATTTGCAATTTTATTACCACTGATTATAATTACATGCTTAATTTTCTCAAAATGGACAGTTCTTTCTCTTTTGGACAGTCAGTAGAGGTTAATCGATCTTCATTTCTAAGAGAGGGATTTTCATATTAAACAAGCACACCACTGGAAAACGAAGATTTAACTTCCTGTTACCCAATTAGGAACACTAGTGCCATCTACATTTAACTTTACACCTTGATGGGTAGTTGAATTTACGTTGCACTGGAGTAACACAATGGGATATTGGCGATGTACCGGGATCAACCCTGAAAGGAAAAATACCTCTTAAACTTGAATCACGGTCAGATGATGAGGTAAAACACCTGAGCTAACACCCCCTCTCCGAACTACAACGCCAACATGAGGACATTTGAGGTTACTACAGATTTAACGTGCACTAGCGCCCACGTATACTACTATCTTTGGTTGGATCGTGTTTCGAACTCGCTAAATCCACGACTCTTCCAACTAAACTACCACGGCCCTTTAAGCGCCAACATGAGGGCATTTGAGACAACGGCAGATTTAACATGAATCAGCCCCTTTGTACACGACGATCTTTAATTGGATTTGAACTAGCAACCCTCCGGTTGCCATTACTCTTTTAACCGAGGTAACCCGTCTGGTGGTTAAGGTGTTACCCTCTAGATCGGAAGGTTCCTGATTCGAATCCGGGTCCGGGCATGGATGTTTGCAAGCGTACGGAGTAGAGGCGGCTGGGGCACCTAAATCTGTCGTGGCCGAACGCTGGTTGGTGTGGAAGTTTGGAGAGTGTGATGCCAGCTCAGATGTTGCCTCGTCATCTGACCGTGGTTCAAAATTACATGGTGTTGTTATCGGTAATGGTAATGGTAATTTTTAGTTAACGTCGTACTAGAGCAACACAACGGGCTATTGACGACGGTCCGGGATCAGTCCCTTAAGCGAAAGATCCGAGGACAACACCTCGTAATTTTGAACCACGGTCAGATGACGAAGCAACACCTGAGCTGGCACCCCACTCTCCAAACTTCCACGCCAACCCAACGTGAGGACTTTCGGCCACGACAGATTTAAGGTGCATCAGCCGCCTCTACACCATACGTTTACAAACATCCATGCCCGAACCCGGATTCGAACCAGGAACCTTCCGATCTAGAGGCTAACACCTTAACCACTGGTGTTGTTATCGGATCTTTTCCTTAGGGGATTGATCCAGGACCGTCGTCAATTGCCCGTTGTGTTGCTCTAGTACGACGTTTAATATATATTACCTATTACCTATTCGACAGCAGTGTTTCGAATAACCAAATGTTTGTATATTAAATCGGTATGGTAATGTAATTTTAATTAACCTCTTACTATAGCAACACAACGGGTTATTGACGACAGTCCGGAATCAATCCCCTAAGGGAAAGATCCGAGGACAACACCACGTAATTTTGAACCACGGACAGATGAGCGCATTAAACCGAAAGATTCAACTGAATGTTGATAAAAAAAATACTGTGTTGGGTTGGTGTAGAAGTTTTAGAGTGGAGTGCCAGCTCAGGTGCTGTCTCGTCATCTGACCGTGGTTCAAAATTACGTGTTGTTGTTCTCCAATCTTCAAAAAATCAACTATTGAAGTGATCACAATAGTTTCTCCTTTCGTATGTTTGTCAACAGGAACGCGATGTATGTGAAATATATTATATGGATGAATATGGCATGTAATACTATATGCGACCAAAGTAAGTTGTAGAAATTATAAAAATGTCGAAAAGGTGGCATTTTTCAACGTAAAAGAAAAGTTATAAACATAGTCATATTTTTAATGTAACAATTCAAACAATTCAACCTAAGTAGGGTAGGGTAATTCTTCTAAAAAGGAGTAAGAACTATAAATAAATGTGAAACAAGATGCAAAGGGAAAGAAAAATTCATGTCGATAAATAATAAATGAATACATTGTATCACGATCTCTTTTATTACGAAGCTCACAAGCCCGAGATCTTCTGGAAGAGACAAAAAGAACGGGAGAAAAGAGTTCCGGCGGAGAGTTAAACGGTTCTGCCGTTGAGCTCTTAAAAGCTCCTTTGTCACTTGAAGAGGTAATTTGCTCTCACCTCAAGAAAAGCTGCTCACTTAAGAAAGAATGGAGCTCCCTCTTTCTGGCACTCCCCCAACTTGGCGACTTTATGACCCTGCTTGGCTGCATTTTAGAAAACTGTCTCTTCGAATTCCCATCGATTTTTTTTTTTTGTAATTGGATGCTACAGTAACTCCTTGATATATCGCGGCTCGTTTTATCGCTCCTTACAATCATTTTCCGATAAAGTTTTGGTATGAGAACAACAAACTATGTTTCTTCACAATTAGGAACTCACAAGGTCACGTGTCAAAACATCTATATATATAATTCTGTAACGTGGAACGCAGAAAAGACGTTATCTGCTATCGCGTTTTGGCAACACTGTACGATTGTTTGTTTACCACGAAGTCTCGCGCCTCAATTGAATTTATAGCGTTATCGGATGAAATTTTATATTTTGCAATGCATAAATATTTTGTATCTCGAGACGAATAAGGAATTTCTGTCTTCAAATACTGTAACACATCGATACATCTCGCTTCTTTTAGAATAAGAAAGCGCGATATGTCAAGTAGAGTGATATAGAACGCCGAAAAAACGCACTGAAACGAATGAAGTAACATTTAAAAAGGATTTTAATCATCGATTTTAAATTTACCTTTTGCTTTTTGTATAATTTGAAAAATAAAAATTTTAATTTAATCTATAGTCCGTACTTTTTTTTTCGGCACTCTATATCACTCTCCTCGATATATCGCGCTTTCGTATCCTCCAAGAAGCAAGATATATCGACGGGTTACAGTATTTAATTTAACTTTGTCGTGTTTCCATTTTTACTCTATCATTTTAAATGCTAAAGAACCTCTTCCACAAGCTAAGTGGGGTTTGAGAATGAATAGAGAGCTCCTGGGTTCGATACCCAGGTGTTTTCTATCCACATGGATAGGTTTTTTATTGAACTCAAATCTTGCATACACTAAGCATATGCCTATTCCGTACGAGGCATGTCTTTCCTACTGGTGAGCGGATGGAGGGGTGAACTAGTTCGACAATGCATTTCGAAGCACCGAAAAGGTATGATGTGGCGGTTTGAAGGCAGCAACGCGACTCCTGAGAGCATCCCATGGGTGCGCAATGGGATTTTCTTTTGGAGGATATGCTTGGTCAATCCATATTAATGAATCTCATTTCTCAAAGTATCATTGAGGAAGGTGAGCTGTGTGCGGATAGTCTTTATCTACTTGTAGAATAAATGTATGCACCTGCACACGGATAAATATCTATAACGGTGAGCATTTCTGTTTAATAACTAACAAAAATTAATTAAAAAATAACTATCTAAATTAGGATAAAACTATAAATTGTTTTCGTCATTTTTGGTTAAAACAATTAGAAAAAAAGAAAAAAAATACTTCAAAAACTACTTAAAACACATAGCATACAAGGGTCGAAAAATTATAGAAAAAAAAAAACAATATATATACACTCATTGCCATAAAAATTTGCGTACCAAGAAATAATTGTGGGATCGTAACGAAAACTTTGCATGAAGGTACATGTCGGCCAGATATGCAAATAATTAGAAATGCAGCGTGATTGCGCATTGCGTAATGCCACTAGAGGGCGTTGAACTTCGTTCTCCTTGGAGTATAAAACAGTTAAGCAGAGCTTGTTTGAGGGTACTTAATCTTTTGCAAAGGAAACTCTGAGGTAGACATGCCGTTACGCCGCCATCGAAGACAATATGAGCAACTGTCAGAGTTCGAGATGGGAAGAATCATCGGGATGATGGAAGCTGGGTGGTCAGCTCTCCAAGTAGGCCGTTCTTATTTTACTGTGAGGAGGGTGTTGGGACCAGTGGACAGAAGAGACGTAATTTACACGGCGACCAGGCTTAGGACGCCCTCGACAGACCAGTCGTCGAGAAGACCGTCACATCATACGAAACGCACGCGTAGAGCCAACTGCCTCATTGGCCGCTATCCAGACACAGGCAGCACCTTCACTACGGGCCTCTGTGTCTTCCCGAACCATCGCAAGGCGTCTGGCTGAAGGACATCTGGTATCGCGGCGCCCATTATGTGTGCTGCCAATGACACCCACCCACCGACGCCTCCGTTTGGAGTGGTGTCGCGCAAGACGGGATTGGACTGCAACGGAATGGAACCAGGTCGTCTTCAGCGACGAATCTAGATTCAATTTGAGCAGTGATGACAATCGCGTTCGTTTGTGGAGGCCCCGTGGTGAACGCCTCAATCCTGCAATCGCTTTACAGCGACACATTGCTCCCACAGCTGGTGTGATGGTATGGGGTGCCATTGCTTACGATACACGATCACCGCTAATATTGATCCATGGCACAATGACAGCCCAGCGGTACGTCCATGACATCCTTCAGCCACATGTTATGGCAGGGCTCATAGGAGCCATTTTTCAACAAGACAATGCTCGGCCACACACAGAAAGGATGTCATAAGACTGCATCCACCACATTACCACCCTTCCCTGGCCTGCTTGATCCCCAGATTTGGTACCAATCGAGCATATCTGGGGTCATTTGGGATGGCAAGTTGGACACCCTACAAGTTTGGTCGAACAAGAGGCGCGTTTACAGTAACTGTGGAACGAGATGTCTCCGGACATCATACGGAACTTGTATGCCTCGATGCCCGCTCGTATCGCATCGTGCATTCGCGCTAGAGGGGGTCCAACATAGTACTAAAACTTCCGTTCATTTGTAGTTTTTTCTGCAATAAATGGTCCTTTTTGTTTGATTCTCTAATCACTTACTTATATCAAAGTAGTACTAACATTTGTAAAACTTCATTTCATTTTGACGACTCTTTCTTGGTGCGCAAATTTTTATGGCAATGAGTGTATATAATTTCGTTCATTTTTGTTCATTTCTTAAGTTATATCTACTTTTACTATTGAAATCCCATTCAACACAAAAGGAGAAAAAAAGAGTTTAAAATTATGAAGGCTTGTTTGATTTGCAGCTGTCATGTTAATAAAATGTTGAATATTTTCGGTTCTACATATGGTAGAAACAAAATTTAGGCGTCCTTTCATTCAGAAATATATATATTATTTTTTATGATAATAAAAAAAATTTGAACGTTTTTTTTTTCATATGAACTTAAATCTTGCATACACAAAGTATATGCACTGTTATTCTGTACAAGGTATGTCTTCCCTGCTGATGAGCGGATGGAGAGTGAAACGAGTTTGGCAAAGGATTTTGAAGCACCTGAAAGGTATGATGTGGCGGATTTGATGGCAGCAACACGACTCCTGAGTGTATTCCATGCACGCTCAATGGAATTCACTTTTGGAGGATATGCTAGTCAATCCATATTAACGAATCTCATTTTCAAAATATCATCACGGAAGGTGAGCTGTGTATGGACTGTCATTATCGACTTGCAGATAAAGTCGACAGCAAAACATATATTGATAACACATCGCCCCAAAACCATCGATGTCTTTATAACATCGATATCTTTATAACAATAATTATTGTTAGTTATTATTAATTATTTATCAACCTAAAGAAAGAACACACAACAAACTTATTTTTTATTTTCTGCAAATAAAAAATATTGGGGCTTATAATTATTATATGCCTTAATATTTGTTATTTACAGTTTGTAAAAAAGAAGTTTGTTGACTTTCTCCACCTTAAGCCGACTTCTTTTTTCAGAAACTATCCCACTAGTTAGGGAAAAAAATAAATTTCTGATGGGACAGATGCCGCCATCGTAATACTTAGCTGCACGGTTATTATTATTATTATTATTTTAATTTTTACTGTGGTGTGCTTTTTTTATTCAAAAATAAAACAACGACAATGTTAAAACATATTTTTTAAACAAACATCGGCTCTAATAAATCAATGGTAAATACATCGATGTTTTTTATAAAACATCGACATCGATGTCGCATCCATAACCTGTACACGGACAAATGTATATTACGGTGAGCATTCAAGACTTAAAACAAACAAAAATAAATTTAAAAATAACTAGCTAAATTAGGAGACGAACGAAGGAAGTTCTGATAAACACCTTTAACAACGCTTTCGGTTCCACCGTGTAACTTCCTTACTTCCGCGGAAGGAGGCAGACGATTTAAAGAGAATTTACACCCCCTATCTCAATAAGCGCCGTCTTTTCCAGCAACCCTACCTGCGACCCTGCCCACCCCCCGGGTGTCGATGTCTTACAGATTGTGACACTTGTTACACCGGCCTTAATCGCCCCGGCCAGATTTTCTTGCGCGGGTTGCCAGGGCAACCGTCTCTTAAGTGCTCTTTCATCGGCGCCCTCGCTTCCTTCTCGAAAGTCGCCGCCCCGGAGAACGTGAGCCCCATCAAAGAGCTATCGCACGACGGTCGGCTGGAAGAAAGAAGGCAATTTCGACGCGGCGTTAAATTGTTTTTCCTTCGACACATGGACGGGAGAGCGCTTTGTGATTTGTTTACTCAGCGTCATTTGGGACGGGTTTTTGACGCTGTTCCGGCAAGATGCGTCGTTTCTTTCGCAACGCTTCTGATGCAAGAATGATGATGTACATCCAGGGTGCGACATGTTCTCCAAAGTGTCGTTTCGGAGCAGACGCATTTAAATACGATAACACCTCGATGTACGCTTATTCGGTTGTTCGTTTTCCGTTGAATTTTAGGCTTGCGAACATCAGAGTAAATCTCAATCTGTTTCTTTAAAATCAGTTGAAATGTGTTACGTCGTGAGTATAATTTACGTTTCGAGTGGCCTTCAAGGCAATTAAAACGACTTTTAAAATTACAACACATTTAATTAATTATTGAAGATATACATATAAATTAAGGCTATTTCGAGGCTAATAGAAAATACAAATAGGGCTTGTTCCGCGGTTTCATAGGAGCAGAGTCGTTCTGCATCCGTTCGCGTTCATGCGTTCCACGATTCTCTTTGTTCCTCGAGAAGACCCCTCACGTTCTTGTCGACAGTGCTACAGTTCAAAGACAAGGGCTACCCACATCCGGTCATAAGTCCGCCAGTTGATCCCCTTCGACGGCGAATCCACGTAACAGAGGAAATCCCGATAAGGATCTCCATGAAAGCTGTGGTCAGAGAGACCCCCTACGACGCTACAAAATGCCCACCTGTTTCAACCGGTTATTTTAGATCCATTCCCGTGGGCCATTTCGCCAGTGATAAATTTCGAAGGGACATTTACAAACATCGTAAAGCTAAAGCCGTTTTTACACCGGATTTGCACAACTTCTCTCCCTTCAAACATCGAAGATATTCCGAGGAACGGCATTAATTTTATCGTCAAGATCTCAAATCGGGGTGGCGATTTGGAGAGTTTGCAGAACCAAATTTGTTTTCCACCATGAGTCGGTAACGATCAAATTGTTGCAACCTTTGGGGGAGATTTCTCCGAGACGATTGCCTGACATTAACCGCTTTCCTCTGCTCTTCGCCCCCCCCCCTGGTCGGTCACTCCGTCTTTTGTTCGCTCTCTGTGATAAGTTGCCCTTATCGCTTGCCTTGACCACATCTTCCGCCAAACTGCCAGTGAGTGACCTATTCGATTCAAATGGCGTGGACGAAAGAGCTGGTAATAACATTGGTAGAACTATTTAGAGAGAGGCCTGCCCTCTGGGACCCAACTACAACTTTCGAGTACAAAGACAAAAACTAAAAGAACAATGCCTGGAATTAAATTGGCGAGGAATTCGACATCTTGATGAAATGTGATCACTCTTCTCTATAAAAGGGTGAGAAGAGTGCGCTCGGATGGTTAACGATAAAGTCCACAAAACTTTTACACCGGAGTCGGACGAAAAGGGGTCAGCATAAGGGAACGTAAAAAGTCCTCGCCACAAAAAAGGAGAGAAATGTATATGCAACTCCGGTTTAAACGCGGCTTTAGGGGGACCGATGTTCTTCATCGGGGTCGAACTACGAAAGCGAGTGTAGAAATATCGTAAATGAGCTTAGTATGTGTGAGCGCGTGCAAGCGCACCGTGAATTTTAATTTTAATACGTGCGTGCAACTGCTACTAGCGTGCTTGTAGAGGTTATTGTGTCTCTTGATATTATATTTATTGAGCATATGCGAACTATTATTAGTAATTGTATTTTTAACTATGCACGTGAAAACTGCAACCATGATACCGAATGTGATATAAAAATATTTGGAAGAGCGAGAATGAATTGGAGAAGTGTTAAAGATAGTTGTTCCGTGCTCTTCGTAGTTTTGAATCATCGAAATTTTTCTAACAAGCGTTCGTCTTCTGAAAAGCTTGTTTACAACTTTAATATAATTTTCCTGATACTCTAATCATCCGAAGAGAAACCAGAGAATCTTCATCTCCGAGTGAATTAGAAACTGACTATAATCACAGCTCTATCTCTCGGAAAATGTTATAAAAACATTCTATGAGATGTTGAAGTTTCCCATAATTTAGATATTAATTCACCTCTAGACTACGGCCGATATAGCAGTTGTACCATTACCGCTCTAAGATAGAATTTAGACTACGGCCAGTGCTGCAATTATACCTTGAATGTTATAGGAATCGTGCCAAGAAAGAATTTAGACTATGGCCGGTATAGCAGTTATACCTTGGAAGTTGTAAGAATCGCGCCAAGCAAAAGTAGCCGTAGTCAAAAGGTTAATAAAAATAACGTAGTGAAATGTATAATTTGCCAGTTTTTTTCTCTTAAATGAGTAAGTTCTTGGTATAGCGTGCGTTTTTCTTGTATTCCTTAGAAGAGCAATATATAGCTGTACTTTGGAGCTAAAAGGGTCAATGTCCAAATTGTGTGGGAAACTCTAAACTAATTTTTTTTTAATTCTAAAACTCTCAGCAAATTAACACATAATTTTTTTTCTTCATATTTTAGGTATTAATGCAAAATGTTTACTGATAGTTTAACAGGATTAAGTTCTATTAATTTGGAGTTTCCCATAATTTGAACATTTAGACATTGGCCCTTTTAGCTCCAATGTACAAGATATATAAAGGTTACTGCATCTGAAGACGCATTTCTGCTTTAGAATTACATAAAGAGGTGTATCGATATCAAATACTTCAAACAGCTAATATCAATTTTTCTTGATTTTTCACGAAAATATTATGATGACGAGGATAATTGCATAACGACTTTACCAAAAGTATTTGATTTCGTGATATAAATCAAAAGTTTAACAACTTCATGAACTAAAGTTAGGTGAGAAAAACGATATAGGAGAATTATTACTAAAACATGTTTCTTTCATTCTTAAGGTGCGTATTGGTCCTCTAATTAACACGTTTTATTGTAAAATGCATATATAAACTTATTTTTAAACAATCAGAATTTTTAACCCTTTGAAAACTAGTGATAAGAAAGTAATTAGTTTCTTAAATAACGTATTAACTTAATCATTAAATACTAAGCAACAACTATCGTCGAACCTGTTCAAATTAATTTCTAGACCTAAAAGTAGTTGCATTTGAAGAGAAGATACTTTCGGTAGTTAAATCATTGCATAATACAGAAGCAACAATTTCTTAATATATAGCGCTTCTTGGATGACAATAAAAGAGCGTGATACATCGGGGGATGCAATAGGAGTGACGTATTCAGTAGAAATAAAACACACAAATTTCACATTAAATTAAGCGTTTTGATTACTTAAAACTAGCACAGCTTATAAAAAAGTCTGTTTAAAACCTTTTATAAACAACGGTACAATACTTTTGACAGTGTTTTCTATGTTTTTTAAGAACTCGATTTTGTTTTTTTAGAGGGGAGTAGGGATATGTGCTGTCCTGTAACTATGTTCCCAACAGTAGCGCAAAATAAGTTTCGCTATTGGTGGAGAAGGAAATGGTCTTTTGTTCACGAGCCTACTTTCTATACAGAGTCAATGGTTTGCCGAAGAATATCTCTGTCACAGTCTTCAGTTTTTTAACTCCCCATTAAATAAAAAGATTTAAGTTGTCCTTTATTCAAACAGTGACATTTAATGTCCAACAGTGACATTTAAAACAAGTGGTATTTGAAACTTCCTCAGTTGTTGGCAAACCAAAAATTCATCGGGTAATATAAGTAAAAGAGAGCAATATAACCGAATGTACGATATATCCATATACGATGTAATGTGAGGTTGTTGTATATTCTAAAAGCATTAGTTGATTGTTGTTTTAATAAATAATTTAAATCATTTATGTTTTATATTCGACTTTGAATCACACTGTTATGTGATACAAAGCAACCCCCTTAAGTGGTCGAAACGCACGAAAATCTTGGCCATTTGACAATTTTCCACCTTCAAATTCAGATGCCAGTGCACTCTGCCTTAACACCAGCAAACTCTCGACACAAAAAAAGTGTATTAACAGAAAAAACGATTCAAAGAGTGTTCGGAATTGGCTTTCGAGTCACGAGACCGATTGTGACATCCACACACAACGGACATGCCCATTGTCTTCATTCACTCGTGTTAATTGAATGCTCACTGTGACGTCACAGCAGGTTGTCATGGAAACGTTACTTTAGAAAGCGAGTAGTGTGGACCGGAATTCAATTGGGCCGTCAGCACCCACAAACCCAAAGCACATTTTTCGCCCATTACACTTTAGAATAAAAATATTAATAAGTTGACCAGATAAAAACAGATGGACTACGTTTGAACGAAACGCATATGTAGTATACGTAGGTTTAGTGACCTATATAGTAAACAGTATATGTTGGGTTTATTTTGTTTGTTGCTATACAGTCATTTTTTACAACAGGATTAATTAGACTGTTGATAGAGTACTACAAAAATACGTTTGTCACTTTTTGGTTGAAGAGTCTCGAATCTAGATTAGTCCTTATTAATATTCGTGTAGCAAAAAGTGAGTGTGGAGCAACAAACCAATCATGCTTATTATGAAAGACCTTTTGCATAAACTTCTTACTGTCAAAGTATGGAAATCAAGTCAACTGCAGATCACCTGGCTATTGTGCAGATTAACTAGGCCGATCCGTTAAAGTGCGAAAATTGTTTCATTTCTCACATTACCTAGGTAATCAGCAGATCACCTAGATAATCTACACGTTACTTACTAGGTACTCGTTCAAGTGAAAATAGGATCTTTGCTCGAACAACAGCAATGTTTTTGTACGCTTAAATTAACGCTCAGACAAACAAGTCGGTAATACTAGGTACTACTAACTGAAAAACACGTTATACTTTTATCCCATAAAGTTATAATTAATTTCATATAATAATCGGCAGTTGTAAAAAAAATATACTAACATCTGTCAAAACATAAGGTTATTTATTTATTTTTTGATATCTAATGTATCAATATGTGATATAGTCAATCAATCAACAGAATAGTTGATACAATAAATAGAATATATGATAAAACCAATCAATCAACAGAATATTTGACAGAATCAATCAGTCAACAGAATAGTTGATTGATAGATCAATCAATGAATAAAGTATAAATACAAAGAATCAATTAAACGGCTTAAAAGTGTTATTACAATCAAGGAAATGAATTTGAAAAAAACCATGATAAAATTACGCTTACTTGTTAGTACAATCTAAAGATTGGTGACATTATGGATTACATATCAATCGATTTTTTACGACAAGCCCACCTATTTGTGGCACATTTAAATTCACAGTAACATTGACTGCAACACTGTCCAATACTAAGGGTTATTTCATTGCTGTTTGACGTATAGATATTTCCACGATAAGGACATCCTTTCTCGTTCAAAATCTCTCTTTGCAAACGCTAAATTCAGATCTGTAAGTGCTGTCAGTGGGATGTTTTGCACTTTAGCGATTCGAAAGCCGTTAATGCGCACATTACCTAGGTAAAGTGTAGAAAATTCTTATTTTGTAGATGATTCCTTACTTGAAAAAAACATATCATCTAATCTGCAGATTACCTAAGTAATGTGCATATTAACGGCTTTCTAGCTTTAACGGTAATATACACATCTTCATTTTCCATGTACACAAATTTAAATTACATTAAAGCTCTTTTTTCATTTGTAGATGAAAAAATAAAATATTAATAATTGGTCCGTAAAATACAGGTCTAAACTAAATGTGTAAATACTTAATGCCTATTAAAATTAAAGTTGACCAGCACTAATAGATTTAACTACCTGTATATTTTCTTTTTGATAAATCTCGTATAAAAGTAATTGAAAAATTTTCTATGCATACCAGACATACAATTTAAACTGCAAGTGGTATGTATTAAAGTAGAACTGCTCAACCGGTGATTCGCCTATCCCGGGAGTACCTGAAGCTATTCTAAGGGGTACGCGAAACATATTTAATTTAGTTGTAAATATTTTTTTAATTTTATTCATAATTGGCTTACTAAGAAAACAATTTTCCGACACCAGAGAAACTAATTTCTTAAATGTAAAAAAATTGGCATACGATTTTAGTGGTTGGCACTCACTAGCATTCTTCCACAAAATGGAATTTCTAGCTTTGAAAAAACCAAGTCCTTTATCACTAAGTAGATATTTTATAGTAAGATTAATATTGCCATAGATTTTATGATTCTTAATAAGCATTTCCTTTCCCCAATTCATGTATATTTATGATGTTAAACAATAATTCTAATTTGCATTCTATTGTAGAACAATAGAATAGAATAGAATTGCAAAGTGAAAAGAAAATTTGTATTTTGAGGTGTGCAAATCAAAAGGCTAGAGTGTATTGATTTCAATCACATAATGGGAGATACAACTGGTGCTGGACGAAAACTATCCTGACTGCCTTTTCACTACGTTTTGTTTGTGAAGTTAAGAAATTATCCTCAGTCCTAAATAGCTTCACGCATGACCCATTGACCGGAGTGAAGGGGGAGGAGCAGTCTTACCTAGGTGGTTGAGAGTTCACCTGCGCAACTGATTCCCCTGATGAGACAAGAACCCTTTCGATGGCTATTAGAAGGAAACGAAAAAAAACCACCTGCAGTTGTCTGCATCTGCTACGACATTCGACGGCGGGGAGGGCCGTTGACCCCTTTCTGAATGCTTCTTTCTATTAGTTCTTGCTCTTCCATGCCCCCCCCCCTCGGGGTCGATGACACGCTGATTCCCTCCCTCCTCACCTAATAACTTTCTTTCGATATAAAATTAACGAAGAATCATTAAAAGGAATCTGGAAGTTGTGCAGAAACACACTTCTTGGCAGATTCAACTTCATTAGCGATCATATCATTAGTTGCTGCAGTTCCCTTTGGCTCATACGGAGTAGTTAACATTTGGTTAGCACGTAATGATCGAAATTTTTTATCTACATTACAAACTCACTCTTTTTATTTTAACTTATGTTATTTCGTGCTGTTAGAAATATCCTTTCATCAATTTTCTAAACTCTTAGAGAGGTGTTTTCTGTCAATATGAATGCAGGTGGCGGTAGTATTTCTGCAGTGGGACATATTTCCTATAGGGATTTCGAACGTGACATCTCCTGCCTTTTTTTAACACGATTTTCAGCACTTCCTTAATAAAAATTACAAAGAATGAATTGCGAATTGATGCATAATGGTTTGTAAGCGACATTTAAAAATTAAACACCAAACTGCACCACAACGACGATACACTACATTTTAAGCTAGCCTATATGTGTATCATGCGAAACCATTTAGGTTGAGGAAGTAAAATCTTCGATTTATGTTTGATTTGTGTGTTTGCACTTAAAATTCCTCTCATAAGGCTAAAATGATTCACAATTCATTATGCAGATTAACCGCTTTCGAAATCAGGTGATAACTATCTGATTCAATCAGAAATATCCTATCATTATTTAGATGTTAAATGGCAACAAAGTGCACAGTAAACATTATATCAGGGTTTACCATACAGCCAATAAGGGAAGCGTAAATTGACGTTTAATAGAAAGAACCCAGTAACCATAGTTACCATTAATTCGCAGGACTCATAGCATAAATCTAATTCAATCTGATGAAGATATTAGATTTTATTTCCAATCATTCATTTGTCATGTTAGAATAAGTGACCTAAGTGCTGCCGTTTTCATTCTATTCTATCTAGCAATTATCTTCCAACTGGCCTTGAGCAACAACTAGACTTGACCAGCTCCACAACACGCTTTCGTTTCGTAAAAATGGAATGCACTCGTATGTCCTCCGGTGAAAAATTAAAAGTACATTGCAACAACCCCAAGATATATCGCACTTATTGGGAAAAGAAAAAGTACGACACAACGAGGAGCGATATGACCAAGGAAAATTTAATTATATATCATAGCGCAATAATTATGCATTCCATGATGCGCTTCATGATTACAACATAAAACTACAATACGGTAGAAAAGTTTTGTATATATGGTAATTCTTTTGAGACTTTTTTGTCTTTCTATTGAGACTTCTTTGCTTTTTGAGGTCTGAATGTTTAAGAACCTGAACCACCAACCTTGACTATCTGACTAACGAAAAAAGATTAAAATAACTGTCGAAATAATCGACTCCCAATCCTTAAATAAACAAATTGAGATTTCCCTCGGATGTTCATAAACTTAAAATTTACATGAGTCAAGTAAAAAAAAAGCGATATTGCCGAATACATGATAAAACTAGGGGTTACTTTATATTAAAAATCATCAGAATTCAGTAGTATTTTTTAAAACTTAATTTGTAATTATTTCCCTACACTTAAGTATTGAAAGAGAATTTAGAGTTTAATGGTATTTTACTTTAAATAAGAAAGATTACCTATGTATAAACACTATAAAATTTGGCTCTCAGTTTGTTTCGTGCGTTAAAGCCCTAAGAAAGGAAGGATTTTTATTAATTTTAACAACCCCCGGAGCTGAAGCGGAGAGATTTACAGTTGACTTCACCGTAGAGCGTGGATTTGTAAAAGTGGAACATTAACTACTATGAGATAGGCAGAACAGTGTTGTAAAGATATTGTGAGCACTATTGGGGAACTTAGTATTTCTTTCTCTTCACAAAGATATGAGCAGCACATGTGCATACGTCTGAAAGCAGCTGTCTTAGCAGCGTATTAAGCCTTTATATATTTATTTATCGTCGTCCTAGAACGTAGAGGGGGAAATTCTACTCATTATGCTGCACACACCGTGTTTCTCAAGAACTCTAAGCTTTATACAAAGAAAAAATAACTTAGTGGACTCTTCGACCAGTCTAAAGAACACCACATTCTGGTCTCGAAAAGTTAAAATCCTCGTATCTTGAAAGTTTTGTCCGTGCATTTTTCTTGTAAGCCAACGATATACAGTGCAGATACAGATTCACATGCAAATTGTGAACGTTTTACTGACACATTAGACATAAATACAGCAAGGAGGAATAGAACTTGCGTCACCAACAACTCGCAGGCTGGAACCCACCCAGACACGGTGACACCGATTGGTGGAAAAGATAGAATGTTGGGAGGGCGTTGAATTTATATCGTCCTAGAGCAACACAAAGGGATTTGGCGACGGTCAAACCCATAGAGAAAGATCCGAGGACACACCTCGTAATTTTGAACAACGGACCGATGACGAAATCAACACACCTGACAAACCAATCTCAAAACTTCCACACCACGCCAACGTGAGTACATTTGAGGCGACGACAGATTTAATGTGCTTTAGCCCAATTTACATGACGGGCAGTGGTTGAATCAATTTTCTAACTCAAAAGCGATGCTGATTCCCGACTCTACCAACTGAACTATAGTGTCCCCCCTAGAACGAAGGAACTCGCTTTCACGTCGTTTTCTGCGCCGCGTTTGCTTCTCATCATAGACTAATTCCTCCGCCACGAAGCTATATATACACTAGCAAATTCCATTTCTCCATGAGACAGATAAACGTTTTGCACTTTATGTAATTCCTTCCGTCGGATGTCTTCGAAATCATCCGAGTACGCGAGAGACCAAAAAAAAATCACGTCCTTTCACACACACCCCCAACGGCTATTAACGGACCCATTCCTGCAGCCAATAAACCCAACAGTCGTCATTACGCGATAAATCAAAGGCACTTCGATACTTTTGCACCTCCCTTCCCTTCTCCCAATTACCTCCGGGGCTACCCTTTTCGGGGGCACTCCAGAAAACTAAAAAATAACAATCGTAAGAATTCAATCTGTACCGACTCCGGTCCTAATGATAAGTGCCCGCGGCCCCAAAGAACAGGTTAAAATAGAAACAATGAAATCGAGGGGAGGGGGGCATTCGAACGAGAAGGGGGGTTGGTGGAGAAGAGCCATAAGACAATTAAAGTAATTTATCGCCGCCGAGGACCATGTTTCACTGCCCCCTGACTACTTAAACTTTTTCACCTGCGCGCTCATTGGCTATTCGGGACGGCACGTGGTCATCGTTTTTCTTCCTGCCTCCGTGCTTCTCGTGAGACATATCATATCTGGCAAATGCGCTTTCGCTGTTCCCGCAATCTAATTGCGATCTCCTTCCACCCCCGCCGTCTCCCCGGGGGAATACGTCCGCCCTAATATCGTAAAGTGCAGCCCCGGCTCTTCTTCGCAGGGCGGCGCGGAAAAGGGTTAAGAAAGCGGACGGGGGAGGGTTTGAAAGATGGCACCTACACGTACCCGTGTTTTCCGTTGCGGCAATTTTAGGCACATCCAGCTTCGATGAATATGCGTCATCTGACCGGGGTTCAAAATTACGAGGTGTTGTCCTCGGATCTTTCCCTTGAGGGATTGATCCCGGACCGTCGTCAATAGCCCGTTGTGTTGCTCTGGTACGACGTTAATTAAAAATTACCAATCGATGAATATGCACACATTTTTCTAATAGGTAATGATAATTTTAATTAACGTCATGCTAGAGCAACACAACGGGCTATTGACGACGGTACAGCATCAATCCCTTCAGGGAAAGATCCGAGGACAACACCTCGTAATTTTGAACCACGGTCAGATAACTAGATAACTGAGCTAGCATCCCACTTTCCAAACTTCCTTTTGTTGTTTCTTGTTTCACAATACGCGTGAAATCCCTGTTCATCAATATCAGCTTGCCCAAAGCACATTTTTTGGTAATCCTAATTCTAATATTTTATCGTCCAATCCATTACGGATTGTTAAGATGTGGCACCAAATGTCGAAACCGAAGTCATTTGAAATATTTTCATACTGAATAGAAAAATCCAAAAGAAAATCTTCCGTCCGGAAGACCAGAAAAAAGGAGGTTTCCGGAAGAGTTTTCAGGTATGCCTTACGGTCATTTTAACTTCACGATGGTTAATAAGACTGGGACTTGCGGCATGGAGTGTCATTTACATAAGAAACTTGTGTTTGGCTTTACTCATTGCGAAATTTTGTGTAAAATCGCGAGATGAGATTTAACGGAATACTGGAAATGCAAAAAAAAAACAGAACCCTTTTCTTCCATTCCATTGTGTGTACAAAAAAAAAACCCGCATACACACGTTGCCCAATCGGGACAGTTTGAAGTAAAAACGCGAAGGCATAAGAGAGGCGAGTAATTGAGAGAGGAGGCAGAGAGAAGAAGCATTCTGCGGAGTGTCTTCCTGTTGCTCGCAGTCCGTATGTGGGACAGGCGCGTGCTTCCATTCATCGCACCCCCTTCTCTTTTTCTATTCATGATCCTTCGGCCATCTTCCATTCATCATACCTGACTCCCCCACCGAGAAGGACACGTGAGTCATGCAAGGGAGGAGAGATTAAAGGGAGAGAGAAGAGCCTCTCCTCCGAACAAAGGGGAAGAAGAAGTGACCCTGGGCTCGGGATATCCCACTCACTCCCCAGAGGATGGAAGGGAGCGCCGAAAAGAGACCGAGTTGACGGGTTCTGTGATCGCGATCGCCAACTTATTCTGTGGTTTCAGGTTACCGATTCTGCATTCTGTTTTGGGAACATTTCTGAGGCAAGTCTCGTTTTTTTTTTAAATATTCCTAACTAGCGATTGAAAAAATTCCATGAAGATTTTGTATAAACAGTTTTAAGTTTTACCTAAAAAGAAACTTCAAACGAGTTTTTTTAATGCCCGGCAATAATCTAAGGTAAGGTAAGGTAATTTTAATTAACGTCGTTCTAGACCAACACAACGGGCTATTGACGACGGTCCGGGATCAATCCCCTAAAAAAAATCCGAGGCAACACCTGAGCTGGCACCTCACTCTCCAAACTTCCACACCAACCCAACGTGAGGACTTTCGGCCACGACAGATTTAAGGTGCACCAGCCGCTTCTATACCATATGCTTACAAGCGTCCATGCACTGACCCGGATTCGAAACCAGGAACCTTCCGATCTAGAAGCTATCACCATAACCACCAGTCAGGTTGGTCGACGTCAATAATTTAACGTTGCTTATTATGGCACTTCAAGTGAGGATTTGTGAAGCCGTTTGCGTTACCTTGGTGCACCATGGAGAGGGTTCACGTTAACTTTATAAGCATGAAATACATTCTAGGTGCAATAATTTATGAAGGCCACATATTCACTCCAGATAGACAATCATCCATGCCGTATCCCCGGGATTCTATCCTTTAATCTTTTGATCTAGAAGTCAGCACCCTGACAACAAGACCTTTGAACTTCCAACTGTAAAGGTGGGTCGGTAGTTGAATTAATCTCGTTTTGGAGCATCGCAACGGGCTATTGTCGACGGTCCGGGATCAATCCCAAAGGGAAATAACCAAGGACAACACCTCATAATTTTGAACCACTGCCCGGTGAATTCTAAAGATTAACTATATTTGTTATTTACAAACCAAAAAATTCATTGAAGGACTAGTAAGGAAGGTCGATTGAAGCACTATGCAGTATAACTAATAGATTTTTTCCCATTCTGTTCTAGAAGTTATATAGATTAATTTAAATACAAAAACTGTTTAGTTTGACTCGGACTTCATATGCCTTAAGATTCGTTGAGCTTCTTATTATAACTCATTTGGTTTTAATAACTCATTCATCATTTTTATTTCTATGTTCAGTTTTTGTTCGTTTTGGTTTCCAATGGAAATAGACAGACCTGATGCATTAAGCACACGCGTCCCATTGGTGAGCAACCATGGTTTTAAGATGGCAGATTAAATCATATATAAACGAGATTTAAACAGTTTATATTTTTATCACAAAAGAGTCAAAAGAGAAAAAAAAGTTTTCGTTCTCGTCTGGACGCAGGCAACATCATTACATCTCCACTGAAACGCTGATGTTCCTTGAAAACAACCGCTGTATAACGATAAATTGAAACATTTAATCATAAACAAATATTATTAGAAGAACCAGAAACATTTCGATTCAGAAGTCAAAGTTTTCAAGGATTTTCTGGCTACAAGAAGTTTCTGACCACCAAACTGATAGTTTGGTACCTTTATAGCAGTAATTTTCTATAACTCTGATTCTATTCTGTCATCGCGATCTTGCCATGCATGTTCGCGGAATTTACATTAAGCCGTAGGACTTGGTCCGATAAGCATTAGTGTAGCAAAAAGTAACCGTAGAATTCCAATTGTTTGTGTGTTCAACCATATGAGCATAGCGGAATTATTAGTAAACTTCTTTTCGATGTATGTAGCCTACTGACGGATTACCTCATATAACATATACAACTTCACGAACGAACCTTAAAAGGTTGCATGTTCTCATTAAGATATATTCCTATATTCTTAATATGTTCTATGTCAAATTATTAATTCCCTATCAGATTATTACTAATGATACAAATGAGTCTAAGCAGATTACCTTACTTAACTTTGCGAATTAACATTGAAAATTTAGAGATAAGAACAAGTATATCTGGTTATAAGAAGTAAGGCTATCTTTATTAAAATGATGAATTAACCGGATTTTGAACTTATTAAATTCATACATATCTATGAACCTACGTATGTGTGTAATTTTTGCAATAATAGGCAGTTACAGCGTTTAGTATTACCGCAATCACTTTCTATGCTGACAGTTAAGCTATTGGCTAAGTTAACTGGCCTATCATTTCTGTTCTGTTTCGACCTTTGAAGCCAAGACTTGCCCGGTACAGCAATTACGGATCGTAATGATATTGTTTCGGTAGGATTTCCCCTACGGCAGAAATTCAACACGTATCGCCCCACATCTAGAATACTATCTCAAATAAAAACCTCACAACTCTAGAAAATAAAAACCCCAAATTTTAATTACAATGAGTTGCAATAATTTGGTAAATTTTAATTGACGTCGTACTAGAGCAACACAAAGGGCTATTGACGATGGTCCGGAATCAATCCCTTAATGGAAAGATCCAAGGACAACACCACGTAATTTGAACCACGAATTGCAATTAGAATTAAGATGATTGGGTTTCAGACGGACTTGAAATACCATGCCACCTCACTGATATTATTTCAGTCACGCCATCTGAACCCTTTACACAAAAATTTCCTAGTAGAACTATTTTAACCATGCTAGATTCAGTTACGATAAACCTCTACAAATCTTTTAAATTTGCTACATACCAATAGCTTTCTATAACGGTCATGTCATTTATTGCTGGTATACTTCCTTTACACCATTTACACAAAAATTTCCTAGTAGAACTATTTTAACCATGCTAGATTCAGTTGCGATAAACCTCTACAAATCTTTTAAATTTGCTACATACCAATAGCTTTCTATAACGGTCATGTCATTTATTGCTGGTATACTTCATAAATATATATTTCATGAACGTCGAGGTGTTTTAATTGTAAAAGATCTTATTGCTTTACAATTTTTGGCACCGGCTTTTATCATATTTTTAATATTAGCATTGCTGATTCTTTTATCTTGTATTTGGCGTAGTTTGTCCGTGTTTTACAGACTGTGCTCAAAACCAAAAATTTTAATTTTGTCCTGTGAAGTTGTTTCTCTAAGGGTGACCAATTTTTTAAATTTGACTTAGTAGGGGAGTCGTTCATCTTATTTCTGGGTTGTTAAGCACACGCATCGCCCAATAGCTTGCTTCAGTCTGTGCATACCGAGCATGTGAACCGCTTCTTTTATTCTTAGAATTCTTCGATTTCCGAGCACGTCTACAGTATTTCTCACCTCTCTGCACCCGCGTAGCAACCTGGGCAGGAAACTAATCTTTTGCTTAGAGACGGGGTGGGCAAGGAGGACAGGTAAGGCACGCTCGTCGTCGCCAGTGCGGAACTAAAGTATTACAGAAGGTTCTTCTTCACTTAATAGATAATTAGGGCGGCCGCACTTAAACTGATTGCTCCTGGCCTTCGCGGCGGCCACCGCCCAGTTGCTGCTCCCCCCCCCCTGTCAAGATGACCACTTTCACGCACCGAAGGACAAAGACGCCGTCTTTCCAATCTCGCATGCAGGTCGCGCGCTGCAACAAATAACAAGGGCGCATTAGCAGGTGGGCGGGGAGGCCCTCGAAAAAAGAGACTCTTACGAAAGATGGGCAATTCACCCCCCTAAAGATTTCCCGCCATACATTATGCAGCCTGCATTTACAATTGCGGCCATTAGTTCACGACACTAAATGATGCCAACCGACTTGCCTGCCGTTGGGATGGAATGACCACTGCGCTGACCCCCCTCTTTCACCCCTCTCCCCCTAACAGCGTTCGTGTTTTGCTTCTGGATATGACTCCTCGATGGGTTATTGCGGGTGATCAAATTATATTCTGGAGGGGAGTGTTTTTTTCTGTGCTTTAGGAAATACCTCGGACGGGTGATGTCTATCGATCGAGTTGTTAAGGTGGACTGGACACTGAGATTGCTTCGATCCCTTGACATGTTCAAGGTTAAAAATCGCCACTGAAAGACCGTAGTTTCTACGGTTAGGTTACGAAGATTCAGATATAAACGTCGGACGATAAGTGTAATCGGAAGTCTGATAAGTGTAGGTGGAAGACCCCGAGGGTCGAAATAACCTATAATCTAAGTAGTCCAAATTCGAAAGTACTAAAACAACATTAATTTGAAAACTTCTGATTTTGTCTTCTAACTTTGCATGCGTCTATTATGAGTTTTCAGATGGTTTAGATGTTCGACATGTTTGATAGTTTTATAAATTACAAGATAATTTTAATATGAATTTATTGTTAAGTATTTTTAGAATGTTATTTTTTATTTCCAATGGTAAGGGTGGGTACAGATTGCACAGACAAATACAATACATAATACAATACAGAAATACAATACGGTACATAATTGACCGAAGTCATTGTAGCCTTATACAAGGCCAGAAGTGATGGTCACTTGTGCAGGGGCACCCAGTGGGTGGACCATCATTGTCCCTAACAAAGGACAGCACAATTTACATCCATGCCCTGACCCGGCTTCAAACCAGGAACCTTCCGATCCAGAAGCCAAGACATTGACCACTAGACCGGTTGGTCGGCATTTTTAGAATGTTGTATGTTTTATTTTAGAAGTTCCAATTGTGAATGGATAAACTTCTTTTAAGTTCCAAATTTAACTTAAAATTTATCGTGAAGTGTTCATAGTTAAAAATTGTTCTGTTCCCTTAACATGTCCATGGTTAAAAATTACTACGGGAAGACCACAGCTTTTATGGTTTCTGATATACAACTACAAGAAACGTTACGAAAGATCGGAAATACAAGGTGTTGCGAAAATATCTGACCTGATTGTAAATGGTGGTAGAGGGGCCCAAAATAAGCATTATTGTCAAAGGACGTGAGCCCATAAATGTCGCATTAAGGTGTTAAAGGCAGCTGTTTAGTCCGACGATAAAACCGTTTCTGTTGCTTAAGGTGACGTTCCCAGCTCGGATTTTCAACGGCATTCATCGCTACATGAATTAAGAGCTCAATAGATTATTCAATTGTGTGATGCTCTATGGTCGGTCATTTAAACAGTTTAAAATTCTATGGGATGCGTAGTTCATCAAAGAGAAAAATATAATCGTATTATTTTGTCTTCCAGACCATATACAATTCAGAAAGTTTTTCCCTAAGCTCTTATCCCCGATATATCGCGCTCGTAGGGGGCCAAGAAAAATGTATTTATCAGAGAAAAGGCACACATGATGCATTATATTATGGCTGTGCGATTAAAAATAATGTAAAACCGCAATATATTGTAAAATTTTGCATATGATTAGCGATTTTTCTTCCTTTTTTTGGGATCTGACCAAAGAAAAACTTTAACCCTTAACTTGACAATGTCTGTAAATACCTCTAAGAAATTGCACGTTGTGGCAACAAGGTCCCGAGGACAACTGATAACTTATTCAAATGAGGACTTTAGAACTCCCATGTTTAATGAAACATCGAAATTTTCTGTTGCTCGCACACTTAAGATTCATTGAGATGAGTAAAAACGAGTGATAGTCAAATGAGTTACACATCGATAAGACAAGGAGCTACTGAATAAAAGGAGTGAGCTTATCATTAATTGTAATTATAAATTATTAGCTTTTTACTTAATTATAATGCATTTTTTACAATTTTTTCTTTCATTAGTAACTTTTTGTGCTTTCACTTTTTCGACTTTGAAAATGAATCGCTAAATGTAAAAAGGGGTCCTGTCTCATTTTTTTCAATTTTTATGTTTTGATGGATTTATGTAATAGACACGCCAACGGGTCGTTTAATTGTAAAATGGGTTAAGTCTCACCACTAGATGTGTCTGTATTCCACAGACACTACAATTAAATGTTTCACTAAAAACTTACTAGACACTACAATTACATTTTTCACTAAAAACTTACTAGACACACACACACACACACACACACACACACTACAATTAAATTTTTCACTAAAACCTTACTAAACACTACAATTACATTTTTCACTAAAAACTTACTAGACACTACAGTTAAATGTTTTACTAAAAACTTACTAGACACACACACACACACACACTACAATTAAATTTTTTACTAAAAACTTACTAGACACACACACACACACACACACACACACACTACAATTAAATTTTTCACTAAAACCTTACTAGACACTACAATTACATTTTTCACTACAAACTTACTAGACACACACACACACACTACAATTAAATTTTTCACTAAAAACTTACTATTGGAGAAGACATGTTTTTTTACCTCTCCTGAAAACTTTAGAAAATGACCCTTTACCTTTTTTTGCATTTAGCGATTCAAATACTTTGACAGGATTTCGAAATTATAATTTCATTTTTCATGAAAATATTCAGGCTAGTCTATTCAAATTACTTTTAATTCTTCAATAAGAAACATCCCACCTGTGGAATGGATGCCTTATCTTCATGAGCAAATTTATTTCCATCCTTCGATTAAAGAAGGGACCCCTTCGACTGGAAAGGGGCATCTGCCCCCATCTCGAAGAGTGACGTGCTCAGCAATGTCACTCCGCCACATTCGGGAACGAAGACGATGCCGACCTCATTTCCGCAAAGAAAAGGGGGCGGAGGGGCGGCGTATCACATCCGCGGAAGGGTTAACCGTGCCGGGGCGCAACAGGAAATGTAAAGGAAGCGGCCGCTATAATCATTCGGAAATGGACGCCCCGGGAGCAGCAACAAGTTAACGAGATTACGTGCTAAAAAAACGGCTCTCTCCCGATGCGCCCTGTCTTGGAATTAAAAGGCTCGCGCCCGGGCAGCTTTGATGGGGGCAGTAATTGCGTCACCTTCTTCCGCCCTGGGGTGGACTGCTCATTTCACTTCTCATCCTTCCCCTCAGAAGTCGTCAGGTTGTCCGTGATGGGGACATTTCACCTTCGTAATGCGCGGCCTCGTTTCGTGGTCTCGGGACGTAAGACGAAATTAATTTTAAATATTTGGCGGATGAGGATCTGGTTTATCTTTCCTGGAGCGCATTTTCATTAAAGACATCCGAATGAGAGAATCGATTTAGTTTGTTGGGTAACACTGCGTTAGGGAAGTCTGATAAGTGTAGGTGGAAGACCCCGAGGGTCGAAATAACCTATAATCTAAGTAATCCAAATTCGAATGTACTAAAACAACATTAATTTGAAAATTCCGATTTTGTCTTCTAACTTTGCATGCGTCTATTATGAGTTTTCAGATGGTTTAGAGATGTTCGACATGTTTTATAAATTACAAGATAGTTTTAATATGAATTTATTGTAAAGTATTTTTAGAATGTTGTATGTTTTATTTTAGAAGTTCCAATTGTGAATGGATAAACTTCTTTTAAGTTCCAAGTTTTACTTAAAATTTATCGTGAAGTGGTGCCTTATATTACATTAGTTTAAATCGGGAATAGTGAAATAGTGTTTTAAATTTTTTAACGTTAAATGAAAACAAATCCTTGTTGGTGTATCATTTTAATTAAGTACGACTTTCTTGATTACCGCCTTCCTATAGTTATTGGATTGGACGCCGTAGGCGGACACTGTTTCACCTCAGCGGCTTTCAGCTGTATAGTCCGCCTTACGGAGGAGATTTTGGGATAAGGGAGAGCTGAGCAATCCACAATACATACATAAAACATTTAAGTACACAGAAGGGGAAAAGCAAGTGATTCCTATGGTTATAGACAACGCAGATGACCTTGTGGGAATTCATTTCTAAAAGATACCAAACTTTATAGGAGAAATGTCTAAATTGTGTAGGGCAGTAGCGAAAGGTAATTTCATCGACTGATCGTAATCACTTTTGTTACTTTGGGCATCGAACGATATATTCAAAACACAAATCCACGCTAAAAACACTAATGGTGTGAACGCATTACTTATATTTAACCTGACCCCTTAACAAACAAGTATACTCGCTCAAAGCAACGTAACTTCAATAACAACAAGCCAAGCCGAACTGTACCCGAAGAAAACTATACCTTGAGCAATGTCGACCTTATATTTAACTAACACCAATGGTAGAATAGAGTAAAATACTTTAATTACGTCCACTCTGGCTTCCCCGACTCTACATTCGAAGTATACACTCGTTTCATCATAAGTATCGAAACACATTGTTTCTTAGAAAACGCACTTCAGCAAACAAACAGAAAAAAATACTCGACTGTTTTCTGGAAAATATCTGGCGCAGATCAGACACGCTCCGTAACGGCAACCGCAAAAGAACAGAACAAAAAAAATATTTCTTTCTCCACACACAAGAGAGAAAGAGAAAAAAAATACGTTTACTTAATACCTGCCAGATTCCACATCGGAGCAGGTGCAGCGAAAACAAAGGATTGCGTCATCGGCATGACGTCACCCCGTCTCCGCCCCCTTCTCAAAACCGCCGGCCGAAGATGCCAGACTCCTTAGTCACCCACACGCGCCACAAAAGAGGTAGGGAAAAAATAATAAAGGCAGAGGGGGGTGCACGCGCGTCACGTCTCCCTCTCCCGATCCCATTTTCCTGGGACCCGAGGAGGGGCAGATGGCACGCGCCCCTTCCCTGCTCCCCCGTCTCATATCCCCCTCCCGACAAAAATCTTTTCCGCGGCTTCACTTCTTCCCCAAAACCTCTCTCTTATATCGTGTCGACTTTTTGCTCATTGAGAGAGGGATATTCCTTTTCCCCCGAACCCTCAGTCAGTCCTAGTTCAACCCTCCGCCCAGATGTTGTTTTTCTGCCACGACCACGGCGTTTGGTGGGCCCGTGGGTAGTCTTTTTTTTCGACTGCATGTCTTTGAAAGTTCCGTGCTAGGCGTTTAAAGGCAATGAGGACAATCTCTTCAATTGTTAACATTCAACAAGCTAATTTTTCTGTTTTTTTTTTTTTAATTGAATTTATGTATTAGATTTTAGATTACATTTCATTTGTTTAGTTGTTACAAAATTCTGGAAAATATTTATTTCGTCGCAAAGATCCCATTTTCCGCTCAACCTGCACTCTAATCAGCCTGTTTAGAAGTACGGTTAAGAAGATACTGGACCATAGACAAGCGCTTTCAGACACCTGAAGGTTAGGTACCACCAAAACCGATCAGTTATCCCCTTAGTAAAACATTGAAAAACGGCGTTGCCCGTGCCCTCGCAAACCAACACCACGGGCAACGCCATGATGTAAGGTATTAATCTGGTGTAAAATTTTCCGCAGATTTCAAATCCGTTTGAATTTTTAATCTATCTATAACGATTCCGATGTTACGAATCTTAAAAAAAAAAAAAAACTTAACAATCCCAGTCAAAATGTTAATTTTTTTGCTCTCCTTCGCTGAAATAGAACAGGACAGGAAATGTAATCTGTTTTTATTTTTATTTTAACGCGAAGGGCAGAAAATGCAATCTGATTATTTTTGGAAAGCGAAAGTTCACGTGACGTCACAATGTCTTGCGAATATTAGATTGCGCAGACTTCAAATCCGTTAACATTTTTTATTCTACATTTAACGACCGCTGAGTTAGAAAAAAACACTGAAGAACGCCAGTGATAACTTTAGTAATATCTTTTGCTTCACTGGAATCCGTTTCGCAGGAATTCAAAATGAATGAATCTCGAAACAAACGAATGTTCTCTCCCATTATTGAAGGGAGATGACAAAAAACGACATGGTTCCAAAGGCTGACGTCAAAGTGACGTGAGGGCGAAAAGTCTAAAATTTGATGCTCCTTCATTCCGCGGAAAAAGGACGAAATATTCGGACTACCTGAGTGCCAAATCCATTACAGTAAGTGCCATAGATTCGTCATGACTTTAGGGGCAAGAATACAAACAAACAGACAAACACTTCCTTTTATAAAATCAGAGATTTGTTTGAGTAGTAAATATAATTTCTTGCAATTTGCGTTAAAAATTCTTAGCGTTTGTATATTTTACATCAGACATTTTAAATCAGAATTTTTGCATGCAGACAAGCATCATTACCCAACACAGTACCTTACACTGAGTAGGTTGATACAGTTTACTATCGCCAACTGGCAAATTTCATAGTTCATACAAAGTCTGTCCGGAAAGTATCTAGCCATGTAATATAAAACAAGATACACTGTACATAGGAATTTTGATACGGAGTCTCCTTGAGAGTAGGCAACTTTGAACATCACACTTCTCCCAGTACCTCATCGCCATCGTCTGTCTGAATCACATGCACTATTGAAATCTTTTCCCTTTGGGACGTAATATTAGCTTAAGGAAAAAACAAATCTCGCAAGGTGCTAGATCTGGGCTGCAGAAGGGGTTAGCCACATGAGTTATTTGATGTTTTACCTAAAATCCCTGTACGAGACCTGATGCATGGGTAGTGCCACACATTTCTTGCTAAGACCCTTCGTCAAAATCATGAACACAGTAGTTTGGGGAATCCCAGATCATTTCTTGATACTCACACCGTCGATCGCTGATCTTTGTTGATTGCAGCCCAAACATTGTTGATATATTTTTTTAAGTTTAACGCAAAATATAATGAAAATTCGCTGTTCTACTAGCTCGGTCATTGTGAATGCATGAGTCACTTAGACGCTCATTCAAGGGTCACTCATACTTTCCTTACTTTCGAAGTTATATCGATGCTACGCAAACCGTTATTCTTATACCCTACCCTACAATAATGGACCGGACGCCAGAGGATTTGCATAAAATCCGACTACTTGTTTCGGGTGTTTTTCGTGGACCTGGGACCTTTGCATGTTGTTCCTGGTAAATTGAACGCCGACGCCTACATGAACATTTTGGACAATCAGGTTCTTCCTACGCCCTGGCAATTTTATGGAATGGACGAATGTTACTTCCAGGACGACAATGCCCCATGTCATGTTGCAGCCTGTCAAGCAATGGTATCAAGATATGGATGTAAAACGTCTTCCCTGACCTGCTCAGAGTCCCGACTTAAACCCCCTATAACATTTGTGGGACGAGTTAAAACGACGCTTAAAGACCAGGGAACCACGTCCGGAATCTACAGCTGAGCTGGTGACAAATACCCATAGCTGTGTATCAAAACCTTATTGAAAGTATGTCCAGAAGGGATGCTAGTGTAATTGCAGTACGTGGGGGACCATCCCCCTATTAAAGCATGTATTCCTTCTCTTTTACCATCACATCTTGCTGACCGGTCCATTATTATAGGGTAGTTTTTTAACAAAGGCTGGATACTTTCTCGAAAAACCTCGTTCAAGATGCAGGAACACAACTGTTGACGCCTATGCTCCAACCGCTCGCCAATTCGGGTTACCACCATATTAGTATCTCCACTTGGTTATATATTTTTGATACGATCGGACGTTTTGCGTCCAATAGGGATTTTTCCCACTATTCTTACTGTAAATTGGGTACACCTATTATTATATTAATCTCTACATGTTCTTTGTTATTAAGTTTTGAATAAAACTAAAAACTGTCAAGTTGCGTCATTCCTTTAAAATGCTGTTGGCGATATCTACAAGCTTAACAGAGAGACAACTCTACTTTATACTATAGATGCGATATCGACAGCAAAGCATCAATGTTCAAAATTAAAACATCTATGTTGATAACGAATTGCCCAAAAAACATCGCTGTTTTGAAACATCGATGTTTTTAAAATTCAGTGGATTTAAACTTTTTTCCCCATTTCTTAAAACTGGTTTAGCAACCTCAAACATTAATGTTCGACGGGAGGAATGGAATAATACAAAAGAAAATAATATTTACAACAATATTTGACATAGGTACTACTAAATATAAGTATAATTAAGTAGGTACGTAACAATGATTATTGTTAGTTATTATTAATTATTTATGAACTTAGGGGGGGGGAGACACAAAAAACTTATTTTTATTTACTGTAAGTAAAATATATTGTGATCAATAATTATTATAGGCCCCAGTATATTTGTTATTTACAGTTTGTAAAAAAAGAAGTTTGTTTACTTTTTCCACCTTAAGCCGGCTTATTTTTTCACTAGTAATGGAACAGATGTCGCCATCACTGAGAAATACTTAGTTGCACGGTTATTTTTTACTATAATGCTTTTTTCATTCAAATATAAAACATCGATGTTAAACAAACATTGGCTACAACAAATCGATGGTAAATACAACAATGTTTTTATAAAACATCAATGTTTTAAAAATTCGACATCGATGTCGAAGTTTTCAAAACATCGGCATAGTAGTCGCATACCTGCTTTATACTATACTTTCAGAAATGTACTGGAAAACAAATCACTGCGATGATGTCTAAAGGTGCGAGCCGAGCCATTCGCGAGCCGCTCGTGAACCGTTCGTTGAAACGAACCGTTTCCAACGAACTTCCAGCGATCCATGGGAAAGGAAGGAACGAAACGCGAATCACCAGGCAATCATTTGTCAGCCTCCGGTGATGGCTATGGAGCCTGAATATTCGCGAGCAGATTGAAAAGCAAACTAACTACACACGACGTCGTCCAAACCTGAACTGAGAACGCCTTTGTGTTCGTCAAAAACCCTACAGGAGGCGGTTCGTCACGTTCACAGGCAGTTCGTTCGGCGCCTCAAGCCTCGTCCCAATCATGAGAACTAGAGACTTGCAAACGGTTCGGCTCGCAAATGTACACGTGCCTTAATAAAACCACAAGAACTAAGATAGGATGCACACTGCTTGACACTAAATCCAAAAACGAATCTCAATTTGTTATGATGAGATGTCTAATATAGGAAAAATGATACCAATTCCTCTTGATCATGCTAGAACAATAAATTACGAGTATTCAAACCATTCAATACATTCTCGGGATTCTATAAAAGATCGATAGGATACAGATCAGTGCAGGAAATCAGGCGCTTAAGAGAGGAATGTGCACTCATGTACTTAGGACAGACAGAAAAATAACTTTGTTTATTATGACATTAAATATTTATAGCGTGACCACTCCGCGTAGTCTTTAGAAGACCGTTTTCGTATTTCCATACCTTAGGTTCGTCAATTCGCGACAAAATGATAGTAGTTTATCTCATGAAAATAAGTATGCGTAAATCGTGCATTGTTTATTAAATAGTCACATACTGAAATTAATGCACAATATCAACTTGTTTCAATACAATTTTTAGACGGCAGAAAAGAACTTTATATTTTCGTGTAACACATGAATTTTATTCATTTTCTATTCATGAGTAACTAATTCATAAATAATGCAGCAGCTTCTCTTTTTAGTACATAATTTGCGTGACTGTTTAACAAGTCTGTATATAAGACAGAATGTTTCCATAGGTATTCTCGTTTCCATTAATAAAATTTAACTTGCCAGCTGTAATGAGGACTGCAGAAAAATACATGCGTGGTAATATTGACTACAAGTGTGACCCACCATCATTCATTCATTTAATAAAACCGCCTTCCAACATCAGCAAAAAGATATTCAGAAATGTATATTTATCTTTAGACATATCGCACCCCGGCAAGAAAAGTGACACAACTCAAAAAATAAAAATTTTGATGTTATGTCATTGAAAAATATGTATGAAGTCCCCCAGCGTGTTATATTACTATTTTATAGAATATAATCGAAGTTACCACCATAAATACTTACCTAAAATTTCAAAAAAAGCTTATTCTATTTCAATATAAGTTTTATAGTATCCTTTAAGTTGATGTTTCTCAAATTCTGCAATTCTGAGTTGTGTCACTTTTCTTGGCGGGGTGCGATATATCCATATTGTATGTTTCTAGCAAAATGGGACTAAATAAAGCGGTACATTTTTCACTCTACACCCAAACAGTAAACCAAAAGCATAAACCGTTATATATACCACACACCTGCCTTATAATCATTGTTTATATATCACGATTGTTTGCCGTCATTATTATGTAGTTAAAGGTATACTAAGCTTACGAAACATTCTACGTTATTTGTAAGACATTATAGACACACAAAATTATTACACAGACAAAATAGTCAGACATTCGCTTTGCTGTTATGCCATTACAGTCTACATATCTCTATTGCATTATATCGATACAACGGATGTTCCAAAATGATTTTTATTTGAGAATCACGTGAAAGGAGAAAGTGGGTGTGCGCACGCGCAGTGAGGGGTGTATGGCTGAGGGTGTGTAATGCTCAGCGAACGACAAAATTGGCTTTAAATTTACGATTTTCCTTGCGTGCGGCCTTTTGATAAGAAAGCGGACCGGAGGAGACATGTTTCAAAAATTACCTTCCACACTGATCGGTTCCTTAAACACCTCCGCGGTTCGCACTTATTTTACTACCGCTTTGGAATTCGGTTTTGAAAAACAACTTCGCGTCCTTAGCTGTTTATTTCCCTTTTTTATTATTGCTTCTCTTTCCAACAGATTCTGGAAAAGGCAGAGTCGCTCTCAATTTCTGAGGTTTTTTTGTTTAGAGTGTCTGTGGAAAGTTTCAACCACAAAAAGAGCGGAGAATTTATCGCGGTTATTATTTAGTATCTACAAGGAACACGTGAAGAAAAATAAATTCCGTTTCACTGACTTTATTTTGGGACAAGGCATGCCGTTCGCTATTTATTTCCTGAACGCAAAACGTTTTCACGGTGCCGTGATATTATGAACTGTTAAAGTAGATATTTATAAAATTGTACGGTTATAGTTTTTTCTTTTCCTAGCGAATAATTATAAAAGGATAAGGTAATACAAACATTTATTTGAATGTTTTAGGAATTGATCCTCAAATTAATAGTCCTTTTAAGAATTAAACCCAAAAGTAATTATTTTATCAAATTCCAAGTTAGAAACACGAAACCAATAGAGTCATTGCTTCATTTAAATATTTTTATACACAGTATGTAATATCACCAAGAAATAGTTCTGTAGCAAATATCAGTGATAGTGAGGTAGGTAGTGAGCCAATTATCAATTTTTATTGAACTGAAATATTGGTATTGAGGTTGGGAACCCTCGGAAAGAGGAAACTGCGACCCCAACCCGAAATAAGCACTTTTACAAAGATAAGATGAGAAAAACAGCAACAATATCCAGTAACTTGATCACTAGGGCAACTTTTTGCAACAAATGCAACTTTTTTTCAAGCGTTCTACACTGCATGTAAAGTACTAAAACCAAAATTCCTCTTACATGGGGTGTATATTAAGTGAGTTATAACCGCAACATAAATGCAACTTTTTGTATAAATGAAACCACCTGCAACTTTTTAAAATTTAGCTTAAAATTAATTCATATGAAATTACTATTTCATTTTTTGCCCTCTGAACCAACCCTTTGATCACGTGTGAACGCCACACGTGATCTTTCGAACGTCGAAGCAAGAAGTTCACGGAAAGAAGGTGTTCGTCCTAACAGACGAAAGTGAAATAAATGGCACAAAGTACTTTAACACATTGGTTGGCACTCTTGATAACCCAGAGGAAATTTGCGTAATCGACTGCAGAGTTTGCGAGGGGTGTTTCGATCATCAATATGTTGTTCGTCTTGTAGATGACGTTTTAAAATCTCTAAATGTTGAGCGAAAAGATTTTGCACTTCTGCTATCCAATACAGCACTTTATATGACTGCGGCTGACGCAGTTTTTCAATGTTAAAGAAATTATTGGCCAAGGATCGGCCATTCAACGTTTTCCTGTATTTAATCATGTATTATAATACTGTTGTACACGACTAAAATTGTCACTATATTTTGAATTTTTTTCATTTTTTACGAATAATTTATTTTAGATTTTAGTGTATCAAAAATAAATGCAACTTTATTTCCATAAATGTAACTTTAGGGACTGATAAATGCAACTTTTCCCATTTTCACTGCAAAAAAAAAGTTGCCCTAATGATCACACATGCCGGACATTTAAATAAATTTATTTTAGTTTTAAACGAATCAGGGCCAAAAAAAAAATTTATATTACTAATAAAATAATATAATATTGTCACAAACATGAAACAAAAAGCTGGCAATCATATAGTTCGAGATAAAAAAATATCGCGTTATGTGATAAAGCTTAAAAATTGTAGGAGCACAAGTAAAAACTAGCAATATATCGAAGTGCACTATAACGAGGGTTTACTGTGTAATTTTGTCATCTTTGACTGTTATTGTTCGGTGCAGAATGGTCCAATCTGTCCCTTGTGTCGTAAAAAATCAACCAACCAACCTTAATCTTTGAACAAGCATTTGCTGGGAAAACAACCACAACGCTGTCAAACTGTTTTCACTACTCGGTAATGTATCTTGCAGTGAAGCAACATTCACCACGGAGGGTAATTGAATTTATTGCCAGTGCGGCTTATACCATGTCGAGAGCACGTGTGCTTTTAAAATTACAAACACAACTGAATTTTGATTATCCGGTGGTTTAAAGGAAATGAGTACTGAAAATTGAATCTATCTTAAACTGTTCACTTTACATTATACATCACAAAACACTACAAAATCAAAACATTATAGAAAGATTCGAAGACAATTTTAAGCAGATTTTAACGCAAGGTCTGATTATTTAAAGCTTGTTAGTGAAAGTAACTAGGTACAATATCATTAAATTGTTGCATCTATTCATATTCCAATTAAAGTAGAGATATGTTTCAGTGTAAAATGATAATTTATAGGTAAAACCTAGAATAAACGTATCCAGAAAATTTTGTAATGTCTATGGATGGCGCGAACATAAAAACATTGAAAAATTAGATTTTGCTTTGTTAATTCTAAAGAATCATAATCGTGATCGCACAATAATCATAACCACGCGATTCCTTGACTGAAACCAACATGAAATTGTCTGCTTTTCGTTTGTATGTGGCATTCAGGAAATATTTGAGTCAAAAATTTTATGACGTCCCTTCCAGTCATTCGAAATTTCAGCGTTAAAAGACCAAAAAAACGATCATTATGGTGTCCGTGTGGTTTCCTAAACGTGAAATTCAACCTAGACAAAAATAAAACACCAGATGGGTATGAAAATACAAATTATGTGTGTCATACTGTCAGATGTAGGCGCGTATCTCCGGAATGTCACGTCCGATCGAAAAAGGAATTGCACTTTCTCGAGTTGTATATCGATAATGAATCGAATGGTATGATTATAGTACAATCGATTCTGTCCTCCCTGCATATTGGTAAACAAGCGAAATATATGGTACAGCTACACTCTACGTTTATGACTGACGGCAACGGCTTGGCGTTTTTTTTGGCGCACTTCTAAAGTCGCCAAGGAAAGAATTATTTCTTAACTCTTTTCCTGTCACAATTTTTTTTCTTTTTACAACACACTTTTTAAGCACATTTCAGAACGTTTTAAAAAGTATATTTAAAAAAAACGTTCACAAAAAGTAGTAAGCTTAATCACATATCAAAACACATTTGTGAACCAGCAGAGAAACTAAGCTACGAATGGTAAGAATACCCTGAAACTTATCAATTACACTAAATACAGTAAGCATGTTGAAAAATAAAAATATTTACAAAAGAAAAAAAGCAAGAAATAATACCTGATAACGTCAGAATTCTCTCGTAAAAAAATAATGAAAACAAAAATGTTCAAAAAAACAAAACTCTTAATCCTGTCGTGAAAAAACTATTATAACAAAATAAAAATTCCACAACTGTCAAAATACAAATAAATGGACCAATGGTATCACAGAAAACGATTTAAAAGGACCAATGCAATAAAAGGATATTTTAAAAACAAAATAACCAATGGGAGGAAAGAAAAAATTTCAAACGAATCAATGAAATCAAACGATTTTAACGGATTTTGGAAGAACTTTCTAGAATATTCAAAATGAAAATTGAAAGTTTCCGTTTACCGAGGTTGCCGTGAAAACCACAACAACAGCAACGAAAGATGGGTTGTCTTAATTTATCGGAACTCGCTACTAGAAGTGCGCCAAAAAAAAATCGCCAAGCCGTTGCCATCACTCATAAACGTAGAGTGTAGCTGTACCAAATATATTTAAACGCTCTCGTAAAGATATGCATAAAAAATCTAAGCAGCTCTATGTATATTAGTCAGAATATTTATTTTTTCCTATCAGAGAGCTCTCTCTCTCAGTCACGGTACCACCCCTTCAGAATTTTTCTTACCTTTCTCTAACCAATGTGGGCAGTTAAAGGCTCCTGCTTCATTTCGTACCAGTGATGCTTTCACGTACCTAAAATTTTCACACAAAATATTTAGATTTGATAGGTTGAGAACTTCATGAAATGTTTCCGGTTTGTTTATTTATACATATATATTTTTTACACAGATTAATCCAATTAGCAGTGAGAAAAAATCTGAAATACAGAACGTGCAACAATAAAATAATCTAAGATACAACGTCATTTGTAATTATAGTCTGAATTAGTTTCGGGTCGAACAAAAATTTCAAAAAAAAAAAAAAAAGACGCTATTTATACGCTTTTGGACTTTGCGCTATAAAATCCAAACATACCATCCAATACAAAAAAGATAACCTCGATCGAAGCTAACAACTATAGATAAAACCGTAAGTTTGCAAACGTTAAGATTGTAAAATTTATTTTTTTCCAATGGCGGGCACTTATGAACTTAATCATTGGCCACTACAAGGCCGGAAGGGATGGCCACTTCTGAAGAAGCACCCAGTGGGAGGACCATCAATTACAATTTACATCCATGCACTGATCCCGGATTCGAACGAGGAACCTTCCAATCCAGAGGCCACGCCTTAACCACTAGATCGGTTGAACGGCTTGTAAAATTTATAAAAACTTCTAAATCACCAGAGAACATTATTAATTGTGGTAAGCTGTAGGTCGTTCTGACAAATTGGGGCTATTCGTTAGTGTCTCAAATATATTTTACAGAAATAGCTTCTAAATAATTTTCACTCGATTTTTTGTTTATTGATTAATTTTTGGAAGGTAGTGTGTAGTAAAATAACACTAGAGCTATTTAAGACAAAGATGAATTCTACGAAAATTTTAAATTTGCGCTATAAACAAAAGAGTGGAAAGTTAACACAAAACCTATCAAATTAAAATAAAAGAATTATGATAGTTTTGCCATAAGTCTGATGATACCTTAATTTAAATGCACGTCACAAATCGTCAGAAAATGGCCTCTACTCACACACATTGTTTTATTGTGTTTCACATTTTTGCCACTTTCTCTTCAGAAATTCAAAGTAACGATCTCGATACAAATGCACGCAACTTAGAGAACTATGCGATAAAATAAAAATGATCAACGCAAAACAGCTCAGCTTAGTTCAAAAATGAAACGCATAATGTACATCTCCGTTCCAAACACAGCAGCGAGTCGAGCTCATAACAATATATGGTGTTATTCTCCTTAACTACACACTGGTGAAGAAAAAACTCTTGTCCAATTTTCACAACAAAGGCCTCTAAGATAGACTCCCACCATAAAGACGACATTTTACACCCCCTTGCAAACGTTTCGAAATATCCCTCCCCCCCTCCCTAAAGGAGTGACCTGACACGCGATCCTGCTCGCACGACACTTCTCGTGTCAAGTCTCGTCTGTGAAGACCTGTTCACGGACATTTGCATTCCCATTCGAATGTATTCGAGTAGGTTCGTAGAAGTACGCGGACGTTCATAAAGACCGAAGAGAGAAATCGTCCGGGTACTCACGAAAACGGCATTCGTTACTTATTGACAAACATCGCAAAGAACGCGGGAAGACGCTGGGCACGCGACTCGACGTGGACACCTGTTGGCGTGGGTGTTGTTGCTTTTTGGTGCGCCCATGTGGTACCAGGAATTAAATATGTATAGACGAATATCAGCTTGTGGAAAGTATAACTCGAAACCTGCTTTGTTTGGGTCTTCAAAGATCTGAACATTTACTCTCAAAATAAATGAATGAATTGCACAGGGGGTCAGAAAATTCTGCACCATAACCTAAAACGCGATTCCGTTTCGAAACCCATTCCAAAAAAGGTCCACATTTAAATTTAACGTGGAGTTCCATTGATGTGTATACAAATGATAATTTAACGTACATTCATATTTTCATATCCATCGGATGCTTTATTTCCGCCCCGATTGATTATCAGGTACCGACAAAACCAGAGACGCTAAATGGACAGTTTGGTGTTTATAGCGCTGAATTTTGAAAGACCGGAAGGGACATCATAAACCTTTTGACGCGAATATCTCCGGAATCTACGTTTAATCGAGTGGGAAAAAACGGGCACCATTTTTATCGGGTTGGTTTTTGATAAGGAATCGCGTGCCACATATGATCAGTGTTTGGTCAATTCCGATTCGCTCTATAACATGTGCATAGCAGCCTCGAAGTTATATTACATTTATTATTTACAAACGTTAACCATTATCCCTTGTAATGTGAAATGCATGCAATGTCTAAATTCAAAAACCCTTTTCAATGAATATTTCAAGCTTATTAACATTGGCTCACATTTTGGTGTGCTTAAATAAAATATTTTAAAATTTAACACAATAAGATCGTGAAAACACTGCATAAATGTATTGTATAAGCTTTGAATATGATATTATTGAGGTTGAGATTCTTTTAACCTATATATGTGGCTATTTAGTCATTATGTTTATTGTGAGAAGGGAAAAGGCAATCCTACACTTCTCTAAAAATCGTCGCTCCTTCGTAAGAGTTATAAAGTTCACTCACTCCAAATTTCGAAACCCATAGTTAGATAACGTATTACTAATAAGCTAAAATTTAAAATATTACTATCTATAATTTTAGCAATGCCATAACCTTAGTCAGTAACTTATTTATTTATTAGCTATAAACATATGGATCCAATTAAATGACAGAGAGAAAATATCAGAACATGTAATTGAGAAACAATAAAACAAAATAAAACAATTATCCAGCAACATAAACACGTTATACTGCTGAATAGCTAGCTGCGCTGTGTTTTAGTGCAATTATTAACAAATCAGTTGTTACGAATATTCAAGCGGAGGGAAGGCACAATGTAGTGATGCAACTATCTTTAAAATGATGCAATTTAAAACAAAAAATAAACTAAAAACCGAGCATACATTTACTATCTATCAACTAAATCCATTTTCTCCATGGAATGCTTGAATTATCTTTGATGAAACAAAAGTCATTCGCAAGACGGACTTGTTGCCATATTGTAATTTTAATTCTCTACTAAGAGTCCTTAAATTAAGAAAAGACAATAACCAGTTTAAAACAAAAACAATTTAAAACAAAACTTAACAAAAAAACGAGCATAAATTTACTATCTATCAACTAAACTCAACCGACCAACCAGCATAGTGGTTAAGATGTTAGCCTCTAGTTCGGAAGGTTCCTGGTTCGAATCCGGTTCTGGGCATGGATGTTTGTAAGCGTATGGTATAGAGGCGGCTGGTGCACCTTAAATCTGTCGTGGCCGAAAGTCCTCACGTTGTATTGGTGTGCAAGTTTGGAGAGTGGGGTGCCAGCTCAGGTGTTGCCTTGTCATCTGACCGTAGTTCAAAATTACGAGGTGTTGTCTTCGGATCTTTCCCTTAAGGGATTGATTTTGGACCGTCGTCAATAGCCCATTGTGTTGCTCTAGTACGACGTTAACAAACAATTACCAATTACCAACTTAACTCATTTTCTCCATGGAACGCTTGAATTATCTTTTATGAAACAGAAGTTGTTCGCAACAAGACGGACTTGATGCCACATTTCAATTTTAATTATCTCTCTATTAAGAGTCAGTTAAATTAAGAAAAGACCAAAAACAGTTTACAACAAAAACAAAAATTAACAAAAATACAAGCATAAAATTTACTATCTATCAACTATAAATTCATTTTCTCGATGGCACGCTTGAACTATCTTTTATGAAACAGAAGTTGTTCGCAACAAGACGGACTTGATGCCACATTCCAATTTTAATTATCTCTCTATTAAGAGTCCTTAAATTAAGACAAGACAATAAACAGTTCATCTGTATTTTTAATCACGGTGTTCCCAACGTGTCTTAAAGTTATTCCGGATTCTCTGACATCTTCACAAACGATAGCGTTCGTCTTTCTCCAATCGCCACCACCCGATGAAGATTAGAAAGTTCAATGTATCGATAGGCAACGACACTATTTCTCCATATACACCCACAGCCTATTGATAATATTTCCTCCTCTCCTTATCTGCGGCAGACGCCGTGTTCCAGAGTGCGGCCCTCTTAAGATTAAACCTTCCTCCGTTCTATCGGCGGGAGCATCCAGTTAATAAATCAACCCTCCAAAGAATCCCGAATTACAAATAGTCCCGGCGATCTGACATTTCCTTAATGATGATCCTCAGAAACCCAGACGATAACAAGCACCTCCCTCCACCCTCCGCGCGGACGATTTATCTGAAAGCCCCCCTCTCAACCACTGCAATTCGATTTTCAGCACTTTTAATTGATGCTGAGGTAGCTGCTGCCATTCCCTTGACCATAATTTATCATGCTCTTATCGGGAAGCCATCCGATTATCGATTAAATAATCGTATCGAGGAGTTTAACGCTTTTGTTTAATCGCCGTGGGAGGAGTGGGGGGGATTTTCAGGCGCTAAACACTCCTGCTCCCCCTCCCCCTATATCCAAATTGGGTCAATTGGAAGAACAAGTTTGTCATTTCGCATCGAAATCTATCTTTTCTCCCAGTTTACTGTGTTTTTTTCTTTCTCCTCTTCTATCTTTCATTCCGTGTCCGAAATCGTCAGTTTTTAATAATATTCACTCCGGTAATACGCGAGCAAAAATGTTTAAGTGCACAAAAAGGAATAATTGTTAGCACTTTTTTGCGCGTTATCTTGGCGGTGTGGACGTGGAGCGGCGAAATTATCTTAAAACGCAAAATGCATTCATTTCTCACGTGAATGGGGGCGCCGCCGCTGACTTCACTTCAGTTGGATCTGTCCCTCTTAATGACGATTCCGTAATTCGAAAGACCGATACTGAAAGTCGGGCCATTTATCTTTGGTCAGTACAGAGCGCGCTTTTTTGTTAATAGAAATGGTGAGTTGTTTAAGTGCAATTTTTTTCCCTCTCTCTCTCTTTTTAGTCTTCTTTTTTTGGAGCTTTTATTGCCTTTTGGGTTGTCTTAATGCTTTTTCTGCTGTAATGGATGAGGCGTTCCGATCATTACAGAGAACGTGTTCTTAATTCTTTTCCAATAGTATTATTTTTCGCTCTCTCAAGTTTTAGTCGACATTTCGGAAGTGAGCTCAGAGCAATTTGGCGCTGCGGTTTCGGGGAATAAAATTATGCTCCATCCATTTCACAAAGAGCGAAAGTTAACAAGAAAAACAGAAACAGCGTCATGAATTTGCACTCAGTTTGCAAATTGTATGAGGAAATTATTTTGCTCAAATTTCCAATCTTCAACGTAACCTTAATTGTATAAATATATCCTTTTTGAGAAAACTGACGCAGCACAGAAATTGTTTAGTACATTTTTGAAGTACCAAACAAAGATTGGAAAATCTTTAGCCTATCAGTTAGAAGGTGGAGTGGTAGCAAACGGGACAGTAACGCCAGGGCGTTTTTTTTTGTCGCCAAACCAAGATGTTGGCGTCAATAGTCTTCAGTTCTAAACTTCTAAATAGGGTTGCCTTAGCAACAGTATAAATTGAAGTTTGCCACTTTGGCAAGAAATCGTCCACTGTCCCGTTTGCTATCACTCCACCAGTTAGAAATTTGTATAAATCTTTCAAATCTTTATTATAAACTCCTAACCTATACAAGATGGTCAGAATCGAAAGAGCACAATAATCATACCACGTGACAACTTGTAAAAAAGCTATACGAAAAAAAAAAATGTGCGTTTTTCTATTGTATGTGGCATTTAGGAAATATTCGTGTTGAAAGTCTGTAGACTTCTGTACAGTCCGGTCACAAGCACCCTTAAGGCAACGACAGCTGTCAACTTGGGTACGACCCCATGGAGGGGTGTCGTGAAGAACCACTTGGGTGTGCTTTGGAGAAACATGAAGCGAGAGAGTGGACAGAATAGTGTGAGTCTTGCGTAGACGTTTTGCTCGTACACTATAGCTCTTCTGTAAACTAATAACTTAATTTTAAACTATCCATTTATCTTGAAACTTGTCTGTAACTTGTAAATAAACCTTAATTTTAACTAAATTGCTTCGTTCCTCTTTTTAATTGAACTTATACTCAATGATTCCTTCAACATTCTACAAAATGGCCACGTCATGCTCATCTGAGCACATTTGAAGGAAGTAAGGAAGGAGAATTCGACTATTTCCTCAACGGATATTTGACATTTCACTGCTAAAAAGACCCTAACCATTCTTTTGAGGTCCCTGAGGTTGATGGTACCTCAGAGTCCATCAAAACGAATATGAAGCACTAAATGGACGCGTAATCTGTACGTGTGCGTTGAACTATCATATATAGGAACGTATCTTCGAAATACCACGACCAAAACACCACGTCGAAAACTTCCCCCCCCCCCCCAATCCAAAAAACTGACACTTTTGGACGGTCTTCGACGTGGAATCATGTAGTATGATTTAAATGCAGCCCTCCCCTTTCCCCCCCCCAAAAAAAAAAAAATATTCTGATCACCCTTAATTTTGATTTACTTCCCATGCTTTATTCAGATAAAATAATTTCGTTTCTTAATAGGAAAAATAAGATTAGTTTGAGTTGCGTCTCTTTTTCTTATAAGAGGCGAAACGCTAATTTTAAAAATAAAATTCAACTTGACGCTCACTTACGATTACTTGCATTACTTCTAATCTAAGATTTTCCTGTTTTCCTGACAAATTGTTACACAAAATGTACTTCGTCCAACGGTTTTCCAAAATAATTGTTGGGATTTATTTATTTTAACTGAAAAGTCACACTTATTTGGTTAGTTACAATGGGACCGTTTGAAGAATTCAAGAGACACCACTCATTAACATTTCAATTTTTGCTAAGATGTAAAAAAAAAAATGATTAAGTACTGTGTTATATATTTTATATTGGACCGCGGGAGCTCAGTTGGTACAGTCGCACAACGGGGGATTGTGAGTTCTAAACTCGATTCAACCAAAGCCCATCTTGTATGTGATACTGGTGTACGTTAAATATGTAGTGTCGTCAATTGTGGAAGTTTGTTAAGTAGTTGAATTGCACTGGAGCAACAGAACGGGCTATTGGCTATAGTTCTGGATCCTTGAGAAAAAGAAATATCCGTTGAGGACACCTGATGTGGAAGATAGGTGAGTAGTGTGCCAGGTGTTCAGGTGTTGGCCTCGTCATCTGACCGTGGTTCAAAATTGTGAGATGTTGTCCTCAGACCTTTCCCTTCGGAATTGATCCCGAACCGTTGTCAGTATTCAGTTTGTATTGCACCAGGGTGGTGAATTCAATTTACTACATTCCAACTATTTTGTAGTGTGAGTGATACATTTTCAAGTACATAGTTCTGGCGTGATAAAGCTTGTGCAAACTTCAAGTGAACTATATGTATTCGTAAATATTTGTGACGTATAAACAGAGCGCACACACTGCTTTGTAAATGTTGGACTGACAGGTTTTGAATTTGCATAAATGTGGGTGTTTGGGGGTGGCCTATGTTCCCCACAGTCTTTAATAACCAGCCACTCTATTCAGCAACTCTGTTAGGACGTTAGTTTCACTGACGTGTCAATAAAATAAGGGAAAATAAAACACCTAAAATACATTCAGCAATCAACAAGGCCCAAGACAGCATCATTCTTTTTGGTTGAATATTCTTTCAAAGACAACAAAAAATTTTTTTTAATTATTTTATATAACATAAAATATGAATGGGTAACTCACTAGATGGCGCCACTTGTACTTGCAATCAAATTTTTTTCGGACACTTTACAATGGATTCGATTGCTTCCAAAGATGGAAGCACCTCGATACCGTCTTAACAAATTTGTCTAATGAGATTAAAAAATTTTCACCAGACGATGGTAAAAAATTTTTAATCTCATTAGACAAACAAATTTGTTAAGACGCTATCGAGGTGCTGTTTTGACAGTCTCCAAAGAATTGAACTCCAGGCCGTTCAGAGAATTTTGAAGTGACCTGAAAAGGTCAAAATCTGAGGGTCAGGGGCAAGGTCTGGTGAATAAGTGGGGGGGGGGTGACACAAAACATCCCAGATATACTCAATAAGTCTTAGTCTGACATTGAGCGAAATGTGGGTCCACGCATTGTCATTCTGGACGACAACAACTCGACAATTAATCAGTTCTTGCCGCTATGCTTAAATTTCTGCTTTTAATTCTGCCATTTGGGAACAGTATTTTGTACGCCATTTCTCCTCTAAAACCTTCAATTTCTTATGAAGGTTCTTTTATATTAGTATCTATTGCTGAGGGAAAATGATTTTTTCAAATGTAATAAAACTATTGATAATTTTATAATTATATCTATTTTATAGTTAATGTAACTGGTTAACATTAATGTTTAATGATACTGGTAGAGAGTAACTCATACAATAAATCCTGGAATCGAATACCAGACAGGAAATGTATGTTTGGTGTAGCGTTTCTGAATCTACTTTAACTCATTGGTAGGTTGGGCTTTTTATGGCACAAGAATCATACTTGGTCAAGATGTGCCAAACACAAGAAAGACATCATCAAGCAATGGACATATATAGACCAAAAAAGCTTCACTGACACAAGATAGAAATACACCCAGCCACATAAAACAAACATCTGATGTCGACAACTCGCAGGCTGATAGCGTAGTGGGAAAACCCACTGAGTTCCATTAACGCACAGATCACTAAAAGTAATAAAAGTGACAAAAAATGAAAAATCAAACCAAAAGAAACTTGCTCGACCACTTACAGCGCAAGGTTTTTACCGCGATACCAAAGGTAAGAATTCCCATTGCAAGTTCTCAAACCGAAACTCATCAAGAACCTCATTTTTCGCAGAAAGAAAACCGATTTCAAGCTCATTTCGAGGCATCTGCCTCCTTAATATTTAGAGTTGTTTTGAATGGCCGTGTGCGGAGTTAATAGCCCGTCGTGTGAAAGAGGGAGTGGCGGAACACCACAGAACGGGAGGGTGGGAGAGGCTTTTGAATTTCCGTTCCCAGCAACTTGCGCCGTTCTTCACTCAATTAGCGTCTTTGGAGGGAACAATTAACGAGGCGCGAGGCCTTCCACACACCCGCCATTAGCAGAAGACGCGACGAGAAGAAAAGGGCCGTAAGACACACACACCGCACCAATGATAAACACAGAAAAGAGAAACAATGATGTCAAAAGAGAGGCTTTTAAAAAAACAACACGCTTCCCCTTATCCGATTCCGGGGTCGAATTCCAAATTCGGCCGAAGGCGCCATGTTTGGCCATTTCTTACGAAAAGCGGTCTTTGAAGGGATACGGGTTCCTGGATGGATGATAAACTTCTGATAACGGCTGTCCGGATTTTCGATAGGTCTATTTGGACGCTGTGTTTCGGGCCCTAGTTACTAAATTGTATACTTGGGGTATACAATTTAGTAACTATGATATATCGATGAAAGCGGACGGGTGGATGTAAAAGATGTTGAGCAATATTTTGAAATTTCCATTCGGTTGTAACGAAAATATGTGCTATAAAACCGTGTATATTTCGAACATTTTTTTCTTCCAAAAAGTCATCATTTAAGTAAGTTTTGAGTTCAGTTACGTCCATTAAAAAAAATTATAAAATCATTTGATTCAAAATAATGTTTTAAAAATGTAGCGACTGGAAAAATATTTTTACAATACATTTATATGATATATTCTCACGTTCAACTTTTCTCGGTCCCTAGTAAAATAGTGTCGGCATTCAGCACTTAGTAGCAAAAAAGTGAAACTCGGAGTATAACAGGGGATATTCAAAACCGAAAAATCCACCGTGGTTGGGAGCACAGCGTTGTATAGAGAACAGGGCTCGTCGTTTTTGTCAAGGCTGCGTAGTTGTTACAGTAAAACTTATAGATACTGCAATAAACAAACTCATTTTCGTGTCTGTTCTAAATGGCATTAGAGCCGGCGTTGGCTCTGTGTATTTGCTCACTGAGCTAGGAATCTGTGAGTTGTTCAATTCCCGCGTTACAGGAATATCTATCCTTCATATCACTATGTGAACAAATATTTTAGCATCTTTTTACAGCTACCATTGTACAAAATGATCTCTTTAAAAAGCAGAATTTTCCAGATAGTTAAATTTTGTTATCATTTATTTTCTAACCTAATAAATTACTCAAAACTCAATTAGATTAATATTCATATACTTTTAAAAACTCAAGTTAACCCAAATTGTTTCTCAGGAATCATTTTGAAATCAGAAATTATTTAAAAAATAAACCAAGCTACCAATTTATGAAGATTGGAAGTTTACCACAAGCAATGGTACATTTATATGACAATTCCGACTGCTATTATTTTGCACTGTGCTTTACCTTTCTGTTATCTTTGTGCTTTCCCCACTGTTATGTAAAAGGTTTTTTATGAATGACTGTATGTATAAATAAATTCCTACTGTTTCCTGAATCGCCCAGTCAATGAAAATACACTCATATTTTAAAAATGAATTTCAATAGCAAAAAAAACTGGGGATATATGTGATTTCCCGTGCTTTTTTTTTCTTTTATATATATATATATATAACTAATTTTTCAGGTTTAACTTTCAATAAAAAAAATAACCGAACTCAACTTCCCTTCATTTCTTCAACATCTGTCCTCTTATTGCAATTTTCATGACGCTTCAAATGGCAGGCTTTTGTAGATGTTTTAAGTCTGTTGTTTGTACCATAAGTTGTATTCGAGCATTTGATCAAACTTTGTAATAAGGGTTTTAATTTCTTTGGTATAAATTTGGCTTTTTAATGCTTTTTTTTTTCTTAATTTATTTGACTTTAAAGAACTCTTTTTTTTCTATTCCTAGATTCTACGTGAATTCCTTCAACAACCAAAAGATGTAAAACAATATGTTTTTAGAAAATTTTATATGGCTTCACCTTAGACCCCTACTGAAGTCTTAAAGCATTTGCTTGAACAACGTTAGACTTTCAGCGGTGTATTGCAATAAACCGAAACGCCGCTACAGCCTACACTATCTTCCGGAGTTTTATATTTAGCTTTCATTTAAAAACTACTAGTTAATACATTTACGTAATAAAATTAATAAATACACATGAGATTTTTAACAAGTATGTGAAAAAAAAGTGTTACAATATGCCCCATTATGTTTCTACATGCTTCAAAATAATATTAAAGTATTTTTTATTCTTTGGTCAAACACGGAAATGGTTAAATAGGATTGCTATTGCTAGTGTTTGGAGGCTTAACGTTTAAAGAATTAAAAAACACCTACTATAAAGTTTGGCGAATGTAGTAATGCAAGGCTACAGGTTTTAAAGAAAATATAAATTTATTTTCCGAAGAAACTACACGACCTCGACCTCTTAAATCAATATGGCCGTTAGGTATGCTATTATGTTAGTAGAAAAAGTATCTCAGAAGTATACTTTTCACCAAATCTTAAAAACAACTTGTTTCAATTTGCTCTACTTTCCAACATACCCAGTCTTCCCTATTCGTCCAACCTGATAGGTGAGATTTTACTTCGTGACATAACTTCATTAACTATATAGGCTCATATGTAAAGATCTGGTAGCTGATTTTCTGCCAGTGAATTTGATTCGTCATAATTATGGTCATTTTTCACCAAGTATAATTAATACAGAACACTTCTTAAACTTTTGACAAGCGATTTCAGAGTAGCATAGTATTGTTTTCACCCCAAAACACATACCATGACTAAATCACATCTATTGGTTTAGAGAAAAATGGAAAAGATAAAATAGGTCACAAAGAAAAAAGCTGTTTGAAAGTCATGCAAGGAAAACTGAAGAATGAATACATGGGTAGGAATCCCTCAGACGGTAAAAGTCGATTCTTAATCTTTAAGCAAAATACCTGGATTAAAACTTAAGGCACCCCACCTCTATTAAATTTCGATACACCGCAAATAATTCAGCCAAGACCAGCAAGAAGTATTTTTTTCTATAAAAAGTATTTTCGTAAAACTACGGTAACCCTTCTTCAGTTTCGATTTTCCTAGCATTAAAATACATCTACCCATTAGACTTGTTCCCCGATGAAGTTTTGGCTTTAGAACAGCAGACGAAATCACAACCCCTATTTTATCGTTAGAAACTCAAAAGTCATTTGTTTTTCAAGCAGTTGACCGAAATTGAGAACTGGTGAAAAGTATTTAGATGCGTCAAAAACGTTGAATGCGAATGAATTTTTTATTTTCAAACATATTTAGTCGTTAAAAGTTTTCCCATTGATTAGGTCTTTAAGTCGTCTTTTACATTATATCTGTTCTCACATGGCAAAATGTTATGTCACTTTTCCCAAAAAATTGAGTAAGTCCCATTCTGGAGTCAGGTTTGTTAATGTTTAGAAGGTGGTAAAATGTCGTAAGTCTTTTTCTTTCAGTTTGTGAGAAAACAAAGGTGGAAAAAATTGTAATAGGTCAAAAACCATCAGAACCATATATTAAATCTTGAATCTTAAAATTGCTGTCACGAAAATTTTTTAAAAATTATTACCTATAACATTTTGCCATATGAGCACAGATATTACAAAAAAATAACAAATTGATTTTTTGTATTGGGTTATTTTTTATCTAACTCTAAGATTTTTTTAAAGTTTTTCTCGGCTCTTGTTAAAACGCTCCCTACAGAACAACGCTCCTTTTCTTGTCCCTAAACGCACGATTTATTGAAGGATTATTCAATGTACTATTATCAAGAATAGTTATAGGATAAACAAAGGAGTAATGGAGTGTTTGTTACAAGCACTGATGCATGGTTGTTACGATGTACTCCCATCACTAGATGTTTGTATCGATACTATCACATCAGTAGTAAAATGCATAAAATTATAAATTATCACGATTAATCACAATATATCCTCTCAAGTTGTGGATATTTTCCTTTTTCGAGAGTCGATGTCTCAACACGAACTGGAATTTGAAGAGGGTAAAATTATCAATCTTAGTCTAACATTTACACACTGCAATCACGAATTCTGAACAACCTTTCTCTCAAGCCTACCGGGATATCTGAAACCGAGAACCTGGGTAAGAGTTGAGCGTGACCAAACATGGCCGGCTGCCCGCCCTGAGGTGGCCGTCGTTCCATGACGTCAGGGGGAATGACGTGGCTTTAATGGGTTGATGAGGGAATCTCTGCGGGAAGAGGTAATGAAAATGACGACAAGAAACCAATTCATTTTTCCGTTAATCGCTTGTGGGGACCGAAAATTACTCCCGCCAAGATGGGAGTGGGAGGAGGGTCCGGAGCAACAGCCTCCTCGCACACCGGAGGAGGAGGAATCAATTAGAAAAGCCGAGGGGGGAGTCTCTCTCTTTTAGTTCTGCCATTTCGGTTCGGGCGGAGAGAAAACTTCGTTTAAAACCGTTTTTAAAAATGCCACCCCCCATAAAACAGTCCTAACGATCGTTTTATAAAACTCGGCGGCCACAAAAATCGACAGATGTCGGCCGACGAGAGGAGAGGGAGAGAAAAAAAGGTTTTTAAAAGTTGCGTTGAACTGTAGATGACACCCACCGTTTCCCAAGATAAGGGGCTCTCACTTAAGGCAAACGAGGTACCTAAAACAACCATCGGCACACCTCAATGACCAGGAATGCATAATTTGGGAACGAGTTGCCACTCATTTTTCGCAAGAAAAGTAAGTGGTCGACATGGCAACTCTTCTCTCTAAGATGGATAGTTAAGAATTTCGGTTCATTTAATGGCGCCGATTCGAAACTTGTGGTTCGGCCAAATAGTTGTACGAGAGAAAGTACAAAAACAAATTTTTAGGAGTCTGCTGTAAATAGAAAATTTTAATTCGAGGCCAGATACCTTATGGCAGAAAGACATTACATTATTTTCCAGCATAGTTTCCTCCGGCATTAATACATTCGCCATGCTGCTTCAAAAGTTTGAAGAAACTGTTAGTGTTCCGCCGAGGGCATACTGTTATTTTGAAGAGTACTATTCTAACTCTCTGTGCATCCCGACATTTCACAGTAGTGTAGTATTGCGTTTTCCTCTAAACATATAAAATAACCACATAGATTGACTGACAGAATCCCAAAAAAGATTATCTTGGGCAACAAGGTAAAGATTGGTTGTCATGCAGGGAAGACGGCAGATTGTTGCACGAATATACGCAATATGGACAAGAGTATTTGGACATTGCATATTTTTCAGAAAAAGTTATTTATTATTCTATTTAGCAACGGGTACTCCCTCCTTTTGCTTGTATTACAGCTGCAACACGTCGATACATACTTTCCACAAGTTCTGAGTATGTCTGGGTAGGAATAGCTTGCAAGCCTATCACAAGAGATTGGTGAAGATGGGCATGCGTGGTGGTGTCCTACTCGTAGTTCCAGATTGTCCCACAAGTGCTCGATCGGATTGAGATCGCGGCTCTAAACAGGCCAGCCAAGCAAATTCACCTCATTTTCTGGAAACCAGTGCAGCACACGTTTTAGAGTTGACACGAAGCTCGATCATGTTGGAAGAAACAGCCATCATCGCCGTAGTATTACCATAGTGAAGGCAAGGATGAATTATCCAGAACTTCGAGGTACACGTCAGCGTTCATGATAGATACCAGGTACATAAAGCAATGAGCCGAGTCTTAACCATGAAAAACATCCCCACACTAAGATGGGTACTCCTCCGAATTTCTGCAGTGGCTAAATACTTTTGTCCATATAATCCCTCCGAGGGTTAAAGTGCGTTCCCACGTCAACTCTTTGAAGGATACTGACGTTAAAAAAGCTTATCTGAGGAATTAAACTTCATGAATGAAGGCCTATCACCCTATACGAATGTATTTTGTACACACGAAAATTTAGGGTATTTTTAATCCTCTGAGCGTTGCGAAATTTTCTTGCAGCGTAGCTACTGCTTTTACTCTTACAGTCAACGTGAGAACACACATAATGACTAAATAAGCATATACACAGTCCAGTCACATTAATGTGACCACCTGTCAAAAGCCAGAATAACCACCTTTGGCAGAGCGGACCGCTGCGAGGCGTGCAGGAAGAGAGTCAATTAGGTTTCTGATGACGAGTGCACCCAGTAAATGCCAGGAAAACATTCCCAAAAACCATAATGCTCCCTCCTCCAGCCTGGTTCCTTCCGGCAATTGTTGCAGGGTGTTTGCTTTCAGACGTTTCACGCCGTATACGCCAACGTCCATCTGTCCGGTGGAGCATAAAACGTGATTCATCGGAAAAAGCCACCTGTCGCCACTCTGTGGACGTCCAGTTGCGGTACTTGCGTGCAAATTCCAGCCTTCGTCGCCGATGAAAAGCAGTCAGCATAGGTGCATTAACCAGGTGTCTGCTGCGGAGGCCCATGCGCAGTAACTATCGCTGAACCGTTGTTCATAATGTATCCTGCACATAAACCATCTCCGTAGCCTTCGTTCGTCTCTGTCATCCATGTGCCACGCCGCTGATTTTGGATAGTGCCATTTTGCCATGCACGGTATACTTTTACCACGGCGGCACGCGAACAGTTCACAAAATTAGCCGTTTCCAAAATGCTTCCACTCTTGGCCCTAAAGCCAATAATCATGCCCTTTAGGACGTCGGATAAATAGCTACGATTCTGCATTACGCCAACGATTGAAATGCTTTCCGATGCCCTAGGACATCCTTTATATACACCCCACTGCAATGTGCTGCCACCTGCCTTTTGTGAATGGTTATTTCACGTTGACGTCGAAAGTAGGTGGTGGTCACATTAATGTGACTGGACTGTATATATTAGTTGAAAGAATCATTGGAAAGATTCTATCTGTCAAGAAAGTCAAGAGTGATTAAAAAATTATGCAAAAAAGATTGCATGCTTCAGATATGACACGAGTGAATCCCTCAGATGGTTTTAAAAAATTTAAGGATAATGGGGTGGAGCGTCCCATAATCCTAAACAGAGCACTTAATAGAGGGTGCTCTCTCCCGGTCTGGCAGGAAATATGACTTCAGAGATTACGTCTACAGGAGGCTGGAACGTCAACAGGAGAAGCGAACTTTTGATGGATTCCGTATGTAAAATTTAAAATTGTAGCTTGTACATAACATGTAAATGTCTTGTAAATATTTGGTAATATATTACAAGGTATGCTAATATCGAAATTTAAAAATAGCAAGTGGTCTATTGTTAATTGTCGCTATGGTACAGGGGCCATGAAATAAAAATAATAATACTCAACCAGTTCATTTTCTCTAAATAGCCCGTTGTTTTGCTCTAATATGACCTAAATTAATTATCCTACCATTTCTTCCTGGATAGTTTTAACCAGAGTTTGTTCAATATGAAAACAGTTGAAATTTTGAGTAAGAAGCTTTCTCAGACATAAAATAAAATTACGCTGTTAAAAACATAACATGCAGTCCGCAATAACAAAAAAAATCAACTAAATTCGATGTTTTTTAAACGTTTTATCGAAAAGTAAAAAAATAAATGATTACTTATGTTGATATAAATAAAAAAACGACTTTAAAATTCAAAACATTTAATATTTTTCACGCCGTAAATACAAATATGATATTCAAAGCGGCAACAAGCATCGAAAACAAAAAAAAAATTTCAAGGGAGCAAATGCACTCTTATGGCAGAGTAAAGTAAAAGGATTTAACGATTTGCATTATTACTCACACATAAGAAAAACGCTCTTAAGATCTTTTAAGGCTCATATCATCTTTGTACCAGAGCCTATTCGTTTTCCCAAAAGGGCTGACCTATTTATGACTTCATTTAAAACTTTCCCCATACAACAGTGCGAGATCGGAAAGAGAACTATTACCCCGTAATGTCTTCCATATGAGAGCGCATAAAGCACTCGAATAAAAAGGACCCGCGTGAGAGAAGGGGTGGAGATGCAAGTCCCAAACGATCCGTCAGAACGGAGATGAAAAGGAACAATTTTCTTAAGTTCTCGTCATTAAGATGCAATGAAAAAGAGGACGGTCAGCAAATATTTATTCGCTCAATTCCGAGGCGCCAGTGGCGTCTTCCTTTCACTTCACTTCCCAAGGAGCGACTCCGTTATTAATATTCTCCGGAGACGTTTCTTTGTTCGAGTGTTATGCATAAAGACATCATAGAAGCCATCACTATATACTCCAACACGCCCGTGGATTGCACGCAATGAGTTTCTGAATTCATTTCTCTTTTATACTATAAGGACGTTGTCATAGTTTGCGTTATGGGTTTTCAAGTTCGGGAATGCGTGAAAGCAATTTTTTTTAGAACTTTCTATACAGAAAAATTTAAAAATGCAAGATTTATAATGAAACAATAAACAGGTTTTCTAAAAAATAACGTGTACTTAACTGGTAACCTTATGTGGTTAGCGCTCTTTTCGTCGATTCTAAGAGCAATAAAATTCCGAATGCTCGTTATGGTTCGGAATATACATTAAGTCCTAGAATTAATTCTAATTACTCATAGAGTATTAAAAAGTACAGTAGAGCGACAAATCAATTTTTTTAAATGTGGCCAATCTTAAACATTAATCATAGAAAATAGGATTCACAAATTTATTATCCCTATGAAGAATTACAAGCATATGTTTTACTTCCTGTAACCCTAAAGCTCTCGCATAATACATATCGAGTAGCATTAAAATGTAGTTTTGGCCGGTTTGTTGAAGTTTCGCGTTAAATATGATTGAGATTGACCAATTAACTATCATATATCAAATCGGAATTCATTCTTCGGCATTTCTATTGGCGATGTGTTGAAATCATGCAGGCAAAGTGACATCATGTCCAGAATACACAAAGACCTTCACAACCATAATATTGCCAATAAAGTTCATCACCATAAAAATGTTGCCACCACCAACATTTAGCTTGACAGAAAAACCACTTTTGTCCTAGGAAAATGTTTATTGTTACACAAAAAAAAATTCATCCAGCATAAACAAGACTTGAGCCGACCGGTATAGTGGTTGAGGTGTTAGCCTCTGGATCGGAAGGTTCCGGATTCGAATCCGGGTCAGGGCATGGATATGGTCAGCGTATGGTGCAGAAGCGGTTGGTGCACCTTAAATCTGTCGTAGCCGAAAGTCCTCACGTTGGGTTGGTGTAGAAGTTTGAATAGTGGGGTGCCAGCTCAGATGTAGCCTTGTCATGGTGGCCGTGGTTCAAAATTACTATGGTAACTAATTGAAATAAACAAGACTTGAACTTGCATATAGTGCACCGCTAATACCAATTTCATAATAGGCTATCCTCCCATTACCACGTCGTTTTTCAATGATTTCCATTGGTTCTCTTCTGCAAGAAACGCGGGGGGACGCAAACAATTTGCATAGTTGAGCGAAGTACTGACGACGCGAGGCTTTCTTCGCAGTTCCAATATGCAGATGTCACCGATGCCCAACGCTTCATTACGCCATCTATCATTCCGCTTCCTCAAGAAACAGCACGTCCAACTGTCAGTGCAGCGCAATTGTGCCTACCGCAAAGCATGGACTTTTCAATTACGTATTTACAATAGAAAAACGTATGGAAGTGTAAAGTTGTCTTTCAAAACGTACATCATGGTGTGGATTGAAAATATCACTTTTTTTTAGCAGCACAGCATTTTTTTTTAGCATGTACAGTACAAAGTCCCAAATCCTCAATCCTCCGGACCTAAGCCATTTCGGATTATTTGCAATTTTTTGTCAACAAAAATTTTAATCTAATTCCCCTTGCGCAAATTTTGCGTTTGCAATAGTAAAATAGCATATATATATATATATATATATATATATATATATATATATATATATATATATATATATATATGCTATTTTCTTGCAACAAATTTTTTTACTTGCAAATCTTCTAATTTTTCTGTGCGGTATTTACTCTGAACATGTCCGTTATTTTGTGTTGTTTCATCAATTAGGTCCAGGTTTAACTCTTTGTTATTTAAAAATTGTCAGAAAGAGGTAAAAAATTACGAAAAAAACCCGCTGGTTAGCAAAACGTCCCTGTGAAACCTTAAAGTTATCCGGAATATGTGACATTTCTGGAAGAACACATCTTGCATGACATAAGAATTCCTTAAATAGTAAGTCTTTACGAACATTGGGATTTCTAGTAATCGTTATAATTGTCTATTTCTAATATTAGACAATCACTGCGAATATCTTTCAGAATCTTATAGTCCTGAAATTCTTAAAGGCTGCAGTATCTTAAGGAATTTGCGCATTTCACTGCGAGTTGTAGGTGGCAGAGGTTCGATTTCTGTTACAATACGGGAAAATTGCTTTATCGGACCTGGCCTCATGCACCATAAAAACCAACCAAACCAAATATGAACACATTTTTGCAAATCTGTATGTTTCCAGAAAACCTGAGATATTTTTAGGAATCTTAGAGTTCGCCTTAAACCACGATCATTTCTACCTCTTATGGAACCTTAGGATTCTCTGGAACACATAAAAACCTCTTGAGTAGCCTTCTCAATCTATGCTCCAAAGAAACTAGTTTGATAAATTCCGGTTTGAGTTCAACTTACCTTGAGTTTACAAAAAAAACTTCACATCTCTCTCACTATCTCTCTTACTCTCTCATTCTCTCTCTTACTTTCTCTCTCTCTCACTCACTCTCTCTCTCTCTCTCTCTCACTGTCGATTCCTTACTCTCGATTCCTGTAACAATACGGGAAAATTGCTTTGCGCATCTTGGTCGGATCTCGCCTCATGCACCATAAAAACCAACCAAACCAAAATCTGAACACATTTTAGCAAATCTTTATGTTTCCAAAGAACCCGAGTGTATTTTTAGGAATCTTAGAGTGCACCTTAAACCTCGATCATTTCTACCTCTTATGGAACCTTAGGATTATCTGTAACACATAAAAACCTCTTGAGTAGCCTTTTTAATCTATGCTTCAAAGAAACTAGTTTGATAAAATTCCGTTTGAGTCCACCTTACCATACAAGAAAAAAGCTTCACATCTCTCTCTCTCTCTCTTCCTTACACAGTTTAAGCTATCCAAAAACACTGGAACAAATAACCTGTCCGTAAATAATTGGAGATTTTCAAAATTAGATACGCACACGACGTTCTCGGCTCACTTGTTAAATGTCCTACGGGAAGAAATAAATTCCGTTTCCCCCACTCAGAGGACGCAACAAACATCCCTTCAATGAACTCGGCGAACCAGAAATTAAGTGCAACGGATAATCACGAGTTCATACCACTGACGCAAGTACCAGATTCAAGATTATCTTAACTCTACTCATATCGATGGAGGGAAAAAAGAAACCCGAGCATTTCCTATTTTCCGAAAATCGTGTGTACCGACCTGTTTCATCCCGGTTGTTGGGAAGAGTTGAGATGTTCCGGAGGAAGGGGGGGGGGGTGCTTCATCGCTCATCAGAAGTCGGTTGCCAATAAAAGGAGGAGCGAGTCCTTGTTCGCTCGTGTCTTTGACGCCGGCCCATAATTACTCATTAGTACTTGCTCGCTCTTTTGCGTTCAATAAAGACAACGGAAGTGAAGAGGGTTGTTTTTTCTCAGCGAATTACTTAACTTGGAAGCGAAGTTGGGCTCGACTCTTCGTTAATTGGAGTAATTAGTCCCGACGCCCCACAGCAACTGTCTTGAGCAAATGCCACCAGCCCTCTCTGCGCATTTTTGCCAGTCTTCTTCGATCAACGGCCCGTAAGAAAGGCCCTTCTGTTACACTTAACATTTGAGCGTTTCAGATAGCTCACGACTTTTTAAATCTAGGTTGTTGCAATTTTTAATCGGAAAGAATACCGTAATTTCACACTGTTCTTTATCTAACCTGTAACAGTCACAATTTTTCGGAATTAATTATTGAGGATAGCAGGTCATAGAGTTAACTTTTTTGCTTTTGCTTGGTGACTCTGAGAGTCCATCAACATACGCGTTCAAAATAGAGCAAGTAGAGCACCATATAGCTATGCAAAATTGAGTATTTGTTAAATTATGAATTGTAGATCCGCATCTCCGGAATGGCACATTCAATCGAAAAACCTCAACCCTTTATGAGTTAGTTTTTGACAACGAATCGCATTGTTTGATTATCGTGCGATAGAACCGAATTCCTTGTAGCTAGATGGAGTAGAAAGTTCTTGAATCCAGTCCTCTAGGTTGTTAGACAAACTGCACTCAGTTAAATGTTCAAAAGCAATAATTACACATAAGCACGTTTAACTCTCATTAATGTCGCTAGATTTTCAAGTTGTATACAAGTGCATTTATCCAACAACACACGTAGCACATAAATGACAACATATAGGTTGAAAGAATCCTTGGAAGGATTATATTTGTCAAGTAGGTAAAAACTGGATGAAGCCATATTGGAAAGACTTCAATTAGCCAAAAGAGTTTGTATGTCCTCCTCAGAAGTATATTTTGTTTGGAATGGATTTCTCCAACTTTGAATAGCCTCGATACTACCAACTATAAACTAACTATTACTTGTAAAAATTATGTAATTATGTATCAGCTGTTTTAGAGCTTAGATTTAGTGGATACTGATAGTTTCTAGCCTTTGTAATAATAGCGCATAGCATATAAATGGCTACATATTGGTTAGAAAGAATCCTTTGAAGGATTATATTTGTCAAGAAGGTAAAAATTGGATAAAATCATACTGGAAAGACTGCAATTTGCCAAAAGAGTATGTATGTCCTCATCAAAAGTACATTTTGTTTGGAATGGATTTCTACAGCTTTGAATAGCCTGGATACTACCAATTATAAACTAACATTATTACTTGTAAAAATTATGTAAATATGTATCAGCTGTTTTAGAGCTTAGATTTAGTGGACACTGATAGTTTCTAGCCACTGTCAAAAAAGTGTTACATGTTATAAATTCATATTTTAGTCATGTTTGCTTGCAATGTTTCAAACTGCTTACACAAAATCATCTTCTGAAAAATTGAATCAGTTCTGCTTTTACTATCATTAAAATAATGGTCATTTAGTGCTAGATGATCGAGTGTATCAGTCGTTTCTTTAATTATGAGTGCCGAACATTCAATCACAGATAATCTATATATATATTTCTCTTACGTGGCACGCAAAAAAGACGTTATTTGTTACCGCGTTTTGGCAACATTGTGCGATTGTTTGTTTAATAGGAGCCTCGCGAGTCATTTGAATCTACAGCGTTATCGGATGAAATTTTATTGAAAAAAAATTAATTTTAGACGAGCTGTTGCGGTTTGTAATAGAAATCTAAGAAAGCGGAGGATCTTTTCAGGGCTATTTAAAAAACGGTCCTTTTCAAGGCTAACAATTATAGTACAACAAGACGCGTGCACTACAACTTTCGACAACAAACTCAGTCAAAAAGTGTATGGGTGGCTCGAGTACTGGGGAAATGTACACACAAACAACATGCTGGGTATTCAATTTCCAAAGCAGCGCTCACATTGCGAGTAAAAATTTGCTCAAAGTTTTCATCTAAATTCTGATTCCAGAGGTACTGTATATATCTTTTATGTAATACAACAAATTTAGATTTGAAAAATATTTTTTTGGAATATATTTTGTAATCAATCCCTTGTGCTAGGACACGTGTCTTCATTGATGCGAGCGAAGCGACCATAGGTTCGCGCAGCGAACCAATGAGAATTGCGAAGCAATCCTCCGGGGGTTGGCGAGCGTTAGCGAGCAGGGGGCGGGCCCCCTAGTATTTTTAATTTTAGGATTGGGCACGTTTAATACTTAGGTATTGAAGTCAGGTATTAACTAACTCTCTTTAGAGCTTGCAATCTTTTAACAAGGTCAACGAAAACTGACGTTGGTAAAAACTAATTAAGATACCCAGAATCTACTCTGTCTCTGATTTGAATGGGCGCCTGAAATTATATTTTATGGATCTCAATTTATTTTAAACAGTAGATTGAAAACAATCATGTAGCAATGACCGTAAAGCTACAAAAAAAAACAACTCAACAGTACACAACCTCTCGATAACTTCTTGCGCTTCTTGGGAGACTTGACAAGAGCGCGATATACCAACGAGAGTGATATAGTAAGAGTCGAGAAAATCTTGCTTATCAATAATAAAGCAGTAATTCTATATTAAAGTAACCTTTTCTCTCTTAAAATTATGTGTAACTACAAGTAAAACAAAATTTGTGATGCAACTTTATAAACTAATACTAAGCGCGATACGATAGTATTGAAAATGATTTTTTAATATTTTTGAAATTTTTTCTTATCCACGCGTTCAAGGACACCCCTAAATCTTTTCATCCATTCAGTTTTTTCGGATATCTCTGATCTTTGTTTCGCTACACACACAGCAACTTATACCAGGCCTCGAAATATATTTTTTAATACAGGTGCACTTTGTACACCTAAGGTTTTAAATTAGGTGCACAAGTGTGCCTAGCTGGAAAAAATTAGGTACCCGGGTATTTCGAGCCCTGACTTATACTATGTTGCGAAATACTTTTTAGGTCTTTCTATTTGAATATAAATTATCGTGCAAGGTAAAACCTTGTTTATAATAATGAAATAAGGTAAATGCATTGAAAAAATGTTGAATTTATCGGGTGTAAGAAGAGCATGTATTTTTAAATTAATATATGAAAGTAATATGATGGTGGGATACAATTATAGATTGATATGAACAATATAACAATATCGTATCGTGATTATTCACTGCAATTGACAATTAGTTGTTGAATACGTTAATATTATAAAAAAACAATATTGAATGAAAATTTTTTAAAGTTTAAAATTACGTCTACTACAAAATTTAACATCCAATACGATTGGTTCGCACTTAGTTTCCAGCAGAACTGAAATTCTTTTTAAAATTTAAACAGGAAAAGTCAAGTAACGGATTTTATCGTTCGTCGGGATCGAAAGATCCATACCAGATCGAATATAGCGGCAACTCAAAAATCATTTGACCATCGGAGTCACCTCGAGAAGGATGATATAGAGGGCCATCCATTAGAGCCGATTGAAGTTTAATCGTTGCCACAGCGCGTGTGGAAAAAGGGCTTCAGGGGGAGGCAGCAGTTCGTTAGGGGTTGTTTATGGAGCAGTGCGGCGTAAATGATGACCTCCCGGCGGAACTTACTTCCGATTAAGTCTTGGAAGGGGAAATTTCATCCTTCCCTGCTTCCAATTCCCCTCGTCTTGGACTCTTAATTATACTCGCAACCGACCCTATAAATATTTAATTAACGGTCGCATCTTTCTTCCGCTCGCCAATCCCGGGCGGCCGCAGATTGCATTTTTGGGACTCCGATCGAAGGCACAACCGGCGTAAGTCCACGACTACGTACTAATGACGTTAAGGATAGGAAGTGATACTACCGTAGTTTCTGACTTCTCGGCGGGGAACTTTGTTCGGGCACCGAAATCTGAGACTTTGTGGTGCTGAATATTAAAAATTGTAATAATCGCGGCCCGAATTTTGTTGACAAAATCTTTTCGTTAGTAATTCCTTGGCAATGCCGATAAAGATTGGAATTCCGTTCGCAATCTGATTTTGTAAGCCAAATCGCTTTGCCTGTTCGGTCTTCGGCACTGCAAGGAGCGAACTGGAAGCTATTTGCGTAAAAACGGGTTAGTCATCCAAACAGTTTGGCCCTCGCGCATCCAACTAATCCACATCATAGGGACAATCACCAACACCTATGAGCTTACAAACGGGAATTTGATTCTGGGACCCATTAGGCGCTAAAAATACACACTACGAACAGTATAGGCTAGGTAGGTGTCCCTGATTCTACAGGTGCACAGATTTTTAGGTCGTTATGCTTAGATAATTTTTTTATTTTTGGACATAATTTTAAGGACATTTTTGGTCATTTTTTAAGTATAGCATTTTTAGTTTTGTCCTTGGAAAAATTATTTTTGTTGAAACCTTTACAAGTGGTCATCTTTTATCCTTGATTTTGTAGCCACGAAACAAATTACTCATTTACCAGGTTTTCGTTCGAAAGAAAAAATCTGTGATCTTCCTTCAACGCAAAATTAAACCTTTATACGCTTTCTATAGTAGGTGAATCATCTAGGCCAGAAAAAGCGAGGTCTGCTTCCAGTTATTAATTGAAATGCTTAAGGATGCCAATACTATATAAAAAAAACATTCTAGGTAATTTTTTATACATACCTTGGCACAATTCACTTTCATTTTATACATTTTTAGGTGAAAAAAAATCTGAGCATTGTATTTCAGTAAAGACATTATCTTTTGTTGTGAACATTTATATAGATGAAAACAAAACTTACCACACAATTAAATATCATAATATCATGTTAAGTGTTATAATGATACACTGTTAGACTTTTGACGGCAAATTTGCTCTTAGCTTCTCCAAGTCTCGAATTTAACATCGTTCTGGTTTGATTTGTCGGTTGCTGAAAGATCATTTTTTGCTTCTGATTGGCTGATTAAACTAGGTTGCTTGGTTTGGGTTAGGATTTATGGCATAAGGGCCGTAATTGACCTATCTGAGAAAAACACAATGCAGCTGATCGCATTAGAATAAGACCTACAGCTTAGGCCCGGTGCACACATCCGATTTTTCTATTTGCGCTACGGTGCCGAAGCTCAACTATGTACACATAACCGTGAAATGACGCAAGTACTCATTTCGCGCCATTTGCGATAAATATTCCATCCATGGAAACGTGTTTATTTCGCTTACTTGCTGTAAAAAAAAAATTGAACAAAAAATAGTCGTTACTGGATATTTATCCATTTATTAATTATTATTTATATTCCATTTATTTTTGAAAACAAGGTACTTGAGACCGGAGAAGCGTGTGCGGCGAGCTGCTTCGCCGTGTGGAACTGCTGTACAAATTCTATGCAAGTTGGACGTGCGTCGCCGCATCGACGCCGGAGGTATATGCGCACTACTCTATAGGAGCTAATGTATCTCAAACCGCCTTTGCTATGCCGCAGTGGTGCCGCACGTTGAAAAATCAGATGTATGCATCGGGCCTTAAAGTCGTTTTGTATCGGATGTCGGTCGTGAAGAAAATGTAAACCGGACCATTCCAATGTATAGCCCAGCTTAGGCAATTTGGCATTGGAGTCACGTGGTTTTGAACGAGTCTATTCGTTAGATTAGGGGAAGGTTAAACGTAAACAAAGCGTTCACACAATCGGAGTCGGTAGCGTGGTTTCTGTCACAACACAACTACTGAAACTCACTTCCAACAGATGACTTCAGGCTCAATAAATAATGAGACTCATCACCTAGGTCCCTGATGACCAAAGGGCTCCTCAGGGGGTGGACAGTCGGTAGAGGAAATGAGAGAACGAGGAAACGTGCCAAGATTTGCATCCCAAGCGGTGGGAAGACAGAGAAAAATCGAATTTTCCGTCTGGAATAGGTTTCTTAAACCGCCTGCTCATTTCCTCCGTCGCTCCTAATCCACTTCAGTCCCTCTTTAATCCTTCTTCTGAGCTCATTTGTTCTCTCGGATTGCGTTTACATTAGAATGTCGCCTACAGACCAGACGAATTCCTCCTTTGTTTATACTGGATATCTATAGGTCACTCTAATGAGGGAGGGGGTATTTGACTGAATGTTCAAAAACGTACAGAATTCATTGTAGGAAACACTAATCCGATTGTGACCGTAACAGAGCAAAGTTGTTGATTTCATGCTAAATCCAAATTAAATCCCTTTCAAACCAACGTGAGACTAAGTATTATCTTGTATTAAGTATCCTGAATCTTGTTTTAACTTCCATCTTGTATTAGGAATCTTGTATCTTGTAATTTAAGTATTATGTTGTATTATATATTCTTTGTTGAGTGTCACATTGGTTTCATTCTGTCTTAGAATTGTAATTAAACTACTTTTCAGGTCCAAATCCTCAGAATCCTGCATTTGGAGTGCATATCAGAACGTCATGTGTCTTGACAAAAGGGAAGAGTGAAGTTTATGTTAGTCCTAGAAGAAACACAGATTGTCTTTGATCTCAAACGAACAAGTGTACATATCCTTTAAAGGGCCTTTTTAAGGAAGATGGTCCACATTAGGGAAAGAGGGCGTGTGTCACCAGAGGGGTATCGAGAAATGCCCGATCAAAGCTTCTAGGGTCGAAGCACTTATCGACTTAAGTTCTGTACAAGTCTACTTGTTGTATAGATAAAGGCGCTTGTTACTACCTGGCCTCCAGTGGTCGTAATTAAATTTTTAACCCTAAAAACGTTCTAGGAAATACACTACCATACAATAATGGACCTGACAGCAAGACGTGATATTATAAGGGAAAGAATACACGCTTTAATAGGGGGGTGGTCCCCCACTAGCAACTCTTCTGGGCATACTTTCAACAAGGTTTTGATACACAGCTATTGCTGCTGCAAGAATGTCACGAGCTCAGCTGTAGATACCGAACTTGGTTCCCTGGTCCGTAAGCGTCGCTCTAGCTTGTCCAACAAATGTTCCATGGGGTTTAGGTCTGGACTCTGAGCAGGTCATGGAAGACGTTTTACATCCATATCTTGATACCACTGCTTGACAGAGGTTGTAACATTAAATGGAGCGTTGTCGTCCTGGAAGTAACATTCGTCCATTCTATAAAATTGTCAGAGCGTAGGAAGAACCTGATTGTCCAAAATGTTCATGCAGGCGTCGGCGTTCAATTTACCAGGGACACCATGAAAGGTACCAGGCCATACCACGACAAACACCCCCAAACAAGTAGTCGGATTTTATACAAGTTCTAAGCATTTGTTTGCTTTATTTTGGTAAACTGAATTTGTAATTACGTAAAATTAAATTTAGTTATTATAGTCTATAAATACATTACCCATGTATGAAGCAGACGACTTAAAAGATAGAAAAACATATCGCTGAGTCAATACGATGCCCTGCATTTTGAATTAACCCATGAAGAGGTTCTTACGTACATATCTGTTCTGAAACCCGCAATCTCCCCTGCATAACTTCTACTAATTTTGACCTTCTTGGCCAATATAATGCTTTCTAGTATTCGCTAGAAGTTGTTGTGTCATTGTGTGTGCGTGAAAAATAACAGTACTATGTTACATTTTATGTATTGATGCTATATTTTATACATGACTAACAGACCTACGCATAGCATCTGACCTAAACTTCTTTGTTGGGAAACTTAGCTCTCCATAGCTCACACCAAGCATATGTAAACGACAAAACTGATGTGACGTGGTTGATTTTTTACTGTAAATATCCGCTGTTGATATTCCAAAATCAACAAGTGCCACACACGTTAATGAAATACGAGTCTATACGTAGATACTAACCCAGACCGCTTTGGTGAGAATGTCAGTTTGTTGATTTAAGTATTTTGAACTTTTCTATTTTAATGAGTGTTAAATGTCACATTACGTTTCATTTTGTCCTAGAATTTTAATTAAAGCAATGAAAACCACATTTAAGCTTCAAAAAACAGGAAGTATACCAAAATTTCACATTCAATTCAAATTTTCAAAGTAGTATTCAAAATTTTCTCGGTGAAGCAATTCTAACAGCAATGGTGAACGGGAAATGTAATTTTCTAACGAAGCCTTTTCAGGCAGAAAGTTTCTCCGAACCCTACATGTCAAAATGTTCTGCAGAAAATGACTATTACTTTCCCGGTCCCCCAAAAGTCGCCAACTTACCTTCCACCACCCCACACACAAAACACGGAGACGGAATCAAGGGGGAGCTGGAGTGACGTCATCCAAGGTCGAAAGGACCCGCATCATCTCTTCCTCGATCTCAGGGATGATCTAAGAGGAGAGCGTGCGTGACTCACATTCCCCCTTCATCCCAGACAAAGGGATACCTATAAGGATACGTTTGCCCTAACCCCTCGAGGGGGAGGGCAGACAAATGACCACTGTCAAGCGTAATAAGTTCCAGAGATGGGGAGAAAGAGTGGACCCCGTTTTTTCAGGCTCACGGTGTTTTTGAATAGACAGCTCAAGAATCGCCAATCTCAACAACCAGCGATGACGCTCAGGAGTGTAATGAACGAATCAAGACTGGCTAATTGCGGATTCATGTATGAATGCAGCAACTGTATGAATTGAGTAGTCGTGACTGTCACACAGCGATTTTAAATTGATGGTCTCGAACTCACGGGGATCTGCGAATCCTACTCAAAGAGGTTGATACATTAAAATTCACTTTATGATTCCAAGTAAAATAAAAGTTTGGCAAATAAAATAGAAGCCGTAATTAATTATTAGCATTTTGTAAATATTAACTTATATACATTACAGAGAGAGAGAGACCCAAATTTCAGTAGTAAAGCGAGACAGCACTGTTTACTCTCGTACCATTGAAAATTTCCTTCTCAAAGTAATTAAGATTCTTATTTACTGGACTATTTTTATTTGTACTTTGAACAGTATGAGTTATTGAGTTAAGTTCATCGTTTCCTTTTTAAATATGTTAGTTCAAGTTTTATTAAATATTTTTGGATCACATACACGATGTAAAATTGCTGATTTGTTCTTAAAGACGATGGAAAATTATTTAACGGCACAGACGAAGAATAATACTATACAACACACAAGAAGCGAAACATACAAGGCAACATGCTCGACGACAAGTACAACACTGATCAAATCGTTGACGACTCAAGTCTTTCGTGCGGTTTTTCACACAGGAAGTAGTACCACCACTCATTACATGCCTACGCAAAGGAATCATCGTAGGAGTCATACAGGAAAGAATATCCGAACTTCACAGATCACATAATACGAAATGAGGTGTTTCTTTACCACATGAACACAATAGATTATTTATACTTGATTTTTCTTTATATTTGCAGTATATTTCATTGTTTATTATTCTGTGAATTCTTTTGTTTGCCTTCATTTATTATTCGCAACCAATAAATGTTCAAGGAAGAATGAAAAGACTAAATGATAAAGGTTCTCTCGGAAAATCAGTTCTTTCAAGATGAACAAAAATTCATTTTTTCTTTATTTCCCTAATATAAAAATATATAATCCTAAATATTTCTAACATAGGAAAAAATCTCTGAAGAAACGAAACCGCCTTTTCAAGAGACAGTGCGCAGTGATGCATAAACCATCCAATGAGAAGAAGTGTGGGCGGTCTCTAAGAAATTCTCAAGACCCTCTCCTCCAGAGGTGAAAGAATTCCTCCCGGTACTCCGCAAGAAGTCTCCTTCGATCCGCCTCCTCTCATTCCTTGCGCATGACTTAGGAGGATCTTCCAGACATCACTGGGCAACTCGAAGCACGCAGGTGGCAAAATGAAAACAAGACATGCTTGAAGCGATGGTATATATTTCCCTCATCAAGATAACTCTAATATATATGTTTAGCCTCTTGTCTTTTCCATTTTGTCCTAATTTCATGAGGTCCTATAATCCGAACTTTTTCAGCAGGTAAATCAGTGACTGAGAAAAACTGAAACAAAAAATTTAATCGAACCACTTGCTTTGGAAAATAATCTGTTAATAATCTCTGAGGGTGGTGCACACGAAATTTTCTCGTCCCTCTAATGCCAGACAGATGAATTTGCAAATTTCCACTTTTGGGGTTCATCGGCTGGTTAGATCACTCGTTTTACTAACTACGTTTTGCCAAAAACTCGAATGTATATCCCTAATGAAACACATTGGTCTTTCCAAGTGTATTTTAGCAAAAAAAAACAGTATTTTAGCAGAATTATGATGATGCAGTAAACAATCAAACGTCATTTCCCAATTTTTTTTAAGTTCACATTCATGTCTCTGGCATATAGGGTACGATGCGTTCATCAATATACATTCTTCCCTGCCTAACGTACTAATTTTGACCTTGGCCAATAGGGTTCTTGGGAATCTTTCAACCAATAGATGTAGATATTTGGTCATTGTGTGTTATGAGATAAAAACAATAGTACACAACCAGGAAATCTCGTGACGTTTAGAGGATTAATCAAGAAAACCTCTCGCAAGATATGCAGAGAAGCGGTGTGAAAATAATGCGAGCACCACTGATAGCTGTTCAAAATAGCATGTGATAAAGCGTTCTTTTCCGAAAAAAAATAGAAATTCTTTGTGCTTTATATAAGAGTTACAAGTTTTCAGGAAACTTTCCATTAGGGGGGTTTTACAGTCTTATTCCCATACTTTTACACATCTATTTAAAATGCAAAGAAAAATCATACGTATTTCATTTTCTTCGTCACTCATAAATAATGAAATTACTCATGTAAAAATACGCCCTTCGGATACTATTTTCGTTTAACCTTCCAATTAGATACTTTTTCTATGTAACGCCAATGTGGTGCTGAAATATTTTAGTTTGTCTTTTTCACTGGTGGTTTATTTTAATCCCATAGTCGTTTAACTTTTTCGTTCTTAGAGACGGCTCTGGTATGGAACACATATCTAATACTATCAAAACTCAAATTCAAAATTGAATTTATAAATTGTAAAAGTTTTATTGACTGTATATAATTTCTAAAGCATGAATTGGCAGATGCCAAAATGTAACTTAAAAATTCGTAAAAAAACATTTTCGAAATGAAATTACTTTTTAAGTTACTGCATTTTGTTGTAAATAATTACTGAAAATGTTTTTTTGTATTGTTAAACCCATATAATACATTCACATTGGAAAAGAGAAAATATGAAAATACTTTATTAGTGGGTGAAATTTTTTATATCTTTATTTGATTCCAAAATTAAATATGAAATGTTTGGTTATTTAAAAAATGCCATTAAACTGGGTCGTATTAAATAAATATTTCCAACAAACGGGTTAATTGAAATATCTTCTATCCCATGCAATGCCTTGAAGTCTGTTTTTAGCAGTTTGATGTTCAACTATCTCGCGATCGTCTAAAATACAGAATGTGTAACGTTCGAAACCGTAGAGTAACGACGACTTGTCTATGACTTCCCAGATTCGATCAACGGTGTTCCAGTAAACAGGTGGCGAGATCGTACAAAAGCGCGTGTTTTCGTGGTTGTTGTCGTACACAACGATCTTCTCTTCCACAACGACTGCTTTGGGGGTGGAGTAAGCAAAGGGCATATCAGGCAACGATCCCCACATGTCTTTGCTCGGTTGATACTCCTCGACGATTCGGAGGTATCCATCATCGCAATCTCCGCCAATAACGTACAAGGAAGCACCATATGCAACCAAACAAAATCCTCGTCGTAGAACTTTTGGTGACGATACTGGTGTCCAAGTGTCTGATGCTATATTGTATACTTGGCACATCATGGCGGGAGCATCTTCGGTGAACGTGTGGCCAATAACGTAGATTTGTCCATCGAATGAGACAGCTGCGCTCACAATCATCTCAATCATGGGTCTCACGGGGCTCCAGAAGTCCAGGTTTGGGTCGTAACATTCGATTAGATCAGTATACTCGTAGCTGTCCGTCAACCCTCCAACAGCGAAAATGTACCCTCCTAAAATAATGACACTGTAGTTGTAACGAGGAGATACTAGAGGCGCCATTTGAGACCACATATCGGTTGTCACATCGAAGATAATGCTGGTGTTATCCCAAGTGTTGAAGATATAGAGATGCTCACCTGATCTGACGATGACCTCTGCAAAGAAGTGGATGTCACCGACGTGTCTCCAAAAGTCGAGCTTCTCGTCGTACGTAAGATAGAGTTCGCTGCCGAGTTTGTTCTGAGATACGCAATGGCGGGCAATAAAATACAGGTGCTCTGGTGAGCGTGAACCAGACGTTGATGATTGCCCGTGAGTTCGTCGGTAGCTGGCAAAGTCCAGAAGAATTGTGCTGTCGAGGAAGAAGTGATTGAACAGCTTACTCAGATTTAAGTCGTCACAAAAGGGATTCGACTTCACGATCTCGTGAGTCAGAATTTCGGTCGCCAGAGCCTCACTCATTCCGTCTTCCATCCTGATGTGCACAATCAGTTCCGGAACCAAAGGTAATCTTTCTTGGTGGTGTCTTTCCACCCATTTTGTGATGGCCATCCACACTGTTCTTTCCGAAGTCACATTCAAACTGTTGCTCTTCAGAAGCTTGTTTAATATTTCGAGAGGTAATTCGCCAATGTCTGCTGCTGAGGCATGAACGATCTCTCCAAAATGTACTATTGCGTACCTGAAACACTCATTGAAGAGTGACAACTTTTCAATCTTCCAGGCCATCGCCACTGCCGACAGACAATTACTAGGGGTTAGTTTTCGAACAGCGAATGATCGGCATTCCTGCAACAAATCTTCCACCAACAAGTAATCTGAAGCAACCATGATATCCCATATATTTTCCTGATCCAAAGAGGCAATACCTGTATATATGAACATGAGAACGAGGTCTAAAATTTTACTGTCGATGCCACAGATCAATATGTTCTCTTTCAAATTTCCATCAAAGCTAAACAGGCCACGGAAGTACTTACTGCATCGGGATAAAATAACTCGGTGGATCTGAAATACTGATCCGTCCTCTGTTTTCAAGCAACTATCGGAGAATTTATCCTGCCCCTCCCAAGGTCCGTACTTATAAATATCCGGGAAGTATTTTTTAGGTGGATTCATTTCGGTAGCACAAATTATATTGGGAACCTAAGTATCAGATATACAGGATAGGAAGGAAATTCTTTTTAAATAAATATTTTCTTTAACAATTGATGATTTTCTTAACAATAACCGTGTACGTTAATTGTTTAATTTGTTCCAATCCCCTTTTTTCAACAATACAATTTTTTTATAATTTAATAAGTATTATTGCCCATCGAAAATTATAAAAATATTCTTTTAAGTTCACTTCATTGTTCTAAACAATCGTAAATCTTAAATATGTCTTATGTTGAATTCTAACTATCGGAATCCCAATCATCCGAAAATCAAAATCGGATGTCCTTAAACGATCTTTTTTAAGAGGAAAATATAAGACAAAAATATTACATTAATAAAATATATGAGACAATATTGACTTCGGTAAAATGTATGGGATTGTCGCCATTTATTTGACTTAAGTGAATCCACAATAATAAAATATAGGATTGGAAGTGACTCAAATGTGCAATCACATATTCGAAAATAACCATATTAAAATTTTACACGATTCAAAATAGCAGAATGTGTATATGTGTGATTGAGAACCACATATATTATTTTAGGTCGCAAAATCACAAATTTTATGAAACATTGCTACTATGTCCTCATGAGACCATCCAATCCCTCAGTACTTAGAGATACCGCTGCTAATATTTCGTTCAGTAAAACAATCGGTAACATAACTATTAATCTGAGAAGTTTTAGGGAAATAAGCTTACAATTATCTCAAAATGTGAAGACCATTTCATGAACCTCTCTCCTTGTAAGCCACTAACAGTATTGTAGTCGACAATTAATGATGGGGGATTGCTTTCCAAAACTACGCCCCTTTTCCTCCGTAAATAATACCTGTGATTCATCATTTGAAATTTTCTGTGGGCATCTCATGTTAACATTAAAATAATTTAGGCCAACATTTTAGCTGAAAATAGAAAACAAAACTAACTGTAGTACTGTGTGGGTATATTAAATAACTTTCAAGAAAAAAATATCACTAATTTTGCAACAAAAAAATTTGAATTAAAATTACACAAGCATCAAAAATACATTTATGAAAATTTTGTCTTTCGTAGTTAGATAATTGAATTTACGCCACACTGATTAACACAACGGGATATTGGTGACGGTCCGAGATCAATCCCGAAAGGAAAAAATCGAATTTCGTTTAACTGAATACCAGCCATAAGAGGTATTCAGACCCCCTTTGGCCACGTGACTGACCTGATATACCTAACAACTTCATTTGATTCTCTGACCCTAAGTTTAACAGGATCAGATTTGAATCCCATTATAAATATGGATGTTCATAGCATTTCGGAATGCGCTTCAAGCCTTATTATATTGATATAGTTAGCCGTCTTTATTCATGTCAATTTTGTATCTATCAAAACACTTTTTCTATTGTTATCGAATTATCGACAGCTTATTTTTTATGTAGAATGAAATTAATAAAGAGCACTCACCAAAGTCAATTTTACCGACTTCATGGGGATCTGTTCATTGCTATTAACTACTAAGTACAGTAACCTTTCACTATATCATGCTAATTGGCGGACAAGAAAAAAGCACGATATAGCGAGGGTCTACTGAAACTTGTTTGTTAGAAATAAGTCGCACACTAATAATACCACAAATTACTTTTCAATTGAATTTGTGTAAAACTATAAGTTTTACCCAAAAGCGTGCTAGAACCTTTTCATATGAAACTAAGTACTTTAGAATGTTTTTGAATGTACCTTCTCCACGTCGTGTAGCGAAAAAAAATGATCAAACCAAACTTCTTATTCACCATTTTCAAGATACTCAAATCTTTTATTACGATTCCGAAAAAGATAAGCTGCTCAAAAAATGGCGTTGAACTCCCAATTCTAGAGACAGGTTGGAATTTTTCTGTTTATCGGAACCAAAAATCCATCGAGGACAGTTAAAAAATAGGATTTAGGCCAAATGCGCGATGGAACGAATGGTTGCCGTATTTTAATACTTGTAAAGATCTGTTGCTTTTTAGAACAAAGGGGCAAGAGGATCGAAGGAGGAGGCATGCCTTTCTAGAGACAGCGGAAGGAGGGCCGAATGTGCGCAAACTCATCGATTTCTCCGACTCAAGAACATTACCTCTTACCTTTTTTTCTTTGAAGACGCCGCCTCCTCCCACGCTCATTGGACAAGGAAACCATTCTCTTTAAGATCTGGCCTCCCACATGCCCTGGAGGAAAGCTATTGACTCATGAAGGGCGGTGACTGCGACCTCAATATATTTGCTTATAACTCGAGCCGAATTTTAATTGTTATGAAATTATTTTTTAATTGAATGAAATAGTTTCAAGAAAATTATGCGAAATCAGAAGTTATCTAATCAATGAGATAAATTGGAGTACTTATACTTTTCAAATTAAATATACAAGCTCACATTGGAGTAAAATAAAACTATTCACATTCGTGTGAACTTTTGTTAAGAAAATAAAAGTATCTCTTTATATTACGAAATTCAGGAGGTAAATGCAAGCAGCTTTTCTAGGGAGAGGAACCCTTTTTTTTCAATTTAGTTATTATTTATGTGCTTTTGAGAATATTAAATGGTTATTTCTTTCTCCTGCACAAATTAAAGATGACTAGTATGATCTGCACTTAACTTTTTATTTTAATCCACTTAACAGATAATATATACATGTGCATTTTGATCAGAAACAATTGTTCTGTCTTTTAGATACGAAATAAAATCACTCGCATCACGTCCTCAGAGCTCGATGTCTTGTCATTTATGTCTACTCTAACCCCCGAAATTCTCTTTAATTACCCCGATGACAGTATGAAGTATATTAACCCTATACTCATCGGGGATCAAATGCTTCTTTCCGGTGAACAATCTTGTCTGGCAGGAAGAACCTCAAATACACATTTTTTTTTTTTTTACCTTTACTTGACATTTTTTGCACAGTTAGCTGTATTCGAAAATTTTCCAGGACTGAATGCTCAAAATACTAAACACCAAAACTTTTAGGTTTCCTTTAAAATATAAAATGACACTTATGTATTAAATTACAGACACTTAAGAAGAAAATCACTTTGGGGCACTTTAAGTAATTCTGAAACGAAAAACCTCATAGTATATAAATAATTTTGATTTCCTGTTGTTCCAGGTTTAATTCTAAAAACATTAAAACCTCCATATCCTTGTCAATTAAATGTTTTTCTTATTCAAATATCGCATTAATGCACTTCTAATTACTCATACCCAACGAAAAGCACATCAGAGAACGTTTATGTCACTGTATTCCAATGATGCCATAACTCAATGAATGAAATTCTTGTTTTATGTGTAAAAAGATTAAATTACGTGCTTCTGCGTGCTGCTAACCTGACATAACTGTAGATTCGAGTAGATTGTGGAAAATTCATATGTAGATTGGCCAATTATAGCCGAGCTAGGTGGCGCTGCCACCATACGACGCCCTCCTGGACTGGCGGGAATGTCTTAGACATGTAGACAATAGTTGTAGATGTTACTGAATAAGATCTCTGTGTCGGTTGTAAAACCTCACATCTCTGTACATTTGTATATAATATGCTTAATCTTCAATAAATAGTGAGTAGAATAATTATTACTCGACGTGTAAATTTATGGAAAGAGGGTGAAAGGAAATAGACCATAAAGTGATGACATTGTAAGAACGAACCACCGAAGACAAAACGATACGGTGTTATGACATAGATAACTAAATGGCACTTCATTAAATTCAATAACTGTTCTTTTGTTTTTAAGAATTAAAGAAAATTACTGTTATAAATCTACTAACATATATGGAAGTGACATAGGTACCCATTAAAACTATTTGGGTTTGGTTTGATTATCTTTATACAGATTTCCGGCGTATTAACGTCGATTTCACGATGTCTTCTATAAACAAGCAAGGCAATATACGTAAAGTGAATATTAGAAAAAACAGCAAGATAAATAGCAAATTTTCTTAAGAGAATTTTAAAAATGTTCTCTCCAGTGCAATCCAACAAGATATGTTCCAAAATCTTTACCAAGACAAATAAGACACTTGGAGTCAGACAGGTGAAAAAGATTAAAGTAAACCTGAGTTACAATATGGTTTATATTGGCTTTGGGAGAAAAAGTTACAACTGCTCTAGGGATTGACAAAGATGGTCATTCAATCTAGCGTTCCTGCATGAAGTACACAAAAGTGAACGAGTCTCTCTTCCGACCTTACCCAGGCACCTAAAGAAGGTAGTTTCTGACAAAAGAACTGGGCCTATTGTGATTGACAATTTAGCGAACTAATCAGCCTTCTTATTGCCAAACAATGATTAATGGCGACCCCACTGACTAAATCAAACACACAATTCAATTTCCTAAGTCTTTATGGTTGTTTTTACCAATTCCTCTTCGTCTAACCCATGTTAAACCAGGTCCAATAACTCACTCGTCTCCAAAACATTCAATACATTGACTAGATTAAGTTAAAGATAGAGGTCTCAGATTAACGCAAGAGAGTAAGTGGCCAAGAAAGGCCTGTACACTTATGCACTTAGGACATAGTGGAAAATGATTTGGGGCAATACAGTATATTTTAGTTTTCTCTTAGTCCTCTGAGCGTCAGGGTATTTATGAGTAGTGTAATATTTATTGCTTTAACCCCACAGCACACATAATGACTAAATACCAACTTCGATTAGTTGAACGAATCTGTTGAGATTAGTTGATCGGACCGGAAAAGTTCTATTGTTATAGAGCAGTGGTCGGCAAACTCATTAGTCAAAAGAGCCAAAGATCAGAACTACAACGATTAAGATTTATTTTGAGTCAAATTTATTTTCAAGAACAATGTTTTTAGGAGTCGATTTAAACTAGTTACTAACATTAAATAAAACCAGATATCATGAAAATTAATTTTATTTATTGACAAAAAAATATTTTTTACATTAGATTAAAAATATGACAAAACACGCATTTAATGTGAACAATGACCTTGAAATTTCCATGGAAAGTTTGGAAAGTCAGGTTTGTATGTCGTTGTTTTTAATTTCAAGTAGGATTTCAGGTTCTCATCAATAATACGATTTCTCAATTCACTTTTGATAAGGTTCATGCTTGAAAAAGATTTTTCGTATGAATATGTAGAGCCAAAAAATTGAAGAACAGCAAATGCTTGCTTTTTTAACTGATCATATGAGTCAGGAATAGTATTCCAGGTGTTGAAAACTATCATGCCTTCCTTCTCCAGGTCTTTCAATGCAGACCACTTTTCTGTAAACTAAAATAAAATTTATTTTTCTCCAATTTTTCCATGTCAACATTACGGTGTTCAAATTTGGACCTCCATAATTCTTTGTATTTTAACTCCACTAAATACATTTCAAAAGCGCCACTGTCAATATTAAAGGGAGAAATTTTTAATTCTGTTTAACCTCCTCAGACCTGACACAAAAATAACAACTGATTTGCCTCAGAAATGTTTATAAGTTGCTATTCCCATCATTGTAAGTTTAAAAAAAATTCATTTATATTTTTTTTGTTAGGAATTGGTGGGGGGGGGGTGAGTAATTACATGTGATATTTCACAGTTAATCTACTATAAAATCAAAAATTAAGAATAGAAGGATTATATTAAAATTACATTTTATTTTTACCAGCTGATTTTCTTTCATTATTTCTTCTTAAATATTCAGAAACATGAGTATCACATGCGATACCTCTGAACTGAGGTGGTTAACAATGGCTAACATCACTATGCTATTTCTAAATTCCTGAAACCTCTGTAGAAAAGCTTCCGTCATATTTAAAATTGTTTTGAAATAGTAAATCTCAATTACCGAGTTATTTTCTTGAGGATGTTTCAACAGGCTTGGAAAATGAATTAAGGTTTCTCTTTCAAAACCGTGAGCAAAAGAGATAATTTCTTTTCAAATGAAATGACTTCTTCCAACATCGAAAAAATTGTGTTTCCTTTTCACTGTAGTTTACGATTAAGATTATTTAGATAAGACGTAACGTCTACCATAAAACAAAATTTTTGAATCCACTGATCGTCTGTTAATTCAAGATAGTCAACACCCCTCTCAATGAGAAATGCTTTAATTTCAAATAATAAGGAAGCGGAACGTTTTAAAACATTTCCTCTTGAAAGCCAACGTTATTTTTATGCAGCAGAAGATAAGCGTATTCATTACCCATTTCAAATAAAAATCCTTAAAATTGGCGATGATAAAGAGGTTTAACTACAATTGTGTTGACACTCTTTATCACCAAATCCATAACATTGCAAATTTCTTCTGGAAATGTCTGCGCACAAAGCGCTTCTTATGAATGACTCTAGGACCCGAAGACGAAATAAATCGGACAAAAAGTGAAACTCGTGTTGTGTCATTTATGCCACAAGGTTTGTCAACAGCTATTAATAAAGCCGAAACCAATTTAAGATATTCTATATGCTGATTGGTTATATTCGAAGACATTTTGACTGGTCTGTCTATTACTGTTTTAGCAAACAGTGGTAACTCTTTAATATTTTTTAATTTCTATTTGTTCTTAAAATCCCGGAATATAGCTCTTCGGATGCATTTATAAAACAACGTTTAAAGCATTCATCGTCTGTGTATGGTTTGTCTCTCTTAGCAATCTTTTGACTAACAATAAAGCTTGCAATATTAATATTGTTGGAAGATTTCACCTAATAATTCAATAGATCTTGACTCTTCTGAAGTTCCTCAACTGCTTTCTTCCTAGCATCACCTACGGGATATTTACCGCCAGAATTCAGTCGAAATTGATTCATGGTAGAGCCGCACTAAAGTGGCTAAAGAGCCGCGTGTAGCTCGTGAGCCGTGGTATGCCTCCCACTGGTCTAGAAGGTTAGAAGACATCCAGGGCAGGTTGCAGGATGGATGCATAAGAGGGAACACATCAGAGGTTTAACAGGCTACTTTGCCAAACAAATGGTCCAATTAAATTTTTATTTCCTCTTTCCTCAATCGCTCATTTACTTGCGGAAGAGGGTTTACATTATCATTTCAACAGTCCAAATTAACAGATGGTCTTTAGGATATTAACTAACAATTCAATAACGCTTCACTCTGAAATTGATTTCGAGGTCTATATCCCAACGAAAAGTGCTGTAAAACACAATTGCAATTCTTTGAGGCAACTTCCGAAACGGTGGATACTGTAGTCGTGGTCAGTACACACAAGAGTGCATGCATTGATTTCCCTTTTAATGTGCGAAAGCAAGAGCCTTCCATGTCCTCCTAATATCCGATCAGAGCATCGAATCTCGAGCGCGTCTTCCTGCTTGATCCTCGAACAACCCCCTTGAGTGGAAGAAATAATTTATAAGCAAACACTATCTGTCTCGCTCTCTAGAGCTAAGGGGTGGGAAGGGAGCCAGAAAGTGTCGAAATGTAGGACACATCTTGTTCGTACTCTTGGAGGGAGAGAACAAGTGGCCGAGTCCACCTGAAACATTTTCTGGGATGAATCACTCTCTACGAGGAGGCGCGGAGGGGACGGTCCAAACGACTTCCGTTCCTTGCGTGGCCGGATATTACTTCCTGCCTTCCCTCTTCCCGTCCATTGTTTCTTGCGGTCCGAGCAGTCCGTCTGTCCGACCACGCAATTTCCCGCCCGAACGTATTCGTTTTCATCAAGGAGTCAACAAACGCCCCGGCAAAGACATCGCTCCTCGTTTGCATCGAACTTTCGAACGGTCTCTTTTGGCCATTCCAACCAACAGACTCTTCGAGAAGCATCCGTCAACGATAATTTGGTTTTTATCCCTGAACTAAAAAACTCAGCTACTGAGCCTCGTGCTTCGTATGGACAAACAACACTAATTACGTTATTGCTCTACTAAGCATTCTATTAGTACAACAGACACTTGATAAAAGTACTGATAATTGAAACATACGAAATGCTGAAGAGCAATATCGATAGTTGAATAAGAATGTCGTCATTTCTACTAAATTTAATTAAGCGTGTTTTCATGTACATTTTTAAACGTCCGTCTGGGTATTAAGAGAAAAAAATGATACCCAGAAGTTAAAAGTTTGAGAACGTTTGAGGTTTGAAGAGAGCATAAAAATGTTCTCGAAAAGTGCCATTTTCTTCGTTCCATCACCTCCTCTTTTAATGTAATCAGAACCCTTAATACAATTGATAATTATAATAAACACACTATGGGATACTGTCAACAATAGTTGTTACTAATTCCTCTTGGTCTAGCCCATACAAGATCAAGTCCAATAAACCACTCATCTTCAAAACATTCTGTAAAAGACTGTTTACTGAATACTATAAAAGATCAAAAGGATTCCAAAAGGATTCAATTTGTAAGGATGAGATGCAGAATATAGGATGCATGTCTCTCTCTCTCTCTCTCTCTATCTATCTATCTATCTATCTATCTCCTTGTTACTGATTCAACTTTTTTCTAGACCATACTTGACCAATAAACCACTCGTCTTCAAACCATTCATTACATTTACTGGATTTCGCGATACAAGATCGAGATGTTTAGTACAAGAAGGTAAATAGTCAAGAGAGGCTTCATTCATGCACTTAGGACAAACTATAAAATGATTTTCTTTAGTACGATACCAAAGAGTTATACTTTTTAGGTTTGGTTAAACCGTAGAATTTCGGAGCTATTCACAACGAAAGTTTTATGACGTGGCATCCGTTCATTCGAAATTTCAGCGCGAAAGCACCAAGCATACTAATCTTTTGGCATCTCTGAAGTACATGAGAGCAAATATGAGTGAAAATAAAGCTCCGGATGGATATACAAATCCGAATCAAAATGCGTTAAACTATCAGTGCAGACATATCTCTGAAATGCCACGTCCAAACGAAACACTTCTTCGAGTTGGCTTTCGATCATCAAAGGGCATGGTTCGCGCGGCACTTTGCTGTAGCGCACGCGTATTGTAAGGTAGTGAAATTATAATTTATTTCAAGTACTTTTAGCTTTTACACACATGCAACACCTACAACAGAAGTTCCACGAAGTGTTAACAAAAACGACTGGCACAAACGATCCTCTTCCATGGAGTTGATACCAACATAAGTTTGTGTACCATACTTAAACACATAGAAGAAACGTGTAACACTAAAAAAATCATCATCCTCAACTGATTTAACTTCTAAAGGGTTCACAATCATACATTAGTTTTGAAACCTGCAGTCTTCCCTGCATGACTTCTAACCATTTTAACTTTTAGACCAATAGAATCTGCTCTTAATTTCGTTGAACTAATCGATGTAATTATTTGTCATTATGTGTGATGTGGGGATAAAGCATTATATATACAACTCTGAAATATCGTGACGCTCAGAGGGATGATGAGCAAGCTAAGCTTCAAATGTAATTCCCCAAATGTAGGTAATGGTAATGGTAATTTTAGTTAACGTCATACTAGAGCAACACAAGGGGATATTAAAGACGGTCCGGGATCAATCCCTTAAGGGAAAGATGCGAGGACAAAACCTCGTAATTTTGAACTAGGGATGCGACATCGATGTCGATGCTTTCACAACATTGATGTTTTAGAAAAAACATTGATGTATTGGATCCGATGTCCCATCACTAGTTGCTAAACCAGTTTTAAGAAATGGGGAAACAAGTTTAAATACACTGAATTTTAAAAACATCGATGGTTTGTTGACGATATGTATTATCAACATCGATGTTATAATTTTCAACATCGATGTTTTGCTGTCGATGTCGCATCAATAGTTGGAAAACCAGTTTTAAGAAATGGGGAAACAAGTTTAAATACACTGAATTTTAAAATCATCGATGTTTTGCTGTCGATGTAGCATGACAAGTTGCTAAACCAGTTTTAAGAAATGAGTGGAAAGAGTTTAAATACACTGAATTTTAAAAACATCGATGTTTTGCTGTCGATGTAGCATCACAAGTTGCTAAACCAGTTTTAAGAAATGAGTGGAAAGAGTTTAAATACACTGAATTTTAAAAACATCGATGTTTAAAAACCTCGATGTTTTTGGGTCGATGTATTATCAACATCGATGTTTTAATTTTGAACATCGATGTTTCAAAACATCGATGTTTTGCTATCGATGTCGCATCCCTATTTTGAACCACGGTCAGATGACAGCCCCAAATGTAGGTGTTGATAGTATTCAAACACTAGAGGTTTAAAATATTAAAATGCTACAGAACGCACTTTGAATTAGCGACTGAAAACAAATCTTTTGAATTTGACTACGATATTGTAGAGGATATAAATAAATAAAGAACACAATCTCAATTCAAGTGACAAATGCTAATTTAATATTATGTAAGCCTTTGTCTAAATAAACTTGCAACTCTTGCAATTCATACGCAGTTGCAAAAGTCACAGACGAAACTAGATATTATTGATTAAAATTGATACCCACTGAAAGAATTTTTTTGTCGAAAAATTCTTTCCGATTTAAATTTATTCATCTCATTTGTAGCATTGTTGTATACAACGATTTCCGCAAGCCCTTTAACTGGAAATTTACGTAGTTAATATAAATATTTGATACCAATAAGAAATTTTAACAGCTTAAATATATCATTTATGTAAGATGAAATTTCATTAATATCATACTGAATACGCAGATCTATTGATTTATAATATCCGAGTTGCAAAGTTTCAAGTAAATGTTTTCAGTAAATTAAAAAAATATTGTAAAAAGTAAAGTTTAAAAAAAATTTCAGTATTTCTGCGTTCATTTTTATTTATTTTTCAATTTATCATTCACTTTACCAAAATAGATTCTCTTTATGCAGATGTTTGTGTTTCCATACGTTTGGATAGTATAATTTCGGAGAAAATCAGTGGAATAAAAATCATCAGATCTGATAAATATTTATTAGATACGATGTAACAATAGTTTAGCAGTGTATTGTCATTTGGAATGAAACACATGGCAAAAAAATTCGCTACTCTATATCTAATATTTAAATGGAAGTAGACCAACGCAATTGATCAAATGGTGGTCGTGAAAAATTCGCTCGATGTTGTTGATTTTGTGGACAAGAACAGGCGCGATATATCGAGATATCAAGAGAAAAGATGTAGAGAGTGGATGAAAACTTGTTTATTAGAAATAAAGAAACAAAAATTATATATAAAATTAAGCGACTATTTTTTAAAGAGTTCAAAACTACAGCTTAAAAACAAAATCGATGGAGGAACCGTTCAAACAGCAAGTACTTTGGACTACGAGTAAGTAGTATATTGAATTAGGTTGAATATTTTTGAAAATATAAATTCCTTTTCAATCCACAATTTCCAGATACCGAAATCTTTCTACCAATTCAGTTGAAGATAACTGCTGAAAAAAATATTGCTTAAAAGCAATATTTTTTACTCCCAATTCTAAAAAATCAGATCAAGATGTCCCTCTGCTACTCATAAGCATCAAGTTCATGGTGGACAATAAAATTGATCAATAAAGCCGAATGCTCAATATGTTCTTGACAAGTCTGGTTGTATTATTTTTGATAAGAGAGAGAGAGAGAATATATGGTATTTTAGAAATTATCTTTTAACCTATGAAATCTGAATTAGAAAGGAAAAAAATTGGCAGTACAGTACAAAATAAACATGCAGGCTATCGTGGCAGTGTGGAGCAGATTTTTCAAGTCCAACCTGCGGATGGCAACTGGTTAACGATTGTTTTCCTAATAGATTAAATTTAAACTCAAGCAAGGAGGATGCTACAAAACATATTCATAAATCGTAACCTCAAATGAATTTTGATGCCAGAACAAAAATTCTGTGAGAAAAGAAAAACAAAGACAAATAGCAAATCAGGAAAAAAAACAGATAACATATTACCCAATTTATGACCTTGCCAAAGATATTTTGAGACAGTAAGAATATTTATTCTGTCTGAGAATTCTCATACGTATAAATTCGCTTGCTTAAGCTCATACTTCGACATGCAATTACATAATATATTCTCTAAGCAAAACCAAAGATCAAACATAACCCAATTTATGACCTCCCCAAGAAAGTTATGAGACAGTAATATAATCCAGCTTTAAATTCTTACTGAGAATACTAATACGTCAATTCGTTTTCATAAATCTCATAAATCGATTGAAGACATGTATTTCTGTTTTAACATTATTGGTGAAAGAAATGAAAATATGAACAAAGTTAAACTACTAAAAAGCTTAGATATAATATTTGGTTTGTGTGGAAGTTATTACTGTCTATCTATTATGAGAACTGCTCCAGACACGATGTCTTGGTGGTGGCGTTCGGGGAAAAGGACTCTTTCATTTTAATTAGGAGTTACTCAGATGGACGACTTCATTTTGTTTTATTTTTGGCGAATGCTAGCTTCGGAAAAGTTTACTTGTTTGGATGTCGGCAACAAGTAAAAAGAACATATAATTTTTGTTAATTTGTTATCAAGTGTGCCATCTGACAGACTTGAAATACATTTCTTCAAGCATCCCTAATGGAAAATAGGATGTGATCCTTTTCTTTTGAAACAGAGAAGTGCAGACTTAGGACTTAGCAAAGGAATCAGCTTTCATGATAGACAGGCAGCACTTAATACAAAGTTAAAAGTTCTGTAAAAATAGCAAAAATTGATAGATCCCACTCATATTAATTGTCTATGTACTCCCATGATTTTAGTTCACATAATAGTTTGTATATTCAAACTCCATTCGTCAAATGCCTCACTCAATCGTAAAAGTATAACAATTTGTTCTATAACACCTAAGCTTTTGCCAAAACGCATAGGTTTGGCAATATTTTAATCCAAAATTTATATAACAAGATGGACTTGTTTGGTCCCATCATTCTATGTGCGTCAGGGCTTATTTTGCAGATAAATACACAACCTTTCCAATTACGTATATCATATTCTTCTGAGTGACCTTTCTAGTTGGTCTTTCAATTTGACTTTTAAAAGAGACTCAAACCGGCGATTCAAGAACAAATGGACAAAATTTCAGAGTCGAAGAAAATTGTTACCAGCTGCTTTTTAACTTTTGTTTGACCTTCCAACTACATAATCGACTGCCAACCATTGACTTCGTTTTCCAAGAAAACTTCCATTTATGCAACATTATATCATAGTGTATCTACCGATGATTATTCCAGACATTTTAAATACCCTTAAGGTGTAGACTCCTGGTTTTTCTATCGATCGGCGAAAACTAAATGACAAAATCCAGGTCCTCATGTAAAACATGTGGTGACGCCATTGCAGGAAGCACATTGAAAAAATATCGCTAAATTTCGTCGTATGCGTATCACTACAAAAAGACTCGTTTACAGAAAAAAAAGAGCTGTAGAAAAAAGAATGTGTGGTTTATACAGTGGAGATTTATTTTAAAATAGTACTGATCCAATAAAAAAAAAATTTCGGTTCATTAAACAAGAAATGCATAATTTTTCAGTGAATTATCACAAATCACTCACTTGTAATCAGAGATAAAACTGGCTTTTAAAAAATATATACGATTTTACGGTAAAAACTATTGTTTTGATAAAAGTCTCAATAAAATAGAAATTACTAAAAAAAATAATACTTGCAAAAAGTAAGTTGTTTTCGTTAACTTCTGTTGTATTTTGTACTTATAATGCGATTATCTCAAAATCAGTTTTTTGCAATTTTGCCAAAGTTAAAAGCATTAAGGCTCTTTGATGTATGCACTTAGAGTTAAACAGCTTACATTTTTTAGGTCTTGAATAACTGTTCAACAGACACAGGGTGAGCTTTTTTTTATAAATAGTTCAAAAAAATTTATAAAAATTAATAAACATAAAAAATTGGAAATTGTCAAAGAAATTTAACGTGTAATGTGGAAATTTTTTTTAATGAAAACTCGTAAATAAATTTTAGAAAATCTCTCCCTAGGTCTTTTGCATATACTATAATGATATTGTAGAAATTTATTTCATACAAAAATATTAAAAATTGACAGAGAAGTAGAGTTTATAAAAAGTGTGTATTTCGGCTTAAAAAACATATTAAAATCGTAATATAAAATATAATTGCAAATAAAAACTAATTTTTTTATTAATTATTGATTTATAATATGTGTTTAATTATCACTAAAAAAATTGGTGATGTAAAATGAATAGTAAGAATTTTGTGTTTTTCCTTACAGGTCTCCCTTAACCTTGAAAAATATAATTGTTTTCAAAAACATTTGTGCTTGTATCCAGTATTTGACCAGGTGGTCAATTACTGCAAGAGATGATGAAGCAGTGTCAATAAATACAGTAGTGTAATTTTTAATAAGAAATTAGTCTTATTGACCCCAATTTACACTAGACCTTTAATTAGTACTTCATTCCAAGTATACATCATGTACTATGCCCCAGTGAGTCCTACCTCAAATAAATGCTCAAAATGGAAAAAAAAAATATCGTACCATGCAATTGCATCTAAAAGTTGGTTATTATCTCATGAAAAAAGGTTAAAATTAGAAAAAGTTTAAAGCGGAAGAAAGAATGTAAACTTAATTGGTAAAGGTAATGAATTTGTGAAATATGTGAAGGTAACTGGCAAAACGAAATATAGTATAAAAGTACATGCTGTAAATATGATAGTTGCTGCAAAACGTAAAATGCATTACTATAAGACATGCTTTGCAGTTGGGAGATGATTTTTGTCTGATGACATTGAAGATGTAGATTTTGTTTGTCTTGCATTTTGTTGTGTTTAGAAACTGTTTGAATTTGCAATGACTGAACATTAGTTAATAATAATTAATGCACGAAAATTCTTTAATATTATTGCAACATTTATTTACTAGTTTAATATCAGTTTGTTACAGTTTTTAACTAATTTATTAGTCTAATTTTAGCACATCCATTTTTAAGTTTATTTGTTCAACCGATGGTTTGTTCTTGCTTACTAAGTTTTACTTAAAATATTAAGTAAAAATGTAGTCTAGCTATATTTAATACAAGTATGCCAGTAATCGCTAAAATATTTGCCAAATGTTTCAATTCCACTTTTATTTGAAAAAATAAATAAATGATTGAAAAATAACTTCACTTGTGGTGGTCAATTAAAAGTTCAGGCACTATTCTGAACTTTGAGATAAAATTTCTAAATTAAAAATTTCTGATTAAAAATTGTACTACTGCTCATTTTAATCCCCATCCTTACAAGATAAGTTAAAAAAATCTTGAAAGTGGTATTGCAAATTGGCTGTAGGGCAAATTTGTTCATGTAAAATGGAAAATCACAATTCAATTAGTGGCTGGTTTACCCGATATATATTTGTAAACAGTAAATATTTTCCTATATTATACAACTTTAGCAAGAGATGAAGTAAATAATTCAAAAAGATTCGTTGTTTTTAGTAAAGAAAATTTTTAAAGAAACGTTTGCAGCCGTAATGATTATTGTACTAAGTATATAAACTATAATTACGTAAATAAAATGATAGACTTTGACGAACATGAAAGTTCTTGTTTTTAATTAATAAAATTCGTAGACTAACCATGTTTATTTAATTAATCGTTTCTTTAAACTTGTTCTCATAATTTACACCAAAGACTTTTCACTTACGTCGAGGAACACTTATTTTTAACTATTGTTCCGCCGAATAAAATTAAGATATTTTGATTAGTAGAATATTTCGAAACAAAATTTTTTTAAATATCTTAAATATTTTCGAGTAATTTATTTAATGTTATTTTTTGTTTTCTATTCGAAACCATTTCACACATGAGAATATTGAAGAAGCGGCACAAAAACTCGAACCAATTCTTGGAATCCAATTCCTCTAAATTCGTATTTCTGGCAAGACACACAACACTACTTTCACCAAAAATACCGTTTTTACAGAAAATTTATAACTTTAATAATAACAGATCGAACACACTTACCCTCACAGACGAACAGTCCTTGAAGAAAAAGTTTCAGATCTATTTTCGAACTCCGCGTGAAATGTCGACGGGACGTCTAGCCTTAAAAGTTGAGTTGAGGTGCACAGGTAGCCAGCAGGAGGCGCTGTCCGAGGGAGAAATTCTGAGGATCGAAGTTCACTTTCTGACGGAGGACGGGAGGGTAGACATTCGAAACGGGAATTGGTGTCTGCTGCTTGCTCTCCTGAGACTGAAAAACAAATGGGGCAGACGTTTAAAAGTCGTCTGAAGCACTTTGAAATTTAGAGATATAATCAACAACAAAATTTATATAGGATCGATTATTTGATAAACATCTTCTGCTGAACAGAAAATAAGAATGGACAAAAGTCAATATAATGGTACATATTTTGTTTTTGCATTGGTATTCATTATAGATTTTGATGTGAAATTTATGAATTTAAGGTAGAACTTTTTTTTATTTCAAATCTGAAGCTTACTTCTTATTATCATTTATCATTTACATTTATGAGCATTTTGAGCAAATACCTGTTAATGGGCTTCCAAAAAGTTCATTACATGTCTTACACCAGAAAAAAATTTTAATTAACCAGCGTAAAAAAACACATAGTTAATGTGCATTTATTAAATAAAATTACAAACAAAAAAAAAGCCATGCTGCAGCTATTATAACTCTTTTTCATCATTAACATCATATAGATATTGTATCTAAGCCTTAAAAAATTCAAACTTTTTGTTTCAACCGTTAGATTGTGTTTTTTAGTGTAAAAATTATCAGCTGAAAATAAACAATTTTTAGACATTTTCCACAAATTCCCTAAGTAGATGTATGATGTGAAACAGAACAAAAATTAATTTCAAACAGTGGATTGTGTGTTAATCTCAAAATATATGTAAAGTTGTCATCAACTTTTGCATATTTGGCAACCAAAAAATTGCTTATCTTCGAAAATAATGACACCAACAATGTTTTCACTCAATTTATTATCTCTATTAATTAATGTATTTAATTAAGACAAACCTTGGCAGCTAAAATATTTTTTAAATAAAAATTTTAGGTGTGCAAAGTATCTCAACTTTTAGCAATGCTTGTAAAACACTTTTTTAGCGTCAAGTTTATGAGTTGATTACTCTATTGCTGAGCAAATTGGGAAAAGTTTTTCACCCAGATAAAAATTACAGCATTATTTATCAAGAATAAAATGCGAATTATAAAACTAACATTAAAATTATGAAACTAAAATTAAAATTATAAAACTAGGCTTTCAGTATCTATGCATAATTGTTCTTACGTTTAATATATATGGTCACAAAAAAAATTTAGATATTAAAAATAATCCAGTCTCCGAGATCTATTCTTGAATTACACATAAAGAAGCATGACCCATTTTCACCTTACCTGCATTTCTGAGTGATGTGCAGAGCACTTACACGTTAACTGTAAAACAGGGGTAACCGATTAAAAACAAAAATGAAAGGATAAGTAGGCTAACAGATTGTTGAAAAGATCTGTAGTGTTTTTCCAAATTCCCAGTGGTTCAGTCCATCACTACGGTATATATTGAAGCTTGTCTTGAAAAATCTGCAAAATTTAACTTCCTAGTCCGTGATTCTTACAAAAGGACATTTATGACTCAAAGAAACAAAAGGGCTGGAGCTTCAGCAGTTGCAACTCTATCCCTTTGCAAGATCCAGTTCAACACAATAAATACGCTAATTAGCATTGCTTATCAGGTTTGTTCTAGAGTGTAATATTTTAGATTATGGTATAGGTGGTGAAAGGGTAACCCCGACCTTGATGTCTGTGCAACATCCAAAACTCGAAAATGTAAATTTTTTTATATTTTATTCTCCGTCACCCTCAAATATTGTCAGAATAAAAATTGGTTGTTTGGGTTTACCTATGGCACAAGGGCAGATCAATGTTTTCTTTTCGTCAAAGTAAAAAATGGACATATAAGTATGGAAAGTTTTACTGACACAGAAGGAATACACCCAAAGTAATCACAGGAGTTGAACCAGCGCAAGCAATAGCTTTCTAGAGGGAAATTTTCTAGAGGTTCAGCAGATCATATTGATAGATGATTCAGGGCAAATAACACTTGTGCCGTAGCCATCAAGGCAATCGATAATTTGAATTCACCTTTTCCCAGTAAATCATTCAAAAGAAAAGACAGATGTGAACGTGCTTGTACAGACGCGTCTCAGACTGCTATTTGCAAGATGGCTAATTTTCCGAAAAAGAAATCCGCCGTGCCGTAAGGCAATGCCACATCTGTTCCAGGAAGCAACAGCGCGAAGGTCGTCCAGTCAGAGAACAATTCTGTCGATTTCAGCAAATACCGTCCTCTGGACCAAGTTCGCACGCAGACGTTCGCTTCGGTTTCGTCAGAGACATATTTCCAGACGCTGCTCGGGTTCGTTCGTCGAAGGGTTCATGTATCAAGGGACAAGTGCGTCGTCGCAAACAACATTCTTTCGCGCTTTCGAAAGAAATTGATGCCGATTCTTTTCCTCGTTCGGGGCTCAGGTTCGCTGCGATGTACAGGTGTCGACGACTCTGTCAGTCACTCGATACGGCGGTATTTCAAACGCACACGGCTTATTCGAAACGGCATTTCACAATTGCCTTACGTTGCTGAAATTCTAAACAAGAGAGCTTGCATTCTTTGTTGAATCTAAGGAGAAGCTAATTTCCATTTCAGCTCCGTTATGATTTTGCCTTTTGATGAGCTTTAGCAAAAAATTACCAAAACAAAAATCAACGTAGCCTCCAAGGTACTGTCCTAATAGCCTGTTTGCAGGTTCGATTCCTGCAAATAATTCTAAGTGTACTTCTCTTTTCTGAACAAAACAAAAACTTCAGCGTGTTCGTCACTTATCAACCACAAAAAGCACGTTCTTTAGATCAAACCCACAAATCGGAATTTTTTTGTGTTTTCTGTCAATCCCCTTCTCCCAAACATTCGTCCATTATGTCATGGAGAACTAATTATCTCGAAACTTCATGTTCTGATCTTAGTCATTTTCATCTTCTATGTTTTGGAACTTCCTCACCTAGATTGTCAGGATTGTTAAGGTTTTTTAAACAGAAATTTCTTTTCATTCGTACTACCCCGTTGTGTTGCTCCAGTGCGACGTTAATAAAATACATACCAAACTTTTCATTCACACGCACTATGGAGACGAAACCTTCTTTAGAAGTTTTGTTTGAGATACTACTTGAAACACAAGTAACCTTTGGATTCCCAAATCTAAGGAACCAGATAGGAAATTTTCTTCTGCCCCGAAACAAAAAATTCATGGAGGGACAAGATAAAAAGAGCAATACGACCAATTGCACGATTTTACAATAAGTTTCTATAAATGTAAATAAAATTTACTCCCTCAGGAAGCACTAGTTTAGAAGTAAACATTCCAAATTCAAGTTCTCATGTTCTTGGAATTTTATTTATTGAATACATTTATTTTTGTATGTAACGATTTGAAGAAATATAAATGTAATGATTACGTCAGCAGGATATATTTTTCTTCCAGAAAGTTTTGATTACCTTAATTAGCCCCTATCTGGATATACTAAATTCTTAAAACAGCATAATTTAAAACATCCTTCTCGTTAATATTTCATTCAAAATTTCATAAGAAATGAACTTGGAAGATAACTCATTCGACCTTTCAGCATAGGAATAAAATGTGCAAGAAACTACTCTTTTCCGCCGTGAACAAAAACAAGAAAAATTCAACTCTCCTCCATAATTCTGCAGAATTCGAAGATTCTGCTTTCGCAATTTCGAAATAAGTTACGACACATATTTATTATTCTTCCGTATTCTGGGTAAGAAAAATATCTTCTCTCATGAATCTATTAAAACAAACATTCAATTGCGTGGAATTCGAGGTTCTTGTTTTAATACGATTTTTTTCTTATGCTCGCTGTATTCTTTTTTGCTCTTCTTATAGATCATTCGTGGTGAGCTATTTCTTTCTGGTTGCGCAATCAGCTTGTCTAGTCTCGTTGCATAATAGGAGAGGTTCGAAAGTTCTTGTCCTTCTTTGTGGCATTGCATTGGCAACATTTGGTTCGTTTAATAATTCTGTGAAGTGAAAAATAATTCGTGTCTGTCTTGTTAAAAATGTTCATAAGTGCAAAGTTCTGGGGATCCAAACTCTTTGAGCCACACCTCAATATTTTATTGCTTTTGGTCTGCCACCCTCCAAACATGTGGGATAAATGCAACAAATTCGTAGCTAAGAAGGGTATACAAATGTTCATGGTAATTCGATTGCTCTCACTAGATCGTAAGGCCACAATGACAAGTGCCAGGGATGCCTAGTTCTGGGGTCATGTGGATCTATTTTTATAGGTCTGGCCTGTGGCATACAAGGGAGACACATATAACAAATACATGCATGTTATGAGTAGGAACTATGCAAGGTAATGAGATCTGTCTTTGGTTCGTATGTTCACACTATCAGGAACCAAGGGCACCGTCCTAGGGGTCAAATACTTGTTCAGTTTGGACCTGCCCTTCCTTTCTCCAAAAGAAGAGGGGAAAATATATTTAAAAAAATGGGTAGCTAAATATTCAAGGTAATTCATCAGCTCATTGGGTGGATGGCCGTATTATCGGGAACCAAGGAAGTAGTCCTAGGGGCCCGAACTATTTAAACCTATTTTTATGGTTGGAATCTGTTCCCCCAAACAAGAGGGAAAATATACAGATTGTTTGGGTAGCCAAATACGAAATGTAATTTGATCTCATTAAATCGTTCGGACTTAATATCAGGGGTGCTTTAACAGAATCCGATGTGCTAGATGCGTCAGAAACCTTGTCCTGCTCCTTCCTTTCATCTTCCACATCTACACATGTTCAGAAGATGCTTATCTTTGCTCCCCTGACTTCGCCCGCCCACATTTCTTCTAGGAATGCGGTTGCCCGATTGGAAAAACAGCTGATTAGCAACCGGAGGTTTTGCGAGTTCGAAACTATATCGAATCACAGACAGTCGTGTACGTGGAGGCTGGTGTATGTTAAATCTGTAGTGGCCTCAAATATCCTCATGTTGGTTGGTGTGGAAGTTTGGAGATTGGCTCAGGTGTTGACCTCACCATCGGATCATGTTTCAAAATTACGAGGCGCTGTCCTCAGATCTTTCTACTCGAGATTGTTTCTGGACCGTCGCCAACAACACGTTCTACACAGCACATTTACCTTCCCATTTCTTTCCCCTCGATTATGAATTTTTCTGTTCCTTAGCAATGTAAAGCCTTTTGCAGAAACCGAGGCTTTTGCAGTAAACAAGGTATTTGCAACACAATTCTAAGCTCCCAACCACAGTGACGTGTACGTGACGGCATCTTCATTGAACGCAAACGGGAAACGACTTTTTCACTGGGCAAAATCGAGGGTTAAGATTCCTTAGAGGGAATGAAAATATGAAATGTGAAGAAGAATGGGAATTGAGAAGTGTGATGAAAGAACTTACGGGCTGTTTCTCATCCATAACTACAGATAGTTTTTTTTAACACGTGGCATCCAAAATTAATTCATGTGTTGTGTGGTTCAATTTGAGTTATGTGGTACCTTTAATGGAAAATATTGAACACTAATTGCTGTATATTTTCACTGAGTAATATGTTACAGCGCAGTCGCAATCATTTGGACCCTAGTATTTTTATGGTTTGGGTCTGCTCCCTCCAAACAGGAGGGTAAATATTATAAATTTAAGGTAATACTGGTGTTGATTTGTGCATTTACGAAATGAATTCTTTTGCAAATACAGAAGTAGCTGTTGGTTTAACTTGCCCCCTAATAATTTCTACACGTTGGCACCATTGTTGATGTTTATATTTTCCTACCGGGATGCAGCCAATCCCATACGAAGGTAATTGGCCTCATACAGCCATCTAACGCTAAACCACGATAGTCGTTTAAACTGAATTGAAGCTATTGAGCGAGTTATATTTAACGCTGACGGGTATGGCGTTGGTGAGTTTCGAGTGGGGCTTATGTTTATACAGTTGAATCTGATTAATTGGGACTATTACACTGTGGCTCGTTTAAGCGACTCCCCTAATTATACGAAACTAATCGGTAGAATTATGTGTGAAATTTTGTTTTTTGTGGTTTGTCCCCCAAATACAAGTACCTGGAAGACAAGAAGTCGTTTCAACTGATTTGAGAACGAATCATGGCTTTAACTCACTAATATTTGTTAGAGTGCCCTACGTGCAATAATGCCAACTTCCCTATTCTGTTTCGTTACACTCCAATTGATTATGCTGCATAATAATATATTTTTTAAAAACTAGATCATAATACAAATTATTTTGTTTTTTCAAGATCGTAACAGCTTTTTACAGATTTCTGCGGGGTACTTAAGCACGCTTCTTCTTATCGTAAAACCAATGTTGTATTAATAATTGAAGCGTTCGGACAAATGTATCGGTGTATGCGCAATTTTTTCGAAATTGAACTTTCAATAGAAAAATGGTGTGTGTAGTATTAGACATTGTTTCCTACAGTTAATTACCAAGGAAATCACTATATGGTGTCTTGGGTCATCAATTATCGACATCGCGCTCTCTGGTGTCTTACAGCAATCTATGTGCATGTCTAATCTCGCTTCTGCCGGAATCGTATTTGTTTCGTGGGAAGGTTGCGGAACTAGTACGCTTCGCGCATGTTGTGGTTTGGTCGCTTTATTATTTTCTTTACACTGATATATCTCATAGGACCATAAAAATAGAAAGGTGAAACTTTTTTTCCATCGCGACCTTCCAGTGAAGTAAACGGAGCACGTCGTTGCTGTTGTAAGATCTCAGAAGGCTAAGTCACATGGACTTACGAATCGACGTGGGCCGATTGGCTATCGAAGTGTAGAGATTTCGCGTGTCTTTAACACGCTGAAAAATCACTTTTCTTTCCAATAATTTGTCCCAAATCAGGATTCATACTTTTCCCCACAATCACTTCACGTAATATCTTTACAACCGGCGATGGAAAGAAATAGCATGAAACTGCACACGCACTATCTCTGTTTAAAGGTTCGAGGACTTTCTCTATGTGAAGTCAAGCGCCATAACAAGCTTAGCCAAATGAACAAAATGGTAAAGTGAATAAGTATTTATGTGGCACTTTCCCATGTAATATTAATATAGAAATCTTTGTCAAACGGAATTTTTTCTCTTCTAAAATTAATTATATGCAATACCGACTTTTATTCGGAGAAACGCTTCAGTTAATTTTTTGCATATTTCTTCACCAACTTTTTACCTGAATATTTACAATATTTATCACTCATGTTTTAGGGTACGAGTATAAAAATACTGGGAACTCATTCCCCCAGGCAAATTTAATCACTTATATAAAGACGGACTTCCCTAATACTATCTGTCTTCCCACCAGAGCTGAACTATACCCGTATTATCTGTTTCTCCAAATGTTTGAGGAAAGTGGGCGGTTCCCCAACTATAAACATATTGGGAGTCCAAAGGGATCAAGTCCTTGGGCACCCGTCTTTTGTGAACAATTTATGAACAGGGAAAGGTAAATATTCCATAGCGACGATCTCGACCAAAGGATTGGTGTGAATCAGCCAAATATTCGGAAAATAGTTTCGTCTCGGTTTTCTATTTCAATCGAAAGGTCGAAATAGTAAATTAATATTACGTTACTAATTTGTTGACAGTTTCCAGACTTCTACGCTCGTTTTATCAGGGTAATAAAACAAAATATTCAAAATGTGCTATTTTTTAACATTTTAAATGTTTGGGAGAGAATTGGAGTTCCGTGGGGCGTTTCCCGAAATACGTCCGTGGTTACTCATGTCTAGACGAATAGACTAGAGGTCTTGATCGTCCTATCCTATTCCTTCCCGTTTATACCCAGTCACCTACCATATGGCTTCTTCTCTTGATATAGCCAACAGATCAAACTGGTTTAATACTTGATGAGCACTTCACTTGCAAAATATATTTGTGGTATTTTTTCCGGCATTTTTTGTTGACAATTTTTTTTGGAAGATTGCAGAAGCTTTTTGTCCACTTACCACATGGTTTCTTCTCTTGATGTAGACAAAAGACAAACTGGTTTAATACTAAATGAGGATTTCCCTTGCGAAGTATATTTGTGGTATTTTTTCTGGCATTTTATTTCAAATGTTTATTGGCAGATTGCAGAAGCTTTTTGTCCACCTACCACATGGATTCTTCTCTTGATATAGCCAAAGCAAACTGGTTTAATACTAAATGAGGATTTCACTTGCAAAGTATATTTGTGGTATTTTTTCTGGCATTTTTTTTCAAATATTTATTGGCAGATTGCAGAAGCTTTTTGTCCACCTACCACATGGATTCTTCTCTTGATATAACCAAAGCAAACTGGTTTAAAACTAAATGAGCATTTCGCTTGCAAAATATATTTGTGGTATTTTTTCTGGCATATATTGTTCAATATTTATTGGCAGATTGCAGAAGCTTTTTGTCCACCGACCTCCAAATGAAAAAATGGCGACTATTTAAAGACCTGTCTACGATTTTACTACTTGCTGGCTCAAGAACGATTTTCATTGATTGAGGTAATATCAGCATTTATTTTGGTGACATTAATGACATTTCAAGGGGAGGACAACAAGCCACCTGAATACGTCCTAGTGCAAATGGAATGCTCAATCTACGGCTCGTGTCTGCGAAAGACAAGATTGCCACGCGGTTGGAAAGGAGTTGTTTAGTGCTCTTTTGATTGCTAGACTTAAGAGTCATTAGACTGGCACATAGAAATTGGATATTTCTCTTATCCATTCGGGGTACACAAGTAGCTTCCTCTGCTCATCTCAACGGAATTTGAGCCGCGGACACGGAATCGGTCTCCTCCTCACAAGCACATGTCGCCGGATCGCTTTTAAGAGGCATGCCGCATTTAATGGATTGCCGATGGAAGATTCGCAGGATCCATCGGTCGGTTACGAAATGTTTCCATCGCCGAGCATTCCATCATTACCTCCTCCGCAGTCGCCTCCCCCCCCCACTCACACCAATCCAAAGAGCGATTAAATCGAAAGCGGCAGTGTCCGAGCGGCGTCGATGTCACCTGCTTCTTCTTAGCTGCGTCTTCCCCGTCCGGGGGGTGGAGTAGGGGGTAGAGCCCTCCTAAATCATTAACGAGAGTGGCCGGAGAGCTTCCGGTCCACTTAGTTAATTATTCCATTCCATTTTCCCATGGCGGAGAGAGAGAGCCGAGGCAGCAGTCAACATCAACGGCCCCTCCTGCCGCTGTATATTAATTTCGTACGATGACTGAGAGTAATTTGCATGTTATGCTATAGTAATTAAGCGTTGCAGAGCGCGCGGGAGGTTGGGGTGGGGGACGAGGCCCGGCTGGCCAGACGATATATAACTCTCGCGCGCCATTACTAGCAGTTCCGATACACCGCAGGAATATCGGGCCGGACAGCCTACCTAGGCCTACATGTGTTCTGGAGTGGACGGTCTGCTGTAATAGGCTGAGATAAGACAAACTTGCGGGGGGAATGCATGTGTTTGCGAGGGGCGCAATCGTATTATCTCTGCGCTGGATCTTCGCGTGTGCGTGTGGCAGCTTGGCGTGCCTTTGTGCTAGATTAGTTTGTAACGGGGTTTGACCCGAGACCGGCGCTCGGGCGACCGGACATCAATCGGGGGGATCTTTTTACCCGGAATGCGCCCCCGAAACAATTATTTCGTTATGGAAATGAAGTGATCGGTGAAGGTTTTGGATGGGTCAGCGCGGGGAATTTGTTTATTGGTCGCGTTGCGCGCCGGTATGGGGTGCTACTGGCATTCTCGTTCCATTTGAGAGTATCCATTAGATCAGTTGGCTCCGTACTGCCGCATGCGATCCGTGTGGGGCGCTCGGAATAGGTTGGACCGGACGTTTAGACGAAATATTAATAAAAACCGGTACTTCAGAGTATCGAAAGGATGATGCTCAAATAACGCCAGTACTCAGAATCCAGAATAATCTTATGAGGGGTCGAGGTGATGTGATTAAAATGTAATAGGTTTGTCATAATAACTGAAATATAAATCGCATTCGTGGCAGGAGTGATGTTGGCAGTCGTTTGAGTTGTCCATTAGGTGGGGGTGAATAGGTTGAAAATCCATAAGTTGAATGTTGAGGCAGAGAAGTATCCGGTGAAAATTAAAACTTTATTTAATCCTTCAATAAGTTAGTTTGACATTATGAGCTTCGTCAGTGTATGAAGTTTGCGTCGTATATGGTATGTGCGAAAGATTCTGCCGTCTTTAGTCTGAGAGAATCGTAGAAAAAAAGTGTGGAAATTTAATCCTTTCGGGCGGGGTTGGTCTTTATGGCACAAGAACCAGTTTTTGTCAAGCTGCTTGCGCCAAATACTCTTTTTTAGTCAAGATGCATAGATAAAAGTATAGTTTTACTGATATAAGAAGAGAGAAATATATCCAGAGTACCGCGGTAAAAAGGTTTAAAGGGATTAATGGATTAGCAGACCTATTAAGAAATGTTATTTCCAGAAAAAGGAAGGATTTATATTAAAATCGCACTTGAATCTTAATCCTCCGTGTGGTTGCCTCGAAGAGGTATCATTAGAAAAATAATCACTAGATCTCGATGGACGATACATCTGGTCATTAGAAGTAAACTGACCGGGTATTGATCTCGTCATTATCACAAAAATCGACAACATCTTGGCGATGGTATATCTTGTCATTGGTCAGATCGTGATGGTTGAGATATCTCGTCGAAATGACTGGGAGGGTTAAGCGTTGTGATAGAATGCTGGACGGGAATAGCAACTACTCGGTATCACTGGTCAACATCTTCACCATTGACCCCCTATCGTAAATCTCGAACTATCTGGGAAGATCTTTTCGTTATTCAGATGGTGAATATTGTAAGGAGAATATTTCTAAAACTTGAGCGGTGCAGACTTATTCTTTTTGACGGGCGATTGCCAGCCGTTTTCAGTCGATTCCAATTTCCCTTTTAGAAGCTTCTATATACTGTGGAAAAATATTCCTTAATTAACTATTCAAATAGTGTGCATTCCTGTTGAATAAATAATTCTTTTTTAAATCTGTGCCGTTGTTTGTAGCCCGTTATTTAGTCACTACGTTCTATGCAGATGGTGATCGGGAAGTGAAGAAGAAATAAAATACTTGGTTGAACAAAGCTGTTTGAACTATGGTTAGCGAAGTGGGAAGGTTCAGAAGGTTAAAGTGGAGGGAAAATGCATTGTGAGCACGAACCAGATGATTCGCAATGAGACAGGACTAACTAGTGGAAAGATGAGAAAAAGGAAGTTATTGTGGAATGTTAAGGGGCTATACCTTTTGGTGAATATTATATTTTAGGGGGCTTAACTTTAGTAATGTTTCATGAATCTACATTTTTGAACCTATACTAACTAAACTTGTTAACAAAAAGTTCGCAGTTCTCCGTACAAACAGAAAACATAGTTTAAGGTGAAACATAATATAGAAAATACAGGGTAACTTACGGAGCAATTTCTTGTTATTCTATGTTTTGTCCAACTAGCCGCTACAGGGTGCTTTTATCTTAGCCCAACTCGACACTCCTCCGTTGCCTCTTTCCTTCATAGTAACGAAAGTATTCAAAATACAGAATGAACGTTCGGATTTGGAACCTCAATAATAAATATACAAAGCAAGATAGAGAAATAACTCTTTTATACCTAAGAAGTACACAGTATGCCATTGTCATCCATTAAGTTTCGAAGAGTACATCAGTTAAATGGCGACCATCAATATCGATGCAGTTTTGAAGTCTCTTTCGGAAATTTTGCATTGATCTGCGGACCATGTCCAGCGGAATCGCCGTGATTTCTTGCATAATTGCTCCTTTGAGGGCTTGCAAATTTGTTGGTCGGTGTTGGTACACTTTTGATTTGAGATAACCCCACAAGCAGCAATTACGCAAGAAATCACGGCGACTCGGCGGGACATGATCCGCAGATCAATGCAAAATTTCCGAAAGAGACTTCAAAACTGCATCGACATTGACGGTCGCCGTTTAACTGATGTATTCGTCAAAACTTAATGGATGACAATGGCATACTGTGTACTTCTTGGGTATAAAAGATTTCTTTCTCTATCTTCCTTTGTATTTTTTTTTATTGACGCTCCAAATCAGAACGTTCTTTCTGCCCCACCCCGTACTTTAATATATTAAAAAGCCTTAGTCGCCGGAGTGTTCGACCTCCTATGGTAAGTCATAACTGCTATGTGTACAACTACTTAACGCATAAGTATTAAACATCATTAGTAGTGTGTTGGTCTTGACATTGCTTCTGTACAAGCTACATTTCACTGTTATACACATAATATGTTTTTAAGATTGTATCACTTGTTGGTATGAGATATGTAAAGTTTATGCTAACTTTGCAAAGTATGTGAACTGGAATCGATGTTTTATGTATATGCATTTAATCCGTTATATTTCTGCTGCATTACTTAAAGGGTAACTGTTAAGTTTTCCGTGAACATAATTCCTTTTCGAAAGCCAATTTATTCGTTAGCAGACATTCTTGAGAGAGTTCGAAAGAGATCTCTTTACTCATTTAATGATAGTATTTAAACCCTACTTGTGGTTGTCTTGACGAGAAATCTAAGAACTAAAAGCTAAATCATAAATCATAAGAACTGACTAGGTACTGATAGACGAGATATCTCGTTATTATAAGAAAACTGACCAGATCTGGATCTCGTTATCATAACACAAAATCAGCAATATCTTGATGACGAGATATCTCGTCAGCAGCAAAATTGATCAGATCTTGATGGATGAAATATCTCGTTTAAACCCCTTGTAGGGTTAAATAAATCAACAAACGATAAAACGAGACACTTGTATCTTTTTAACGGATTAAAATAATCAAATGAAAAATGTATACATACATATAAAAAAAAGTCTTGGTGATAGCATTTCTGTCTTCAATATATAATATACTAGCCACAGCGTGGCTAGCCCGGCGTTTCCCGTGCCCGTGGTGAAAGTTATTAGTCTGATGTAAAATTTTTCGCAGATTTCAAATCCGTTTAAATTTTTACGAAAAAGAATTAACAATCCCACTCAAATGTTTTTTTTTTTGCTCTTATTCCCTGAAATGGAATAGGACAGGAAATGTAAACTGTTTCTTTTTTTTTAACGCGAAGGGCAGAATATGCAATCTGTTTCACGTGACGTCACAATCTCTTGCGAAAATATATTCAATTTAGATATATTCAATTTAAAAATTATTTATTTAAGGAAAATCATATTTCTAGGTATCGATCTAAAGTAAAATTTTCCGCAGATTTCAAAAACCTTGAAATTTTTACTCTATCTTTAACGGTCTAGGAGATAGAAAACAGAACTAAGTGAGTCCAGTTAAAAGATTGATCGTCTGGCAGGAAAATCATTCATCCGCGCGAAATCAAAGCGGAAACAAACAAAATAATTTTCTCCGAGTTCCCCGCGATGAAAAAACTTGGCATGGTTCCTAAGTCTGACGTAAAGGTCACGTGGGTAGAAAAGGTCCAGATTGGGGTGTTTCTTCTTTGCCCGGAGAAACACGTTTAAAGAACCAGGTGCAGAATAAAACTATTAAATTCATTTAAAAATCTTCTAGACTGAATTTTAAAATTCGCCTCAACCCAAAAATTGCAAAAAATTTGGACCACCTGAGTGCCAAATCTCATTGCTGTAAGTGCCATAGAATCGTCAGGATTTTGCCTCAAGAAACAGACAGACAAACAAACATTTCCTTTTATAATAGTAGAGATAAGATATAGTCTTTTGATTTATTTATATTTCCTAATGAACATACTATTTGATAAAACAGTTCAAATTATTACTTATATTCTGAATTCTATAAAGTTTAAATACCAATATCATGAAATTAAACTAAAAGAAAACTCACGTTAGATGCCATTACATGCCTATTTTATCGTTTAACTAATACGAAATATTTAATTTAAAAAATAAAACCCACTATCCTCAATTTTCAATCAATTACAGGAGTATTAACCGAAGATGATGTTTTAATAGAAAATGTATTCTAGGGATAAAAGGTCTGGTAAAAAATTGAGCACATCTTTCATACGATTTCTTCGATCAATGAAAATAAAACAATAATTTCGATGCTTCCACGTCAGTAAAAACACATAATTGAATTTTAGAGATTCTACTAAAATAGAACTTATTGGGAAAATAGTTTATTATATATTACAACATATTACATATTACAACATTTACGATATATTATTATACCGCAAAACGCTGAGAAATTGCTCATATACTTCCCCTAACACCATTAAAAGTAAATATACAAAACAAAAGATTGAAATAAGAATTTTTTATTTATTTATTTATTATTATTATTATTATTATTTTATTTTTTTTTTTTTTGTTCTTAGAGTTTCTGAATTTAATCAAAAAGTTAAGCTTGGTTGCTATTTTATATTACTCAGTCACTTATTGACTATTATTGCCTTTTCTTTATCCAAAGCAGATAGTATTAGTTTGAGCTGAATTTGCAATAAAGTATTTGCACATTTTAATTTTAAAATAAGTTGTTCATTGAAGAATTGTATTACACCAGGGCTCAATTATGCATCATTGAAGAAGTATTATATTTCACGGGTTTAAATTTTTCTGAGTTCATACACGTTATGTAAAAATAGCAACAGCTGTTACACTACAATTTATCTAACACTCCTGTTTGCATCGCAATGGGCTTCATGTTACAAAAATTACAATCCTTGTAGAGTTTCGTACATTTTGAAGACCAATCTGTAGCGAAAATTGGCACAAGTGTAACTCGAAACCCCAATTTTAAAATTTAAAGTTTGTTTTTCTGCAATAAATGTACATGGACAATTAAACACGTTTTACAGGGTTTGTGTATGAGTTAACACAGGGAAATTAAGCGGTCATATTTGAAACCAGAGCACCACACACACACACAACGCCGGCGGTTTATTCAGCTAGTTTTGTTAATAAGAAATAGATCCTGTGAAAAGAAACAATAAAAAATACAATGTTACTTACATTTTATAACAGTTTCTGTGTCAAATTGAAAGTTCGAATTTCACAAATAAAAATATTTATTTCTTTATTTTTAGTTTGTTACAGTTTGCATTTCACCATTCGGAATTTTAAAATGAGAACCAAAAACATATTTTCAAATGAGAATGATTTTTTATGGTTTGCCAACAAAGTTTTAAGCATTGAAAAGCTCCTTGTCGCATATAATTCTACTGAAACTACATGAACATACCTTTGAACTAAGTGTCCTTAATTTTAGTTTTCAAGAAATTTCATCGAGGAAAATTTTTTGATTTAAATATTTGTAAAACTTCCTATTTATAGATTTTTTTTTAAATCTGGTCGCGCTTATATATGGGATTCCTACCTTTCTTTCATGTTCTGCCCAATCCACGGAGAAATTTGACGATGCTCTTCAAAAGTTCATGTTGTTGCAAAAGGGCCCACAGAAAAAGAAAAAGTTTTTTTTTAAGTAAAGAGAAACAAAAACAAAAGAAAAGGAATTTCTAAATAAAGTTAACTCACTGAAAGATATTTCTTCGCCACTCCCAGATACTGTGAAGGACCGGAAGAACACTAGTTAATAAAGAAATATGGTTTGTTTGGAATAGAAAATGCAATCGAAAGGGGGAAAAGGCTGGGTAGTTATTGAGAACTTCAGAAGTAGCTTAGAGTCCAAGCAAAGGACAAAGGTCAAGATTTCATTTGAGGCAGATGGCTTCCTGGTTTCTAAATAAAATCATATCTTGATAATAAATATTCTTTCCTTTTTATTTCCACGTGCTTGAGGTTGACTACTCCCATCTGGCAATGGTATAGGGCCTGTATGAGCCCCGAAGCTCATCATCCCATGAAAAAAAATTTCCTTAAAGGGCAAAAATAAATGAAAATCGAAAAAGTTTGAAGTTAAAACGACAATTTTTTAATCTGTCAGACATCATTTTCTATTTTTCAACGTTGTTAATTTTTATTGTTTGGTCAAATATGAGCATTGCGACATAAAACCCAACCAACCATCTCGACTTTTACAACAAGAAACCAATCATCGAATGTGGACGTCCGATGAGCTTAAAATGATTTCTTATTATGATTGTTAATTATACTTGACATACGCAATGAGTACCTCAATACGAACCTTTTCCCTACCATATGCCTCCATTTGAGACTCGCAACAGGTCGAGATTTTCTGCTCAGTTCGGTTTTTTTCTTGTGTTTTCTCATTTGCCCTTCTTGTTAAAGACTTCTTCAAACTTTAACACACCTTGACAAGATTGGATGAAATTGTGCCACATGGAATTTTTTTTATACTTAGGGATAAAAACTATTTATATAATATTGTCTTTGCTTAAAAAACAACAGCGACGTTTACTGACAAAGGAACTATGTGATCCTTTTCGTATAAAATAATAATTTTTCTGCCGTCCTAACTTCATTCTTTTGGCAAAACGCATTTTGGGTAAATTTGGAAGAATATTGGCAGCATACCAGGAAGTGTTTTTCTTGATTCGAAAGGGAGTATTTAAATAGAGTATTTTGCTGATAAGCTGCTTTATTTTTACAGCCACAGGTAGGATGAAAATTCAATCGAATAAGATATTTGTAAGAAATTATATCCCGATTTCACCACTAAACTTGTAACTAAACTGTGATGGCTTGCCATAAAAGGATGCAATCTGTAAATTTACTTCTGAGAACACATATCGATAACTGTACGCTCGGGATTTAATGCACAGGAAATATCTTAAAATAATCGCAATAAGGTTAAAATTATCTATTTCAAGCGTACGTTAATTTAAAAATTAAACATTAATGGAATATTTATGTTTTGATACTCTCAATGAGAAATGTGTAAGATGAGTTGCAATTCATTACCAGCGTATTTTTTTAATATCACATGATTTATTACATCACACCTTTTGAAATAACTTAATTGTAGTATATGTAATAATATCGATGGAAAACTATCAAAAATACAGATCACACCTTTCCTCTTTTAAACTCTTCGGGATTAATTTCTCATAGTCACGACGGTGCGGAATCAATCCCGAACGTTCTTAAAAAAAGATTTGGAAGCCCTTCACATAATTTGCTTAATGATATTTATGCAACTTCCATCTTAGAACATCTTAAAATTTTTCTCAATTTAATTCAAATCGATATTTAACTTCATAAACAAAATAAAAATAAAAATCATCTTTCTCGTTGTTTTGTTTTGCTTAATTTGATAATTCACGTTGTGAAAAACCTTTTCGAATCATTGATGTTATTGTCTAACATTTTTATACTGTGTATAAAGGTACGGATTGACATAGGTGTAGAATTATTCTTTATACATAGAACTTTGCTCATATAAATAAAAATTTGTTTTAAAAAAATGTAAACTAGTTTAACTATCTTTAATAGAACGTTTGGCATTTTCAATATTTTATGCAATGTGGTATTTTTTCAAGTTTTTCGGTCATTTAAAAGCATTTCTTTGTAGTTTTTTGACTCGTTATCTTAGATTTTTTTTATCTTTAAGTTAACAAGGAATTTTTTTTTGGAATAATGCATTGCATTACTGTGTTAGTAATGTAAACTTCCTGTTCGCTATGTTTTTTGTTCTATTAAAACTATTCAATCAAAAAGTCGCCTCGTTAGTAAAATTAAAATTTTGACATTAGTTGTAAGAAGTAAAATTACATTCAGTTTCATAAAAATTGGAAACTTTTTTAGAAACAGATATGTAGCTTCGGCGCCCAACGAAGTTGAACTTATTTATTCTGTTTGGTTTTCTAATTCATGTATTGTACACAAAAAATATATTGAGTTTTCAAAGCAGCTGTCATGAAATGAAATCGTGATCTTTTAATAATTTTTGTTTCATTTCATGCAATTCTTTAAATTAGTTATACAAGAACAAAATGTATATATTCATGTTTTTAGAGCCTTTTCTATAGTGAGAAAAGTAGTTTCATTTTACAAAATATAAATCACTTACTTTGACCAGAATATAGATAAAAACAGACATTTGATCATTTTTGTTACAAATTAAACGATTATGAACTGAGGCCACGTTCACATGAGGCGCGTAAAACGAGCGTTAGGCGAGGGTATCAGGGTCCCGCTCTTCAAGGTCGCAAAGATAAATACTTGAATTAGAGGAACAAATAAACATAATTTAATGCCGGGACCTCGCTAACCTCGCCATACGCCTCACGTTAACGTGGCCTAGAGGAAAGGTCCCAAATACAATATTTGTCGATTTGGCTAAAAAAGTTTTAATATGAGTGGAATATTTGTAACAAGTGATTTTAGTTGACCATTTCATTCCTTAAAATAGTCCTGTTCAACGAGCGTCGCTAAATTGACCAATAAATATCACATTGAAGAATGTGATTATTCTGCTCTTTTCACGCAACCAAACAACGTTCGTCTGACAGCTCTTTTCTGAGACAGGTGTTGATTTGCGACCCGTCACCGTTACGCTCGTGTGACACTAGCCTAAAGCCAAGAATACGATTTATTTTTCAGCAATTCAATTTCAGCATCCTCAATAATTAATGTTATGCGACGCTTCTGTCATTTGGAACACCGTTGGAAGACTCAACGATTCCAATAACATTAATTGGAAAATGTCACTTCAGTTTTTATAACCGGGATGATACTTTTGCTGTCCCGATTTGAAAGGTGTCTATAATCTTTGTCGTGATGATTGAAAGAGTACAGTTTTAGATCAACTATTGAGATTTTAAAAAATATTGCTATAAAACAGTATTGCGAGTTAAAAATTTTGATTCTTAAAGAGCAGTACATATTTTCCAAATGTAATGAAAAAAGAGGAGAATCTGAAGTCGATTAAAATCGCTTATATTTAAAAATCAGTGCTTTTTCGAGAAAGAAAACTGTGTGTACTGATACATGTTATGGTATAGTGAGCAGGTGTTTTCTGCAATTTGAGTGGGATAAGAGAGAAGATTCAAGGTCAAATAAGACCCCTTGTCATCTGAAACTCCGTCTCTGAGCACATTTTTTAATTCTAACATCAACACACAAGTTTACACGTTTAGTTTTACATAAATGTATAAACGCTTTTGTTTCGTCTAACCAGACAGTTATTAAGTGCTTTCAAACTTCAAAAAGGAAAGAAAAACACAAATTATACGTTACGCCAGGCGTTTTCTATTCAAATAATTGTAAAACTTCTTTTCCGTGGAATATTTTTGTTTACTTGGTCGCTTATATACGAGATTTTTACCTTTATTTTGGGTTCTGTCCGATCCATAGAAAAATTTGACGATGTCTGTAGAATCCCCTGCAAAAGTTCATATTGTTGCAAACAAGCCCACGGAATAAGAAAATTATAACTAACTGAACTAAATAAAATCTTTGAACTAGTAGTTCTAAAGAAATATATTGATATTTTCTCTGTTGTCACTTCAAATTTATCGGGGGACAATTAAAAAGGTACTATATAGCTGAAAATGCGTGATATAGCCGAATGAGCGATATAACATAGATTTGCAGTATTTAATTTCAGTTAGGTATAGAAACTGTAACAGTTGAATTGTATTTGTAAGGGTGTTTTTATTGCATGTGGTTGTTTATTTGAATTATAGATACATTTAGAAAAAGGGTCTAGTGCATGAATTATTTCAAACACTCGTTGTTTTGGATATAAACGAAATGGTTATTTATATTGCATAGTAAAATAAACGACACTTAACTTGAATGCCTAAAAATAAAACGTGAATTGTTTGGTTTGATAGGGATCCGAAAGAAAAAATTATTTGTCGAAAAAGTCGCTTTAATTTTTATTTCCCCATTCATAATTATTTGACCAGCTGCTTTCTTGCCTTGTTAAACGGCAGAGCCGCTGAAAGTTGAGATAGCCAACTACAATGTCGAGAGGACACAGCGGCATCTATCGGTGATACGAATCATTAAAACGAAATACTTAGCATACAAAGTGCTCTGGGATGATAAATTAAGTAGGAGACAATGGATGCATTGGAAAACTTTATATGCAAAAACACGCAGAACAAGTTGAAACACAATCTTTTTGGACTAAAAATTTATTTTTCCCCTTTATGACGTTTAACATATTCTAAAGAAGTACTGGATATTCATACTTTTTGTTTTAGAACTGATGTTTTAAATAACATTGTTTCTATAATTAATTTCATGGGGAATCTACTTTTTAAACATTTAAACTGTCTCCCCTCCTCCGAATTATTTACCTTTTAAATGTGGCAGAAAAATACTTCTAGGAGTATTATTCAAGCAAAAATCTGGTTCACCATTTTCAATATGTAAAAAATGGGACCTTTGCAACAGCATTTTACTTCAAGTATCTCTACATTTAACATGTTAGTTTGAGGATTTTTTTACCTCTTGAAAAAGTCTGTACGTGTGCAATCTGTGGATGGTTCTCCTGTTATCTTTCTTACCGTGTAAATAAAATGGAATCTGTAAATAAATATTAAAATGTAAATAAATTCGAATAAAAATCGAATTAATGAGGTATCTACGGCAGAACGTTTGCCCTGGTCTCCGTCCCAATTAACTATTACTTTTAAATTTAGACCAACGCAAAGTCTTGATTCTCACTTTTTAGAATTAGAAAGAAAATTAGATATGTTATGTAACCGATTTTGTGAAAAACAAAGTATCATCATTTATGTCACTCTTTCTTTTTTTTTATTACATCGCTAGATGCTACATAACAGAATTACTGAAAAGTATAGAGTAGCAGTAAGACAATAATTCCCAGAGAAACGTCAATTTTTTTTTACGTATCTGAATTTTTCATAAAAACATGAAGTTTCAAGATGTTAAATGTTTTGTGTCTTTACTAATAATATAAATGCCACAAATAAAAACAAAACAAAATGTGTACTTATAATTCAAATTCGTCCACCGAAAGCGTTTTATAATTCAAATCCAATGAGGAGGCAGTTGACCTTGGAAAAGTCCAATTGTACAAATATGATTAAGCTGTCAGGGGAAAAGGCTGATGACAATCGCCACAGCTAATTATGTGTTTCGCAAACGCATAAAATCACCACTATAGCTTCCGGCATCAAACGATAAACTCAGAGCCAGATCACAAACCGAGCTATAAGGCCCGGTGCACACATCCGGTGTTTCAACGTGCAGCGCCGCTGCCACAACGCAAGTGCGGTCTGAGATACATTAGATCCAATGGAGTAATGCACACATGCCTCTGACGTCGAACTTGCGTGTAATTTGTACAGTTCACCACTACGCCGCAGCCCGCCGCACACGCTTCTCCGTTCTGATGTAACTTGTTTTCATAAATAAATGGAATATAAATAATAATTAATAAATGGTTGTATCCAGTAACGTCTATTTTGATTCAAAATGTACTTTTTTTACATACTTAAGTAAGCGAAATAAACACGTCTTCGATGGAATATTTATCGCAAATGGCACGAAATGAGTACATGCGTCATTTCACAGTTATGTGTGCATAGTTGGCAATCGCTTCCACAGCGGCGCCGCACGTTGAAAAATCGGATGTGTGCACCGGGTCTAACAGAGCATCTTTGATACTATTTTTTCATACATTGAACCAAAATTTAACTTTTAACTTTTTTAAAGTTGTTTCTTAAGCTTTAAAACTAAGCGTTTATTTCTTGTTGATTTAATTGTGTTTAGTGGCTGCAACCAAAGCAGCAGGCATGTGCGTGGGAGTAGCTCAAATTGTTATTGCTCCAGCCTACAATCCTCAGAAATGAATTCAGGGGGAAGTCGACTTCTGTCGTTTTTCTGTTCTTATCAGAAGCTCGTCATACTAAATTAACAGTATGTTATTTGTGTTATTGTTTTCAGAAGTATCTGAATACCTGTGTGATAACGAAATCATTGATTTACGCTGACTAAATCAGCATCTGTGAGTATTTTTGATTTTTTAACGTTAAATATTTTGATGGCGGGATTGACGTACGACCTACGTCTGAACATAGTCCGACTTCCACGAGTTGGCATTTTTTTCACGTGGATTTTAACGAGTCTAAAATTAGGTGATAGGTGGTAAGATAAGCAACTGTCGTCTTTAACGCGGATTCTTGTTTAAGGTTTATCTTTTCGTGCCAAAAGTGCACTGATAACGAGTTGGCAAGGAAAAAATATACTCGGCGATTGTGATTGCCATTCATACTTTTGCGTATGGCAGCCTCTTCCTAACATGCTTTTATGCTTTTCAAATAACGACTGACCGAGGGTCGATTACTTTCTCCTCGAAACCACCCTGTACGTCCTTTGGACATCATGTCCAGGTTAATACACCAGAGATTTTCCACGCCTTGTTTAATCCCTTCCCAATCAGACCTTCACCCAGCACATAGATGAATTCTTCGTGTCCTCTTGCACATTTGCATTCGACTATTTTAAATCCTCTCAACTTTTACTAGAGTTTGTTTACTCTGCATTCGTCCTATCAACACGGAAAAAGTTATTTTACAGACACAACTAGGACTTGCTTGGTCTAGGTTTGAAAGTTGGTTAGGTCCCACTTCTTGAGCATGTCAAGGCATTCTTTTGCTTTCATGCTCATATCGCTGTTTATTTAGATATTAGCACACCTTTCCTAGAAGAATAGAACAAGTAGAAAAAAGGATTTTACAGGAGAGCTAAGAGATAAAAAAAAATGCTCATTTTACTTCGTAAATTGAAAGATGGAAATTTATTCACATCTTCACTGTGTAAATGTTTATTTCATGAAACACTAATTTGAGTCAAGTATTTAAGTATTTTTGTTTGGTGTCTTGAATTATGAATTGTGAATATTAGGCGTAATGTCACCGTGAAAAGAAATTAACATTCACGCCATATAGCATTATATGTCTGCTTTTTTTTCCCACCATTCCTTTCATTCATTCTTCATTAATTGTTCATTTTTTTTATTAAAATTTTTTTATAATGGCTCGAAATAAATTTTTGTGTTAATCTGAAACATTTTTGAATTTTGATTTTCAGAGATTTTAATCATATTTATTTGTATATTTATCCATATACATCTGTATTATTTCAAAAGGAAATGTTTGTTTGTTTGTCTGTTTATGTGTACGTATTGTCCTGACGAATCTATGGCACTTACAACCATGGGATTTGGCACAGGTAGTCCAAATTTTTTGCAATTTTTGTACGAAGCCCGAATTAAATAATTCTATCTAGAACAATTTTTAAATTAATTTACTGGAATTTATTTATTATTGTTTTCTATAGAATGGCAACACAATAAAGGTATGGACAGATTCTAAAATTGTTTTTTCATTGTTTCTGCTTCATTTTGCTATGAACAATTTTTCAGCGGACGAAAAAGAAAAAAAAAAAAAATTTAATGAAGTTATGCAGTTCTTTTTTCTATCTCCTAGATCGTTAAATACACAGTAAAATTTCAAGGGATTTGAAATCTGCCGAAAATTTCACATTAGATCGATAGTTAAAAATATGATTTTCTTTAAATAAATAATTTTTAAATTATAATTTTAAATTTTTCCCCCATAAGAATTTGACCTCAATCGTGTTCGAGAAATCACAGATTCCATTTCCTGCGCTCAAAAGATTCTAGCGAAGGAAATCAAAACAAATAAGAAAATTCTTTTACTGTCACTGTTTAGTCTTTTTTTGTAAATTCGGGATCGTTAAAGACAGATTGAAAATTTCAACGGATTTGAAATCTGGGGAAATTTTTACGTTTTTCCTTATACGTTTGATTTTATTTTAATAAATAATTTTTCAATTAAATAATTACATTTCGTAAGGGATTCGCAATTCGAATTTTGCCGCATTTGACAATGACGAGGCCATCACAGCGTTGCCCGTGGTGACTGCTGTTATCCAACAGGCTACGAATTCCCATTTGGTCTGTGAAGCAAACCAACACCACGGGCAACTCCGTGATGGATGTTATCCAATAGTCTACGAATTCCCATTTGGTTTGCGAAGCAAACCAACACCACGGACAACGCCGTGATGGCTGCTATAAGTTTGGCTACAAATTCCCATTTGGTTTGCGAAGTAAACCAACACCACTGTCAACGCCTTGATGGCTGTTTTAAGTTTGGCTGTTTTAAGTTTGTAAAGTCCTTCAGTAAAGTTGGCAAGTTGTAAGTTAACTTCTAATTTTGGTGTATGGGCGGGCTCTGTGTTGTCTGTAGGATATTTGAAACTGCTGTGAACTTCTTATTCTAAGGAGTTCATGACAGAAGGTGAAGTTAAAAATTAGTCCAGGGAGTTTAAGAATTTAGAAGACTGTTGGATTAGGAGACATAATACGAAAGTTCATTGGCCGAAAAGGCGAAGTTTCTATAAATTTGAACGCATATCAAAATACGCTTGCAATGTAAAAAAAAATAAGAAATAAACAGCACAAGTTAATTGGTTTGCTTGGAACCATGGTAAGCGAGGGGAAATTTCAAGTGGTGAAAGAGGTAGCAAGATGTATTGGGGATCAGATGCCATGACAATGAAACAGATTAGCGAGTGAAAATAGAATGGGTGTTATTCAGTAACGTTAAGAGACTTTTGTGTGGTGAATGTTATATTTTAAAAGGTTGTTGTATAATTGTTTCAATTTTAATATAAAAGTCCAATGTCCTTTTAAGTGGTATGATCATTGGATAAATACTGACATCTTTAAAAAACGATGTAAAAAATACCCGAAGATGGCTCCGATCTACACGAAGCTCTGATCTTCTCAAATAAATGCATCTCATAACTCAATTCCAACCACACACAACGGTAATGAATTGTCCTCGTGAATTGTTTCACTTTTAATATAAAAGTCCAATGTCCTTTTAAGAGAAATGATCGTTCGATAAATATTGACATCTTTAAAAAACGATGTAAAAAAATACCCGAAGATGTCTCCGATCTACACGAAGCTCTGATCTTCTCAAATAAAAGCATCTCATAACTAGAATCCAACCACATGCAGCTGTAATAAATTGCCCTCAAATTGCTCTCGCGAATTGTTTCACTTTTAATATAAAAGTCCAATGTACTTTTAAAAGGAATGATCATTCGATAAATATTGACATCTCTAAAAAATGATGTAGAAAATTCCCAAAGCAGACTCCGATCTACACGAAGCTCTGATCTTCTAAAAAAAGCATCTCATAACTCAATTCCAACCACACGCAGCTGTAATGAATTGCCTTCGCGAATTGTTTCACTTTTAATTTAAAAGTTCAATGTCCTTTTAAGAGAAATGCTCATTGGATAAATATTGACATCTTTAAAAAACGATGTAAAAAATACCCGAAGATGGCTCCGATCTACACGAAGCTCTGATCTTCTCAAATAAAAGCATCTCATAACTCGATTCCAACCACACGCAGCTATAATGAATTGTCCTCCATCGCCGTACCGAAGTAAGAAATAGGCCATTCCATTGTCTGAGGCTTATTGGCACGTCTAAAAAGCCTCTCGAAAAGAAACCGTCGCACGGCATCGAGGGATTGTGAAAGACCACCGCACATGCACAGAGAGAGAGAGAGAGACAGAAGCTGCAATATTCATCCCTCCACTGCGTAAGCCCCTTTCGTCCATTGTTTCCCCCGCTTATAACTGTCCATCACTCCGCATGACCCGTGTGTACACGCGCGCAGAACAAGCAGAGCGCCTGTTTGACCATAAGCTGACCCGTGCCTGCGTAACAGACTTACACTTTAATGCATACTTAGAGACGCCGCCGCCGCCCCCCGTCAGTTTAGTTTTGCAATCAAACCCCCCTACCTTTGGGGGGAAATCATAATGCCCGGTGACTTTGCGAGGCTTTAAATCCTCCCACCAACCCTGGACACTGACTGACACTGCAACACAACCGCTTGACACTGGACTCAGGGAGGAGGAAGGGGAGTGGGATCACCTTTCGTCGTAGTGGGCATTGGTCATTCCGTACTGAATAATTTCGCGGCAGCAGAGATCTCGGTCCGTCTGTCTCTATATGTATAATATAATATGACGTCGTTGCAGAATTTGAATTGAGGCGCGCTGATACCTGAGAGAGAGAAGCGCGCGTTCTCTCTGTGTGTGTGTCCAGAGATATGTATGTACAGTGGCGTCGGTACAAATTGTTGTGGAAGCGGAGCGGCCTTTGATAGACTTGGAGGTCGTTAATAAATAGGGAAGCGCGCGCTGAGTCCCTTTTGTGCTGGCTCTCATGGAACATTCACTTTGGGAGGCTTTGTGTGTGTGTGTGGAGTGGGTTCACAGGTGGGGGGAAGGTATGGATTACAAAACGCGTTCGCCAAGTCCCCATGAATGCGATATGCGATCGGACTGCATGATTAATAGCGAAGCGGACGCGCGATCTTTAACCGAAGGGCAAGTTGGAGGATGACCACTAGCGTGTTGCAAACGGGCGGTCGGGAGGCGTAAACAAACGTCTCAACCGGAATTCCGCCACTTGGGCCGGAGGGGGGTTAAGTGTCCGGCAGAATCGTCTGGCCGGAAGGAAGCGTCTACGAATGGACAATGTCTGTGCTTTGGACTGCGGGCAAGGCCCACAAATAAGGTAAGAAGCTCGCGCATATAATTCATGTGATTCCCAACACCAATAAAGAGTCTAGGTATGTGCGCAACGAAATGCTGATACACTTTTCTTTACGATCGCTTTTCTTTACGCACTTTCTTTACAATCGTGCTGCCGACCAACCGGTCTAGTGGTTAAGGTGTTGGCCTCTGGATCGGAAGGTTCCCGATTCGAATCCGGGGTCAGTGCATGGATGTTAAATTGTGCTGTCCTTTGTTAGGGGCAATAATGGTCCTTCCATTGGGGGCCCCTTCACAAGTGACCATCACTTCCAGCCTTGTAGTGGCCAAGGACAAGTCCTTAGTGCCCGCCATTGGAAGTAGTCGACCATCACTTCCGGCTTTGTAGTAGAAATGGATAGAGTCCAGTGCCCGCTATTGGGAAGAGACAATCGCTTTCCATACCTCGATTATTCTACCAGAAACTTCGGCGTTCTAATGAATTAGACGGAGTATGTGCGCGTAGCATCATGTTATTTCTCCCGATCGCTCGGTTTGAAGACCTTCAGGTGAAGGTCAGGAAGAAAGCACGAATCCTAGAGTAGGACAAATTAACGAGCGTGAAGAAAAACATTTGTTTACGCTTCGACAGTCAATCGGTTCGAGTCGATTCCCAAACTGTCGTGACCTTCACTTCTGAGATCTTACGACAGATTTCGCCCATATTCTCTGTCTATTTCATTAGAAGCTCGATGTCCAGGAACGAGAAACATCAATGCATTCCTGTCTCCAGAAGTCTATGACCTAACCCCGATATTTGGTGATCGTGCTCACGAACTGCTCCTTGTCGGAGACATACTTTTATCTCTCTTCTTCTCATGATGTTCACGCCTATGTACCCCTGCTGTTCGAAATTCATCTTCATATTAGGTCCTATCTTATTGTTTCTTAAAAATTGCATATTATATCCATAGTCAAAAAGTCCATGATTGCTTCTTTTAAATACAGCATGCAGAATAGCTACTTACCCTATAAAAGGCTATTTACACTAATAAATAGTATCGACACACTAATAAGTATTACCTCGTAAGATTTCATACCAGAAACTTTGTACCACCTTGTACTTAATAAGGATATTTGTAATAGCACTTACTTGTTAACAAGATTGATTTTGCTTCTTCCTTATAGAGTATCGTCGGCCTTCTCTGGATCATGATCCATCTCATGATGTCGTGCGAAAATCTTGGCCAGATCACTGCCAACTTTGGACTTTCGCCAATGACTTTCTGTTTAATGTCAGGCTGTTCATGACTAGAGCCAGAAATCAGGGCAAATGAATGCCTTCAGTCGTTATCAGAGTGGGCTATGCACAACCAATCTAATAATAGCCAGGGACAAGACCAACTCCGTCATCTTCAGAAAAAAAGATAGGCAAATTCACCGATCAACAGTCTTCAATTCGATCCTTCAGATGGATCAAAGACCTTTACCTGCTCATTCATGTGACCTTTTACCTTCTTCTGGACAGATGGTATGTTTTCCCCTTGACTTCGTCCTCCCCATATCTTCGACCGATCATGTCTTCTGTAACTTTCTTAACTAAGGCGGACCTTATTAAAACTCCCAACCCTAGCGCAACTTGGTAGCATCTTGGACACCAACGAGAAATGAACTTTTTTTGATTGGACAAAAACAAGAAGGTACGATTTATGAAAAGGTATGGTACTCGGAGAGAGAGCAATTTTAGAAGTGATATACGAGATTTCACGTCTGGTTCTCGAGAATGATTGCAGATAGTTGTTTAAATATGTGGCATCCGAAATTAGTTCCTTGATGTGTTGCATTTTATTCCCATTTTGTGCACAATGTCTTCAGTAAAAATTTGGATTTTACTTGCTCTGTCTGCGGGGTCCCAATAGTTTTTTATGCATTTGATTCACCATAATTTTTGTGTTTTCCGTTAAATAAATTATTTAACTTGAATTTTAAGAATTTATTTCCTATTATGTTATGAAATACATTGAATTTATCTAGAATCTATTGTCCTTTAAGATATACAGACAAGAACTATTTGGGGAACAATGTCTCGGATTGCAAGTATCTTCGTATTCCTTTCCCAATCTAATTTTCCCAATGCCAAATGAGCTCACATTTACTGAGATATGCCGTCTGTGTTCAGACAAGTCTACGTTCTTTTAAAATGAATACTGTAGAACGTTGACTGAAGAAACCACGATTCTTCGTTTTAGTTAGAATAGTTCCTTAGAATAGTTTTGGCACTTACTTTTTATTCTGTACGTTCAAATATTGTCGAGGGTGACCTTATTACATGTTCCTACCCATGAATGAAATATTATCTACAGTGTCGTTTAACGGGCATCATCAGAACAAAAGCATCATGGTGATGGTGGTTAATTTGCTTTTCCAAAAAATAGGAAGATATATTTTTTTATCATCTTTTTTGTAATAATTTTCGAGGCTTTTTATTCTTGACAAACCAAATCATGCCCACATTTCCTTCTCTATAAAAAAATCAAACTATTTAAACCCTCTAATTAGGCGGATATTTTGGCGCATATCAGCTTAACTGAAGAGCCTGCCTTAGGGATTTAAGAGTCCATTAAAACGGACGAGAACCGCGAATCTACTTACAAATGATCTGTTGAGAATCGTTTAAGTGCCCCATCGGTCAGAGAAGACGGAAGCCGCTTCATTTCAATGAGTAGCGGGGAGGGGAGAGAGAGAAGGGGCTGGGGGAGCGGCAGTCACTAGAGAAGTCATAGATCTCCGTTAGAAAGAAACAGCGGGGCCTTCTGGATCGTGTCAAGCGAATACCTTGGCCAGCTCCTAATCATCCTTGAGGACACAAATTCAGTTAGGGGTGGACCACTTAGAAAGGGCATCGTTTGTCAAGAGACTTTTGTTTTCCTTCCATTTGGAGGAGAAGGAATTTTTATGGATGGAGTAAGTTATTCCTCCCATCTGGCGGATGGGGTGCTTAATAATCGTTGAAATTCCGGGTGGAGACAGCCCCTTTCTTTATTTGATGAGCGTCGAGACCCCATTGCCGACGGCCTCCGAATGGGGAAAAGAGTTAAGAAGTTGCGATAGATCTCTTTCGCGTGATGTTCTCCAGATCGCCGGACAGTTCGCTGCAGTCATTTATATCTTAAGAATTACTAGCGGTTTCTATGGTGGAGCACGAAACCGCTTGGTACAAACGTCATTACGTTTATGCACTCCGCGTGGACGAATATATTTTTTCTTCTTCAAAAAGATGTTGGGTTTTTTGCTAATGTCCGACCAATTGAACTGGATCATTATGTCTCCTTCACGATGGATTTGTAAACCACTTAGCTTTCTCCTGGTGCAACACTGGAGGTGTGAATTCACAGCACACCTCATCTACATCCACGCATTCTCGGCACAATCTGCTTTATAGAGGCCAAACACATTCATTTTAGGGAAACAAACATCCATGGGGAAGTCGGGGCTCAGTGGGCATGTCCACTGAGCCACGACTTGTAAGTTGTATGCTGAGCAGGATCGCTTCCAACCTGCAAGTTGTAGGCGGAGCAGGATTGATTGCTCCCTAGGTTTATTTCTATTCTGTGTCATTAAAACTTTCTTGCTTGTAAAATTTTTTTGTGTTTGCGTATGGCTATTACTTGACATTGTCTATATTGTGTTTGCGTATGGCTATTACTTGACATTGTCTATATTGTGTTTAGCGAAACATGCTCTTGCACCATATAACCCAACTAACCAAATATCTATGTCTCAATCCTGAATTCGAACCAGGAACCATTCGATCCTGAAGCCAGCACCTTGATCACTAGACCGATCGGTCAGCAGATGGAGATGGTGTTCCAAAATTCGACCGACCAATTAAGAGGGGTGATAGAAGGCATCAAGAGGATGAAAACTTACCATGGAACATGATGTCGCAAACCACGTTGAGAGGGTGAAAATTGCGAAAATCGCATGCAGGTTTCGACATCACGCTGGAACGACAAAAGTACAATACTAACTACAAAAATATTTATTTGATTAATTATAACAATAGTTGCTGGAAGTGGTGCCCGCTGACATCATTGCACATTTTACGAGGTAAAAACGATTCCCGGACGCGCTCGAAGATGCCAGGTATGCTTTTGATGTCTACATCAGCGACGACAATCCGCGCTATCAGATCCTCCTGTGTATCCAAAGGCGTCGCATAAAAGAGTGATTTAAGGTGACCCCATAGGAAAAAGTCACGGATTAAGATCCGGCGAACGTGGAGGCCATGCAACGGGTCCTGCGCGTCCAATTCACCTCCTTGGGTATGTAACATCGAGTTGATTACGCACCTGGAGGGTAAAATGTGCAGGGGCACCATCATGCATGATCGAGTTTCGCATCCTCTGGATTCAGAGCCTGCATGCGTTTTTCGCGATTTTCCCCCTCTCAACATGTTTTGCAACCCCAAGTTCTACGTAAGTTTTCATCCTCTTGTTGCCTTCTATCACCCTCTTAATTTGTCGGTCGAATTTTGGAACACCCTGTATAGGTCTTTTTCTTGCTCATAGTTCCCAAACTTAGTTGGGCAGTCCCGTTTTTTAAACGTCTGATGGGTTCACACTCATATATCCGTTCTGCAACCTGCACACTTTTCTTCATGACCGCTAATCAGTTTTGTCTTTCTTGACCCATGTTTCGTAAGATCTTTGAACTAATAGTTGTGGTAATTTAATCTATGTGTGTTGTGCAGATAAAGCAATACCATCTCATGACGCTCTTGTTAAATTTACATACATCAACGCGACCCATCTAGCTTTGTGGGTATAGTGTGAAAGGAAAGTGCAAATAAATAACTTTTTGTAGTGGGCATCTACGAATGGGACTGGTATAGGCTAAAACTTTCTCACCGTGTTAAAAGGAAAAATGTCTATCACCCCTCTTAATTTGTCGGTCGAACTCTGGAACTCCCTGTAGGTCCTTTCTTAGGTCTGCTAGGTCCTTTTCTTATTCATAGTTCCCAAACTTTGTTGGACAGCCCCGTTTTTTAAACGTCTGATGAGTTCACACTCATATATCCGTTCTGCAACCTGCACTCTTCTCTTCATGACCTCTACTCAGTTTTGACTTTCTTGACCCATATTCCGTAAGATCTTTGAACTAATAGTTGTGGTAATTTAATCTATGTGTGTTGTGCAGATAAAGCAATACCATCTCATGACGCTCTTGTTAAATTTACATACATCAACGCGACCCATCTAGCTTTGTGCGTATAGTGCGAAAGGAAAATGCAAATAAATAACTTTTTGTAGTGGGCATCTACGAATGGGGCTGGTAGAGGCTAAAACTTTCCCAACTTGCTAAAAGGAAAAATGTCCTTTCTTAATTGTGGAAATTGTTTGCCGGAATGCAACGTATCTTCCCCGATTCGCACCCTCACCCCACTTGCGGCTCACTCATCATGTTTATGCTTCGAGTTCAGAGTTCGATCGAGCTCGACACCTATGAGTAGCTATTACTACTGGCATTAATTTAACCCGTGTATTCCTTTTTTAAATACTGTATATACCAGCAATTAAAATCCACGATCGAAAACGTGTAACCCATTTTGAACTTTTTCACCAATAAAATCCCTCCTATGATTCTTTCAACCTATCCACGTGGTTTGGGCGTGTGTGTTGTGTGGGAAAAGCAATACTACTCTGCTGGGAAATCTCGTGACTCTTCGAGAATTCATTTGTTCTTTAAAAAATCGTGTATGAAAAAGCTTTTGACATTTCCTACTATCTTTAATCAATATGTATAAACTTTTGTCACTTATTTATAGGATGTGGGTGAAATAATATAAGCATTTTGTTTTAGACTTTTTATTAACGGACCACCTTCTGATTTCAATTCAGCTTCTATCGATTTCGATGTAGTTTTTCTAAATGTTGTTCAGCAGCACTCTTTAAATTACTCCACGTATGAAATAAATGCACACCAACATTTATTTATGGTTTGCTTGGATTGACGCTCTGATCGTTTGAAATTACAGCCCCTGCAAAAATAGTATGACCTGAAAATTAAATAAATATCAATGTAGTCCCCACTAGGGATGCGACATCGATGTTTCAAACATCAGCAAAACATCGATCATCCATCAAACATCGATCAAAACCATCAGCAAAACATCGATGTTCAAAATTAAAACATCGATGTTGATAAAACATCGCTCCAAAAACATCGATGTTTTTAAAATTCAGTGTATTTAAACTTTTTTCCCCATTTCGTAAAACTGGTTTAGCAACTAAGGATGCAACATCGACAGCAAAACATCGATGTTGATAATGCATCGCCCCCAAACTATCGATGATTTTAAAATTCAGTGAATGCAAACTTCCCCCCCCCTTGTCTTAAAACTGGTTTAGCACCTAGTGATGCTACATCGACAGCAAAACATCGATATTCAAATTTGAAACATGGATCTTGATAATGCATTGTCCCCAAACTTTCGATGTTTTTAAAATTAAACGTTTTACCCCATTTCTTATAACTGGTTTAGCAACTAGTGATGTGACATCAGCTCCAATACATCGATGTTTTTCATAAAACATCGACATCGATGCCGTATCCCTACTTTTCAGACCTTTCACCTTTGGTCTAAAAGTATGTTCAATTTGCTGATTATGAAAATTATGCTACTTGGTTATTTTTTAAATTTTTATAACGGTACTTTTTTCATTTAAAAATAAAACATCGACAACGTAAAAACATCGACAAGTATAAACATCGATGTTACAAAAACATCGATCACAATACATCGATGTTATTTAAAAAACATCGATGTTTTGAAAACATCGACATCGATGTCGCATCCCTAGTCACCACCAGATCGATATCTTAGATGTACCCCTGATTATTTATGATTTATATAATTTCCCTACTTCATAATTTTTTTATTAAATATATTTTTTTGAAATATGTGTTTTAAGTATGCAAAAAAAATGTCTGAGTAGGTAGAATGCGTTCGTCGTGTCACGCGGGTCAGTTTCAGACTCAGAGTTCGACAAATTATTACTTGTTTTTATACTCAGTTTTCACTCCCCATAGCAGGAAGTCCATTTCATCCAACTTGTTGAGGAAAGCAATATTCTCAAAGCTATGGTAGAAAGAAACTGTTACATTTGAAGAAGTAATCTTTAGTTTACTTTGGGTTTTTACTGTCAGTTTTTGCTTACGAGTACTAGTACGACCAAGACCTACGACTTAAAAAACATTTCCATATGACTATGGAATCTACTCCCATGCCGAGGTGAGATTCGAACTCCCATGTCTAGACCGAAATTCGAACTCAGAGCCTATTGAATCGAGGGCAGAACTGACAGAGCTGTATTAATTGTGGGGTGTTGAAGTTCAGAGATCTTTAGATGGAAAACACGCGTGACAAGATTTGCTAGGAGCATTTCGATAGATTTAGACAGAAACCTGATTTAGATCGAAACATTTCAATGTTATTTTATTTCTAAATTGAATAATTTTTAATTCATCAATTTGTTTTTAAGAATAATTTGTCTTCTACACATTGAATTTCATATGGTAACAAGATGATCAGAGTCGCGGTAGCTCAGTCAATAGAGCGTCGGGCTCGCATCAGAAGGGTTGTGGGTTCTGTCCGCGGCGGAGCCTGCAATTCTGATGATTGCGGGATCGGCGCTTCGACCTGGCTAAAGACCGTCGTGTTCACTAATGGTGACTGGGGCACGTTAAATAGGTCGTGGTCACAAAGTCCCCCATGTTCCCATACCAAATCAATACCTCTGGGGGTACCTGATCAGGGGGTTATCGGCCTCTGATTGGAATCTAAATTACGATATGTGTGAGTGAATGGATGTATGAAAGGGGCCTTCCTGTAAAACGGATGTGCCATGTATGTCGAGCGAAGTCGGACTTCCTCCCAATGGGGCTCAATAACATGGAAGGTGCACCCCCTCGCCTCTTGCCGTCTTCGACGGGCCTGGCACTCCTCTGGTCTGCCAGTGTAGGCATGAGAAACAACAACAACAAGATGATCAATGAGATATGATGTAAATTAATAGTAAATGGGTATACTTAAACCCCGAAACATTTTGTCAATGAATAATGGTGTAATGAAGTATATGTCTATTGTATACTGATCGTCTTCGGGCATATTTAGACACAAAAAAATCGAAGTTATATCGAATGGAAGTATAAAACTACCCTTTTCGACCAGACACACAACATGCATTTCGACGTTATCGCTTAAGAAGCTTTTCGCGGCCATTAAAATCACATTTTCCGGCGTTCAAGAGAGACCGTGATTGCGTTTTTATAGCATACAACGCTATGGGAAATCGATGTCCTTCGAGGAAACATTCCAAACGAAAAGACTCGGGACAAAGGACACACGATTAAAATCATCGACTTAGAGGACAACCCACATTAAGGCACAGCCGTCCTTCGTGTTCATCTCAATTTATGTGTGTACATGGGAAGAAAAATAATTTCATTTCCTCGTCAAGCTTGGGAGGTTCATAAGCGGTGTGCTATAAAATTCATTGATCTGAGCCACAGAAACATGAAAACTTATTTCAATTTCGTCAGTGCAGGTCGTCTGCGGTTAAATCATCTTCGAATATTCTTCAGTGATGTGTGTCATGATGTTCGAAACTATGCTTGGTGTATTATTGATAAAATAAAACATTATCTCTACTTCCATATAAGCATTTATTTTAGTAAATGAACAAATATTGATTTTTATAGCATGTAAAGGCTGAAAACTTTTCTTCGTCTTTTTTTATATCATTTCCAATTGCCTGGGCACACGAATACGATACAGTCAAGAAAACACTCAATAAGAACAGATATAAAATAAGAATAGAACAAACCAATACAGTATAAAGAAGAACAAATCAAAACAATGCTGAAAGAATCTCTGTTTTTAATCAGATTGAATCGATTTTACAGTTATTTTAAAAGGTTTTCCATCGATTGTGTTGTTGCTTACTGATCCCTTTTGTGGAGGTGAAATCAAAACCTTGTTTTTCAAGTCACACAGCGACCAACTCGTGTTCATCCAGGAACTGTTCCATAGAGACACCGATACAATCCAAAACATCGGAAAAAAATTGCTGCGATTGGGGAGAAAGGTCATGTAGAAATTTTCGTAATTCCTCTTACGAAAGTCATCTATCTTAGTACCAACTTCTAAGCTTTGCTAGAAAAGTCTGGTGCAGTCTTGAAACTTTAAAATGCAAAAAGCCAAGGCACTTAACAGGATATTTAGAAAGTGGAGGAGAAACAGACCATATTTTGCGATTTTCAATTTGTAGGAGGAATACATTTCCACGACTGTAAGATCACTATTCGTTGGACTAATCTGCTCGCAACCCCCATTAGCCAAAAATCATGTATCTCATTACCAAATAAATTATTGTGAGATAGTATCCACTGCACGTAAATTGAGCCCGAGTGCGATAATTTCGACAGGAGTGGAAATAAGATCTCTACTAGCCATGCCATTCCATGGATCGATTTTGAATTCAAATTATTGTTTTACATTATTTAAAATAAAAACAACATAAATTACTGTGTAACTTGTGTTTTTTTGTTTCCAAAAAGTAAGTTTTTCAAGTCACCCACTACATTACTCCCAGTGGTATATCGCGTTTTTTCTTGTCCTCCCTCAAGAAGCACGATACATCGAGGAGTTATTTCGTTCATGGTCTTGTTCTTGCCTTTTAAAACTTAAATTAATTTTAAAAATAATTATTTTTCTAATGAATTGAATTAGGATCGAAATATGAATGCCTCTGCCCCCCGTTCACATCGCTGCATCGTTTGCAATGCGTTTTCAGCCACTGCGTCATACGGACGAAATGTTTTTCGGGAAGTGAAAAATAACGAATAACTCGCGAATGAATAACAAAACCGGCCGAACATTTATTTCCGAAGAGTCACACCTTCCCTCCTACAGAGGGCGCTCCATCAAACCGTCACAAAAAATAATAATAATGGACTAAAATAACTGTGCCCGTGGTCCGCTGCTTCCGTGAAAAGGCCCGATTTTCATAAGAATCTCATTAGGGGCGCATTGAAAAAGGGAAAGAATTCAGCGCATTCTTCTGGAAAGTATATTTCATTTCTCTTAGAGAAGAGAAGTGAAGACGCGCCCCCTCTCTTCAAATGATGTTACCAAATACCCGAGCAAATAGTTCGAAGAATGAAAAGACATTCTTCAACTTTGGCCGGCCCCAAATGTTTGTTTCCCTTTCCAATATTTTCACGGGACGCCATTTTGCTATTTTTTCTTTCACTTTTTTTTTTATTCCCTGACCGATGCGGTCAGGAACAAACGGGCGAAAAAACTGGAAATATGTCTTCTCTTCTTCTCCAGTTTAATTTTCAAAGCAGGGCGAGAGAGAAAAGAAATAAATAATAATACACGGAGGAAAAGTAATCTCCTGCCGCAGCGTCAATAAATAAACAAGTTCTACGTACGAGACAGAAATATAGAGAGAATTTAAATTCAAAATTTGTAACGCTTTTTCTGTGGGAAATAAAAGCTATTGCTCAACTTTTTTTTCTTCTTTTTGTTAAAAACTTCGCTTTGAAACTTTGGAGAAAAACGTTTCAGGTGTCTTTTTTTATATATATTTTTTATACGAATTGTGCTTTTTATGCGATACGTGCAATCCATCTAACGCTATGTTAACGTGATATCTTTTATTAATTTTTGTATGCAAAGTACAAATCGATATTTTTATATTCGAAGGCCAGCTCGGTTGCTTGAAGTCTTTAAAATAGATTACTAGGCCAAATAACATTCCGTAAACCTTTTCCCCATACCTCTACTATGATCAAATTTTTATTTTACGAGAGCTAAGTTTCTACCGAAACCTACTGCTTAAAAGGGGATTCAGAAGATGGATGTGCAGATAGGTTTTGAAACCTTATCCTCCTTTGTGGTTCAGATAGTTGGCAGGGTGTCAATTTTCTCTATTAATAACTGAATTTTCCCCCTTTAATACTTCATTTGAATCGCTAGCTCCACTAATGATCGCTTTCAAAAGGAAAACTTTTCGTTAATCATTATGCTTTGCATGCCAAAATACCCACTCATACGCAGAGGAAGAAGTTCCAATTAGCATAAAATTCCTAAATGATAAAAATGCATTTGAAAATTGTAAAAAAAAAAAAAAAAATTCTTAATTTAAATTATAAATTTATTATTTTTAGTTGAAAACATTAAAATTACAATACATCATTATTTATCCAAAACAAGAAAATAATATGAATATTTGTTTGTTGATAGTAATACGTACTTAAATTTTATAAATTTCATAAAACTAAAGTTGAACATATTTTAAAAAATTAGTTCTGTAATTAAATATTTCGATTTAAAAATAAGAATCTTCCTACATTCAACTGAAAATGATGAGAACTTTGAATCATGTATTATCATTAATATTGAATTTCATAACTATTTACAAATAACGTTTTTTAGTAAAAAATGAAAGAAAACTTCATCTTCAATTGTGCTGAAATCTTTTTCAAATCCCGTGTTTTTTTCCGCTGACAGGTTATGGACGCATAAACCTTCAAGCATTCGTTGTCGAGAACGTGGAAGTTTTATTGTAACCATGGCACCATGGGTGGCGTTGCCATATCGAACTCACGGGGAAATGTATGAAGAGACATGCCTTCCTGTTGACCCTGTGGAATCTGGCCTGTATTCACGTATCATCTTGAAGAAACCAGCAAACTTCAAGATGTCAACTCGACTTCGAAATCTACGAGATTCGAACTCGTAACCAAGCGTTTAATCCTACTAGTTTCTCATCGTCAACGCTTTTAGTAGCCCGATCACTGGTTGGGCACATATGAGTTTATAATAATAAATGAAAAATATCCTGTGTAGTGCTTCTCACAGTTATCGGAAATATCAACTCTGTTTGCCCCAGAAAGGCCCGGTGCACATATCCGGTTTTTCATCGTGTGGCGTCACTGCGGCACTGAAGCCTAGCTATGCACACATAAACGTGAAATGACGCAAACACTCATTTTACGCCATTTGTGATAAATATTCTATCGAAGAAAACGTGTTTATTTCGCTTACTAGGTGTAAAAAAGTATATTTTTAAACAAAAAAGACGTTACTGGATACAACCATTTATTAATTATTTTTTATATTCCATTTATTTATGAAAACAAGGGACTTCAGAACGGAGACGCATGTGCAGCGAGCTGCGACGCCTTGGGAAACTGCGGTTGAATTTGCACGCAAGTTGGACGTGCGTCGCCGCAGCGGCGCCGGAGGCATGTGTGCACTACTCCATAGGATCTTATCTATCTCAGACCGTACTTACGTTGCCGCAGCGGCGCCGCACGTTCAAAAACCGGATGTATGCATAGGGCCTTAAGTAATCGCTTATAGCCTCACACAAACCTAAGGCCCGGTGCACATATCCGGTTTTTCAACCGCTGCGGCAACGCAAGTGCGATCTGAGATACATAAGATCCAATAGAGGAGTGCACGTATATACCGCTGAGGCGCCGCACGTCCAATTTGGGTGCAATTTGTACCGCAGTTTCCCACGGCGCCGCAGCTCCCCGCACACACGTCTCCGGTCTGAAGTATCTTGTTTTCATAAATAAATGGAATATAAATAATAATTAATAAATGGTTGTATCCGTCTATTTTGTTTCAAAATACACTTTTTTGTACACCAAGGAAGCGAAATAAACACGTTTTCTTCGATAGAATATTTATCGCAAATGGCGCGAAATGAGTACTTGCGTCATTTCACGGTTTTGTGTGCATAGTTGGGCTTCGGTGCCGCAGCGGCGCCGCATGTTGGAAAACTAGATGTGTGAACCGGGTCTTACGGCGGTATTCAGGTGGCTTCTTTAACCGCCCGGTCATGGCCAAACGGGTGGTAACCAGCGGATCGCTATTCAGAAGTCCCTAACCAACGGTTAAAGGCTGAATTTCGGTGTCAAATCTAACCGCTCAAAATCGGCCGGTTAAATATTGAGCCGCCGGTTAACGCATGCGCAGAACGCAATATTTGGCAGACCTTAGAGCGAACGATTCGTAAACAAACTGGAAGCCATGGATGATATCGAAACGCTGGGAGAGATAGAGTTTGTTGAAAGGCGTTCCAGATTAATGAACGTTGACAGAGTTTGTGATCTGGACGTCTTAGACGATACAGATTTCAGGAAACGGTATCGTTTTAATAAAGAAACTGTTGAAAGCCTTGCGAGGATACTGTCTCCAAGTCTTGAACCCGTCGCTGAAAGGGTAGGAGCCCTGAACAGCTCAGAAAAGGTCTGCTCTGCAGTGAGGTTTTTTGCTGAGGGTTGTTTCCAAATGACCCTCGGTGATATTAATGCTTTCAGCCAGTCATCTTCCTGTCGGGCTATCAATAGCGTGGCCAAGTCTCTGGCGGAATTGCGACCCCTATATATAAACATTCCATCAAGTGAAATGGAAAGACGAGAGGTAAGTCAATTTTTAACAAACGTTTACATTGTCTCTTAAATATTTCGCCATTCGTGTGAAACCCTTGAAATTACGCCAACAAAGTTTCAGTGCTTTGTTTAGTTTAAAACAATAGAAAATGATACTCTTGTTTAACATTCTAATGTTTACAAATACTCTTGTTCAATTAACTGGCAAGTACGATGAGAGAATTATGATTTCATTGGTAAAAGTGATTACTTTAATCTTATCTGAATTATCTATGAAATAAATAATTGATTTAATTTTTTATTTAATTTCAATAGAAAATGTTTCTTTTGTTTATAACACATTCTAATATTTACAAATACTCTTGTTCAATAAACTGGCTAGTATGAGTAAATTAAGATTTCATTAGCAAAAGTAACTACTTTAATAATCTGAATCATCTTTGAAATAAATAATTGATTAATTTTTTATTTAATTGTATTTTTTAGATTAGCCAAAAATTCTACCAGTCAAGTGGCTTTCCTGGAGTATTTGGCACATTGGACTGTACTCATGTGCCTATTTTAAGTCCAGGAGGCTTAAACAGCGAACTGTTCCGATGTCGGAAAGGGTTTTTCTCACTCAATGTGCAAACATTGAGTGACGATAAATTGAAAATCCGGAATATTGTTGCACGTTGGCCGGGAGGAACCCATGACAGCACGATATTAGACAACTCATATCTAAGAGCTGTCCTAGAATCTGGCGAGGTCCCTAGTACATACCATGTTCTAGGTGACAGTGGGTATCCTCTGCGCCAATATTTACTGACACCGTTTCTGGCACCAAGGACTGTACATGAAAGAAGGTAAGTTTTATAATGTAAAGTGTCCTTATTAACACTCTGTTTGTTGCACTGATTCCATACGACCAATGGAGTATTAACCTGTGGCTTTGTTACCAATTCAGAATAATTTTAAATTGTTAAGCAATATATATCTGTGCTCAGATGGCAAAATGTTCGTCACTTTTCTCCAAAAATTGAGTAAGTCCCATTCTGGAGACTGGTTTGTTAATGTTTAGAAGGTTGCAAAATGTCGTAAGTCTTTTTTTCAAGATTTCTTATCGACCTAAACTTTATTTGCAACTGGATTAGTAGTTAGCCCTGTCTCACCAGCATTAAACATTCTATGAGGTTGATCCCACAGTTTATGCTAAATGAGGATCTAAAATATTTATTTTTCAGAATTTTGCCACAATGTCAGTCATGAATAAGAGTTTCATAAAATAATATGCATAAATATTCAGAAACTTACCTCTTATATACTTTAAATCCAAATTTTTTTTCACTTTCACTATCAAACAACCAGATCAACAAACATCAAAATGGCCACCAAGAATAAAATTTCAGCAGAAAATATTTAATTCTGCATTAGAAATGATGACTGACACCTATAATATTTAAATCTACCAAAAAAAAACTTTTTGTACTTAATATATATTTATTTTTGAAAGCTCTACCTATTTTACCCCTCCTGACCCTAAGTCAAAAACCATATGTTGAATCTTAAAATTTGTGTCACGAAGAATGTAAAAAAAAAATGAGTTATAACATTTTGCCATCTGAGCTGTATCTGTATTAACTCTGATTACCAATTAAAAGCATATAGGTTGCTTGGAAAGCCTGTCAGTACAAAAAACTAGAATTGGACAAGAGAAGCGTTTGACGTTTGTTCATAACAGGTGTTCAAACACTGAAATTCAGTAATTATTTCTCAAAGAAACATAACTATAAAGTTTACGACAAATAAAAAATTTGTATTGTTCTAGTCTTCTAAGGTGAGCAATATGTTGTTGTCCTCTATTTTATTAAATGTTTATTTATGTTTCAGGTACAATTCTGCACACATACATGCCAGGAATTCGGTAGAAAGGCAGTATGGGGTTTGGAAAAGGAGGTTTGCTTGCCTTTCTCAAAAATCCAGAGCACACATTACAAACACTCAAACAATTATAATTGCCACTGCAGTACTGCACAATATTGCTGTAGACTGTGGTGATGATTACGAACTAGGAAGCAACCTTGAAGTTCCTGACCCCACTAACCTACCAGGCAGTGTAGCAGGCATTGCAAAACGTAACAGCATTGTGCAAAGCTTTTTTAGTATGTATATTTGTACCTATAGTATGTATATATGTCGTATTAGTATGTATATTTCTAATTTCTACCTCACAAAATTTCTTCTATAACCTCATGCACTTTTAACAATAATAAAACAATTCATGTAGGTACTGTTTTTTATTATAAGTTTAATTTAATAATTTATTCCATATGTGCTTTACTTTCCAAATTACAGCGAAGAGCATTGTAATATGAAAGTTTCGCCTGAAGAACTTTCATTTTTAATTCGTGCTGTTCTTTGGATTGCCTCGATTCTTGCTTTAGGTTTTGCTGCACTAACAAATCCTGAGCCTCTATGGCCTTCTTTTTGGCTATTGATTGCTCCACCAATGCTTCCGCCGCCTTCACTGATGCTGGAGGTTGACGTTTTCTTTTCGATAGGTATCCAGATAATAATCTGGGTGTCACTGCTTCTCTTGGAGTTTCTTGTGAAATCTGAAAACAAGTGCAAGAACAATTTTTATTACTTTGTATGGGTCACTGATTAATTTCCATCCAACTAAAAGGTTCTTTTAAGGGTTCTCAAAATTCTTTCAAAGTTTCGATTTTTTTAAAAATAAATTTCAATAAATGTTTATACACAATTCTGTTTAAAATGATTTATTATTCATGGAGATACGTCAAATAGAAGTATTTTTTAAAAACCTGTACGTATCTGAAGTAAGAGTAATTTTATGTTTTAGACTTCAGATATCTCAAAATATGTACTTTTTTTTCCATAAAAGGAACATTTTTTCCAAGTCTATTTAAGCGAATATAAAAAAAATTGGTACACAAGTGTAACAAGTACTTTTTTCTATCTGCTCAGAAAAGTCCATTTTGACTGTTGAAAAGGATAAAAATTAGTTGAAAAGAATATACGAGTTGATAGGGAAAAAATCTCAAAACCTGAATAAAAATATTTAAATCACAACACACACATAAAAGATACTGAGAAAATGTTCCTTAAAATTTGACCATTTCAACATTATGGAGATAGGACTGTGCACCCTTAAATGTCTAAAGTATTATTTAATAACATGAAATTGTAAAAAAACAATATGATATTCTCTTACAGGTAACACCTCTCAATGACCTTACCTGACCCTTCAAGAGAACCATTTTGATGTATGTCCAAGCAGTCCCTTCCCTGTTACGCATCCGCCAATTATTAATGTATTATACTCTTTACATATTATGTATGTACTCTGTAAATAATGTATTATGTTCTTAAGTATTCTAATTAAATCTAAGTTTAAATTACTCAGTGTTTTTCTTGTTTCAACATTTATCTTTTCCTTGAATTTACCACTGTTCTCCATATCCACTACAGGAAGGTACAACATAGGAAAAGTTTCATGGTTGTGCCTGTTGAAGTTTAGTATAAATTCACAACTTTTCACTGGAAGAATTCTTAAGTCTACTGTTTATAATTATGTGGTTATAGAGGAAAGAAATCAGGTAATGGTAATTTTTGTTAACGTCATACCAGTGCAACACAACGGGCTATTGACGATAGTCCGGGATCAGTCCCTTAAGGGAAAGATCTTAGGACAAAACCTCGTAATTTTGAACCACCGTCAGATGACGAAGCAACACCTGAGCTGGCACAAAACTCTCCACACCAACCTAATAACTTTTGGCCATGACAGATTTAAGGTACACCTCTACACCATATGCTTGCAAACATCCATGCCCATACCCAGATTCGAACCAGGAACCATCCAATCTAGAGGCCAACACCTTAACCACTATACCGGTTGGTCGGCAAAAGAAATGAGGATAGCTATTGGCCCTTCTAACTGGCCACTGTACCCTGAATAGACACCTCAATATTATGATGACTCATTATGTAGAGGTTGTCGGATGGTAGAGGAGAGCCCTATACATGTTCTATGTGAATGTGACTATTACTCTGCACAACAATTTGAATATCTGGGATACCACTGTATCTAACCCTGGGAACTGTCAAACATTCCAATCGAGTATTTGCTGAAATTTATTTAGGCAGTTAGTTTGAAGTGGATCATCAGGGGTCTCAGTACACTAAACTATCAGTCGTGGTGCTGGCGCTCTTCGAAATCACCCCTTTAACAAGTCATACTTAAAAGGAGATACAAGTACCGACATTTTCAGAAAATCACACTGCAGAAACGAGATATTATAAATAGAAACACGTTACTGTTCCTGTTTAACATATACTTAAATATTATGTGATCTTGAATGAATTTTAATTTCATAAAGCTTATATCATTTCAGGAATTACTGTGACATGCAAATTTTTAACTTAAGAAAATAGGGTTTCAAACTAATTCAAATAGTCGTGTCCACTTGAAAGTATTCAAAATTTTCCCCTTTTGATATGACCACATTTAAAATTAAAGGTTTTTATAGCATATAATTTTGTCTTCACAAAGCACTTATTTTCAACTGTAGGAAATAACACAAGGATCATCACAACTTCCTGATTCAGAAATCAATAGCATGTTTTAATACCAGTGTAATTTTCAACTAGTATTTACTTTAAGAAAAGTATTATTGCATGCCAAGCATATTAAATTTTTACTTAAAATCAGAACTGGAAAAAAATTTTGATTGGAGGTATATACTGCATCAAATATATTAACATGATTTTTGATAAACTAAGCTAAAATTACTGTGAATGTGTAATAAAAGATATAAACAGACAGTCCATAAAAATATTAAAAATGACATAGTATCTTTTCAGTTTAGGGTTACAGAACAAAGGTAATATTTAATTTCAATGTGACTTAAGTATTTTGAATCTACTGTATATGCTATTGAGAATCTACTCACTGAATCAGATGTCAATGTAGTGCAATCAGGTAAAACTGGTACACCTGAAAAAATAGGTATGATTTTAAGTCTGAATGAAAAACAACACATTTGAAAAAATATTTAAAAATAGATTTGTGATTTTAAATATTGATGAAACTTACTTCCATTTTCTGTCACCTCTAAAACGAAGTCACTGTCGTAGGGACAAGGCAATGGCTCCCTAACAACACCCATGTTCAGAAGTTTTTCGTCTAGGTCAATAAGTGTGGTGGATTTTTTTCCTCCACCTGTTTTGAATATCTCTAATCTTTCGTTTGCTACCCGCTTCGTAGCTCTTCTTTTTACATTCCGATATAGATTCTGCAGTTGAATTACGCTGCACTTATTGACTCCCGGAACACTGTTAAATTCCAGCATCAATTTGTCCCACGAGTCTGCCTTGTCTTTGTTGCTCACAGCATTTGTAATTTTATTTTCTAAAACTTGCTTGTACTTCTCCATGCAAGCCAACAGAGTCTCAGTTTCAAAGAGAGTAAAATTTCTTCGCTTTGAAGCTTCCATATTTTAAAACTTGCACAAAGAAGTACAAAGCAATGGCGTTGAAGAAAACTGTTCCACGTGCTGCAAGTTGACGTAAAAGCGTTAAATCAAAACAAAATCATGTGATCTGACATAGCCAATGACAGTGAATCTTTGATGACTTGCCATGTTTGGCCTTACTTGCTGATGCATGAATGGCTGGAATAGCACTATTGCGCCAATTCCAAACCACGCCCTCTAGATAACCGGCCGGTCACGTAATTCGGGCTTCCAGAATAGCGAACCGATGTTTAACCAGCCGGTCAGAGTTAGCTGACACACGGATGACCGGGCGGTTAAACAATTCACCTGAATACCGCCGTTAATGAATCCCATTCGCTGGATACTTTTGTCTCATTAGTAACTGTGCGAGGTACATGCCTTCCTGCATTGACCCAGGAGAATCTGGTTCGCAATCGCGTATCTTCTTGAAGAAACCTGGAAGCTTCGAGCAGCCCACTCGATTTCGGCACGAATCGTAACCAAGTGCCACAATCTGCCAGTTTCTTAAGAGTTACTCTAGCCCCCGGCCACTGTTGCGGCGCAAATCGGTTTATAGTTTAACCAAAAAAAATGAGGCTACGGGGCGTTTCTCACACCTCTGAACCTGAAATTCACGAGCCCGTTTGCACTCCGAAGTCGTCGCTTATAGGATCAGACAAACCTTAATGAATCCCATTCGTTGGACCAAGTGAGCTAGTCCAAAAAACAAACGCCCCGCAAAAACAAAGCCTCCCGAAACCCCTCGCCTTAATTATCACACTAACGCTTCGAATGAACATTCTAGCTGGTTCTGCTCCACCCCCTCTGTTTTCACCTCCCCCGGTTATGTTTCATTTAGATCTTACGATGCGATTACAGCAGCCGGAAGCTCATCGATCATCACAATCGATAGTTGAAAACGAAAATAACCCTCTCTCTCACTCTACACGGAGCTCTCTCTCTCTCTCCCTTTTTTCACTCTCTCTCTCCCGATTTCTGGGAATCCTCATAAAAGAAGAAGGAGAGGGAAACCGGAAATCTGCCTCCGCCACCAGAGCGAGGGGGGAGAGGAAAAAAAGGGCAGGTATTCATAATCGCGCGGAGACATTTCTTTTAATTAATTCTAAAATCCGGCATAATGGACAAGATTATGGCTTATCAGAAACGCTTCAAGACGCGGGGCCAGATATCATTTCACTTGGCGGGAGGGGAAAAAAGCGAAGTTTATCGCCTCTCTAAATGAGTCCTTTGAAGAGCGCTTTTCGGTTTGGAGCTCTGTCAAAACGGTGCGAGAGTGATGCTGGACGACGACGGGACAAGTGGCCTAAGTGCGGCGGGTTTTTAATTAGGCTGCTCGGCGTACGAGACTCCGAGGGATGAGAAAGGTTGGGAAAACATGTCTGGTTCCGCGGTCAACAAAGAAACGCAGTCTCAAAGAGTTTGTTGAATCTCTTTGTCATGTTAAATTTTATCTCAGGGAACCTTGTCAGTAATCTATCCTCACTGTCTCAATAACAGTTCTTTTTACAGGAATTAAACTCTTAAGGGGACCGGTGCAGTCCTATCTGCGTAATGTTAAAATGGTCATAGTTCAAGGAACCTTTTCTCAGAAATCTTTCATGCGTATTGATTTGAATTTTTTATAAAGGTTGTGAAGACACTTTTGAACACTTCAACACAAAGATTTAAAAAAAATTCAAAATCTAAAAATTTCAGATTTTTTTCTCTTTATCTCTTTTTTTTTTTCCCTTGAAAACTGAGCAAAATTTTTATCATTTTTAACAATAAAAATTAACTTTTCTGTGCAGATAGAAAAAATGCATGCATTAAAATATGTTATAAGGTATATCCTACACTTGTAACCCAATTTTTTTTTATTGAATAGACTTTGAAAAAATGTTTTTTTTTTTTATGGAATAAATACACATTTTAAGATATTAAAGTTTAAAGCATAAAATTGACCTTACTTCAGGTATATGAAAGTATTTTTTTTATTTTAAATACTTCTACGCAACTTATATCCACAAATAATGTCATTTAAAAGGGAATTGAAAAAACATTTATATTTAAATATACAAAAAAAAAATCTAAATTTTGAAAAAATTTGTGCACTGTTCCCTTTTTTTCTATTACTTATTGAAATAGTCCATTTTTCATTAAAATTATCAAATGAAGTATGATAAAGTGGTCAGAATCGATAGAAGCAATCATTGGCTATTCCTTGTCGAAAACCAGCCCTAAAAATAATTGTCCTTTTTCGATTGAAAGTGACATTCTGGGGATGCGCGCCAACTATTGATAGTTTAACTCACATATTTGTATTTTGGAGTTTGCTTTGAATCTGGTAGATTCCGACTCCTTGTATAATATGCAGCACTTTCTGTTATGAAAATTACGAATGATAAATTAACATTTACTTAATATATGATTATATGATATGTTTCTATCATATTTTCTTCAGCTCCCAAAAATTTAATCCAAATCCACCCCTGAAAACAAGGCGTTTGTGAAACCTGTTTTAGAGCGTTTGTCATGCGATTGAAAAATAACGTTTGTAACTGATTCGTTGCATCTACTTTAATGAAGAGTTTATAGAATCAATTTCTGAAAATTGATGTGCTTAAATTTAGCAAGAAGAACAACAAGCCGACCAACCGGTCTAGTGGTTAAGGTGTTAAGGACTTTGGATCGGAAGGTTCCGGGGTCAGGGCATGGATATAAAATTGCGATGTCCTATGTTAGGAGCAATGATGGCCGCCCATTGGGTGCTCCTTCACAAATGGCCATCGCTTCCGACCATTGCACATTATATGGATTGAATTCCAATACATACGGTCATATGTTAAAAAAATATAAAATATGATTTAGATTAAATCATCCTCAACACCCCTGAAATGTCAATGGAAATGTAATCTTTTTGTCGGAAAGACAGTCGATGTGAACTTTGAGGATGGTTGAAGACTATTAAATGAATAACTACATTTAAATCAGATATTTACAAAATTAATAAACTATAATTTAATTTATATAATTTCTCCTGAAATTGTTAGATGAAAAGTCAGTATTGATGACATACTTAGTAAAAAAGCAGTCGTTACAGTGGAAAAAGAAATTTGCGATCATCTGTGAATGTGAGGGTTAGGCCAAGCGGCTTTGCTGGACACCTTCTAAGAGGCCTTGATCACAACTATAACTGAAAACGTTCTAAGAGTGATTGGTGTTATTAACAAAAAAAGATGTTCGATACACAAATATAATCTTGTCGAACTGTTAGTTAAGTGCTATTAAAGCTGCAAAAAACGACTAATAAATGTGAAAGTAAAATAATAAAAATATTAATCTATTTCCGTGGGAAAAAAGTAAACCATCATCAGGAGAAGTCATAGAGATGGTGATTGCAAACGAACACAGGACGACCACCATCATCAATAATTTTCAAGATGTTGGCAGATGTTTAGCTCCTCTGAAACAGCTATCGACATTTTTTATCACTGCTGTCATCTTTGTTAGTCATTTTCTAAGCTTTTGTATTGGAATTAAAGAAATGTTACCTCCAATGCAAACTTATTCAGTGCAAGAGCAGTCATAATACGAGGGCATCTAACTTGAATGGTAATATTCAAGTTAGAGGATTAAACTGAGTGGGAAAGAGAGGATGTTCGATATGAAGAGATTTAATACAGAGGATATTGAGCTGAATAAAAATATATTTTAATCATTGCATCTGCACGAACCGAATATATTGAAAACTCCAAAATGCTCCTTGTTTCGACAGCTGAGAAATCTTTTCAAAATTCCTAAAACGCTTAACGAGCAGATATTAAAAGATATGTTCCAAAATAGAATAATTAAATCAGCAATGTCTTTGTTAGTCATTTCTAAGCTTCAGTATTGGAGTTAAAGAAATGTCACCTTCAATAAAACTTATTCAGTGCAAGAGCAGTCATCACACGAGGGCATCCAGAGGAAGTTCGATAAGAAGAGATTTAACACAGAGGATATTGAGCTGAATAAAAATATATTTTAATCATTGCCATTTACACGAACCGAATATATTCAAAACTCCAAAATGCTCCTTGTTTGGACAACCGAGAAATCTTTTCAAACTTCCTAAAACGCTTAACGGGCAGATATTACCAGAGATGTTCCAAAATCGAATAATCCAATCATTAAAGTGAAAAATACCAAAAAATTCACTTAAGCCACTTTGTCCTCGAAAGGGTTTCATTATAAATAACATCTTCCGGCTGCATCGAAGGTGAAATAAAACTTTCTTTTCGCGTGAACGTCGGAAAAGAAGTCATCCCGAATCCGTCGAACGCACCTCGTAAATCTCAGGCGCGTGGACGAACCCGAACGCACTCAGCTCGAAAACCATAAATACCGCGGTTGCCGTTAAAAACGGCAAAAATGTAATCCTCCGCCATGCCGGAATGGCTCGCAAGCTCCCCGATGCGGATCCGTCCGCGCGGCCACAAAATGGATAAATTATAACCTCGTAAAACATCGTCTTTAATCCGCTCAAATAACGCCTTCTTGGGCCGTTTTTTTGCAGAAGACGGCGGCAGTTATAATAACATAAATAGGACGCCATTTGCGGAAGGAAAAAGATGAGTATCTTCTTTGCTCCAGGAGCTAATTGCTAGAGCAACACCGATAGGGTAAGGACGTAAATCAGGACTATAAATGTCAAAACAAACGCACGCATTTTAAACCAATTTCGGGCTGATGCGATCGGGGTAAAAATGTACCCTCGTTTTTCGAGCTTTTTATTTCCTTCTTTCTGCACGGAGTTCGACGTTTCTCCGAAACTCTTCGTATGGCTGACGGTTATTCATTTTGTTCTAAACGCGTGCAAGAGTGGTTCTTATCTGTTCTGGTTGTGTGACTGGATAAATGGCTGACGGATGTGGCCGAGGAATTTGAGAACAACCGAGGCGTGTCATCGTAATCCAATCGAGGAGAGTTCTAGCTTTTTTAACGTTGCGCAAGAGGGCAGCTTTCGGAGAATGTGCAGGTCTCATCTGTGAGGATCTCTTTTATCGAACATTCGAATGGTTTGAATCATTTGTCGAACTTGGCAACAGAAATTAAACTTACTGCCGAAGACAGCTTAAGCTTTTCTCCGTTCTGAGAGGATCGCCTCTGTAATAAAAGTTTAGTTCTCTCTTAAGTTCTTTCTTCCTAGGCGAAAATGGAAAGAGCCTGTTAGAATAGATCCATTGAGTGGTAAAAATTGAAATCTCTAAATTATCTAATGGGTGTTCTGTAATTCTGATTGTTCAAACTCAAAATTACTGAATTATACATTGTTATTTTGTTGTCAAAGAAAAATTCTAACCCTGCTCAATGTTTTATGCTTTGATGTCTGCACATGCGTGAATTTTCAAGCAAACTTCAAAATTTCCCCAAAATAGAAAATTTGAGTCATCGAGATTAGGGAAATAACTGTATGGAGGTCAAAATCAATCGCACAATAATCAGTTCGAGCTTCCTTTTCAAGATCCAAACCGAAGTTTTCAATCAGTTTTCCGATTGGACGGGACTATTCAAAGATATTCGCAACAAAAGTTTTATGACACATCCCTTCCTATTATTCCTTAAACATCCAAGTATCCTTTTAGTGTCCTTATGATTTAAGCTACTTGACACAGTCAATCGAGAAGAAACTAAAGTACTTAATGGATATGTAAATTCGAATGTGTGCGTCCATTGTTGTTAAGTAACTCCGGAATGACCAGTCAAAAAACGGATAATTCTACAAATCTACGTCAGCCGTAAAACCCTAAAAAGGATTCGTAAGCAAGTCAAAATTAAAATACTTTCTCTCCAGTCCGAGAATAACAAAATTGTTAAACGATGCACCTAAATTTTAATTTACAAAAATTGAAATTTGACCGTCTCAAATCCGTTTTTAAAAGTGTACAGCTTGTCTCTGAGATATATGTACTGCAGAAACATATGTTCTTGATAGTCAAGCTAAATTGCAGAATCCTGTCATTCAACATGGCAAATTGAAATTGCAGATGGCTGTGAATGAAAGAAGTCTCTACACATTGAAAACATTTGCAAAGATGCAACCTTATGAATAATAGAAATGGAGGTGAGTCTCTGATTGTAAATAGACCATAGGTGCCAGCAGGTGTAATGAGCACAGACCAGATATTGCTTACTTAAAAATGGGGAGAAATTGACTAATTGTTCCCCTATTGATAAGACACCCCCTCTTTTTTTGGCATATTTTAGTTTATAAGGTAACCTAAAATATTCCAAAAACCTTCTTTTTTTTGACATTGTTAATCATTTGAATTAACAATCGGAAGATCCAAAAGTAAAACCGCGTCTTTCGGTTTTTTATTTTAAAACTAGAGAAAATTTCCTAACTCTCACTCTCTGTCCGATGTGATGGTTCACCCACCAATAGAAAAATTTTCTGTTGAAGGATATAACGAATTTTTTTACGACTGAAGATGGTAAATGAATCATTTTTGCCTGTTTTGTAGAATGAAAGGGAAACCTTGAATGAAAAATAGTGAGTTGGGAAGGTTTCATCTAAAAATATTTTTCAAAGGACAAAACTAAAACCTTATGCTAAAAAATTAAAAGTTACCAAAAATGCCCTACAAATCTCACCTATCACCTAAAAATTACATGAAAATATTAAAAAAAATTACCTGATAATCAAAAATATTTTAAAATCTATATTTCTAGAATTAGGAAATTTCAGGTATTGTGTCTACGAAGCTTATCTAAAATAAAACACGACAACAAAATTTGAGCTCTGTTGATCGCTGAGAAATGGTGAGACAAATTTTTCTCGAAGCAAGTCCAAAGAGAAATGCAACGTTGTAAAAATAAAATATTTAACAGTTAAAGAATGGGTTGACTATTAGGAAAAACAATTTATGGAAATTGAAAGAATCGAAATACATTTAAGATGTTTTTCTAAACACTGATCAGTACACGGAAGTGACGTAGTAGTTAAATGAAAAGACACGAGGGTTGTTTCCAAAGTTGGAATTGCGATCCGGCTGATAACGGTGAGCTACCGACTATTGTTTTCGGGAATAGACAAGTCCTGACAGATTTTCTCAACAATGTTAGTCGATGCCGATTAGAATGGCTTAACCGCTTGGCAAATACTGTTTTTTAAAATGTTCATTTTGCAATATTGAAAAAAGCTATATGTTCTCAAAGCCATTATTTTAGTGTTAAGAGGTGCAACACGCTATTTCTTCCCGTCGCTCGTTTTGAAAATCTGCCTCGTTGGATGTGGGAAAAAGCCTGAATAATTATGTGGGACAAATTATTGGTTAAAATGGTTAACCAACATGATTAAAAACACCAATATGTGCTTTGATAGCCAATCAGCCCAAGTGGATTCGTAAGCCCACGTGATTTACTTTTCTAATATCTTACTATGACTTCACCCACATGATCTGTATATTTTATTAGAAGGCCGATGGCTGTAAACCAGTGGATAAAAAAGGTCCCAAAAATATTCTTTAAGATGTCTTAAAAAACTAGATCCGTGCTGGGGCGAGTGCATACAATTAAACAACAAGTAATATAGACGAAAATTGGTAAAATATAAATTTATAATACTATTTCCAGAAATTTGGAAACAACCTCGAGCTATGTTAGAAACAACTTGTACAATTCAAGTCACTTATATCTGTACTTTGGTCCGTGTACCAGGGATCGGGGCCCTCAAGAAATACAAAAATGCATTCCAAATATTTAATGTTTAATATTTGTATGCTGCAGCCGAATTTTAGAAAATATTAAGAGTGAGTTCCTTAAATATTATCGATATTTCATTCCGTTCCTCTTTTTTGAGAAGACCCGACTTTCAACATAAAATTATTGGAATAGACAAATGGTTCGGTTTCCTAGACGTAGATGCTCCAGTAATTGCGTGAGTGAGTAATTTTTCTATTATTTTCCTTTGCCACTTAGTGTACACAGCTCTATTACTGAACGTGCAGCGAAAATATGAAGTTTTTAAGCTTGAAAAATAGACAGCACGTATTCACTATATAGACAAAAGTATTTGGACACTGCATGTTTTTCAAAAAAAGTTATTTATTGTTTCTATCTAGTAACGGGCAAGCCCTCCTTTTACTAATATTACAGTTGTAACTCGTCGAGGAATACTGTCCACAAGCTCTTTGTAAGTCTGGGCAGGAATAACTCGCCATGCTTCTTGCAAGGCTGTAAAAAGAGATTTTGTGAAGATGGGCCCACAAGTGCTTATCGGATTGAGATCGGGGCTCTGAACAGGCCAGTCATGCAAATTCACCTAATTTTTCAGGAAATCAGTCCAACATACGTTTAAGACAATGACAAGGAGCTCGATCCTGTTGGAAGAAGCAACCATCATCGCCGTAGTACTGCCATAGTGTAGGCAAGGCCGAATTATCCAGAACGTCGAGGTACACGTCAGCGTTCATAATACCAGTTACATAAAGCAATGGGCAGAGTCCTGACCAGGAAAAACAACCCTACACTAAGATGGATACTACTCCGAATTTCTGCAGTGTCCAAATACTTTTGTCCATATAGTGTATAACAGTACATAAACATTACACATTTCCCAGTACACCCTCTCCAGGCCTTACTAATATGGCACCCCTTACATGGGTACCATGGTATACCCCTGTTTGGGGTATTTTGACTTAATTCCTTTTGCAGAGTTTAGAAAATAATGAAATTACCTCATCTTACTATGAAATCTAGCGTTTATCTACCATCCAGTAGGTCCCGGGTTCGAATCGCGGTTTGTAAGTTCATGCTTCAGAAACAATCATGTCTTCTTATGATTGTCTCTGGAGCATCATAGGAGTAACTGTGACTTACCCACTGAGTGTTCTTCCACAAATTGTCATCAGTTCACCTATTGCGTAAGATACAGAAGAGATCAGGGCTCGAGTATTATAAATAAAAAAAGTTACTAAGAAATTTAAGAATCATAGAAAGCCACAAATGTTTGGATATCTATTTAGAGTTCCATGTAGCCTTAAAATCCCTTCAGTAAGAGTTACAAAATGAAATTGCTTAAGGTAAAGGAACTGCCTACTAACGAAATCAGGGTATTATGGTTCTTCAAGAACCTATATCGTGGATAGGTAATTCTAACGTATTCGAACGGCAGTCTATGTTAGTAATGACAGAGGGTATGTTTAAAATATATGCAATGAAAAATCTAATTTCAGTCTAAAAATTTTAATCTTATTGTGGCCCAGAGATTTAAAATGTATCTTCTTATGGTAATAGAGTAATATTTATAGTGTTAATGAATCCATAGTAGGAACAACAAAAGCTAAAATTGTAGAATTTTCACATCTTATTTGAGAAACTATATCATTATCTGCTTTTGGAATGAAAAGTTATTTGAATCTTCAGCAGCTTTTCAAGTTTGTAAAACAAGGGGACACAGAGGGCTTAAATTTCAATAGGGATAACAGAACAAGGGGCCATGGGTATAAATTGAATAAGACACATTTTAATCGGGATTTAAGGAAAAACTACTAGGGTAATAGACAGTTGGAACGCGTTGCCTGAAAATATAGTTAATTCAAAGGGAGTGCACGAATTTAAGACACAATTGGATAGTCAGTGGGAATTGGGGAATTCATAAACAAAGGACCAGCCTTGTTGGGCTTGAGCCTGTAGCTGGTCGTCAATATTTGTATTTGTATTTGTATATATTTGAATACTTTTTACGAACCTCCACAAGATCAAAGAAAACTGCCATTGTTTCCCAATCGCTATGATACGAAAATAAGTATGATAAGAATCCGCATTTTCAAAACAACCAATTTTGTAAGCCACCGTTAGTGTTTAGTACATTTATGATCATTAAGAGAGTGTTGGGGTGAAAATACATCTTATAACTGTTAGTTTATGACAGCACATCGGGCACCTAACTACTTCTGCCATCTATCGACTAAATTGTAAACTACAGAATCAAAAACGAGACTGGATAATGTTCTGTGTCAAATATATTACTCACGTTTCATAACTGAAAAATATGCTAATGTGTGTGTTCATCATCTAATTCGCCTTATATACATTTCTCTATTTAGAATTATCGCTTTGATTAAGTAAATAATTGTATTCTTGACTTATTTTCCCAACCTAAAAATTTATATCTTGACAATAAAACATAATCAATGCTGTTTTCACTTGTCGAAATACCTATACAAATAGACAAATCCGCATTTTATTTAAAGCAGCAAACTGAACTGATTTATTCGCTTTTATTTTTATTATATTTAATATTTGTTTTAAAAGGTACGTATCAGAAACAAAAATGCAGATAGATCAGTCAATTTCCTAATGAAATTTGTAATAAAATTTTCACGAAATTTATTTACATTCTTATTCTTTTTGTCGAGGCCTATAACATGAATTTTTTTAGTCTTCTTTATCAGAAGAGGTGAATGAAAAAAAGACACACTTCCAAAAAAAAAATGTTTTCATATAGCCCGGAATGGCAAAATCTTTTTCGCACTCGTGCCAAATAACGTTTAACCCAACATAAGTACTAAACATTCGATATTATCAATTTATTAAAACAGTGTTTTCGTTAGGGTGTTTATATCATATTACCCTGTTGAATTTAACCTCAATTGGACTTATTTATTTTGTCGTGAAATGTGTGTGTGTGTTTGTGCATCAAGAAAATATTTGTTTACTCGATCAAATTTTTTCAACCTTACATAGTCATACAAATATTAATTAGAATATTGTTCAGAAATTTTAGATTTTAGGCACTGATATCTTTCATACCAAAATGAGAACGTATATTCTGCCCGACTTCAAATAAGCACGCATATCTTGATAATTATTATAGGACTTCATATATATACGATTTTAAATAAGTATTTTTTTAGGTATTGACCACGTAACTGCAAATAATTTTGTGAAATTTAGAGACACTAGAACATTTTAAGGAATAAAAAATCTCAAAATAATACAACAATTTTCATTTTAATTGTGTTTCTAATCGTAAAGTGAGGTTTATATACTTTTAAAAATGATTTTAATTTATTGTAACAATAATTGTGACAAATTAAAAAAGGTTGGAAGCTTAACAGAGGCACACATATGTCGAATCATAGTAAAAGACAACAGATTCATACACCTTACACAAATATTGGTTATCTAGCAGACATTGAACTCGGGAATTCATCGATTTTCTGATATTCTAAACGATGGAACGTCTTTATATTCTTCATTTGATTTTTTTAGATGCCTTTAACAAAGGTATTAGGAAATGGATGACTCAAGAGGACTGCCTAAATAGGAACACACGAATAAACAATCAATTTGATAGTACTTTAAATATACTGGATATAAAGGAACTGTATCCGCGAACCCAGATCTGTACTCCAGATCTCAGTATCCGGTTCGATGATGGGCCCAGGTACTAGGTTTGATGATGAACCCAGGTACTAGGTTTTATGATGTGCCCAGGTACTAGGTTCGATGATGGGCCCGGATACTAGGTTCGATGATGGGCCCAGGCACTAGGTTCGATGATGGGCCCAGGTACTAGATTCGATGATGGACCCAGATACTAAGTTCGATGATGGACCTCTCCAGAAATATCAATATGCATTCTAAAGCAGTAACCACTCGATATAATGCTCTTTCAACTACTTTACTCATTTTTATTAGTCCCTGGTTTAAATTTAGAGTGGAACAGCAGAGGAAATATCAATGTTTATTGGAGTTTAAATATTACCTCGGTTTTAACCCGTTATCTAATCCTTTTCCAGTGAGCCATAGTGTGGCACTTCGTATCGGCATTAACAGACATCGTCAAATTAGGGTTCAGCAGTCACACCTTGATAGGAAAGTAGAAATTCGTAAATGTCAACTGAAATAATATCATAACCGTCAATTATGAGGATTCATACCAAAAAGGGTAGTATGCCTTGGCACAGTGCAGCTTAGCTAAATTTGTCTCTTAGCCAAATAAATCTCAATCTACTTACCTTGGTACCGATTTGTTGTGATACGGTGTCGTCTCATTTATTATCCTCGTTAATAATGTGTCGACTATTCGTAAAAAATCAATGTAAACTTTCGTAGGGTTATCTATAAACATCGTCCAGTTAAGGGATTGGGTTTCTTCATACTTGAGACCCTAAAGGAAAGTAGACAAATCGTAAATGATCCCAACTTGTATACAAAAATATTCTATTGTATTGTAGTTATACATACTTTTAAATTAAAAAAAAAACACGTGATATAACTTAGTATTTATGTCTTTTCTAATAAATAATTTTTTTCAGTTATCGCTATATCGCTTACTCTGTATTTTGCACTTCTTCCTGTATATTGAGGGGTACTGTAAATTGTACAAATGTGTACTTTTCTCTCTTTATTACTTTACAGCACCCTTTATTTTAATTCACAGTTGGTAGAGTCGCGGATTACCAAACGGAGGGTTGCGAGTTTGAACTTGATCCAACCCAAGACCGTCATGTATGTCATGGTTGGTGCATGTTAAATCTGCCATGACCTTAAATGTCCTGCGTGATGTGAATTTTTCGAGAGTTGAGTGTTCTCAGGTGTTGACCTCGTCATCTGACCGAGGTTCAAAATTTAGAGGCGTCCTCGAATCTTTCCCTTCAGGATTAACACTGGACCATTACCATTAGCTCGTTGTGTTGCTCCAGTACGACGTTAATTCAAGTACCAAACAAATTATTTTAATATAATCAATGCTTAAATATTTAAATTGTGGGAGAAACAGACACATCGCACATAACAGTACAAAAGTGTTACTCATACTTTGTGCACTTTCTTCCGATCGAGCGTCTGTAGCATGGTACCCCTGAACCAGTGGTTAAACGCATCCTCAAATTTTTACTTCGGTAGCAAAGATATCGATAAAACCTGAATCATAAATGACTAGTTTTCAACGTACATACACTACCCTACAATATTGGACCGGGCAGCAAGATGTGATGGTATAAGGGAAATAATACATGCTTTAATAGGGGGATGGTCCCCCCACGTGCAATTACACTAGCAAACCTTTTGGACATACTTTCAACAAGGGTTTGATACACAGCTATGGGTATTTGTGTCCATTCCTGCTGTAAGAATGTCGCCAGCTCACTTGGAGATTTCGGACGTGTTTACCTGATCCCTAAGCATCGCTCTAACTCGTCGCACAAATGTTCTATAGGGTTAATGTCGGGACTCTGAGTAGGCCAGGGAAGGCGTTTTACATCCATACCTTGATACCACTGCTTGATAGAGGCTGGAAAATGACAGGGAGAGTTGTCGTACAATAAGTAACATTCGTCCATTCCATAAAATTGCCAGAGCGTAGGAAGAACCTGATTGCCCAAAATGTTCATGTAGTCGTCGGTGTTCAAATTACCAGGAACAACATACGAAGGTCCAAGACCATTTTATGCAAATCCGCTGGCGTCCGGTCCATTATTGTAGGGTAGTGTATATGTGAGGCGTCAGCTTCTGTTTTAAAATCCCTGATTTTTACCGCAAAAAGACAACTAGGGACAACTTATGTTCGATCCTTTCAATGGATTGGTTAATGATGTTTGTCATACACAATGAGAAGTATCTCCATCACAGGCATCAGAGCTACTATCTTTAGTAAACATAGGGTTCTTGCACACGTGATACCCAAGTCATATTTTTTCTGTCATAACAACACTCTATTTCCTTCCTTAGTAAAGGCCTGCCGTCAAGTTTTAAGACGACAATTAGATCATTCATATAGAGTTTCCAGGATTGGACGCAATTGCGCCTTCGGGGCTCTATTTTAAAGTAAGGATAAATGTCATTTGCATTTTATTGTCTTCGGGAAAAAACATCGGCGAATGGAGTTGACATAAGGTTGTCTAAAGTTAAGCATATTTTTTTCTTTCACTGGACCTCAGAATCCCCATTAATCATTGTTACGCTACGCTGCTGCGACAAACCCTTCTTTGTGCACCGTCTGCAGATTGAGGCCAAACTGCAAAAAAATTTAAATATATAGAAATCTCTAAAATGACTACCCAAAGAAATTCCCGGATAAGTGCACGAGACACCCTCTGCCTTGTGCAACCGACACGAGTCGCTTCAGCTTCCAGCCCATTCCCCGAAAGTCGTAATTTCTTGTGACAAGAACTTCCCAATAAACGCAATTAGCTCACTTTCAGAGAGAGAAAGAAAAGAAACTTCCCTATCTCCCCTCGTTTCACGGTTTGCTGCATTCCATTCCGTGTGTCCAGCAGCTGCTTTGTGTTCGCGTCTTATTTGCATAAACGCGCGCAAAACCAATACTTTGTCAACTTCCATTTCTCTCGCTCGTTCCACAAATTGAGCAGATAAATGTTTAGCCGATACTTTCCCGCACTCCTCCCCCCCTAAAGATAAGGGAGCGTCGGAGCGCCCGCAAGAAATTTATCTGTCGTTTTTGTGCTCTAACGATCCCGCAGCTCGCTCCTAATTGCGCCGCTTCCAACAAATAAACAAGCTCGTTCTCGCCAATTAAAGGACGGTCCCGGCATAATTAGCACTAAGTCAGCCTGATTAACGCTCGACGCAATTGATCACGCGACGCAACAGATATGTATTCCGCCCGGAAGTGTACCGGGCGGGAGAGGAAAGGGGTTTTTAGGATTCGATTTTAGACAATCCCTTCTCTTCCGATACGTGGATCTCTTGTGATGCTCCAATGCCGACTTCTGTGGCATCGGATCTGCATATTTCATTTATACGAAACCTGAAGAGGCTCTTCTATTTTCGTTTAATATGCATATGTGTGCAAATAACATAAGTCAAAGTTACACTCGGAGGCAAGAGTGTCGTTTCATTGATTGATACTCCTCGATCCGAAATATACACTATGTAGACAAAAATATTCTGCACCTTTTTCAAAAAAGTGCTTTATTTTTATATTTAGTAATGGGTAGGAGCCTTCCTTTTGCTTGCATTACAACTGCAATACGTCGAGGCATACTTTCCACAAGTTCTCTGTAAGTCTAGGAAGGAAAACTCGCCGTGCCTCTTATAAGACAGAGAAGAGATTGTTGTGAAGTACGTGCGTGCGTGGCGGTGTCGTACTCGTCGCTCCAGTTTGTCCCACAAGTGCTTGATCGGATTGAGATCGGGGCACTAAACAGGCCAGTCAAGCAAATTCGCCTCATTTTCTGGAAATCAGTCCAACACACGTTTTGCACTATGGCATGGAACTCGATCCTGTTGGAAGAAGCAACCATCATCGCCGTAGTACTGCCATAGTGTAGGCAACGCCAAATTATCCAGAACGTCGAGGTAGTCAGCGTTCATGGTACCAGATACATAATAAAATGGACCGAGGTCCTAACTAGGAAAACTACCCCACACTAAGATGGATCCTCCTCCGAATTTCTGCAGTGTCCAAATACTTTTGTCCATGTAGTAAATGTATACTAGGGTTGTCAAAAAAATCAATTTTCGAATTTCTACCGGAGCACAACCCCCCCCCCCCCCCCCAGCCCTAAAATTTGCCAATTGGCTAGAAAATGTGATTGGCAAAGTTTCAGCTCAATCTCATAATATTGACCCGTGCCTCATTGAGGTTAAAATTAAGAAAAACGATTTTTAGCAAAAAATCTTAGTTTTTCCTCTTTAAAATCGAAACCATTCGTCCTAGAAACCTGGTTTTTGTCTCATTTCATAGGAAATATTGTATTGAATTGAAAGTCGATCTCATCCACTTTTTTTCAAAAACTGATAGAGTGGTAGTTAGCATTTTTAAGGTCATGTCGCAGTGGATATCCTCAAAAGTGAATTTTCATGCAAAGCCCTAAAAACATTTCAATATTCAATTACATCTGCTTTCCAGAATTTGCTTTTTGTACTTTTCATGTTGTACATTAAAAAGACTTTAGTTAGAGTGTATTTTCAACTGTAAATTCAACAACATTCAAATTTAAAATGAATTAATTAGGGGTAAAAAAGAGGAAGAGAGGAATAAAATTGACAAAAATATTTTTCAAATGTATTTTATTAATTATATTGCTGAATTATACATCATTACATTATTATTATTTAAATACACAAATTAAGTGGTAGTTACAAATTAAGGTGGTAATTCAGGCAAAAGCTGTATTATCAGCAGTTGCGCAGGGGGGGGGGCAGTTGGGAAAATCCAGGCAATGTGTTGTGATACCACGGCAGTAAATACTGGCGACTTAGGGGAACCTGCCTTTAGCTAGATAAGGTATTAGAGAAAAACATTCTGTGTAAAGGAAGTCGCCACCGTATTTTAGAAGTTGTTATAAAAGCAGTTTTTAATTGCAAAATAGGCACATCCACTGGTCCTGAGCCAGATATTTTTCGAAAATTCCAGACTGGGTGGTCTAAGCTAGACAAGAAGAAATACAAAACAGGTATAGAAGATGAAAACATATATTAGAAATAAAATAAGTAATCAAGACCAAGTTTCAAGTTTTCTTTTTGAACAATTAAAACACCGACAGCCAAGGGACGATAAAAAAAATTCATCCAACTTTGCTTAGTTCATTTAGGGCGTCTTCCTCAAAAACACATTACTTTTAGAGTGCATGGTGCTATTCATCACGCCAGATGGATGGCAAATGCCATTTATACTCTCAAATTTATCTTTTCAGGGATCAATTTTCGTTTACTGATTTAGAGGGAAAGGATATTGAAGATATTTGTTTATTTATCATCAATATTTATGTAAAAGCATGGTTCAATGCCCACAAACCCACTTTGGCCCCCAACCTAGACCAACAATTATTAAAATCTTTAGTTCAATAAAGGAAAACTGATAAAGAGATTGCAGACAAGGCACTGTCTAAAATTATAAACCATCTGTGGTATCTCAACTCGGAGCAAGTTGCATTTACACTTCTGGATGATACTTTGGGGGAAAATGTCAAAACAAGCATGAATGAAAAATTAAGGTCCGAAGTAGAAAATTATGAAGATGATTGTGATGATAGGGATGTGAAACCAATACTCAATCTCCATCAAGTTGTTCATTTATTGGACAAATAAGTTGATTATTTTGTTTCTCCTCGAACTCTAAATTTTTTTAAGAGATTTGAAATCGATACAGATTTTTTAAATACTGATCCCGATGTATGGTGTGAAAATCAACATTATTTAAAAGCTAAAAAATAGTGAATGTTTTAAGGGTTGTTAATGACACTGCTGATAGAGGAGTAAAATTAATTAAAGACTTTAATTCCTTTATGACGAAAGACGAAGAACAACGATAGTTTCTTTTGCAAGTTGTATCTGAATGTAGGCAAATTTTTCCGGACTCTTCAAAAGCTACAATATTTTCGACATTACCACCTTAATTTGTAATTCTTCTAAAATACGATGGCGACTTGCTTTAGACAGAATATTTTTCTCTAATACCTTATCTAGCAAAACGCAGGTTCCCCTAAGGCGACCAGTATTTACTGCCGTGGTATCACAACACATTGCCGAGATTTTCCCAACTGCCCCCTTTGCTCAACTGCTGATAATACAGCTTTTTTCTGAATTACCACCTTTTAATTTGTCATTACCACTTTATTTGTATTTTTAAATAATAATAATGTAATGATGTATAATTCAACAAAATAATTAATAAAATACATTTGAACACTATTTGTTGTCATTTTTACTCCTTGCTTCCTCTTCTTTACCCCTAATTCCTTCATTTTGAATTTGAATGTTGTTGCATTTACTTTAGAAAATACCTCTAACTAAAGCCTTTTTAATGTACAAAATGAAAAATACAAAAAGCAAAATCTAGAAAGCAGATGTAACTGAACATTGTAATGTTTTAGGGCTTTGCATGAAAATTCACTTTTGAAGATATCCACTATGACCTTTCCTGAATAATGCTAATAACCATTTTATCAGTTTTAGCAAAAAAGTGGATGAGATCAAACTTTAATATTCAATAAAATTAGTAATAGAAGTCAATAAAATTTCCTATGAAATGAGACAAGAACCAGGTTTCTAGGACGAATGGTTTCGATTTTAAGGAGAAAAAAATACGATTTTTTGCTAAAAATCGCTGTTTTTCTTAGCTTTAACCTCAATGAGGCACGGGTTAATGTTATCAGGTTGAGCTGAAACATTGCCAATTACATTTTTCAAGCTTATTGGAAACTTTTAGGAGGTTGCCGTTGAAGATTGGACGAAAAAAATTTCCCCATATACCTTGTGACCACCCTAATATATACCCTACGAAGTAACACGAGGTATGTAGGTAGTTAATTAACATCGTACTAAAGCAACATTAAGGACTGTTGGCGACTGTCCGTGATCAATCCCCAGGGGAAAGATCCGAAGACACAACGTAAATTTGTTCAGCACTCAGATGATGTCAACACCTGAGCTAACACTCCACTCTCCAACATCCACACCAACGTGAGGACATTTGTGGCTACGACAGTTTTAACTTGCACTAAACCCAATGTACACGACGGTCTTTGGTTGGATCTAGTTTTGAACTCGCAACCCTCCGGTTGCTAAGCTTGTACTCTCCAACGTAACTACTGTGGCCGTAAACAATTTAGGACTGGAAACTACATATGAAGGGTAGCTCTTAATTCAATAGCTTTCCAGAGGCAAATTTCGCAGGTTTGCAGAAAAGGGGAACGTTATGTGTGTGTACTAATGAATAAACAAAGTTGGCTAATCGAATCACATGTTGGAAAATCTTGCCATGAACATTCGTAGCTCATGATTCAGGAAATTGATTTTCCTTAATCCACCAACGTCCCTGAATCTGCAATCTGGTCTGCAGTACCAATTAGTGACTAACTCCAGAGCAAGTGAGATGTCGGACCCGAAGTGCCCATGGAGCTCGAGTCCTCCTTAAAATATTCTCGTTGAGAATTATACGCTAAACCTAATTCAACAGCGTAAATCGAAGTTCCTTAATCCCACTGGTAAAATCGCAAGACCGTCTAAAGATATTTCAATCAACCTTTGATTGCAATTCATAAAGGCAATTTCGATTGGAATAAAGAACTGGTGATAGACGAATTCCCTCCTCGAAAATATTTTCTGAATACATGCCTGGATTTCAAGACCAACTAAATGAGTAATGGTAATGGTAATTTTAGTTAACGTCGTACTAGAGCAACACAACGGGCTATTGACGACGGTCCGGAATCAGTCCCTTAAGGGAAAGATTCGAGGACAACACCTCGTAATTTTGAACCACGGTCAGATGACGAAGCAACACCTGAGCTGGCACCCCACTCTCCAAACTTCCACGCCAACCCAACGTGAGGACTTTCGGCCACGACAGATTTAAGGTGCACCAGCCGCCTCTACACCATACGTTTACAAACATCCATGCCCGGACCCGGATTCGAACCAGGAACCTTCCGATCTAGAGGCTAACACCTTAACCACTATACCGGTTGGTCGGCACCAACTAAATGAGAAAGGAACTTTGGTAGATAATTTAGATGAATGTAGTCAAAAGGTTTTTTTTTTATTCAGTCAAAATATTAATTTTCATGTAAACTTTAGCGTGATGAAAACCGAATTCACACAAGAATGATGTCAAGTTAAAAATACATGTTTGAAGCAAATGGTATTGGTAATTTTAGTTAACGTCGTACTAGAGCAACACAACGGGCTATTGACGACTATCCGGGATCAGTCCCTTAAGGGAAAGATCCAAGGACAACACCTCGTAATTTTGAACCACGGTCAGATGACAAGCTGAGCTGGCACTCCACTCTCCAAACTTCCACGCCAATCAATGTGAATTGAAGCAAAGGTAAGGTAATGTAATTTTAATCAACGTCGTAATAAAGAAACACAACGGGCTATTGACGACGGTCCGGGATCAATCCCAACGGGAAAGATCTGAGGACAACACCACCACATTTTGAACCACGATCAGATGACGGTTGCTTAGCTTCAATCATGTGAGAATTAGAAAAATTCGGCGCGTTCAGTATGTTCAGATCTGAATACAAAAATCATCCATTCATCGTTTAGGTTTGGCCGACCAACAATTATGGTAATGGTAATGGTAATGGTAATTTTAGTTAACGTCGTACTAGAGAAACACAACGGGCTATTGACGACTGTCCGGGATCAATCCCTTAAGGGAAAGATCCGAGGACGACACCTCGTAATTTTGAACCACGGTCAGATGACGAAGCAATACCTGAGCTGGCACCCCACTCTCCAAACTTCCACACCAACCCAACGTGAGGACCGGTATAGTGGTTAAGGTATTAGCCTCTAGATAGAAAGGTTCCTGGTTCGAATCCGGGTCCGGGCATGGATGTTTGTAAGCGTATGGTGTAGAGGCGGCTAGTGCACCTTCTATCTGTCGTGGCCGAAAGTCCTCACGTTGGGATGGTGTGGAAGTTTGGAGAGTGGGGTGCTAGCTCAGGTGTTGCTGACCGTGTTTCAAAATTACGAGTTGTTGTCCTCAGATCTTTCCCTTAAGGGATTGATCCTGGACCGTCGTCAATACCCCGTAGTGTTGCTTTAGTATGTACGTTAACTAAAATTACCATTACCATAACCACGAGGTGTTGTCCTCGGATCTATTCCTTAAGGGACTGATCCCGGACCATCGTCAATAGCCCGTTGTGTTGCTCTAGTACGACGTTAATTCAAAATTACCAATTACCGTTTCGATTGGTTGAGCTTTGTGGACCAATTGCCATACTTGGCCAGCACAAGACAACGTCAAAATAATACACAAACACATACAATTAAAGTTTTACTTACGCAGAAGTGAGAAATACACTCATAGAAGAGTCGAATGTGATAGGAATCGAACCTGCGTCGCTCATAAATCACAGGTTGCTATCGGACTGGACAAAACCATTGAACAACGACGGACCCTATTCATCATTTGAATTAGGATATTCCCTTCAGGATTGAGAAAGGGTTGCAAGTTCGAATCCAACCAAAGATCGTCGTGTACAAAGGGGCTGGTGCACGTTAAATCTGTCGTGGCCTTAAATGTCCTCACGTTGAAGTAGGGTGGAAGTTTGGAGAGTGGGGTGCCAGCCCAGGTGTTGCTTCGTCATCTGACCATGGTTCAAAATTACGTGGTATGGACCTCGGATCTTTCCCTTATGGATTGACACCCAACCGTTGCCAATAGCCCGTTGTCTTTCTCCAGTGTGATGTTAACTAATATTCCTACCTACCTATTGTTAAGGGGTAATGGGTAATTTTTAATTAACGTCTTACTAGAGCAACACAAAGGGCTATAGACAACGGACAGTAGGGAAGTGATCCCGGGCTATTGACAACGATCCGGGATCACTTCCTTAAGGGAAAGATTCGAGGACAACACCACGTAATTTTGAACCACGGTCAGATAACGAGGTAACATTTGAGGTGGCACGACACTCTCCAAACTTCCACACCAACCTAACATGAGGACTATCGAACACGACAGGTTTTAGGGAGCACCAGCCGCATCTACACCATACGCTTACAAACAACCATGCACTGACCTGGATTCGAACCAGGAACCTTCCTGCATTCGGTGATTTATGTGTTCTGTGTGTTGATAATTGGCAACTTTTAGTTAACGTCGTACAAGGGTAACACAACGGGCTACAGACGACGGTCCTTACGTTCCTTCATTTAATCTAATTTCAAAGACTTATAGTCTGATTATAAAAACCGTTAGTAGTGAGTAATGGTAATGGTAATTTTAATTAACGTCGTACTAGAGCAACACAACGGGCTATTGATGACGGTCCGGGATCAATCCCCTAAGGGAAAGATCGAGGACACCATCACGTAATTATGAACCATGGTCAGATGACGAGGAATACCTGAGCTGGCACCCCACTCTCCATACTTCCATACCAACCCAACGTGAGGACTTTCGTCCACGACAGATTTAAGATGCACCAGCCGCCTCTACATCATACGCTTAAAAACATCCATGCACTGACCCGGATTTGAACCAGAAACCTTCAGATCCAGAGGCTAACACCTTAACCACCAGATCAGTTGGCCGGTGTTAGTAGAGAGAGAGAGGAGACACATACACTCTTAAAATAAAATAAAATTGGCCCAAAATCTCTTCAAGGTAGATCGGTTAAAATATTTGTTAACAAAGGTATTTTTAGTTCAAGGAAAAGTTCTTTAAATCACTCGGATCTTTCCTGTTAGGGCTGATACCGGATCTTTAAATCCCTAGTCATTAATCTTTTCACACCACTGGTAAAAATAAATCAAATGAATATTCATAAATTTATTTCTCGTCTGACCGTAATTCGAAATTACGTGGTGTGGTCCTCATATCTTTCCCTTCAGGTTTTAGCCGACCAACCGGTCTGGTGGTTATGGTGTTAGACTCCAGATCGGAAGGTTCCTGGTTCGAATCCGGGTCAGTGCATTTGTATTTGTAAGCATATAGTGTAGAGGCGGCTGGTGCACCTTAAATCTGTCGTGGCCGAAAATCCTTACGGAGAGTGGGTTGCCAGCTCAGGTGTAGCCTCGTCATCTGACCGTTGTTCAAAATTATGTTGTGTTGTGTCTTCGGATCTTTCCCTCAGGGGATTGATCGCGGACCTTCGTTAATAACCCCTTTGTTGCTCTAGTACGACGTTATTTACTACTCCTCTAACTCCTGCTAGACCGAAACCACGAGTCCATTCGCCAGCACCAAGTCATACACCAAAAGAGATTCAGAAAACAGGTCGTCTCGGGACAACCCTAGGCACCCGAGAATGTGTGCTGGGGAGGCCTGGTCAGACTTTCATTTAAGGCAAACAAGATTTATCTTGTGACAAAAGCAAAATGTGAGACACAGATGCCACTGAAAAAGCGGGAGAGCGCTGTCTGAATATGTCTGTCGCAATTGGTATCAAGAGATCTTCCGGGGATCCCCACGGACACAATAGCTCCTGCGTAACATTTCGGTGCAGATCGTGATTGACTGGGAAATTTCCTTTAGGACTGCTAGAATCTTACATTAGATTGGCGATAAGAATGAGAAGCGGCTCAATCCCACGATAGTACTTTACGCAAGTCCAACTTGATTGGCTAGTTTCACGGGCTTGGCTTCACTTGGATATCTCGCCAATCTGATTGTTGCAGTAACCATTTCATTTTTAATATGAGCGTTGTTTCGTAGAAATACAATACTTACACTAGCGCCTCAGCGTACAGCGTAAGTGTCCGACAAGTTGACTCTGATTTGCTCCTCATATATAAGTTGTAAGGTTGTTGTTAGTAGTATTTCTTGCCAACTTATATTAAGGGTACTTATACTTTAAAGAGCTTTTTTTTGTGAAGAAACGATGGCCTAATGGCTAAAGTCAACTACCTTAGAGCAGCTTCGGCAGCGGCGGATGGCTTCACGAGTTCGAACCCAGCTGGAGGAAAAATTTTTAGATCCTCCAAATTATTTTTCAAAAATTCCAATTTATTTCCTTTTCATTCTAATTTACTTTTCCTAATTTTTAATACCTTTTTTTTCCCAAGCTTTCGTTGATTTTACATAAATAATCTAAGAACCACTCCTGAACTCACTACCAGCTGATATTTTTCCGCCACTCTGCCGTCCCCTTTGCTTTAGGATGATGGTGTCGTATCCACAGCTGGCTTAGGACCATTCTGATGTTACAAAAAGCATACATAAAACACTGACTTATATAATTATTAACTAATATAATAAAAGGATACAATTTTCGGCTCCCACCTCTACCCACCCATAGCCATGGATCTGAAAAGAAAGCAGAAAGGAAGAGATAAATCGCCAACAACTATAAACCTTGATGACATACGTATCTAGGTCATGTGATCCGATTAGCCAATCAAGTTGGACTTGCGTAAAGTACTATTATGGGATTGAGGCGCCTGTTAAGAATGGCTTAGGTGCTTCCTTAGTCGTTACGATGAGGAAATTTCTCAGTCAATCACGATATCCACCGAAATGGTACGCAGGAGCTAGTGTCCATCACTGCCCCAAACAAAGAACAGCACAATTTTACATCCATGCCCTGACACCGGATTCGAACCAGGAACCTCCACGATCCAGAGGCGAACACCTTAACCACTAGACCTGGTTGGTCGGTCTCTTTCTTATATTGCAGTCTTCGTTTAATTGGATGTTTGCAATGGAATGAAAATTGTAATGATAACTTTTAATTAACGTCCTACTAGAGCAACACAGAAAGCTATTGACGACGGTCCGTGATCAATCCCCTAATGGAAAGACCGAGGACAACACCACGTAAAATTGAATGGAGGATTTTACACACATACATTTCAGATATCGAACCAGCATATCCTTAACTTATTGAGCTGTAAAAATCCATTTGATTGCCGAAGTTCAGTATTTATCGACTTGAAATGAGTACTGCGGTTAGACAATTTTTTTTTCTAGCTGCCCGTCGCCTTTCTAGTAAAACGTTCTGGCTTAAATTTGGTGCTGAAACTAAAGAAACTTGCTTCCTCTCACAAATTCGATTCGGTATGCCCACTGCGCTAGCAGTCTTCGAGTTGTAGGCGATGCAGGTTCAATTCCTGTCTGAGTGCATTCCTTCTTGGGTGTACTTCTTTCTTCTGGGACAGTAAAACTTTCATTGTGTGTGTCTATTGCTTGGTTCTGTATGTTTGTGTCTGGCGCAGATCATGACCAAATGTGGCCCAAATCCTCCTCTATGATAAAACCTTAAAACCTACCATCTCACAAAAGCGAATTTTTAGTTCGAAACTCTATGTGCATGTGTTGGCAACGCTAATAATTGTTTTTGTTTTCTGTTTATGTAATTTGTTCTCGAAATTCAAACGTGATTGATGTCAGCAAAAACGAATGTTTATAAATCAAAATCTACACAGTTAAAATCAAGAAAGTAATTATCTGCAATATGGGTAGAGCGAAACGATGAATAATAAAGTAACTGAGGTTTGTATAGTTTTTGTGTTGAAACTGTTTCCATCTTCTAACATTTTCTGAAAAGTGCGCGAAAAGATTTTTCTAGAGCAATTTGAAGAAATTATTTTATTTATTTATGGAGTGCATTTGAAGTTTTCCAAAAAATCATTTTCAATGAAGTCTTAGCATTCTGAGGTTTTGAACTCCAGTTTATTTCTAAAATAAGATAGTTTTTGTAATTTAATGTATATGGTTTGTCTGCGTAGATAATGCTTCCAATTCCTTTTGCACTGTTTTGCTTACCATTTTCGAAAAAATGTTTTGTTTTAGTGTTTTGTTTCTTACCTCAACTCTTCAACCTGACCCTTGTGAATTTTTATTTTGTGAACAACGAAAGAAATCTTAATCCAACTAGAATTTCGAGTCCAAAGATTCCTTGTATCAAATAGTTGTGCAAAACTCATTTGGTTTTAAAGATTTGGGTGCTTCAAAAGGGTGGTGAGAAAGAATTCATTTTCAAAAATTTTCTACTTCATTAATTTCATATTAAATAGTTATACATCCATTTTGTGTTTGACTTGGTTTTACATGTAATTTAAATAACAAAATGTGTAATTGAATACAGTTTCTGTTTTTTGTATTTAAAATTACAAGTTTCTCTCAGCCATCGCTGCATCACTTCCCTATGTATATCAATTTTTCTTGCCCCTTAAGAAATATAATGTTTTGAAGGTTGAGTGCTAATTTTGAAGTACCAAAACATTGATCTCTTAATTCTGTTGGAATATTTTTATTAACGGCAGTCATTTCTTCATCTAGGTATAAGGTTTTCGCGTACTTAATTTATTTTAACCAGTCTCCACTAACCACTAAATTCTACTTTTTCCAAGGAGATTACTAATTAAATGTATTTTTACACATTTTGAATTGGATTCCTAGTGCAATGTTCCTGTGGTACTAAGCAATTAATGATTCAAAGATTTAAGATACACAGCTTGAAGATGATGCAGATTGTTTATTGGACTTTGTGTCATAAATCTCAAAATATATTTCCAGTATAAAGAATTTAAAACCATGTATGCAAAGTATCCATGATGTATTTTATAAATTTCAGGAGGGATGTTTCAAAAGTTCTGGGAATTGCAATCCACCTGAATAATGCAGAGCTAATGACTAATACTCTTAAGTTCTGACATTTTTCAAATGTAAATTTTGCAACTATGAAGATTTTGTAAATTCTCATTAGTAATTCCTAATGTAAATTCTCTGAAAAAAAGGGCTTATGGAAGAGAGGCACCCCCAACGACTCATTTGTTTCCAGAATTGAAAAATACTTTACGTTAAGAGCGATTTCAGGACAAATATGACCTAAATGAGCTGTAAACCAGTGAGCAAAAGAATGGTTATCAAAGGTTTTTAGACAGTACAAAAAAACTTTTTGTGCTGGGACAAGTGCATTTAGTTTAACAAAAGTTATATTTAAGAATTATGTTACAAAATTTATTAAAATAAAAATTTATTACACAGTTCCCAGAACTTTAGAAACATCTCATTATAATAATGTTTGATGTATGAAATGAGGAAATGACAATCATACTTTTAATTTCAATTGAAAAACATAAAGTTGTTAGCATTGTATTAAGTTCATGTATGTGTTTTGATATTTAAAATAATTTTCAATAAATATTTTAGGGTATCCAGAGCTCCAGCTTAGCATTTCTTAACTTGCAACAAAGGCAGAATGTACCGAAAAGCAAGCCTGAAGAAGAATATGTACAGAAAGCTTGGAATACTTGTTCTGCAGGCTTTGGTGGGAATAACTTAGCTTACAAAGAACAGCCTAAGAAGAAATTTAACTTTAAGTCAGAAAATATTGGTACAGTTTAAAATTTTTTTATTATATATTGATGCCAACTTATCGATTTGTTTGTAAATTTTTGTGGAATAGATGTATATACTTCTATGAAATCAGAAGAAGCTTAGAAATAGGGATTTTATATCAGAAAAACATGGAAAGGTATTTAAAATAAGCTGCATTTGTTCAATGATCATACAATGCCATTTCCCTGCAAGAAGGCATATGACTGCAGGAGTAGGGGAACCCATTTGCTCATAGTTAGTGAAGCTTACAGTGTAAAGGGCTGTGTGGCAATCACTTGAATGATTACCTACTTTTACCAACTCATAATCATTGCCATGCTTCTGGCATCAAATAAGAAACTTGGTGTCAGAAACCATATGGGAGGCCAAAATGGAGGAAGGCAATGTTTACTTTTACCCTGGTCATTTATTTTGCAAGTAGATGCTGTAAGACTGCTAACTTGCCAAAGCCAGGTTAACTTATTTGTACTATTATTTATTAACTTTATACCTTCACACTTGTTTGTCAGTATTTGGTTGTGAACTTATTATTTAACACTAAATTGAATTTTGATAAAATTCTTCTGAACTTTTGTTTTATCTATGTAGGTTGAAACTGTACTGTGAAAACTAATACTAGTAACATTTTTATTTAATGTTTTTTCGCAACTGAATTAGTTTTTTTAGTTATTAAATTAGCCATTTGTTTCCCAAGTAGATACATTTTCTATCTCTTTACTTTTATGTATTTATGTGAATAACATGCAGGGCAGAAATATTGTCAAAACAATGTGACTAAATTTGATTTTATTGAATATTTTGTTTGAGCATAATTCCAATTTCTGCTTGATCTTAGCTAATACACACTAGGAAAGTTTTACTGACTCAGAAGAGAGAAATATAACCAGGTTATGTTGCATAAATCAAACCTGTGCCTCCTACTGGATATAGTATGCCAATTATGCTGTCCTTTGAAACAAAATTAACTCTTATACCTAAGAAGTGAAGATTTGATAGTTTTTCGATTGATAATCACTTGGATTAAAATATATTTTTAATTCAGAGCACAAATACTGAATGAAATATAATTTTGAACTCTTCTAAATGTATAAAAAAAATCGTTTGTATTTATTCTATTTCCTTTCTAATTATTTTTAAAGTAAAATGTGTAATGGTTTGTGTGAAGGGTATGGTTTGATTTATTATGTTATTGTGGCTGCAAATTCTCTATAAATTTGCTACAAGTTAATTTTAGTGAAGCTCATGAGTAAATTGTTTTAGAAAAAAAAAGTTATTTATGATGTTAATGGAACACACTACATATTCATTCAACATTGTAATTGAGACACTGGTGTAAGCGTGAAAGTAAATCTGTTTGGTTATGATGAAATGAATGTATGATTTCAAATCTAAATCAGAATAGAAGTAACTGAAAAAGTGTAAAACTAAAATTTTATCAGAACTTGTAAGTAGTTTACCAGGACAATTGTTTTATCACATTAAAAAAGAAAATGATTATATTATTGGAATATTAATTTTTTACGGTTCTAATGCAAGGAGTCGTTACACTATCTGTTAGTTATTCAGTTTGAAAATTTTCTGTTTTGTGTATATCTTATCAACTGGATAGGTCCTTAACTGAGCTTTTGGAAGTTTGGTGAAAAACACTAATGTCAAGAAGTGTTATAAATTCCAACCATCATGTTCAGAAAAGGTATTTTGCTAATGTGAAAACTTTTTAAAACTTAAATCTTTTCATCTACAGATCCCTGACTATCTGTCCAACTTTAATTTCAGCAGCATTACTGTGGACTATATAATCCTATGTGTATATAATTCTCCATAATTTTCTAGAGTAATCAAAAATATTTTCCATTCTAGGTGAAAACTTATTTTCTGTTGAAAGAAATCCAGAAACTCTGCATTGTAGACTTTCGGGAGCTGATTATAAAGCAATAAAGAGAAAATCAATGTTGGAAATCGGAAATATTGATACAGATTTCTTCCCACCTCCAATTAAAAGCTCATGTTTTGACACTCAGTTGCTCAACTCTGCTCAGTTCCTCCTGAGTCTTAACACTGAGATGGGACACAAAGAAAAACGGAAGTCTGACAGCCTTTGTGTGACTAAGAAACAAGGCAATCCCTTACAGAGCATTGAAAATCCCTTTAAGAAAGACTTTGCCAATGTAACTGTGAAACTTCCAGTAAAAGTGTGTCCTGAGTTGTATAAAACTTTAGTCTCCAATATCCTTCCAGAGCAGTCAATAGAGCAAGAAAATGTGCATAAGAAAAGAAAAGTCACTGATGGTGTTTTCATCGACCCATCTCTAAATTTTCCACCTCCTTGCTCTGTGAAGGAAGTCGTAAGAAAGAAAATTGTTCCTTCAAATCTTCATCATTCAGATTCATTCACTGAAGCTACCCATAAGAAAAGGGTATATGATTCTACAACATCTACTAGAGTGTATCAATTTGAAGAAGAGATTAATAAGCACTCCAGCTCTTTAATTTTTCATTCCAATGCCAAAAGTCCTGTGAATAATCTAAATGCCTCTGTAAGTTTTCACTCTAAAGATTATTATCAATCTTTTAATGGCATTCACACACAATTTAATTTAAGGTCTTTTAAAATTCATCTTACAATTCCCAAATCATGCTATCCTTCCTCATCGTAGGAGGGGACTGTCACTGGGTGGAATGAGCAAAGTCTGTCTGGAGATTTTTCTCCAGATGGCGTAAATGCCATTCGGTTTAGCCCAGCTTAAGCTGGCAGTCTGGAGGTAAAGTCCAACTTAGACCTTCAGGGGTCTTGGGGACTGCCCAAGGAGGGTTCTTCAGATGTTCTTGGGGTGCCTATTTCTTTCTTTCTTAGCATGAGTTTTTCTCCAAAACAAAAATTTGAAACAACTCAATGTGGCAAATTCCTCCCAATCATAACTAGAAATAATAATATATAAATATATATATATAATATATAGAAATATAATCATAACTATCCTTGTATTACAAAAGAAAGGACTCAAATGACTTTACAATAGTAAAAAAATATCTTGAATGCAAGGGAGAATGCATCTTTAGTAATAACATTCATTCCTGCATTGAAGTTAACATTTCCTGTATTGGAATTGGCGCAGATTCGATTCCTCCATGGGTGTATTCTTTACTTTGTCAGTAAAATTTTCATTGCATGTGCAGTATTACTTGATATTGTTTGTTGCATGTCTTGCATGGCATGGCCAAATATGGCCCTTGTGCCATAAAACTTATTATTTTGTTACCTGTTCTAAAAATATCAAAATCGTGTTGCAAAAGTTGTTTGTTTAGCGCAAGTTTGGGGTTATGAAAGTTCTCAGTTATAATTTAGGAGTGTCATTTTGCAGTATAACATTTTTACACAATGTAAAAAAGGAAAATATTTCACTTTGATGTAGCATTCGAATGTTAAACTAATTTTCAATTGATTTCATATACATTGCCAATTGAAAAAGAAACATTTTGCACTTGCATGTTTATTTGTTTAATTCATTGATTTTTACCTCAAAATATGTTTGTTTCATGCAATATTCTAATTTACAGAAAGTTTATTTGAACAATTCCTCAACCAGCAAAGGGAGCAATTGGGTCCAATCACTTCAATTGACTCTTTCAGAACAAGATGAATCAGATCATCAGGAGAAAATGAAGAAAAAGAAACTTCATAATTTGCTACAGTAAGCGATTTCATTCCTTTGTTCTAGTTCTGTTCTTTATATGTAAATGGTTATATTTTGTCCTAAGTGGCAAGATTTTAATGTGCAAGATATGAATTGATATTCTTTTGTATAAGCTTTACATAAAATATAAATTTCTAGAGATAAAATCTCAAGTAATCTTGCTCCTGAAAAAATTTCTTGTCTGTCTGGTCTTAAAAATGATTCTGTTTCATGTTTTTCATTTTAACACCTTTAATTTCAATTTTCCATATGAGTTTGAAGCTATTGACACACAATCAGTACTAAATATACATTAACTTTCATGTTTATTAGTGCTTTTTTTATTTGTTGCTTTTACAGGTTTTTAGTGTTCAGTTTTAGTTTTGCTGTTAATCATAATTTGATTGTTAGTCATTTTGTTAAAACTCTTATAATCTGAGCTTTCATGAGTAGAAGTATGCTATTAAATCAGCTTATGTTATAAATTTTATTCAGCCAACCTTAGGATAATTCTGTCTTTTAATTTTTTTACAGAATATGGTATAACATTATAAATGTGTACTTATCCTTTTTAAGTATGAAAGTGAATTATTTCCATTGATGGAGTAATACTGATAAGGAATATATCAGTGTCTACTGGCCCCGAAATTGGGAAAACTGGTCCCAAAAATCCAAAAAAGTCCCGAAATCATAAATTTTGTCCCGAAAACTTATCTCTTCTTTACTATCAGAAAAAAGTCCATTTATGGAAGAAAGAAGAAAATTAAGTCGAAAACCAAAGGTAGCTGCAACTGAACTTAAACAAGGGAAAATAAGAAAATTGAAAATAATGCAAACTGAAATGAAAATGGTATAACTCCCCCAATTCAACCACATTCATAGAGTTTTTTTTAAAATACACAAATGCATATATAATTTTTTTTTACCAACTTCATTTGATGCATAAAACATAAAAATAAAAAAATTGCACTACGAAAGGTTTTTAAAGTAATTGCTGATTTTTTTTCTCAATTTTTAATAAAATTTTAAGTTTTCAGAAAACAAAAATAATGAATATAATATAGAGTATTGTTTTAATGACATGATTTATGGGTTATCTTTATTTTTTAAATTTTATTTAGAAAGCAGCTTATTAAAGCTGAAATTTGATACTGGAGTCCTCTTTTCTCGAGATTCGACTGAAAGCAATAATAAAAGATATGATTTTAATGTATGATTGCATCTAACTGACACACATAATCATGTAAAATCAGATCTTGCATTTATTTTAGAAAGTACCTTAAAGGTCCCTGAAATCAGGGTGGTAACAGAACCTGGAAAACCGGGAAATCAGGGAATTCTCAGGGAACTTTTTATTTCTGGAAAAATCAGGGAAATCTCAGGGAAAATTTCCAAATTTTACAAAAAATCAGGGAAATTTTGACAGCTTAAACGTCTACCATTATCGTTTGTCCTATTTAGAGATGCGCGATTACGAGTGCTTTTGAGAATCGAATAAATCTTATTCGCCGAAATTGTAATTAGAATTAAGAACCATAGCGTCGTAATTTTTGAATGCCGCTGACGTTTTTTACTCGGCTGCAGCGTCTTGTCGCCGTGAGACTAACGATACAACTTGTGGGATACAATTTGAAATTTGTGTAACAAATGATGTTTATTGTGTATTAAATTAATTATTTTTGTTTGCAATTACATTTTTGTAGAATTTTTTATGTATATTTGCATTTGGTTTCGATGAATAGTATGACAATGTAGTGTCTGGTGTAAAAAGTTCATACAATATTTTGCATTTTTTCTAAAGTTTTTTCAATTTTAATTTAAAAAATTCCATTAAGGTTTCCAACCCTTACAGTAACAATTAAAATATCTGTAGAGAAAAAATACAAAATATTTGTCAAGAATGATTCTTTTACACCCTCTGACCCTAAATATTTAAAAATAGTGTTGTGTGGACGCTGTATATCGATACCAATCACGGATCACATTTATAAAGGGAATAGTTAAATCAGGGAAATTTTTGTGAGACTATCAGGGAAATCATGGAAATATCAGGGAACTTTATTTCTAGGATTTTGTTGCCACCCTGGAAATGGACCTACATAAATTTAGTAGACATCCTGTGTATAGATATAGAGCAGGTTTCCTCACACATTCCTTGTTTCTATCATTAATTGATCATTTCATTAATTTCATCACAATTAAAGAAGTTTATTAAAGTGCCTGTGGATGTTGTAGATGTCTTGAAGGTACTCAAATATTGATGACTGCTTCAAATAGCTCTAACTTATTCAGCATGTGCTACATGCTTGTAGTGTAGTATAGTATCTATTATTTTTATAGAACCTAAAATCTTAGCGCAGAATTATTAAAACTAGACTATTAATCCTAGTGTGTAATTGGTAAAACAAGACTTAAATTATTTAACATCCAAAGCAAACTTTTTTTCAATGTTCAATCAGCAGTGTCAATCATTCTATCATACACTTGTCATTTCATTTGTTCATATTTCATTTTGTTGCCGACCAACCGGTCTAGTGGTTAAGGTGTTGGCCTCTGGATCGGAAGGTTCCTGGTTTGAATCCGTGGTCAGGGCATGTATGTAATTGTGCTGGCCTCTGTTAAGGGTAATAATGGTCACCCAGTGGGTACTCCTTCACAAATGACCATTGCTTATGCTGCCACAACCAAAAGGCATTAGGATAATATTCCTATCCGCCTCCACTGGAAAAAAAATATTTAATTTTGTTCGAATTACTATACAGCAACCTCTTGATATATTGTGCTTCCTTGGGGACAACAAAAACAATGATTAATTTAGAAAAACGTTTTATTAAGGACCAAGCAAAACTTATCTGAGTTTAAAAATGTGTGAAGCTGCAAGTTTAGTATAAAATCAGTGATTAAGGCTTTTTTAAATAATTCTAAATGCATTTATTGTTTGTTACCTACATTAGATGTATTAAGAGAAATTCTTGTTAACATTTTTGAGATACCCAAACCTTTTATCCATTTCAGCTTAAGATAACTGCTTGTAAAACTTAGAGCCTCTAATTCTAAAGAAACAATTAAAAAAAGGATTGCTGTATATCATTAAGGTTTTTTTTCTAGAGCACCAAAAAGTATTTTCTAACAGAAATTTGAATTTTCATTCTTAAAAACATTCCAAGAAGAAAGCAAATGATGTTTATGTCAAGACATTCATCCACGATATTTGTTTGCAAATCCTTGAAAGATTTGTTATATATTCCAACCTAGATGTATACTGGACATTTAGGAGTCAATTAAATTTTACAATCGACATAATTAAGTAAGAATTACAAAAATGTCTTAATAATACAGTAATTAATCAGTTTACAAATCATGTGATTGAAAAAATTCACATTTTTTTTTCAGAGGTGGCTATGCTGAACAACTGTTAAAGCTTCAAAGACGAGTGCAATCTGAAAAAATTATTTGGGAACACAAGATGGACAAGAACAAAGAAAAGGGTACTAACAGCTTTTATGATTGTTTTTAGTGATTTATCATTTTGTGTACTACTGTTATAAAATTAGTGATGTTAAATCTTTGTGCATTATAAATCTAAACTTTTTGATTTTATTCAAATTGAAAATTTTAACTTACAGTGAATTAAAATAAACACTAAATTTGAATGGAAAAATATTATTTATATAGGTTTTGTCAACAATTGTACAACTCGCTGCATGAAGTACAATCGCAGGGGGAAAAAAACCAAACCACCTCCTTTATTTCGAGTACTATTCATACTAGAGCAAATTCAAAGGTAACATTCAATGGGGAATAATGTTCTCTACAAATTTTGCATCCATAAACATTTCATATCAAGTTTTGCACAAAGAAATTTCTAATGGAAACACAGTGTTTTGATGCCATAATCACATCCTGCGTAGTTAAATTAGTGTAAATATGAAATTTCTTGACGACTTTATATCCTAAGATATTCAATCCTAGAGTTGGTGTCAATTTCAGAGATTATCTCCTCATAGAAAGTGGGCTGCGATAACCCGTTTGGAAAATATCGGATCAGCAACCGGAGGGTTGCTAGTACGAATCCAACCATAGACTGTTGTGTACAAAGAGGGCTGGTGCACGTTAAATCCACTGTGGTCTCAAATGTCCACAAGTTGGTATTGTGTGGAAGTTTGGAGTGTATTAGGTGTAACCTCATCATCTGACCATGGTTCAGAATTACATGGTGCTGTCCTCAAATCTTTACCTTTAGGATTAATCCTGGACCAATCCTGGTTGCCCATTGTGTTGCTCCAGTGCAAATTTAGTTAAAATTACTACCTACCACATTGAAATTCATGGATCGAGATTAATTGTAGTTATCACTATCGGAATTTTAAATTTGAACTCTATTACAAAGTATTTTTTAGTGATCCGATAATTATTATGTATTTACTATGCTAGTGTGAACAATCCAAGAATTATTAAGGTTTGTCAGACGTTTTTTACACCTTTGGTTGCTTCCTAAAATCGCAATGATGAAGAAAATTTAAAGTAGTGCAAAAACTAGTAATCAAAATGAGCTGAAAGATTTGCTTGGTCAATGACCATGCAAAATATAAGCTCAAATGACCATTGGTCATATTAAAAGTTCTGAATAAGTTCCCATCAAAATATAAAAAGGTTCCTATTCTTATTTTTCAAAAATTAGTTTAATTATTATTGCATACTAAAACTTCTCTCGCAATAAAAACCATTAAAGGAAATAAATCCCCAGGGAATGATCTCATTTTTGGTGAAATGGTAAAACATTTTGGCAAGAGTGCAAGAAAATGCTTGTTGACTATCCTCAATAAATCATGGAATTCAGGGAAGCTACCAAAGGCATGGAAAACCTCTATCCTCGTGCCTATCCTTAAACCAAATAAATCAGCTACTGAGTGTAAGAACTACAGACCGATTGCCCTCACCAGTATTCTCTGCAAGGTGATGGAACGAATTATACACTCTAGAATTATGCAAATTTTACTAGTCAACAGAACGATAAACTTTTATCAGACAGCCTACAGAAGACAACACTCCACCGAAGACCAACTTTTCTATTTCTGCCAATCTGTAATAGATGGCTTTCAGGAAAGGCTACCAAAAAAGACCATTGCTATTTTTCTCGATATGTCCTCTGCATTTGATAGTGTTTGGAGACAGAAACTCATAGTACTTGCACATCAGTATGGTATTGGAGGAAAAGCGCTTATTTGGATAAACGATTTCTTGAGGGACAGAAAAATCAGAGTACGCTACAATGGATGTTTGTCTAAGAGCAGGAAGATCTATGCCGGAGTTCCCCAGGGCTCTGTACTAAGCCCTCTCCTTTTCTTACTATACGTAAATGACATACATCCTAACCTTGACAAAGATGCCAAAGTTGCCTGCTATGCTGATGACATCGTAATCTGGCACTCCAGCAGAGATTTTCATAAAACTGAAACTGTGCTTCAGAATTCTCTGGATAGAATCGTAAGGTGGACGCAGAACTTAAAATTAAAAATCAATGCTGAAAAGACTACTGTTTGTGTTTTTTCAACAGACAGGAAACATAGAAATATGATGGAACCAGAATTATATATTGATGGAAAACGTATAATTAAAACAGCAAACCCGAAATACTTAGGAATTACCCTGGATGCTGAATTAAGATTTACAGAGCATGTCAAAACTTGTGCTGATAGAGCTTTGAAGAAATTAAAGATCATTAAAAGTCTCTGCGGTACAAATTGGGGAACTTCTCCCATGACACTAAGAACAACGTACACCTCCCTAATCAGGCCGATCATGGAATACGCTTCGCCTATTTGGGCCCATGCTTCCAAAACCGTCCTGGAAAGTTTGGAAAGCGTCCAAGCAAGAGCTGCAAAAATCGTTGTTGGTGCAGTTTCTTCTACTAACAACTTAAAAATAATCAAGCAATGTGGCCTTGAGAGCCTTGAGAAAAGAAGACGTTTTAATGTGATAAAATTCACAAACAAGGCAAGAAGTCGTGTACCTGAACATATTTCTAGGAGAACCTTTGAAAATTTTAACAGCCGCACACGACTGAAAAGGTCATCTCCTGTTCAATTTGACACAGAAATTAGGGAAACTCTTGGCCTTGAACATTACAAATTTCTTATCCTTCAAGAGCCTATTGTCCCTTCCGAACTTCCCACGAATACCAAAATTATATTAAACCTTCTGGAGCCATGCAATAAAAAAGAGTTGGCCGATGTCATTAAAGCAAAAGGACTCAGAACTGTTGAGCAGTATCCAAGGAAAACTTTTGTCCACGCTTACACTGACGGCTCTTCTGATGAAACTATCACTAATGGAGGTTCCGGGGTTTTCCTGATTGCTCCAAGTGATACAGTTCATCAACGAAAAATTGGTGCAGGAGCTATTGCGTCCAACTTCACTTGCGAACTTCTAGCTATTGTAGAGGCACTTGACCTGTATAAAACCCTTCCTGCTTCTGAGCAGGCTGAGGGTGTAGTTATTTTCTGTGACTCAAGAGCTGCCCTACAAGCAATACTAAAAAGAGACTCCTCGATCATCAGCAGAATATGCTCCCACCTAAGAGAAATTCAACATTTGGGAAAGATCTGCACACTCCAGTGGTTGCCCGCACACGTTAATATATCAGGCAACGAGACTGCAGACCAACTAGCAAAAGAGGCTAGAAATCTAAACAATGAGGACAATGTGAATGTCACCCTGCTGGACGCAAATGCCCTAGCTAACTTCAAATTGAGAGAACCTTCGATCTCAATTAAGCATCAGCTCTGTAATATCAATGAGGATAGAGTAATTACCAAAACCATAGCCAGGTTAAGAACAGGTCATTACAGAGAAATGAAGATTGACAGCGAGGGTAATAGATCTTACAGAAAGTGTAATAACTGCCCAGATATGGAGTTAACACCAGCTCACATTTTCGAATGTCCAGCAATAATTGCGGATCTATTTAAAGTCGGGGTCCTTTTCTCGGAACCGAACCTGTACGAGGACAATATAGTCGATATTGCTAGAGCTGTGATAACTGCTCATGGCATCATTTGAACAAGACTCGTCGTAGACACGACATCATCATCATCATACTAAAACTTTTTTTGAAATAAAATATTGTGGCATTTTGTTTGGGTTATTTAACAGTAGCATTGTACAAAATATCAGCTTAATAGGTATATTATTTAGGAAGATGTGCATAAAAGTGTAAGTAACTAATGTAATATTAGGAGGGTTGATTTTTCTGTACTCGTAACTTCGAAAGATATGACCTGAAATTTGGTATCTGAGTTAAATATTGATATAGATTTGTAATCAGGTACCTGTTGCAAATTATGAAGTTGGTGTTCAATTTAATATGAAGACGGGCCAATTATACAAATTTTGAGCATTTGAATTTATAGAAGACGTTACTTCCTGTCAAAACGCCATCTTTGACTGCTAAAATTGCTCGAATTAAGTGTAGGGGTGGTGCGTTTTTTATTCCGCAATTGTACATCTTTCCTTGACACAAAATTTTCCTGTATGGTTTTATGTAGTTCACATTTTGCTTTTGTGGTTGTGGCAATCTTGTTTTTGCTCATAAACAATGTAACCTGCATTTGGTGACCAGTGGACTGAAATTTCATGGAGAAATGAAATTCACTACTGTTTGATATGTTAGTTTGAACTGTGGGTGTCCATTAGAATAGACAAACAAGATGACCTGAATGACTAACCTGTATGTCTGAAGATGCTAGTTGGTGGGTAGTTGAACTTATGTACCACTGGCACATCACAACAGGTAATTGGTGATGGCACAAGATAATTTCCAAAGGGAAAGGTATTTGAATAATGCATAGTAATTTTGAACCATGGGCAGATGACTAAGTCAACGCTGGCTTCCCAATCTCCATACTTCCACACCATGCCAATATGAGGAAATTTGAGACCATGACAGATGTAATTTGCAACGTCCCATGTACCCAACAGTCTTGTTGGATCAAGTTTCAAACCCACAACCCTCTTGTTGCTAATCAAGGACTCTACCAACTGGGCCACCATTACCCAAAGATACCAGATGAACAAATGTATTGAGAAGAAACAGTGAATTTCTTGATTAAAAAGGTCCAAAAACAGTTTTTGCTTAGACCTTAATTCTGCATAGCTCTGATAAATATACATTTAACACAAATTGCAGAGATTATTAAAAAAAATTTCAATGTGATTGTTTTAGTAGATCCTTGAACAAAATGCATTTGAGGAGTACCTTCTACATCTTCGGTTATTGTGTGTAAAGAACGATTGCTTCAGATAATAGCTCATTTGTGTTTGCTACACAGAAAATATTCAAATTCTTTCAATACTTGCTTCTATTTTATTCTTTCAGTAATCTTTCTCTTGACTGAAAATACTTAATGTATTTGGGTCATACTGTATAGTATTTGAATTAAATTAATTGTAGGTTTGAAAATGAGCTATATCAATGTGAAGTATGCAAATTATGTAGTTTTTAGATAGAGGTGTAGCTTAGGAATTATGGTTTAATTATTAATTGTTGTGTTAATTAGGATTAATGAATTACTTATTAATGGTTCGGTATGGTATGGTATGCACAGTTAGTAGTGTGTACATTTTTACATACATACAGCATATGTTTCATAATGGTAACATTTGAAATGAGTAAATGCAACATAATTTGTCATTAATTTAAGTATTCCAAAAGGCTTTGGTTGATTTATCTCAATTTTGCCAGTAACCTGTGATTAGAAATCATCTTAAGTTTGAAACCTTGTTTAAGAACTAAGTATATTCTCCAAATACAGGTTCCACTAATTAATTAAATTCACTATCAAACCACTCTTTGTTATAGTATTATAGTAATTTTTACAAAAAAAATATTGCTGGTAGGTTTAGGTTTGATGGTTCAAATAATATTTTTATTCCAGAAACACAGTGAATTTGTACTGTAGTATGGGCTCAAATCTTAACCAGAAAAAATGCAATGCATCATGCATTTTCTTGTAAATTTCTATTATAAATTGCCTTTAATCTTGTACATATTTATTTCCTAGCTATGAAGAATGCTTCCTGTATGGTCATCATTGCTATCTCACATGCAGATAATATTGTGATTGCCAAATGCACATGCTTGGATTTTCCTTCTTTCTCTCAAATCAGAGGAAATTTAAAAATACATAATCCAGAGATTGCAGACAATGTGTTGCTACCTATAGTTCCTCCGCATGATGTGCTTATGGACACTGAAAATATTTCAAAACAACCTGAATCCAAACTGTTTTTAGTTCTCTTTAAAAAGAGTCATTTCCATCAACTCCATCTGAAAGTGAAGGATGTCTTTCGACTCCACCCACCTTGGTAAGTGTTTTTGAATCTAATCTATGCAGGTGTTTAATATTCATAAAAAAAATACGAAAAAATTGTCAGAGTATTACACAGTAATCTGAGTTTGTTCCTAATTCATCATGTAGATGACTGGTCACTTTCTGGTGATCAAGATGTCAATAAGTTGTACACTACCCTACAATAATGGACCGGACAGCACGATGTGATGGTATAATGGAAAGAATAGATGCTTTAATAGGGGATGGTCCACCACATGCTGCAATTACATTAGCAACCCTTCTGGGCATACTTTCAAAAGGTTATGATACACAGTTATAGGTATTTGTGTCCATTCCTGCTGCAAGAATGTCACCAGCTCAGCTGTAGATCTCGGACTTGGTTCCCTGGTTCGTAAGCGTTGCTCTAACTCATCCCAAAAATGTTCTATGGGGTTTAGGTCGTGACTCTGAGCAAACCAGGTAAGACGTTTTGCATCCATATCTTGATATCACTGCTTGATAGAGGCTGGAACATGACATGGAGCATTGTTGTCCTGGAAGTAACAGTTGTCCATTCCATAAAATTTCCAGAGTGCAGGAAGAACCTAATTGTCCAAAATGTTCATATAGGCGTCAGCGTTCCATTTACCAGGAACAACATGCAAAAGTTCCTGGCCATACCACGAAAAACACCCCCAAACAAGTAGTCAGATTTTATGCAAATCTGCTGGCATCTGGTCCGTTATTGTAGGGTAATGTATATGAGCTTTCCAGTTGCTCACATTTATTAATAAACTAAGAACAATATGAAACTACAAAGAACACAGATCAAGTCTCTTACACTCTTCCAATTCTAATTTCCAAATTAATTTTTCATAACATTCCATATGGTTAAAGTTTTCATATGCATTGTTAAAAAATACATTTGCTAATATCATATGCATAATAAGTAAGCTAATATATGCATACCAAGACAATATTTACATGCTAGTAACACATGTGCAGTAAAAATTAAATTAATTGAGCATGTGCTCACAATATTTAGGTACAACTTAAAAACATTCAAAAAATTTAAGGCTGAGTTAAAATTTTTAACTTCAGATTTTATTAGATTATTTGATAAAAACACCAGATAATTTCTGATTTAAAGGTTTGTCTACTAATAGGCCAGTTACCTTTTTACATTTTTATTTGGTTGCATTCAATGGTTATCTTACAGTTAAATTTTTGCTTACTTTCCACCAGCTTTACCTCATTGTTTTGAAAATGTGGATTATTTGAAAAAGTTAAAAGCAGCTTATTTACCATTTTGGCAATTGATTCAAATGTCAATCTGGAGAACAAGAATATTAGATCTGTGTATTGCTCCATTATGTACCACCAGAACTAACATTGTTTGAGAGATATTAAATACTAATTTTCATGACAATGAGAAACATATTTTCATATTGTAATGTGTTTAATAGATATATAACACTATTGTGCTTATAGTTTTAATTTTTTGATTTGGAGAAATGAATAGATAAAAGAAATTTGTTTGTTTAATGATATTCTACTCTGAGCCAACGATATATGCTTGTCTGTTGAGAAATAGTCCACTTTGTTGGAGTAAAAGTCAGCATTTTGTCAAAACCTTGTAAGCCTTAAAATTAAAATATTTCAGGAACAATAAAAAAGTAGATACTGAATTGTTGGTCAGAAATCATATACAAGATTTTAAATTTTACAATATATGGATTTTAAACTGATGTAAACTTACAAGCTTTTGAAACTAGTTTAGAAGCATATTTGTAATAAAATAATGTTGAGACCTTATAAACCAAACCAACATTAAAAGTTTTTGATAGTAAAATGACGGTCTACAGTGTATTAATTGCAGGAATGAAACAAATTCTGTCCCATGGTTTGTAGTTTAAAAACGGATTGTTTTGTACTTAAGAAAGAAGTTTTTTGCAGGCTTTAGTTTAAATGTTAAATCAGTAAGTACACAAAGTTTCTAAAGTGGATCTATCTCAGTTCTTACAAGAAAGCAACGAACATTATTGTTGAGAAAATCTATGAACATTGTCCTAACAATATTCACAATGTTAAACACCCAAACTATCTATTATTATTAATTTTAATTAAACAATTAGTCTAGTCAATTTTTTAATTTGTTTTTACCATACACTAACCAAAGAGGGCCATTAAATGCTAACAATTTCAATTTAATGATTATTTGTAGTATTAAAATTGATTAAAGAACTTGTCTGGAAGTAGAGACAAAAAGTAATTTAGAATTGTAATCATTTTTAGCGTTATTCAATTACATAAATCAGGGTGGTAACAGAACCGGGAAATCAGGGAATTCTCAGGAAACTTTTTAATTCTGGAAATATCAGGGAAAATTTCCAAATTTCACAAAAGATCAGGGAATCTTTAAAATTTTTATGAAAACGGTAACTATTGTTGTTTGTTTAATATGAGCGATTACAAGTGCTTTTGAGAATCGAATAAATAGTTTTCGCCGAAATTGTAATTAGAATAAAGAACACTGGTTTCGTAATTTTCGAACCCAGCGAAAACCGCCTCCGTGATTTTCGCTGCCGGAACATCTCGTCGCCGTGAGGCCAGCAATACAACTTGTGGTATACAATCTTAAAATTTATGTAACTAATGATGTTTTTTTTTGTGCATTAAAAGTTTATTTGTTTTTTATCGTCTGATGGAAAATCATTCCTCCGCGATAAATGATAACGGAAACGAAGAAAAGGAATTTAAAATCTGTGATCTTCTATGCTGTTGCATTCAATAATAATTACATTTCATGAAATCCATTTTAAAATATTCTAGATTGAATTTTAAATTTCGCCTTTACCCAAAAATTGCAAAATATTCGGACTACATGTGATGTAAGTGCCATAGATTCGTCAAGACTTTGCGGGCAGGAAACAAACACTTCCGTTTATAGTATTAGAGATTCAAAATGATAATTTAACCTTTTGACTACAACTATGGATATAACAAGCCCGATTCTTCCTTGCGCGATTCTTATAACTTTCAACTGCTCTAACGGCGTAGTCTAAATTATTTCTTGGCGCGATTCTTATAACTTTTAAGGTACAACTGATGTACTGGCCGTTGTCTAAATTCTTCCTTGGCGTGATCACGGTACAACTGCTGTACCGCTGCCGTAGTCTAGGGCCCGGTTCACACATCCTATTTTTCAACGTGCGGCGCCGCTTTTTATGTATATTTGCATTTGATTTTGATGTATATTTGTATAATGCAGGAACAGAGGTGTAAAAAGTTCATAATCAAAAAAAAAAATTTCAGTTTTTCAATTGCTATTGTTAGAGTTCCATTAAGGGTTCCAACCCTAACAAAAGTAATTAAAATATCTGATAAGAAAAAATACAAAATGTTTGTGGAGAATGATCCTTTATCCCATCTGACCCTAAATATTTAAAAATATTGTCGTGTGGGTACTGTATATCGATACCAATTACGAGTCCCGACATTTCATAAGGGATTTGTAAAATCAGGGACATTTTTGTCATACTATCATGGAAATCAGGGAAATATCAGGGAACTTTTTTTCGAGGATTTTGTTGCCACCCTGTAAATTAAATGTTTACAGCAAATTATGTGTGGCGGCAGTTTTTAATGTTTCATTATAAAGTATTAATTTATTAGAATTTGATAATTGTCTTCTTGGTTTCAAAGTTAAGTCTCTTTCAGGCACATTTTAAAGTCCTCTTCCTCTTGTACTATCATTCTTTGTACATATTTTGTGGAATACATTCCTCGATCACCAGAAAACCTTTTAGAAGAAGGAATTCCTTACAATACAGGCATGTTAAGTTCCTTATTTAACCTAATCCTTACAATAGAGGTATGTTAGTTCCTTATTTTATTATGTTACCTTATTTGTCAAATTTTAATTCTGCCCATTAATGTAATAATAGAAGGTTTTTATAATAATAGAAGTAAATAGAATATTGAAAATATAGTTGTGTATCTCTACTGATAATGAGCCCTCTCAAGAAACCAAGCCTTTTCTTTATTAAAGGGGAATCAAGTTCGTATAATTACTGCTTGAAACTCTTCAGGTGTCAGTTCAAGTAAAATGCAATATATAAATCAATACAATTCAAATTATATGTAATTTAAAGTGAGTGAATAAATTTAAAAATTATTAAAAGTGGAATGGGAGAATGTGGTTAGATTTCTCGAATTTGTCCATGAATAAGTTAAATAAACACTCCAAAATGTATTGATATTTGTTAAAGGAATAAGTCAAAACTATTTGTTTTATAATTTTTTATTGCTACATTTTTCAACATGTGTGTCTTAATCTAGTCATCCCAAATTTAATTTAGTGTATATTCTTATATGTATCCTTACAATAATTCTTACTGTTATTTTACTAATCTTTGCAAGTTCCTTTTCAGAATGCTTGCCTCACTGCTTCTCTTTTTAGATTATAAAAATTTTTAGATTTTAGAAAATATAATTTTCAAGATTTCATCAATTGCAGGACACAGCAACATTCCATCGACTTTCAGTACAGAACTGTCAAGTACTGCTGTCTTTAAGGAAGTGTCCTTGTCTGTGAAGGAACTTTTCTTCAAGTGGGGAGAGTTCTTATCTCTTAACGGGCGAGTTCAACGCATTTGGTATCATCAGGTACACCTGCCTGAGAACTTTCCAAAAGATATAAAACATTACAGGTAAAAACACCCTTAGAGTGCTTATTTCGTTTTCATTGGATATTTTTAAGTTTTTTTTAAATGTGGACAAAAAATTGAGACAAGTTTTTTTTTACTTTACTTTTTAAATCTAAGAGAAATTACTTATATCAAACCACCAGCTATATCCTTTAAAACTCTTTTTCATATTCTGCTTTTGTACAGTTTTGTCATGTATACCTTTTGAAATTTGTGGAACTACAAAGTTGGAATTTAGTTGTATCTCATATGTACCTTAACTTCCATGAATTCATACTCTAATATTAACAATTTCACTGTTTTCGTTGTCAATTCTTTTAATTTTCCAAGTATGTATATTTAGTTTTAGGAAAGGTTTTTTGTACTGTTTTAAATTGACTCGATATAGTCGCAAATTAAAAATATTAAGTTCATTTTTATAATGGAAGCACTTACACACTTATTTTCAGTCTTCCTGACTCAAGACTAACTCATATTACATAACATTTTTTCTTTAAATGTCTATTTTTATGCTATTTTTTATCTGTTGCAAAACTAATACATTTTTCATTAAATCTCTAGTTTTACTGTTGTTAATTTTGTTGAGCAGTTAGCACACTGTTTTTCTTTGGGTTTTTGTAAATTAGGAAACATAAATTTATGTTTGAGTGTATATACATAGTAAGGTCCAAAAGGTTTTGGCCCAAAAGATTCAAGATGCAATATAATCAGAAAATAACTTATTTTTCAATTTAATTATCCTTTTATTGCCTTGTCATCTGACCGTGGATCAAAATTACGAGGTGTTGTCCTCTGATCATTCTCTTAAGGGACTGATCCCTGACCGTCGTCAATAGCCTGTGTGTTGCTCTCGTACGACATTAACTAAAACTACCATTACTTTTTATTGCATTTCACTTGTTGAATGGCTAATTAACTTTTCTAAACTATTAAAAAAGTTATCAGGAATTTTGTCCTTAAAATGGTCTAAAACTGCAGAAATGACTTCATCCACTTGGTAATTTTTTACACATGGATGTCCAACTTCAATTTTGGAAACATTGAATTTGAAAATTTAATCACATGCAATGCACAAATTTAAACGTTTTTAAATATTGGGCTATACAATATTATTACTTCTATCTGTAATGCTAGCCAGAGATGATATTGCTGCTGATGTTAGAGCTACATAATTTTAATTTTGGTGTAACAAATGGTAGGGTTGGGTTGGTGAACTTAGATCTGTCAATTTTTGTTCAAACATCCTTGGGCCTTACATGTTAGAACATTGCTACTAACTATTAATAATAAATTGTATTTTGTGACATATAAACTGTATTTGTAGAGTATTGAAATGACTTTCATAGGTTCTCCTTGCTTTTACAAGAACAAGGGGGCACCTTCTATGAAGTAATACTTACAACTCGATCTACTCTCTCTGGCTTATGGCCCCACTTTGTGTCATCTGCTGAGGGGAAGTGCTTTGGATTTCATAATCTCCGTTTGACTCACAGGTTGCCTCTCAAAAAGTAAGTGAATTCATTCTAGTTTATGAGTTGTATTTAACTCTTATCCACACCAAACGTTTTGCTGATTACTATTGCCTATCTTTAATGGAACAACCAAACTGTCAAAATGGCACATTTCAGATTCCTTGTTTGAAATTGCAAAAACTATTAAGGTGATTTTATCAAAATTTATGTTGACTTAAGTCGAGGTTAAAGAATCGGTATGTATACCAATTTATTTTTCATCAACTATACTAATCTCCAAATTCCATATATAGAATCTAATTGACTTTTAAAATTAATTTGAGTGTCCATGCAGTGAGTTAAAATAAACTATCACTTTCTATTAGGCTGATATGAACTTAAGTTAATAGAAGCACACATGTCGAAGTTTTAAAAAATCCAAACTAGAAGTTATTCAAAAGATAACAAATAAGTTTTTAAGTTAAAATGAACAGATTACAGTCCACAGATAGTTACTATTAACTTGATCTAGAGAGATCAAGTAAGCGAGTACAGGATCAAGCAAGCAAGAAGGGAATTCTGGTACAACAGATTGCAACTGCTTTTATAATATTATGAAAGGTCACGTGACAACTTTTGGATATCTGTGACAAGATTTACATATTAATAATCAAATGTCAAAAGAAATATTATAACTCCATAAAAGTCAAATCTTAAGTAATATTAAATTAGTATATTACATCATTGAAGATAAATTATTATAAAGAGTGTAAATTCAAGTTCTTTCACCAATATCGGGAAAGAATTTTAAGTGAGTTACTGTCTTGTTTTGGTGGGCGGTTCAAAAGCCGCAAAGTACAAATTATCAAATATGCCGGCTATGCAAAATTTAGAAAAGAAAGGTAAGGTTTTTCCTAACAGAATCCCTAACTACACCAAAACCCATTAATCGAAAAGGCTTAATTATTTCATAATTTATCACAACAGCTACATTATTTGATAACAGTTCAAAAATTCACATGTTAATTGTCAGTTTGCTATCTAAATATCACGCGATGAACATCTGTTGTGTTAGCAAAAGAATAGAGATGAAAGAAACACAGTGTCTGCCTTCGCAGGAATCAAAAACTGTTGACAAAAGATTGCATAAAAAAATTTCAAATAAATCCAAATCCTGTCCAATGAGTTATTGCAATGAAAATAGAGCTATTAGTGTTTGTAGTAAAAGAAAAAATAGGTTTGTAAAAAATTTGAATCGAAATGCATGCAAGAAATGTTCCAAATAGTTTAATTTTGGAATGAAAAAATGAATGTGAAACATTTTAGAGTCTGCTTAACTGATAACTATTTCTGAAAAATATTAAAGAAATAAAAGATAATAATAAATAAAACATTTATATATTTCATAAAAATGACATGTGACGCATTTAGATCTACTTTTAATGTGGTTGTTCTTGTGTTAATAAATATTAGCTTATAAGGTCAAAGCATGGTGTATGTGTTAATATGGAAACAAAATTTATTATTAATATACTCAGTTTCAAATCTTTTCAATTTGAAAGTGACTATGGCATATCTATATGTGATAATGTTTTTTTAATAAAGTGTTTAAAGATTTTAAACATGTTTTATTTTTTAATTATTATTTTCAGGCATAAACCTTTGGTGAAATTCTTAGAATCATTTGTTGATCAGTGCAATGTTGGTGTGAGTATTTGAATCAGAATTATTTTTAAAATTTGATTAGGTTAATCTACCATGCTCTAAGGATACAACTAAAATTTAATATATCTAATTTTTCCAAGTCAGTATTCCTTCTCTATTGAAAAAATTGTTACAAATAAGGAATGGAGATGGCCATTAGTTTATGAGCAATTTATAGCTGACTAATATGATGGGATCATTTAAAAAAAATTCTTATTTATGAAATATTTTAACACGTTGTATACTGTTCATGTATATTTAAATAATATGAGTAGTTTAAATCAAGAACTTTATTTAATAATAGTTGCTTTCCGTTTTAGACTTAAAATTCCATTTTTCGATCCAGAATCTAGTATGCTGAAGAATGACCTTTTTTGTAGGCATGGTTTGTTTTTCCGTGAGCATGGCCTCTTGTAGCAGAATTTCTTTTCCCTGCTACAACTCCTTTGTGTTTCCCACCAAACTGTTAAGAAAATCTTTTGGATGTTTGGTGTGTTTTCATGTATTAAATGGTCTAGCTTATTTAGTTGTGACTGCATCAATTGTCCAACAACTTTTAATTCCTTCAAAGGCTTTTTGATCACTTAATCAATACTACAATTGCAGCATTTTGCATCAAGCAGCAAAATATTATCTTATTGAAACTTACATCTTTCCTGTGCATTTATTAAGTAAAAGTTTGTGAAATCCTGGGTTCCCACTGACTATGAAAGAATTCTTCATTTTAGATATTTAAAAGAACACTGCACATTTGACTTGAATGTACAGTGCTCTTGTAAACAAAATAGTTGCAGAACTTTATTCTTAACATTATGGTAGTGCATTGGATCTTCCATTTAAAGTGTCTTTTCACTTTTCTAAGGAGCAGAGGCAAAACCAAGAATTTTGTTATCAACTGATGTTTGATATCGACTCCAAAATTCCTGAAGAAATAAGCAATGGAAGCTATCCACCCTATTGCCAATCTCAAGTGGAGCCCATGAGTAAACTGCTTGAGGTGAGCAACTTGTGTGTGAACTTTCATCGGCTGCCACACGTGACTTTTTACTAGTACTTTTTCAACCTTAGCAACTAGAATAGCTATCTTTTAAGCAAAATTGTCTCGAAAGCTATTTTTAAAAAGTACTAAAGAATTACTACTTTATACTTAAGAAGACTTTTTTCCTACTATTTTCTAAAGATTAAACTACTAATGCTACAATTTCCCAAGTGCTTTGACTTTGACAGCCATGCTTCACAAGTATACATTTTGCTACATTGGAAGATGCTGTAAATTCTTAGAGAGCCATCATTTGCTTTCAATTCAATTAAGAGGAAGTATGGAAGAGGCAAATATCATCTGTTTCTAGAATTGAAAAACCTGTATATACCATGCGATTCCAGAACTCAAATTACATAAACAAGCTTTAAAACAGTGGAAGTTGTGGCTTGAAAATTATTTGGCGTCTTTGAATGTAAAGAGTTATGTTATCCAAGGTTATATTTTACTGGAAGATAGAGTAAATTCTGTATTACGCCTTATGTTTCTGTTGAAAGATGTTGTTATAATGTATGCATGATGTAGATATTGGCAAATAGAATAAAAAAATTGTTTTTCATGTTCATTCATTTGAATTATGTATTGTTTATTTACCAATCGTTTTAAATTAAAATTTTTTATTTTTCTTGAAAGGTCGTAGCATGTCTTGTAAAGTATTGTAGGCTAGGTTTATTAACTAATCACTCCTACAAACTATACTATTTTTGTATTCTTTTAATTTAGGGATCAACTGTCCAGCGTTTTTCGTTCATTGGCAATATTTTGCTTGAATATAAAAATGTGTTCTACATGAGTGATGAATCCCTCCTGCACGAACCTTTGACAAAGTACTTTCAGCTACAACTTTCGTATCCATTTGAAACAAAATCACTTGTGATGGGTTCTGCTGTCTTCATCAGAGAAGCCTTGTTTTCTGAAGGTACAAATCATTTTTTTTGCTTTTGAGACAATTCAGTTTAAAATGTCATGAATGATGTTTTTGTATATATAAATTATCAAAACAGTGGTTCAAAAGCGTGATTATGTTTTGTAAGACAAATATTTTATTCAGTTTAATTAAACTATTTGGATTTCCTTAAGGCTGAAATAAATTTTCATACAATCAAAACTAGTGTGAATAATTGGATTTCCTTTCCATCATATATTTACATTTATTGTTATAGAGTTGGACAAATTTGTAAAAATATAAGACCACAGTGAATGAATAAGTGCTAAACAAACGTTTACAAGTCTTTTATTTAAAAATGTATATTTTACCAACAATATAATGTAATGTAACAACAATGTAATGATTTTGTCCTGATTTGCAATTTAATGAAAAATACTAAACTAATGTTAAAAGGTCCTTAACACTTTTAAATATATTCCAAATCTACTATATGATACTGTAATAGTTTTGAATAATTTTGCTTTATGATGCTGGCAGACCTATGGGATCTGTGGTGGAATTTACATATAAGCTCTTAAACAATCGTAAAACTTCAATATTTTGTAAAACTTTACAAATATAATTGAAGTTAATGTGTGTGTAAAAATTTGTCACTCATGTAATTATCCATGCCTGTTTTAAGATGCATTAATGTTTATATTCAATCATTTTTATCTTATATGTTTTAAAATCTCTTGTTTTAGGTTGTCTTATCCTAGACAAGTACAGTAATTTTACTGTTTTGTCTGAGTCATGCAGCTTTCCTCAAAATCTATCTGTGGAAAACAAGCTGAAACAACTCACTCTTGTGAAATTGAAAAGCCTAATAATGCCACTAAGCATTTACTGCAAAGTAACTGATATTGTTAGCATTGAAGGTAAGCTATTGTGCAATGTCTTCTCAATACTACTTTATTATGTTTACAAAATTTTGGGTTAGATGTTTACATCTGTATATGCGTATGTGAGGGGTGTTTCCAAAATTATGCGAAATGAGAACCAGCTGAATAATGCATTGCTAATGACAGACAAGTCCCGAGAAGTTTTCTCAATATTGCTAATCGATGCTTGATCAATATAATTCATGTAGATGTGTTTTAAATTATCAAAGTTGGTACAAATTGTCTATGGGAAGAGGGGCATTCAGCAGCTAACAGGAATGAAAACCCCTATGTGGTGTGCAATCTCAGGACTAGAATGAAATCAGGTAGCTGTAATCCAGTGCATAAAAGAAACTTTGCAAAGCTATCTTAGATGTCCAAGAAAAACTATTTCATGCTTGGACAAGTGCATTCAGTTCGACAGAAATTATACTGAAAAATTAAAACGGTATGACAAACATTAATAAAATTTAAAATGTATTACCTAATCCCATAACTTCCATCTTAGATATAAAATGTAGCTTATGGTTAGTCATGGTAAACCACCTTTATTTTGAGCTATATTCATACTAGAGCAAATTCAGAAAGATCAATAGGAAACAACTTCCAATTTACAAATTCAAATTTTAAAAAATTGCATAAGAGGACGTCTTCCTATCAAATTCTGCACAAACAACAAAATTTCTCATGGAGACACCATGTTTTGATGCCATAGTCAAATTTTACATTGTTAAATTAGTCTAAATATGAAATTTCGTGACTTTACTGCCTTTATATTCAGAGGTATTCAATCTTAAAGATTGTGCAAATTCCAGGAATCATCTCAAAAAGAGAATCGTCATTTGTAGATCAAGATTAAATGTAGTTATAGCTTCCCAAATTTCCAATTTTTAACATTATTTTATATTTTTTTTCAATGATTCGAGAAATTTATTTATTACTGCATGTGCAAACGATCAGAGAATTAGTATCCGAGGTTTGTAAAGCGTCTTTTAAACTTTTGGTCGCATCCTAAAATTGCAATTAGGAATTTTTAATGTAGTGCAAAGACTAATTATCAGAATGAACTGAAATTTTTTTTGGCCAGACTAGAAGTCCTTCTGAATCTATTCCCATCAAAATATAATAAGGTTAGAATTCAGAATTTTTTCAAGCATTAATTTTTAATAAATATTACATACTAAAAACTATTTTTAAAATAAAATATTAGGTGGATTTTGTTTATCTTGTAAAACAGTAACATTGTACAAAATATCAGCTCCAACATTAAGGACATTTAACATTAGGAGCTCCAATCTTTCTGTACTCGTAACTTCAAAATGGGAAGACCTAATGACATGAAATGCGGTATCTAAAGTTACATTTTGTGTTGAAATAGGGTGCTCCGATTGGAAATTATGAAGTTGATGCTCAATTTGATATGAAGACGGAGCCTTATGCAAATTATATGAAATTGAATTTATTTAAGATATTGATTCCTGTCAAACGACATCTTTGAATTTCCTCTACTGTTAAAATTGCTTAAATAATGAGGGGTGGTTCGGTTTTTTTTAAACTGCGACTGTACATCATATAACCTATGCTTAGTGTTGTCAAAAATTTTGGTAAGCAACAAATTAAAATTTAACAAAAAAATTTTGTCCAAATTTTCATCATGCGTGATTGTGACAGGCTTAGTATTTAGTAAATTTTGAATAGCACTACTGTTAGAATATAAGTATTTTTAAGGGAATAAATATTATAGATTTCTGAACATTGGCATCATTTGCATATTATTAACCAAAACATTTTCAAAATTACTGTCATGCTAAAGTTTATATAAATTCTTAATTTATGCTTTTAAGGGGCCTTATTTGCTTGATTTATCAATTACATTAAACTTTGAAGTTATGTGTTTTGCCTTTTTGCGCTTTTACTAAAATATTGATGAAAGTAATGCCACATTTAGAAATTATTACAAATGTTGCATGAACTGAAAAGTGATTCAATTTGATATTTTTAAAGTTAGTCCTAGCTAGCTTATAAAAGTAAATGGAAGAACAGAGTATGCAGTTCAAATGATCTAATACACTTAGAATGGAATGAAATATTTATAACCAAAAAGTCAATGAGTCATACCACTGTTGGGATTAAAATTTTTGTTTTATCCTTAAAGTTTAGCACTGGTTATTCCAAACTCCATGTTATTTCTCAACTTGAAAGTTCTTCCTCCTTGAAAAAGTCCCTTAAAAACAAACTTGAAAGAGGGAATCATTAATGTATCACAATGTAAGATTTTATTCAATATAAGCACTAAATTCTGCATATAAACTTTTTCTTAGAAATATTTTTGTATTATATCATAAATAAATTGATATATTGCATTATTCTTTGCTGACTGCCCATCAGTAGATCCACCAATTAAACTATAAGGCATTACTTACTATTCTTCTCTTAAACCAACAATTTTAAATGTGGCGAATTCCTCCCAATCATGGCATGCCCCACTGGTACATTCCAAGTCTATTCTTATCTATATATATAAAACACTAACGTACGTGGACCCGAAATCGACGCTATTTGTGTATCGTCTAATGGCAACAATCAACATATATAAAATAACCCAGATATTTTGACTTCTTGCTGTTTTCAACTAGCCGAGGTCAATTTCTATGAAAAATTAGGAATTAAATTGTAATATTTATGTTTGAACTTACTTTTTATTTCTTCCTTTGATGTAAACGTAATTTTACTACCCGGTATCTGGCCACGCGTCAGAATTAATGTTTACTTTTTTAATTTGATTTAGAATTCCGTGTTTGGGTATTTGAGTTGACTGCGAGATGTTGCGGACATATTTGAGGATTCCGAAGTATTATAAATATGTGTTATTTTTGTTAATAAATCATTATTGTCTTTGTCAATATCGTTGAAAAGTCTTTTGTCGCATTATTCTATTTCACAATAAACATAATCAGGAAGTCGAATTTCAACACGTTTGAATAGATACGTACATGGTTTTTTTTTTCAGAATTTAGCATTTTTTCAAGGATTGGAATTTTATTTTTGTTTGCATTATGTGTTCCTGTATATTACATGTTGCAGAAATATTATTTAGGAGTTAGATTTTAATGATATGTCTATTTCCTGCAAAATATCTCTAGACGTGGGTAATTTTGTAGCGCTATATGTACATTTCGACCAACTTTGCTTAAATATTTGATTGAATATCGATTTAAAGAATTGTTTCACAAAAATAAATAAAATATACAAATCAAAACATGTTTAATTACGGTGTGTAAAAAAGTTTAAAAAGCACTATTACACACTGCCGAGCGCTAGCTGGCGCAGCCCGACTAGTTTAACAAAAATAAAGGAACTCAAATGGCTTTATCAAGGGTCTAAAAGCTCCCGGATGGTAACAATGCATATGTTCAATTTCGGATTTGGAAACTATCCCTAATAAAAATATGATTAGGATGTATTTTGTGTGTATAGTAATTGCTTTTCTGTTTTCTTTTGCTCTGTTTCATTGAGTTCTTATTTTTTATTTCAGGTGTAATTGTGAGTGTGGATGAAAGTAGTGCTTTCTCATTTCTGCAGTGTTGTTTCTGTTCACAAGAAAACTTAGTGCAAGATACAGAGTATGTCATTTTCAAGTGTTTGGGGGAAGTTGTTATTTCAAATGAATTATATTTTATTATATATCTCATTTGTGATGAATATGCATTATATTGTGCCTTCAAAGACTTTCTTTATGAATGCTTTAGCATCAATTCTAATTTTCTGAATTTCATTTTTCACTGTCATTTTATTATGCCCCTCAGCACTATTCTAAAATTTCCTGTGAAATTTTTTGTAGGATACCATTTTAAATTTTAGCTTAAAATCTGGACAGCTTTTAATAAAAATCTGATGCACCACCACCAATTTGTTATACTCGTTTAGGAAGTCAGAAAATTTATATTGAGTGCATGTCTTGAAATGAGTTCCATTTTCTTTACTTTAAATTAATTAATAAATTACTTTAAAGTTTTGGTGAGGCTTTCTGATATATTCAGTTTCTATATGAGTAATGCATTCTACATTGAGCTGACTGGAAACAGGCATGCTTAATATGATCACTTTACAATCATCATTCTTGAAAATATTTTGTACTTTCCAGATTAATATATTGTTATTGATGAAAAAACCTTGAAAAGATCCTAATTTTTGTTTTATTTAAAGATTGGGAACCCTATGTTAACACAATTTCTACACTTCTAAAGCTTTGAAGATATACACTTTTTACGGTATAAACAGAATTTCTCCAATGTGTCTTTTAATAAATATTTTTAATCCTAGCCTTGTCATTTACTGTGAAGACTGCTCCCAAAAAGTTCCAAAACCCATTTTAAAGATCAAACTGGAAGTGTCGATTTGTTGTCAAGGGTTAGATTCTGTTTTAGTACATGTCCAGGTATTTATCAAACTTAATTTTTTAATTCAAATTTACATTTCTTGCAGTATTTTATTGTGACTTACTACCTTTAATTTTCTTGTGTTAGCTCTTGTCTGCTACCATAAAGAAAATTCTTCAAATAAAGGACGATGTTCAACAAGTAGGTTTAATTTTTTCTCTAACGGCTTCAGAAAATTCTTAATTTTAAATTTGTGTTTTGAAAAATTCTTATGTTAAACTATCTTTTTTGCTGCATTTGGATAAAATTTTCAATTGAATTTTTTTAAGTACACTTATTGCCATAAAAATTTGAGCACCAAGAAACCGTCTGAAAGGAACGAAATTTGATATATGTGAGTACAACGTTGATAGAAGTGATTACAAAATCAAAGCAAATGGATCATTTGTTACAGGATGAATGGAGGTTCTAGTACCCTGTTGGGCCACCTCTAGCTTGAATGCATGATACAATACAGGTGGGCATTGCGGCATTCAGGTCCCATATGATGTCCTGAATCATCTGATTCCACAGTTGCTGTAAGCATGCCTCTAGTTCAATCAATCTACTTGGCTGCCCAACTTGTAGTCCCAAGTGATCCCAGATATGCTCGATTGATGACGAATCTGGGGATTGGGCAGGCCAAGGAAGGGTGTTAGTATGGCAGAGGCATTCCTGTGACACACTTGCTGTGTTTGGTTGAGCATTGTCCTGTTGAAAAATGCCTCCTGGAACTCTGTCATGAGTAGCAACACATGTGGCTGAAGGATGTGACGAACGTACTGCTGGGCTGTCATGGTGCCGTGGATGAATGTTAGAGGTAACCAGGTGTCGTATAGTATGGCATCCTATGCCATCACACCTGCTGTGGGAGCAGTGCGCCACTGTAACACTTCTGTAAAGCGAAGGCAGGACTAAAGCATTCATCACAGGGCTTCCCCACACGTACACAGTTGTTATCACTGCCCAAATAGAATCTTGATTTGTCGCTGAAGACGATCTGGTTCCATTCAGTTGCAGTCCAATCTTGTCAAGCACGACATCACTCCAAACGGAGGCGATGGTGAGTGGGTTTAGCACACGTAATGGGCGCCTCGATACCAAATGTTCTTCAACAAGGTGCCTCGCCATGGTACGGACAGACACAGGGACCTGTAGTGAAGGTGATGACTGTCCTGATACAATGATGCAGTTGGTACTGTGCATGCATGTCGGGTGATGTAACGGTCTTCTTGGCTATTGGTCTGACGAGGGCCTTGCCGCCGTGCATACAACCTCTTTCATCCACTGATCCCAACACTTCACAATAAAGTCAGATCAGCCTAAGTGGCGATCTACTCGTTGAACCGACCATCCGGCTTCCACTATCCCGATTATTCTTCCCCTCAAACTCTGACAGCTGATCATATTGTCTTCGATGGCAACGTAACGGCATTCATTTGCAATAGATTAAGTACAGGCAAAATCCTCTGTGTACTTTTTTATACGCCAAAGAGAACAAAGTTCAACACCCTGTGTGGGCATTATGCAATGTTCAATCACACTGTATTTCTAATCATTTGCGTATCTGCCAGACACGTACCTTCATGGCAAATTTCATTACGATTCTAAGATTACTTCTTTGTGCTTACATTTTTATGGCAATGAGTGTATAGTAATAAAACTTCTGGAATCTTTTATTAAATTTATGAAAAGTACTATATATTTTACCACTTAATTGTAATTAAAATATTTTCTTTCTTCAAAACGTATTTTCTTTGGTTAAAAAAAAAAGTAGTGTTTAAAAACTCTTGGATAGTAATATTTTGATTTAGAATTTGCTTTTGATAAAAATAAAACTGCAAGATTATTATGCTTTCTATTGCAACAGGTATGCAAACCAATTGCTTTTATTGCAAATCACGATATCAATAGGCACATGTTTCTCATTGGTCAGTTTAAATGCTAACACCATTCCTGCATTAATGCACTTGAGATAATCAGTACCACTTTCTGGGTTAGGTCTTTCACTATCAAAATTTATTTCTGTCTTTTTCGCAAGGAATTTTTTCTGATTTTAATAAAGGTTAAATTACTATGACAGACAACCTTGGTTAGAACATTTCTGAAGCAGTGATGCTAATAGACTCCTCAATGTAGTACTTATTACCTGATTTATATTAATGGCAGATTTGTATATATATACTACAAAAAGAACATTTAGTTGTAGAGGTATCCTCAACTACAAGAAAGCAAATACATCTGAAATTATTATTTGCGGGTCCTAAATCAATAAACAAAGTAAAATGTTTAAAGTATACTTATTTCATATTTTCTTTATTTTAGATTGATTTTTTAAAATTTATTTTTATGCAGCCCCACTGCCGTGTTGCTGATGTATTGGGTAGAAATGTTGGTCCTATAATTTGTTACATCAAAAGTTGTGATTCTACAGGCACTAAACAAATCTTCCATTTATCTGAAATACCATCAAGCTGAGTGTATGGATTTTGTATAGTTCATTACTCATTTCAAATATTGTAATTATGTATATAGAATAGAATTTAAATAAAATTTTATGAACTTTGTTCTTTTTATTTTTAGATTATTTAATGGTGTTATAAATGTATCATATTTTTGATTCTTACAAATTCTATCAAAAATTTACATATATTCCTCTATTACACAATTGGGCAAATCGTTATTATAGCTAATATTTAATTTAAACAAATAACTTTTAGTTCAATAGTATAGTATTAGAAACATGCCAACTGTACAAATATAAATCAGGTTTATGATACTTTTACTTGCTACAAAGCAGTCTGAAACATTCAAGCAATTTCAAGACAGCATATACTAAAGTAATACTAAAAGCAGTACTAAAGTAATGTTTCCAGTTTTAAATATTCGAAGACATGATACTTCAGATTCAAAGGAATGGACAGATGGAGTAAACAAAGAGACAAGAGGACCCATCCCCTTGTTTGCTCCATCCACTCACTCAGAAAAATGATTTTAAATTCAACAAAGATAGAACATTTGAATGAAACAAATTATGCAATTTCGAACATGAAAATAGAAGCTCTATTAGATGCAAATGATTTGTTCGAAAATGTGATTCTAAAGGATGATTCAGCCTTATACGAAGATGTGCAAGATCATAAAATTTGGTCCAGAAAAAACAAAGAAGCCTTTAGAATAGTTGTTCTTTGCCTAACAGTGGAAAAAGCATTTTATAAAGGCATTAAGAAGGCAAAGGAAATTTGGGAAGGAATCGAGTTTCGCTTTGAAGGAGCTCTTGAAGATAGAAGAATATTGCTGTATCTGACAAGATTTAAAAAATTGCAAAAGGAAAGCATAGAAGAATACCTTACAAGATCACAAGGACTTTCACAGCAAATAAACGAACTGGGTAAATCGGTTACTGAACAAGAATTATTTCGGTATATCATGGAAGGTCTGCCAGAAAGCTATGGGACAATTGCAATGGCATTATCTGTTAATAGAGGCATCACCTTCACAGACTTTGAGGCAAACCTTGATGAAATTTAAAAAGTTATGTACAGCTTACAGAACTTATGACAAGCATTAACAAAACAAGTTATAATACATCTGTAAAATATCTGGACACTTTCAGATAGATCGTTGGTTTGGAAAATCTAACCAAAATATTAAGAAACGAAACTTTGATACTACAAAGCTTGAAAAAAACTCTAACAACTACCGAAATGAGAGTATACAAGTTCCTGAGGAGGAACCTAAACTTTGGTAAAGAATTAGCTATGACAATCAGTGATAAAGAACTGACCAAATAGCATTTGGACTCTGCCTGTACATCACACATGACCCCAAATGATACTTGAATGAAAAATTTAAAAGAACAGAAATTTCAGTGTTGCAGAAGAATATATAAACATAGAATCGACCTACCGAGGAGAGATTAGAGCAACCTCTACTAAAGGAGGTACAAGAGCTGTCAGATTAAAGAATGTCTTGTGTGTTCCAAAACTTAGGTAATTTAATGTCTGTTCCGAATATTACTAAGCATGGAAATGAAGTGGTGCTTAATGTAAAAGAAGCATACATTTATGATGAAAATGGCCAATTGGTGTGTGAAGGCAAATTAAAAGACAATATGTTTATTGTGAAACTGATACCTCGAAAGACAAAACAGATGAAACATGTCACTAAGCACTAGTAAATTCCTATGAAGTGTGGCACAGAAGGCCATCTGAATCATGAATATCTTAAAATGATGCTGGCAAATAAAATGGTACAAGGATTAGGAAGTCAGTAGTATTGCGAGTGAAAAAGCCACAGACTGGTTTAAAACAGTATAATTTTCAAATAAATGTAAAACATAATTTAAACTCGACACAGGAGCACTGTGTAATGCGTTAGCATGTACAATGGCACAGAAAGCAGAATTGAACATACAAGCTTTAAATGTGAAGACACTTATCATTTTCTCTTAAGATGAAAGTATTAGGAGAAGCGGTATCAAAAGTAAAGGTAAAAAATAAGATCTACAGTGATAAATTCATTGTCATAGACGAAAATATACAACCCATATTAGGCAAAGATTCATGTGTAGAAATTGATCTTGTGAAAAGAATCAATGCCATAGGATCAACAGAGAATTTGATGAGTAAATCTTCTGAAAAAGGAATAGATTGCTTCAAAAATTATAAATGTGAAATTGACATGGTGGGACTATCCCTACAAGAGAGTTCCATTCAATGAGAGACAAGGTGAAAATGGAATTGGTACGCATGCAGCACTTGGGTAGTATTAAACCTGTTAGTGACCCAACATCAGTAGTATCACCTATGGTTGTTGTAAGCCGCAATGGGAAAATTAGAGTGCATATGGATCCATCCAGCATTAACAAGAACATGAAAATACGTCACTACCCTTTGAACACTCTAGAAGAAATAGCTGCCCGAATAAATGGGTGGAAGTGGTTCATATTTCTGAATTGCAAGAAGGGATTCTGGCAACTAGAAGTCACACAGCGCACAAGAAATTACCTCACAATGGCTATTCCTTGGGGACGATTCTCTTACTTAAGGAGGCCAATGGGTTTGTCATCAGCCCCAGAAGTGTTCCAACAAATAATGGAACAACTTCTGGGCAAAATAAAAAATTTAGAGTGTGCTATGAATGACATACTCATACATGCGCCGTCAAAGAAAGAAGTGGAAGAATTAACTGCCAAAGTTGTAAACACACTTCAAGAAGCTGGGTCGACGTTGAACAGCGATAAATGCGTTGATATGCATGAAATCACCAGATGATATTCGAAAAATGATGTCAAGTTCTTGGGTAATATAGTAACCGATAAAGGCCTGAAAGCAGATCCAGAAAAGATCCAAGCCATCAATGACTTGAAAACCCCTCACGCTGTCACAACTCTTTAAAGGTTTATGGGCATGATAACCTACATGGCAAAATTCATTTCCAACCTATCAACACAACCTTTAAGAGACCTATGCAAAAAGGATGTTGAAAGGGTCTGAGACCATCAACACCAATCAGCCTTTGAAAAGTTAAAGAAAAGTATGAAAGAGCTAAAAGTGTTAAAGTACAATACTTTGATGTCAATTCATCAGTAATATTATCCATGGATGCCAGCAAGCATGCAGTAGGTTCTGTATTAATCCAAGAAGGGCGTTCAGCAGCTTATGCCACCAAAGCACTTGATAATACCCAACAAAATTATTCTCCAATTGAAAAAGAGGCATTTTCTATTAAATTTGGGTGTATCAGATTTCATCAATATGTTTGGAGATGCGAACACCTAACGGTTGAAACTGACCATAAACCATTAACGTCAATTTCCAGAAAACCTCTTCATTGCGCTTGTACCGCTCTAAATGCGGCTTCTCAGATCTAGCCGAAACAAAGCAGAACATATTCGAGAATTCCTCAATTGGAGATCATAAAACTCTTTTCAAGTGATCAACTGTCCATAATTAACCCTACAAATATTGTACAATTAATTGCCCGTGAGCCATACACACAAGAACAAACAGTAAATTACGATCATGTTAAGAACGTATTTCTTCAACGAGTTAAATTAAGTCCAGAAATCTTCCGCCAAAAATTTATGCAACATCAAAAGAAATCAGATGGTAGGATTTTACTTTTGAAATTAAGAATTATTTGGAACAGTGGCTCACAGTTTTAAAGAATGAAACTTTTGAAAACCTTAAGGTAATTGGTATTTTTTTTTTTAAATTAACGTCGTACTAGAGCAACACAACGGGCTATTGACTACGGTCCGGGGGAAAACCTTAAGGACATAATAATTGCAGATCAATTGAAAAATCGCGCAAAATTCGACTTGCAAGATCATTTTTTGAACGATTGGGCTACCCTTAAATCGCTTTCAAAACTAGCAGAACTCTTTGATAATTATAAGGACGTAAGAAAGCTGAGACCAAAATTCGTTGATAGGGTTTATAGAAACGAAGACTGCCAACTTCCGACCTAAAAGGGAGGTAAACTAAGGTAGGAGACGCTCCCCTGAAAAAAAAATGCTCCTCTCCGTCGGCGCTCTAAATCCAGGGAAAGAGAATTCGAAAGACGAACGACCTCAAGATGTTACTACTGTAATGTGATAGGCCATATAAAATCAGCTTGCCTTAAATTAAATCAAAAGAAAGATACGGAATCGCTAAATAATGTTGAAGGAAATAATGAGCAATATTGTCTTAATTCGTATAATAGTAAGGGCTCAGTAAATGGACATAAAATCCATATTCTAAGAGATACGGGTGGAACAATTGATTTAGTATGCAAAAGGCATATAGGTCCCTCTTCTTTTTCCGGTGAAAATATCTGAGTGAAGCAACCACTAAGTCCAGATTTGGTTTGTTTACAATTAGCGATCGTGGAGGTGTGCGGAGAATTCGGGACGGTTCAAACAAAAGCGGCCGTCTGCGCAAATCATTTAAACCTCTAGGACAGATACCTGTTAAAAAATAAAACAGCCGAATTAATAAAAAACAAAACTGGATACGATTTCTTCCCAGTGGAAGCTGTTAACGCTGTCCAGACAAGGTCTCAAACAAGAGAGGTTGAAAGGGAAATCGAGAGTAGGCAAAATGAGTGTTGGAAAAAACGAGGCTGTAATCGTTTTTTCAAGGCAGAGAAAGAAATTTCGATCCTTGCTCTGCAGAAAGATATACCTGAATTAGCACTGTTGAAAATTTACAGAAATGATTTTATAAAGGCTCAGAAAGAGCTAGGATCTTAAAACATTATATAACCAGACATTGAGTCAGGCATCCACTACTTGAAGCAAAGCATACACTCTCGTATATAGATTACTGGTTAAAAATCGAGAAGATAGGTTGGGTAACATTGTGAAAGAATTGGTAGTTCCGGAGGGGTTACGTGAACAAATTAAATCTTTATGTCGTGAGGGAACATCCGCACATTTGGGTAGTACGAAATCTGAAGATAAGTTAAAGCGATATTTTTACTGGCCTAACTGCTATAAAGATATGGAGGAGTTTGTGAGAGCATGTAATCAATGTCATAGAGCTGAAAAGCGAAATGATAAAAAGAAAGCTCTTTTAAAGTTAGTTCCGGTTATTCGAGAAGTTTTTACTAAATTGAAAATTGATGCATACAGACCTCTCCCAATTACACCAAGCGGTCGTCGTTACCTTATTATTTCAATTTGCATGTCGAATAAATTCCCCGAAACATTACCTGTGACTGATATTGGTTCTGTGAGTGTCACCGACGCACTTTTAAATATCTTTAACCGCATGGGATTTCCACGCGAAATACAATAAGATCAAGGTACCTCCTTCACTAGTGCTCTTACTACAGAGGGTTTTTTTTTGAGAGATTTGGAATAAATGTCAGACACAGTTTTGTTTACCATCCTCAAAGTAACCCTGTCAAACGTTTTCACCGAACTTTGAAAGTCTTCTCCTAGTTTTATGCTTATAATCGGGTACAGAATGGGACGAGCATCTCCCATCTATACTCTTAGCACTGCGGACAGTTACTCACGAAAGTACTGGATATACACCCTCAGAATTGGTGTATGGGAAAAATCTCCGAAGTCCAGAAACGTTAATAATGGAGCATTGGATGGAACCAGAGGAAGAAAAAAAATCTCGTAACACAGAGTACATGTTTAAATTAATCAATAGACTGAAACGATGTCGAGAAGTGGTTATAACTAAGATGGAAGAGATGCAAGTTAAAAGAAAAACCTGGTACGATAGGAATACCGTAAAGCGAGAATTTAAAGAGGGAGATCTAGTACTTCTTAACCTCTAGATCAAATAAATTGTCAGTACAGCAGATAGGTCTTGGAACAATCCTTAACAGAATTTCTGAGACAAATTATCTGGTAAAAGAGAAGACCGCAGATTTACCATATCAATATGCTTCAACCGTATTACAAAAGACCTGAACATGTAAATTTGTTAATTACGGAGGAAATTCCTGAATCCCTTGTATATCGTGAAGTAGAAATTTCATATTTAGAAAACAATTCCATAAGTTATGATTTCCAAGAGATAATTCAAAATAGCGAGTTAAACTAAACCCTTAAGGATTCTCACGTAAGTCAATTACGCGAATTGTTAAACCGTTTATCTAAATGTTTCTCAATCTCAAATGATCCCTGTAAAGATTCATCGAGTCCAAGAATCATCGAGTCCAAGAATGTCTTTTTGTGATTTATTTTCGGACATCAAACAAACGGTACAACACAACACAACAAACGATAATATTACGCTGATACATAAATTCAAGTTTCTAGAACAAGGAGGGAGCTCATCATGAAAGCTCACACCCGAGGCCGTGCCATTCAGGAAGTCCATTTAAATTGTTTTGAATCGCATTACTTTACGAACGATCACGTGGTCTCGCCGAGAGTGTCAGCAAGAAGCTCTACTCTCAACAACACCCACGTGGTACATTCCTATTCTCAACAATCCCTCAAATGATCGGTTTAACCGATCTAGTCGAACACGAAATTGAACTTCTTAGCAGTAAACCTATTAGATCAAAACCATATCGTATATCACATTGACAGAAATTTTACGACTATAATTTTACTGGAAGTAATAAATTTGTTTGCAAAAATAAATTTTAAAACAAAAAGAGCTATATAAACGGGAATTTTTGAGCAAAATAACTTTTATTTTTATTACAGTAATAAATCAGGACAATTTCTTATGACACCGCATTAATGCAATCAAATGATCTCTTACAAATATATTGCTCTTAAAATTTCATGGAAAATATGAATTAAACAGCAGAGAAATTATGTACCCCCCCCCCTAACTCTACTGCCGTCCATCAAAATGCAACACCATGAAGGATAAGAGATATCAAGGGCCATATATATTATACCAACAATCTCAATGGTGAAATGATTTAAATTACAACTCCGTTCGACTTGCGGAACGTGAAGAAATCTGTATTTTGTGTTGCTGCTATGATATGGTATGGAAGTAGGAAAGATGCCTTTCCTACTTCCATGCTCCATGGGCGGCAATAACTGCTGCTACATTGCATGTCTCGGTATTGAAAGAGTGGATGTGTGTATGGGATATATCAGTCCAGATGCTTTCACTTATGCCTTAGTTCATCTGGCGTATATCTACGGTTGGTGTGTGGCGATCATCGACCAGACGTGTTTCATGGACTACAGACAGGCACGTGCCAACAGGGGTGGGGGGTGGGGTATTTGGCCCCACCTGTCACTGAGGAGAAGGGACGAAAGCCATATTTCGCCCCCACACCCACACATTATTAACATTTTAACTACAAAAGTAACATTAAACAGTACCGTTAAATCAACTTTGGATTCCAATTTCATTTCCTGTCAACAGATGCAGGCCCAGATCTAGAGAAAGGCAAACTTGGCATTTGCTCGGGGCGGCAGAATTCGGGGATGGGGGTGGTGCTCAAAAATTGGTGTAAAAAAAATAAAATGTAAGAAAACAAATAAAAAAATTATCGGACATAAAAGTGTCGTACATTGTTAAATTCTGCATGTACTCAAGATAGTTGGGTGACCCTTCGATGACATTGACAAATTACTGCAGACCATTTAATTCAAATAAAACAATTACCGACGGTCATTTCCGTCGTACATCTCCACATACACATGCCTCAATATCCATAAACATAAAAAACTTTTTACAAAGGTTTTATCAGAAAGGTTTATGACTTTTGTCCAACGCGTTGTTGAATGGATTTATTTAAAATTGTTCAAAAGATAGCTTTGGACATTTTTTTGTAAAAAATTGCACAGGGGGGCGCCTTTATTATGAAATACGCAGTTAGCAGCCCGCCCTTCCATTAATATATGTATATATAGAGAGAGAAAGAAGCACGGAGGGGGCATCGCGCATTCTGAAAGCTTCGATATATTCCCCGAAATGGGTATTAAATGAAGGGTTTAGGGGTAACACAAAATTAGATTTTGAAAACAGCGAATTTGAAAGTTTTCTAACACGTAAATGTTTGAAAAGTTTATCAAGAAACTCCGAACAAATTTGGTTTATCTTTTCTTTCTATTATAAAAAAAAATCAATCTTTTTCAAGTTTATTCGCTGTGTGATTGGTAGATATCTAGTCACGTGATAGCGAGTAGGGATGTCTAGAGTACCTTTTATAAGTGTGGCGACATACGGGAAACATTTTCTGATTGGCTTAGAGACCTTTTCTACCGCCCTAGGCGGGTTTTTTCCAAGCTCCCATAGACTTAACATGGGAACTTTCTGTGTGTACGAGAAAAACGTGTGTACATTAAATGTAAAAGTAAATATAGCCTTTTCATGTTCCATTTCGTGTCTGGAATGTTTATTTATTATTATTTTAGTATTTTGTCAGTATAAATTTGAATACTTTTTAAGTAAATAGCTTTTTTTGAACAACATGGTGTTTCCCGCTACTTAGGCGATGTAAACATCGCGCCAAAGGCAGTTAGCAAGTTTTAAACTTTTGATAATGCTTTGTTTTCTTAGCTGTTCCCTTATAATAGGTTTACAATAGCCTATGCCGAAATGAATCATCAGTAAAGCAGAGAGTAAATTGTAGCCATGAATTATATAAAAAGAATAAAAAAATGTTTACAAAAGTGGTATTTTTGATGCAAACTTTCATCTTTATTTTGCTGCTACGTCTCGGAACAAAATCACCACATCAACATTAATCTGTGGATTTGGATATAAATGCGTACAAATGCTGTTAACTATTTTTATCGTGAGATTATTCTTGTATGTTTAGGCCAATATTTGCTCATAATTTAGTTTCAGTCTGTTAATTTTATTTTTTCATCTGAAAATGTATTAGATTTTTTAACAAAAGGTGTACTGATGGTGTTGACTATTTTTGAAATTACATGTTTTTTGACTTGTATAAATGGATGAAACTTAAAACAAAAATTAAATTTAAGTGGGCTAAAATTTTGTGTCAAACATTAAAAAGGTCAAATGTTTGGTATCTTTTCTGGTTCGGTTAATGTAAGGAAATGATTAATCACACTAAAGAAAACTACATGTGTTGAACAGTTGGTTGAAATAATGTTTTATTTTAAGAAACTATCCATTAATAGTTGGACATTTTAAATCTATTTTTATTCAATGTTATAAAATTAATGCGAAAACTTCTATCACACAGCATGGAAAGAATTTAAAGATAAAACTGAAGTGCCTGAGAGAGACAACACATCAGATCCTATTTTATTTAACACTGAAGTTATAAGCTTAACTTTTTTATTTAACACTGAAGTTATAAGCTTAACTTTTTTATTTTTCTTGTTAATAGTCACGAAAACAATTTCAATAAGTTGTGAGCATAAAAATTTCGGTACATAAACACTATCGCCAAAAGAAAGTGTGCGGAGGAAATGTGGGAAACCGATGGAAGAAACATATTCGCCCAGCAACCTTCTTGGAGACGATTCTGGTTGCCGCGAATGTGCATTGGGCCAAATTTGGTCCCTTGTTGCCACTCTTATTATATAGCACTCTAGGGATGTCAACTCTCAGAAAAAAACCGTTTTTCGGTAAATCGTTTTTTTTTTTTCGTCCGGTTTAACCGAGGGGGAAAAAAACAATTTTTAAAAACTTCCAAGTGTTTTTATTTAGTTGTATATAAAGATGCTAAATGTCGTTAACTGTTTTTATTTATCATATCACAACAGTTACAAAAATTCACATTAATTCTAAAATAAATAATAATTCAAAATTTAAGTGTTTCAATATAAAGGTACACAAACTAATAAAATAATGAAAACATTAGTTACCTTTCATCTATACAACCTAATACTTTTTATTTTCTCTGCTCATAAATACTCGTTCAGCTATATGCTGGTTAGTTAATCGACTTCTGTCATCCGAAGCCACAGGATTCAGAGCAGATACTAACCTTTCAGATGGCACTGAACTTCCAACAACTGTCAAATACTTAAAAGCTAGCAATGCTAATGCTAATGCATGCGAACCTTTCTTTCTTTAACCCCAAAATTCAAGTGGACTGCTATTCCTTAACAACAGAGGCTGCAGCCAATATAGTTTGAGCTCATTTGGAAAGTAAGCATATGCACCCTACGATTTTAGAAAAATGGATTTTGTCAAATTTTTATCATGTGTTGCCAGAGAAGGCTTGGGTTCGTTGAATCAGAACTCGCTGGTATTGCTGAAGGAGGCGAATTGTTTCCTAATTGATTCAGGTAGTGCGTTAACTCTTTGCTGACTTGGGAAACTGCTTGACTAGCAATTGTGGAAGACATAAAGTCGTTATTAAACGTTGTTTGGTATTCCTATAGATCATCGCTTAATCTTCGGTTTCCTAAGAAAGTGGAGCCGTTATCTATCAGCCGTGATAAGTCATGATGTCGCGGGCATAACTAGGCGGCCGTCTAAACAGAATCCAGAGATGTCAAATTTTAAACGGACAGAATACGGTGGAGAATGGGCAACACAGACGGCTGTCGTGGTTTATTTAATTCGTGAAACAAAACAAAGTGGCTTTTTTATTATCTAGTCCAAAGTTCCTAACTTCGGGAACATTGAAGATAGAGTAAAATTTTCAAAGGATTTCAAATCAGCATAAAATTCAACGCCAGATCAATACCAAAAACAGTTTTATTATTCAATTATTTACCATTTGATTATATTTAATTATTTATTAAATAATTAGTTATTTATTCAAAGAAAATCACATTTAAGTTATCGTTTTTGCATCCCATAAACACAGGCCACGAATAAAATTTTCTTGAATTTCCGGAGACGGTTTTTTTTTTTTTTTTTTTTTTTGTTATTAGTTTTTAAAATAACAACCGCGGTTACAACTGTGTCAAGAAAACACCGAAAAAAACCGGTTAACAGAAACGAAAAAACCGACTTATCGGTTTAACCGGACGGTTATTGACATCCCTAATAGCGAGTCTTGTGGTTCAACGGGCTAATGAATTTGGAGCACGCGCTAGAAAGTTGGAAAAGTTTACTAGGGATCCTTTGCACCCAAAATACTATGTCTTATTTATGTAATTTTTTTTTCTTCAGTTTTCACTGTAATCTAATTCAGAACAATAGAAAAAAAGCCGTCTCCTTTGCTGCAGCACAATCTTAATGCACTTATGTAATAATAATAATTTATCCTTGAACCCTTTTTGCAAGTAAAAATGGGTCATCCAGCGTTGTCACACGATGAAAAAATGCGAGGAAAGGCTGAACGAGAGTCTGCTGTAATTGAAGCACGATTGAGAAGTAAAGCTGATCGGGAGGCTGCTGTGTTGGCGGCAAAACAGCAAAAATTAAACCAATACTTCGATATTGGAGATATGAATAAAGAATGTTCTCATTGGGGTGCATTGAGTTTTAAATCTGAAATAGGCCGATCGTCTCTAATGTAAGTCGTCATCATGGAAAGGTTAAGCTTCCATCGTTGAATGAATGGCCAGTGGAGTTTAAAAACCTTCCAACTGGAACTAGCGAAATAAATAATCATTTACGTCAAAACATACGAATTTACAATAATTTGTTTGCTTTTGCCTCTTAATGCGACTAACGCTGATATTAAAGGTGGGGGTCCATTCTCTATGAGAATTATTAGAGATGCTAAGGTAAGAGCAACCACGTCTCTACAAAACAACACAACGCCTTAATTTGGCCCAATTTATATATATGATGCTAACCAAGCTCTTGACCTGCGTAACAATTTATTGAAAAGAAAAGACGTTTTGAGCATTATTCAACCATTTCTCAATGAGAGTCCATAAGCCAAAAAGTTTAAAAGTCTGCATGAAATACACTAAAGTGATCAAAATGCAGAAATGCTCTTAGACTTTTAAAATTTTGTTAAAAACAGCGAATATCTACGTATTTACAAAGCTCCAGCGTGTAAACAATTAGCTGCTACTGTTGAAAAGTATAGTTCGCGAAGTGAACTAAATATGTTTGCGTAGCAATCATCGGGGGTTAGCGAGCAGGGGGCGGAGCCCCTTAGTGTAGTAAAAGTTTATATTTAACTAAAAGTGAAAAAAAAATTGATTCAAAGTACCAAAAAATTAAATTCTTCCTCTGAATATGTGGAGAAAGGAGGCCCAGCATACCGATACTTTATTATAGTATCTTGGGAGTAGCAAGAATTATGAATAGAAATACTGAGAAATACTCTCATACAAATGAAGATGGAACTTTTATTATCTTAATGATGGTGCAAATAGTATACATACATATAGAGCTTAGACATTCTTATTCTGTGATTTTCTATATCGAGTTGAGTTGTGCTTGGACAGTTACAGTTAAGATTTACAAGTAATTAATTATGGATATCAAATATAAACAAATTATTTAACTAAATATATTAATAACTAAGATATTATAATACCTCCTTTTTTTAAAGGCATTACAATCACAAATACAAAATTAAAAAGTTATAGATCAAGTCTATCTGGCTTCTTTCTGATTCGTGTTGGATAACGTCTGCTTGGAACATCTGCTACAGGAGTATCCTCATTAGCCCTTTCTGTAGGAAGATCAGCAGACTGTTGACTTTCAGGAGTGGGAGACCAGTAATCATGTTGGAGTTCTGTATCTGCCATGGTGATGGAAGTAGGTTGATCATAAGCTGGAGGTGTGACTGGTGAATCAACAGAAATGAAATCATCTCGATGTTCAGGGAATGAAGAGCTAGCTGGACGGATCTGATCCATGTGTGCAAGATACTTCTTGCTGCTTATTTCAATCAACCAAGTCTTGGGACCCTTGGGCTTAATTAATTTGCCACGAATCCATCTGTTAGAAATATCTCTATGGGATTTCACCCAAACGTCTTGACCACAGGATAAACTCTTGGTACTGGTGTGAGATCTGTCAAAGTATTGTTTTTGACATCTTTGCTTCTTTTCAACATGCCTTGCTGTAGATGGATGTAGTAACTCTAAGACCGTACTAATGGGACGACTAAGGAAAAGCTCTGCCGGAGACGAGCCTGTTGAAGAATGAGGTGAAGATCTGTATTTAAGTAAAAATCTATTCACTTTGGCAGTTACTGTACTACCATCATTGGAGTCTAATTGCATTTCACTAAGTGAATGTTTAAAAGTCTGAATGGTACGTTCTGCTTGACCATTTGATTGGGGATGATACGCTGGAATGAGCGTTATAGAACTCCCAAGGATTTAAGAAAGAACCTGAATTCCCTGGAAATGAATTGAGGTCCATTGTCAGAAACAACTTCTAGTGGTAGCCTATATCTGGCAAACAGTTGTTGCAATACTGCAACTGTGCTTGCTGCTGATGTAGACGACATCTTTGCCACTTCTAACCACTTTGAATGACTATCCACAACAACAAGGTAGTCAATTTGGTCTTTCTGAGCAAAATCCAAGTGAATACGATCCCACGGTGCCTTTGGCCAGACCCATGATTGCATTGGTGTAACTGGAGGAGATTTAGCAACAATTTGGCAAGCTTCGCAATTAGCAGACATGTTTTCAATGTCTTGGTCTAAATTAGGCAACCAAAAATGACTTCTAGCAACTGCTTTCATTTTCACAATTCCTGGGTGAGTATCATGAAGCAGTTCTAGCAAGTGCTTTCTATAGGCATTGGAAATTACTACTCTCATGCCCCATAATACACAATTCCTATCAACAGATAATTCATCTTTTCTGGAGAAATATGGCTTCAAATCAGGATTTTCAATTTTGTATGGAAAACCATTCTGAACATATTTAATCACACTTCCCAAAATTTTATCATTTCTAGATGCACTAGGAATGTCATCAGAAGTTACAGGTAACTCTGACAGATGGGAAATCTTGTAAATGTCCGATGGGTACAAGTCTCTATTTACGTCTTCATTAGGCAATCTTGAAAGAGAATCAGCATTCTGATGTGTAACACCTTTTTTATACTTAATGGTGTACTTATGCGAAGACAAGAGCAATGCCCACCTCTGTAAGCGAGCAGCAGCCATGGTTGGTACTGCCTTAGTAGGAGAAAATATTGTAACCAAAGGTTGATGATCAGTGAAAAGTACAAAATTTCTTCCATACAGATACTGGTGAAATTTCTTGCAAGCAAAAATTATTGCTAGGGCTTCTTTTTCATTTTGCGAGTAGTTGACTTCAGCCTTTGATAATGTCCGAGAGGCATAGGGTACAGGTTTTTCTTCACCATTTACAATGTGTGATAAAACGGCACCCAAACCAACAGGCGAAGCGTCACAAGATACTTGCAAATGATTATTTTCGTTATGGTGAACCAATACTGCATCAGATGTTAGAAGCTGTTTACACTGTTCAAATACACTGTGGCATTCTTCAGACCATGTCCAGGGAACATTTTTGTTTAGCAGGTTGTATAAAGGAGACAATAAAGTAGATGAATTTAGAGTAATAGTTCAGTAAACCCAAAAATGATTTAAGTTGAGACACATTTTCTGGGGTTTTGATCTTCTTAATTGCTTCTAGCTTCTCTTGGGTTGGATGAATGCCACTTTCATCAATTATATGGCCTAAAAACTCAACACTACTTTTAAAAAATTGACACTTATCTGCATTTAGTTTTGCATTATACTTTTGCAGTCTTGTCATTACAGTCTCTAATGTAGAAAAAGGTTCTACTTCAGTAGCAGTTGAGATTAAAATATCATCTTGGAAGCATATAACTCTAGGTATACCTTGTAATATTTGCTCCATGACTGATTGAAAAATTGCTGCGGCTGCAGATATACCATACATCAATCTACTTGGGCGAACCAAACCCATGGGTGTATTGAGAGTTAATAACTCTTGAGAGTCAGCATCGAACTCAATCTGTTGGTATGCTTGTGACAGGTCTAACTTACTAAAATGTTTGCCTCCTCTCAAAGTTGCAAAGAGGTCTTGCTGAGTAGGAAGAGGATATTGGTTTGGGTCAAGGTACTTATTTACAGTTACCTTAAAATCGCCACACATCCTCACAGCATTATTTTTCTTCGTTACCACAACAACAGGTGTTGACCACTTAGAATGTTCAACAAATTGCCAAATATTATTCTTCACCAATCTTTTAATTTCATCAGAAACGAAGTTTTTTAAAGCATACGGAACAGGCCTAGCTTTGCAAAAAACAGGTTGACAATTTTCTTTCATTTTTTAAGAACAGCCTAAAAGTATTTAATCGGTTGATCACTTACTTGAAAAATATCTGTGTACTTTTTCTTGAGTACTTCAACACTGTTGAACCACTTTGAGGACACTGAAAATATCTCATTCCAATTTAACTTGAACACTGATAACCAATTCTGGTGGAGTGGTCGTTCACGGTAAGAAGGCGATTTGTCGCCAAATATGGTAACCTTCACCTTTTGCGGATTTTCTTCACATCTGCCGTTTTTGTTATGGCAACCCTATCTGCTGTTACGGAATTCGGCCGCCATCTTGATTTGGCGACAAAAATTAGTTGGTGACAAACGTCTTACCGTGAACGACCACTCCACCCCAATTCTTTCCAAAGAGAGCAGGTCGATTACCTTTTACAATAATTAGTGGTAACGAATGACTATGGTTGTTGCACTGCACTTCAACGAGTATTTCTCCAACAACTGGGATTTCATTTTCGTTGTAGTCTTTCAATCTGGTTGATGATGGCACAATTTCAGTTCCGGGTAAATTGTTTTTCACCCACACTTCAGATACTATAGAAACATCAGCTGCAGTGTCTAGTTCCATGTCTAACTGTTTGTGATTAGCAATAACACGAACAATGTATTTTTTTCTGCCTGAAACTTGATTTATGGAGTTCACGGCATAAAGGGAAGCCTCAGAGTCACATTCAACCCTTTCTACCTTTTTTGTAGATGAGCCTTTGTGTTTGCTCATGCAGACAGGTGAGATATGTCCACTTTTTCCACAAGCATGGCAGGTCGCAGATTTGTACTTGCACTTGGCAGAATCATGAGCAGCCCCACATCGGTAGCATTTGGAAAACTTCTTACACTGTTTACTCGAAGAAGCGTTTCTTGATGGCTGGTGATATTTCTTTGACATATCTGAAGAGCTCTGACGGATTTTGTTGATGGCCGGTGTAAGTGTCTTCATATTTGCAGCATCGCTTTCCGCTATTTCTATGGCGACAGCCGTTTCCACCGCATCCGATAGCTTCAGAGCTTTCTTTGCCAGGAGTCTCTTTTGGATATTTTCGTTGCACAATCCACAGACGAAACGATCCCTCAGTGCTTCATCAAGAAACGCACCGAACTCGCACGTAGACGCCAACCTTCTCAGTTCTACTAAATATTGAGAAACTGATTCCCCAGCTGTCTGGTTCCGCCGATGGAAACGGAAACGCTCCGCAATGATGATTGGAGCAGGTTTGAAATGTTGTTTTGGTATGTCCGTCAATTCAGCATACGAGCATTCTTTCGGTGATTTCAGAAGTAGCAAATTCCGTAGAAGTTTGTAGGTATTTGGGTACAGCTACACTCTACGTTTATGAGTGATGGCAACGGCTTGGCGATTTTTTTTGGTTCACTTCTAGTAACAAGTTACGATAAATTAAGGCAACCCATCTTTCGTTGCTGTTGTTGTGGTTTTCATGGCAACCTCGGCAAACGTAAACTTTTAATTTTAATTTTGAATATTCTAGAAAGTTCTTCCAAAATCCGTCAAAGTCGTTTGATTTCATTGATTCGTTTGAAATTTTTTCTTTCCTCCCATTGGTTATTTTGTTTTTTAAATATCCTGTGATTCCATTGGTCCTTTTAAATCGTTTTCTGTGATACCATTGGTCCTTTTATTTGTATTTTGACAGTTGTGGAATTTTTATTTTGTTATAATAGTTTTTTCATGACAGGATTAAGAGTTTTGTTTTTTTGACCATTTTCGTTTTCATTATTTTTTTACGAGAGAATTATGACTTTATCAGGTATTATTTCTTGCTTTTTTTCTTTTGTAAATCTTTTTCCTTTTTCAACATGCTCACTGTATTTAGTGTAATTGATGTTTCAGGTTATTCTTACCATTCGTAGCTTAGTTTCTCTGCTGGTTCACAAATATGTTTTGATATGTGCTTAAGCTTACTACTTTTTGTGAAAGTTTTTTAAAAATATACTTTTTAAAACATTCTGAAATATGTTTAAAAAGTGTGTTGTAAAAAGAAAAAAAAATTGTGACATTAGAGTTAGGAAATAACATTCTGAAATATGTTTAAAAAGTGTGTTGTAAAAAGAAAAAGAAATTGTGACATTAGAGTTAGGAAATAATTCTTTACTTGGCAACTTTAGAAGTGCGCCAAAAAAAATCGCCAAAGCCGTTGCCATCACTCATAAACGTAGAGTGTAGCTGTACCGGTATTTGATCCAATAGCTGATATAAATACATACACCTTCTTGCCGTCTTCAATATCGTTTGCGAGAAAAAAATGTACCCCAGTTGTTCAACGTATAGATTAAAATCGTCCGACTCCACGTCAAACGAATGCAATGCGCCGATTAGGCCTAACCTGCTCATTGTGAAGCAGAACTTAACTTATAGCAATTACAAAGCTTGTGAGTTCGAATTATCCTCGTCGCCACTATAGTATCTTGGGAGTAGCAAGAACTATGAATAGAAATACTGAGAAATACTCTCATACAAATGAAGATGGAACTTTTATTATCTTAATGATGGTGCAAATAGTATACATACATATAGAGCTTAGACATTCTTATTCTGCGATTTTCTATATCGAGTTGAGTTGTGCTTGGACAGTTACAGTTAAGATTTACAAGTAATTAATTATGGATATCAAATATAAACAAATTATTTAACTAAATATATTAATAACTAAGATATTATATTTATCAATTTTTTTATGGTTTTAAAGTGGTTCTACCCCCAAAATGAATACACGTGGTGTTCGCATTTGAATGCTACGAGATGACTATCTCATTTTAGAAGAAATTGCTGTATAGTGGTTTCACCTCTGAATCCTACAAATGTATTGGAAGGCTCGAACATGTCTTTGACGGCATATCTTGAGAAAAGCGATTTATTATTGTGACCGGCTGACGGATTGTATGTTAGGGTTTTATTGCGCTAGGTCCCAAACTGGACAAGAAGCGCCTGATCAACTGACGGAAATGTCTTTGAAGTTAAGGGCATTCAGGAAATCGCAACAAATCTGCCATTCCTTATTTTGACGATTTACAATATAGGGCCTTTTAAATTGTCGGCTTTCTTATTTGAAGTAAATACGGGTAAATGCCTGCAAGTGAACTGTTCTGAATTTTTGCTTTCTTATGGACTTCCTTGACGAGTGAGGTTCCGAGCTTAAGGTTTTGAAAGTGAACATTTGAATCTGTGAAGTAATTAAGTGACGGAAACGTGAGAACATTGCATTGTTAAAACGTTGACTTTCCTATCGATGACGTCACAGCGAGAGCTCCACCCCCTACTCCCCTTAAAGAGGCTCTTCGTTCTGAACCATCAGTTCCGAGATCCATATATTTTTCAAGTGGCAGCGTGCGAACCTTCAATAGTTAAACAAAAAAAGGAGTAGGTCTGGTGTAGGCAATGCTTCAAAGCTGGATCACGTATCAATCTCGTTTACCAATTAAATTCAATAGGATTTCCATTGTTTTTATGCGATTTCGTTCAGAACTTACATTTCAAAGACCGACTAACGAAACCTCCCTGTAATATTGCAAAATATAAAGATATTTGTGTTTAGTTCCTTTTCAGTGTTCCATAGAATGGGTGAAAGACCGATATCTCTTCCACCGCAACTGGAGAACATGCTCCTGGAGTACACCATCAACGTCCTGGTGGAGAATCCTGATGACCTGGCTAGTCACGCGGCCGATTACTTTGCTCGCCTGCGGGACGGTGAGCTGCCGGAGACGGGCACTGACATGAGCTCCAAGGCCGACATTCAGAACATCCTGGGCTCCAGAGGCCAGCGTAGAGGCACCGTCCAATCGGAGCCCTACGACCCGGAAGGAGACGACGATGTTGAAGTCGAGAAGTTCCCCAAGTCGGAGGAGGAGCGCGATAGGATCAAGGACCGCATCAAGGACATCTTCTTGTTCCATGCGTTAGATCACAAGGACCTCGAGGAGGTCATCGAAGCCATGATGCCCAGACCCGTGAAGGAGGGACAGATCATCATCCAGGAGGGGGACGACGGCGACTTCTTTTACGTCGTGGACAAGGGGAAGTTTGAAGCTTTCATGAAGGTCAGCTCGACAGAGGATAAGTGCGTCATGACCTACGAGGATGGCGGGAGTTTTGGCGAGTTGGCGCTGCTTCACAACCAGCCAAGATCGGCCACCGTGAAAGCAGCCACCGATGGTTCGCTGTGGGCCGTCAGTCGGAGCACATTTAGGTAAGCGAGCGAAAATATGTTATTTTTGTGTTAACATTCACGTTAGGCACGTCTACTGCAACAGCTAATACAGTGGACATCTGTAAGAAAATTAATCTGGTGACCGTTTATTATGATTGTTAACTGAAATTCCTCCATTCAAAGTTAAAAGAAATGCTTGATCTCTTTAATTTTTACAACATCCGTTAAATATTATGGTTAGCTAAGTTTTATTTGTTTATTCGACTTTTCAACTTGGTGACTGTTTTAGTTTTCACGACCAAGAGTTATCTCAAAGTTAAATCTTAGTATACACGAAACACTTTTCAGGCATGGACTTTCAAGTTCTTACCTGATCAGTTATCTTAAATGAATTTGTATGATGCTTAAAGTCAACCACACACACACACACATAATTGAAACGTTGACGTTGAAAAGGAAGTAAACGCCAAGAACTAAATTTTACAGGACAAGCAAGTTGAAGTATTCACTTTCCTCCCTTAGAGCCAAGAGTGATCAAGTTTCCGGTAGTGACATCTTGTGTGTTCTTTCGGACCTGGACTTCGTGAATTACGAACTTACCTCATTTTAAGTGATACTGGCATTGATCATTTCATGGTACAGCTTTAGTCAACGTTTATAGCGGTGGCAACAGCTTTGGCGCTTTCTTTTTTTGGCGTACTTCTAGTAGGGAGAAATGGCTGGTTAAGGCAACCCATCTGTATTACGTTCATTGCGGTTTTTATGACGACTTCGGCAAGCGGAAAGTTTAAATTTTCATTTTAAATATTCTAAAAAGTTCTTTCAAAATCCATTAAACTGTTTGATTTTATTGGTTCATTTTTGAAATAATTCTTTCCTGGGCGACTTTTAGTGCGCCCAAAAAGCGCCAAGGACGTTGCCACCACTATAAACGTAGACTGAAGCTGTACCAAAAAGGACTACTGCATGAAAAATTATGTATGGCAATCGCCATAAGTGATTATTTGTTTCCTCTACATGTATTCAAATTCGTGTTAAAGACGCCAATTAAGGGAACAGATTAAATTTTAGCCTTCGTTCATATTTAACAAATCGGCACGTGAAAATCACTTGACTAATGCCAATTCACCAGGGCTGTAACTGCTAAATTACATCATTGCATGGTTTTCAACTGACCATCTCTCCAATCAGGAAACTGGTGGTGAAGCGCGCGTTCCAAAAACGGCAAAAATACATGCAGCTCCTGGAGAGAGTGCCCGAACTCGAGCCCCTGACCGACTATGAACGGATGCAAGTGTGCGATGCGCTGTCTCCTGTCATTCTCACGAAGGATGAGCGGCTCTTCAAGGAGGGGGACAAGGCAGACGGCATGTACTTCATCGAGGAGGGGAAATTGAGCGTCTCAAAGATCATCAAGAAGATCGATAAAGAAATGGCTCAAGTCGGACCCGGAGAGTATGTGGGAGGTAAGAAACGGAAATATTCCATTTCTTTCACAATCCAAAAACGAAAAGCACTCGCGAGAATTAGGGCAAATATGATTCTTTTTGGTGAAAGTATGTTCAATCATTTTCATTATTTAGGGTGACCGATTTTTTATGATCGAAAACCCTATTCCCATATTTCATATAGATTGTTTGTTTGAACAGTGTTCTCAATGTTTAGAGATGATTAAATCCGATATTTTCTGTGTTAAGGTTTAATTAAAAATATGAAATTAAACATTAAAAAATATTCTATGTTTGCTCCTTCTGCGAAGACAGATCTATCTTTGTTAATTTTATATTTCTGTACTCTTTAACGCTTTGGAGTACTTTTCTAAACGTTTGCAGAAATTTTCCTCTGAACCAAGATTCTCCAAAAGCAAATATTAAAATAGTCAAAAGATTGAAGGAAAACGGAATGTTAAATCGAAAGCTAAATCATTTATTGCAATTTTCAAATGAGAACCCAAAATATTCCCGCTCTTGTTTGGACATTTACAAAAAAAAAAAAAAAACGACATTGTTATGAAAATTATTTTTTATAATCCCTAAAAATATTTCTCATTCATAAACATTGAAAATAGAATAATTAGTTTAAGTACAAAGTTTGTCAGGAAAGTAATAAAACTTGCCGAATACACATCAGCAGTAGGCGACTGTATCGCCAACTTTTGGTTGTCACCTGAGACGTGTGTATATATTTTACCTTCATTGGAATGGCGAAACATTGAACAGCGTTATGCAATCAAATTTTGTGTTAAACTTAAGGAAAGTGCAACTGAGACCTTTGAAAACTTAAAAAGTAGGACCCGGAAGTGAGGTAGCAAAGTCAAGAGCGGCACACGAGTAAGTCTGCCCGTCCTAAGAAAGCAAGGATAAGCTTAAAATTGCAGATAGTTGGATGTTCCACCATGACAATGCCCCTTGTCATATGGAAATCCCTCTCACCGAGTAAATACATGTTTTCAGGTAAGCAGTCACATTAACTTTCCCCTCGTATTGAAGGTTGAAGGAAAACACCTTAATACAAATTTGAAATAACATTTCGAGCGGCAAAACTAAGTTCCATAAGGAACGGATTAACGATCACATATTCAAAATGTTTCGCAATAGAAGTTATACTCTTTTGTTTCAAGGGGTAATTTGGAAAACTAAAACACGCGTCAAGATCTCACCGATTATTTGATTAAGTAATACGACGACTGTGACGTCATATCATGGAACTCTTACGTCATCACTACAACGAGATATAGGACAAATGTTTGCAGGTGTATTGAATTTCTTCTGATGAAATATTTGTTCTTACAGAGATGGCGCTGGTGAAGAATCAAGCGCGCTCGGCTACAGTCGTTGCCATTGAAGACTCAAAGCTGGCTTTTCTGGACCAAAAAGCCTTCGAGCGACTCCTCGGACCCTGCATGGACATTATGAAGAGGCGAATTGGCCAATACGAGAAATCCCAGTGAAGCTTCCTCTTGTTCTAGACTCCCGTTCGGACAGATAATTCCCTGCCTTGTAAGGGTTTCTCTTTCACAAGAAACTAAAGTAAATAAAATACTGTGTGTGTGTTTCGTTGTAATTTCTTTTCTGATTGGTAGGTAGTTGAATTTACGTCGCGCTGGAGCAACACGACGGGCTATTCTCTTCTGATAGAAAAGCCATCGTATACGACATCTTTTCTTAAGATCAACTTGGTTGTACAGACTACTTACAAAGGTCTCGTCCTAAGGTATTTGACCTCGTGGGTAACTAACAATAATGCGCCCCTCTTCATAAGTAAATGCACTTGAGGGGAAGCGGGAGAGAGGTGACAGGTAAAGTTTAAACTTTTCAGAGCTAGAAAAAGTCAATATAGTCCGTCACGCGCCAATATAGACAATCCAGCCGTCAAACTGATTTGAGTCCAAGCAACATTGCAGACACTTGAGTGCACAAAATTGCCCCTTCCCAAAAGTCTAGTGCCCTGAGGCTTTAGCCTTATGGTTAGGGTGACCCTGTACCTACAGAAGATAAAAAGTCTCACGAGAGTAGGCTGCTCTGATTTACTTATTTGGATTCTTCCACTGTGTATGTCAGGCGCAAGAGCACAGCAAAAGAATACCATGGTCACCGAGATTTCCATATTTTGCGTTGTCATTTTAGAGCTAAATTCGTTAGTTTATTTTAATTTTTAATAGCTTTTGTGCTAGTACGGATTTAGCTTTTAATATCGTGGCGAACGGAAGAAACGAACTTTCACTCCAGATTGCCAGTCTTGAGCGAGCTGCACAAAATAAAAGACGATTATATGGTTTATAAATGCCAGACATTAACTCGGCCATTTTGAGTGTATAACTTTGCAAATTTATAAAAAATTCGCTAAAGAAAGAAAATTATGAATTTTTGTTAGTTTTTATTTTATATTGCAACACATACTGTTTAATTATTTTAAAACATACATTTACACAAGTAGTAGATTAACAAAATGTAAAATTAGTAGGTTCACATGAAAGGCACATTCACAAGTAAAATACGGTAGTTCATTTAAATTTTCATTTACATTTCACTAAATGAAGACAAATGCCTGTTTATTAAAATTTAAATAAATTCGATTTGCTCATAGTCCTCATCGGCTACTTCTATTTAAACACAGCTGTTGTGCACAAACGCAAAACACTGTGTAGGAAAAGTCTGTGTTTATGCAACCACATCTTTTTGGTGTTTCACTATCACATGAGCATTTAATTAACTTTACGACCTCACTCGGAGCTAGTTTAGCATTATCTAGAACACCAATGGTAATACTTCGGATACACTGTTTTTGTAGAAGCCAGATCTATGGCAGGAGGTGTACCCAAAGCATTTTTCGAGATGATAGTTTGAATGAGTGCTCGTTTTACACTCTGCAGAACAGCTTCATTAGTTGGTGGCAGTGAACAGAATCTTGGAGCGTGTGAAGAGCTATTTCTTCCCATTTTAATGGAACATGCTCTAACTTGTGTTTCTGAAACTATCAAACATTTTGGATAACCGTAGCAGATGTAAATGAAAATCGATACGTGTTTGTTCACATCTTCAATGCTTGCTGTTTTATCTCCCACCAATGAAAGGGAATGACCCCTTTTCAATACCGTTGCTATTTTACCTTTCCCTATACCAAAAAGACAAGCTATGGTATCACATCCACTCGGAACATGTTCGGCCAAGATATCTGGTATGATGTTAGTGTGTTTTCGGAGAGGTTTTAATGTCAATCAACGACCTTCCTTGGATAAGCGTTTCCGTAGGTAGGATCCTTCCTTTAAATAGTGATAGAGAAGCAACAAAAATCATCAGAAACCACAGTCACCTGCCTGCCTCCGTTCTAGTCTGCATGCATGTTGAATAATTATAACATCTGCCTACATGCAGAGTTGCTAAATCTTGCCGTTTTAAAACACATAAACTCAATAGTTCGATTGGGATTTTACCCTGCCCTGTAACAATCAACTTGCTAATTATAGTGTAAAGTTCTAGGTATTCCTTATTTTGTACAAGGTCGCTGCAGATAAGATTTATCAATTACTTTTTGTTTTCCGTGACTGTAAGTGGGACTTTGTGATGGAAGTGGGGATAGCAGTGAAAGCTGGTAAACTCTACTAACTCCTGATTCTCTCTTTTGTCTTGCAATATCTTTGGTACTGAAAGTATAATACCGATCAAAAATTAAGTATACATCGCCTAACTGCAGTTTGGTTATGAGTGCAAATTTGAAGCGAGAGGTGTAGTTTCTTACAGTACCTTTATCACGCCTAGGAATAATCCAGAGTAAGACTGATCCAAAAATTACAAAGGATATATGATCCGATGTCGCTGTTCGGGAGTATACATCTTCCTTCAGCAATGTCATCAATTTTGACTTGCTTTTACCTATCCTCATTTCACCAAAATCGTCATACAAAGCTGTTTGAACTGGAGATAGTTCATGAAACAAAACTCGCTTCACATTTATATCTCTAGAGCTTATTTACAGACCACAATTACACGAGAGTAAATTTTGAGTGTCGCATAACTTTGTAGTACCTTTTGTAGCAACTATTGTTATTATTTTTTGAGGTTTGGGCCATTCATTCTTAGAATCAATCATTTGTATTGCACCAATTTCTACTGCTTTATTGACATTTATACTGTCGGGACATAATCTGCCTGTAGAAAAATTCGAAAGGTGTAAAGGGTGGGAGTCCGGTTTCAGTGGATCTTTGTAGTTGATGACGAAGTCCTTCTCGGTTTTTGTTATGTGTTCCAATTCGTGTTTTCATCTCTTCAATGTGTTTGTGTTACTTAGCCTACTGCTGACCTTCCTCTTGACTGACATTTACAAGCTCTTCCTCCAGCTGCGTATGGAGTTAAAGTTATGAAACATGTAAGCTGTCAGCAAAAGCTGTTTTTTAACTGTCTTTAGTGTTATTTTGTAAGAAATCGCCATGCTACCTTCACTTGGCCACCGCTTGACGAAGGAAAAAAAAAAGGGAAAGGAAGTTTCAATGTACGTTGTGTACTTGAGCTACAAAATGGGCTATGGATGACGGTCCAGAATCAATGCCGTAGGAGAGATCCGGTGACACTACCTCATAATTTTTAACCACGGTCAGATGACGTACCTGATTTGGAACCCCAGTCTTTCCACACCACACCAACGTAAGTACATTTGGCCACGACGAATTTAACGTGCATCAGTCCCCTCTACACGGATGTCTTGGGATGGATCGAGTGTCGAAGTTGCAAACCTTCAGGCGCAAATCTAACAAAAAATGTCGAACAACCCAGGTAATTATTTAGAGTTTTTGAATTACTCCGCACAGTATGATCCCCTTCTTAGAACGGCCTTCTAAAAAATCATTTGAAGACTTTTACAATATTTAAAGGTGGCGTCAAAATGGTTTAATTGAATCTGTTGCTAGTACACTTACTTAAAATATTAAACAGTTAGAAAAATCTTTTTGGCATATTAGCTGATGAGACAGCTGATGTCTCGAATAAATCACAATTTACACTTGTATATTGCTTTACAATTGAAGGAGGAAGAGTAGTATAAAGATTTTTTTTTCCAAGACTAAAGTGATTCCAAGGCAGCAGCAGCACTCTCAAATCTTATTTTGAGGCATATTAAAGACTTTACGAACTGTGGTGAAAAAATCATCTCGCAGAGATGCAACAGAAGTGCAATGGTGGCCTCTTCATTATAGAGTACAAGCCAATATATTAAGGCGTCTTTTCCGTAAGCCCTTAATGTTCACTGCAATGAACACAGCTTAAATTTAGCATTGTCCCATAGTGATTCAAACATACCCGAATGTCGCAGCTTTTTTGCTACTGTGGATTGTCGTGTAGCTTTTTTTCTCCAAATTGCCAAACCGTGCAAAATTTCTCGATAAATTTCATGGAAGACTTTTACCAAGTATTCGTAAAACAAAATGGAATTATTCGTCCAGAATCATTAGTCCTGTTTAAGAAAAAGTCTGAACTTCGCCTAGTTTTTTAGCCATGTTAAAATATTATGTATGAAACATGCTAATATTTTTGTAATTCATAAGGAATTCTAAAATTTAGAAAAGTTTGAATTTTGCTTTCTTCTTGCAATTTTTCACAGCATATTATAAAATTGATATTTTGTTCAATTTACTTCAGAATTCTTCATTTCATATTTCTTACTGTGGAAGTAATACAACAGAAACTAAAATTACAATGAAATCTTTAAGAAACCACTCTCAAGGGGAAGAAACAATTTCAAATTTTGGAGAGACTCCGAAACTTGCAAACTAAAAGACCGCCGTGTAGAGGGGGCTGATGCACCTAAAATCCGTCGTGGCTCAAATGTCCTCACATTGGAGTGGTGTGGAAGTTTGGTTGCCAGCTCAGATGGTTGCCTCGTTAACTGGCCGTGGTTCTGAATTACGTGGTACTGTCCTCAGGTATGATTCCAGACCGTCTTCAAAAGCCCGCGTTGTGTAGCTCTAGTACGACATAAATTGAATGCTCCCTTTCCACTTAAATTGATTTGATTTGTTTACAAAAACACCTGGCCTTTAGAAAAGTAGGGCAATTTTAGTAGTGTTTTCTTAGTATTATTTATTATTCAGTGTTATTTAGTAGTATTTTGTGATTTTTAAGATTTTGACAGTGTTTTTAAAAAGGTAGTAAAAAATAAAAACTTGACTTCTTGGGTAATAAGTCGGGTCACCGCACGTCCCTAGTTTAGACCCTGGGTACGCCCTTGTAGTATAACATGAATATTAGCATTGAAGTCAGTGTTTTGAATCCTCAAAGAACTAGTGAAAAAGCCTAGTAATTCTAACATTCAGGTCTGGAGTGCGACTGTTCTTTTGCGCGCGATCTCATCTAACCTCCCCCCCCCACCACCATAAAAGAAGTCTGTGTACGCCACTGATTTGAGGCCATGACGGATTTAACGTATACCAGTCACCTTTGTACAGGACGGTTATTGGGTGAGGAATACGCCGCTTTATCAAGGTTCGATGAATAAAAGAATTTATTGACATTAATACATTCATCTATTTACAAGTTAGCTGACAATTAGTTTTATTATTTAATCTATTTACAAGTTAGCTGACCACAAAATATGAGCATATAATTATCTTGCACTACATATTACATACTGTTCGTATTAAAGTTTTAAGTGAGTACACAAGAGAAGACAATCGCCCCCGAGCGGAAGGGCCGACCAACCCATACAGTGGTTAAGGTATTAGCCTTTAGATCGGAAGGTTCCTGGTTCGAATCCGGGTCCAGGCATGGATGTTTATAAGCGTATGGTGTTGAGGCGGCTGGTGCACCTTAAATCTGACGTGGCCGAAAGTCCTCACGTTGGGTTGGTGTGGAATTTTGGAGAGTGGGGTGCCAGCTCAGGTGTTGTTTCGTCATCTGAACGTGGCTCAAAATTACGAGGTGTTGTCCTCGGTTGTTTCTCTTAAGAGATTAATCCCGGACCGTCGTCAATAGCCCGTTGTGGTGCTCTAGTATGACGTTGATTAAAAATTATCAATTACCGAGCGGAGGAACTGTGACGCCTCGCGTCAGAACGCAAATTGTTTACTTACTTTTCTTCTCTGTAAACGATATGCAACAATGGTCTTTGGCTGGATTCGAACTCGCAATTCTGCCGTTGCTAATCCGATGCTCTTCCAACCAGGCTACCCGGCCCACCCCGATCTGGTAACTGGAAATGGTAATTTTAATTATCGTCGTACTTGAGCAAGACAACAGGCTATTGACTACAGTCCGAGATCACTCCCCTAAGGGAAAGATCCGAGGACACCACCACGTAATTTTGAACCACGGTCGTAAGATTGGAATAAAACACCAGTAAACGAATTATGCTAGGTATTTAATTAATGTCACACTGAGGAACACAGCGAGGGTTTGGTGACGTTTGGGGTATGGTAATGGTATTTTAATTAACGTCGTATTAGTGTAATACAACTGACTATTATCGACCATCTGTGATCAATCTCCCGAGGGAAAGAACCGAGGATAACACCTCACTATTTTTGAACCATGGTGAAATGACGAGGTCGGATATATCTAATCTGGCACCCTCCCCCCCCCTCCTTCAACAAAAAAAATAAATTTAATATGAGATCAGCCACCCATAATTTCTAGAGTGCCTAATAATTTCTACTTTGAATCTGGAATCGTTTCTAGTTGTTCTGCGCACGCGCATTGTTTATTTATCCGGAGGCGCTATTTCGCGAAATGATTCCGAAAGTGAGATCGGTAGAGCGTATAGTTTTTCGATTTTCAAGATTCGTTATGCTCAATTTACTTAGTTATTTATTTTTACTGAATTGCACCATGTTGACTTCAGTATTTAGAACTACCAAACTTCCACTGCACCATTCAAGTGAAGCGTTTTGTATTGGAATCACGTAGTCAGACAGGTTCCTAGATGTTTGTTATCGGTCAAAACTTATCTGACCCATTTTGGTATCATAATTTTAAACCCGCAAAGGTATGAAAAATTGGAACATTTTTTTTCTTGAATGCATTCTTTTGGAAATAATTGATTGATATATTTATTTTGATAACAAACATACAGAATAGATAGTCTTTCTCACATAACTACACTTTGTTACATGCTGACAGTATCACATTTTTTTATTATAGATAGCTGTCTGAAAAAACTCTAAGGAAATATGAGTAATAAGTATCCTGATATTTATTTGATCTCAAAATTCCCCAATTTGGATGCCGAATTGAAGAAATGTCTGCCTCCAGAAGCGAATTTAATTGTGATGCCACTTCCAGGTTTGATTTTGTTACACATTTAAATCAAAGATCCATATAAAAAAATGAACCTGTCACAACCACTTTGTTGATACTCGTTAATAATTATAATTTTGCAGACATGTATGAAATTTAATTAATATTTTGTACCACGTAATTTTGAATTTTCTTCACTTTTTCTATTCAAGCATTTATTTTTATTTTTTTTATTGGATGCACTGGTAATAGGTATTCCCTATCCCATTAATATTTCATGTGAATTTAGGACTGTTATTATATTATTCAAGTGTTCCAGTTCCCATATTATAATAGATATAATTAAAATACATTTTACTTCTCTTGTGTGTCATGTAATGCTTTCAGTCAAAACACAAGATGCTTTGGGGGTCATTAGCCACTTAAAGTTATTAATTGATTTGCCAAACATCATATCCTTCCTAAAACAAACCATTTAAAATGCTAAGAGTCATAAAAATGTTATAAAAGGAGGCTCTTTTAGATCTACACTGTACCCATAATTTTTTTTTCATTCTGCTAGATTTTCAACTGAATTCCTTTTCTGGGAATTTTTCTGGAATAAGGTGAGACAAGATTTTTTTTGTTACTAATTTTCTGACATGTTTAATGTCCTGATTGTATTGAAGAAGTAATAAAAAAATTCTTCTGTACATGGACATGGCCATTTTTATAAAGGTGAAGGTTGCCAGCAAAATGGGCTGCCATACATAAAATCATGTAGGCAATCATCAGAGTAGTACTGATTATTTAATTTACCAACCCAATCACTCTTTGCTTTCGGTATCGATAGATTAACTCAATCCAGCATCAGAACTAAAGTTGCTAATCATGGAAATGCATTTTTTACATTTAACCTGCATCCTAGTTTAGATAATACTCACTCAAAGCCATGTAATTTCGCCAAAGCTTGACGATGTTTTAAAAATAATTTAAATTAATTTGTTTGTGTGAGGCTTTTTTTAATTAAATTACCTTGCTTGTGTGTGTGAATTAGAATTATCTTAAACTTTTCTGTCAAACAACTGCCTTCTTGAACATCTATTTTATCTCTAATGGTGGCTTCACACCAACGACGACAAAGACAAAAAACATGTATCATCTTCGTTATCGTGCATGCGCATTACGAACAATTTTTGTTTCTCCCAGTTTCTTGCTGTCACTGCACGTCCAAGTCTTGGAGGAAGTTCAACTTTAGTCTCTGTCGGCATGCCTACAGCCAATCAGATTCCTGAACACCATGCCGACAGCCAATAAGATTCCTGAGTACCTTGCTTAATCCGATTTCTATTTGATGTTTTTCACCCACTGCTTTCTTTCATCATCAGCCAGAAGCTTTAAAACCAATCGTCTTCTCTGTAAAAGGAGTTTTATTAAAAACGCAATTGCGATCTGTCAGCCATCTTGCAGAATCCAAAGCGGAAATAAATATTTTGCTTTTGAAAGAGAAGATTATGCGCATTCACAAATAAATTGCTGTCGCTAGCGGTGTGAAGGCTTTTTTTAACAGAGACAGGTGACAAAATGTCACTCGTCCCTGTTGGTGTGGAGCCAACATTAATCTTAAGTCATTACTTTAAAGCAATTTTACTTACTACTCATGAATGAAAGTTTAGTCTTAATAATTAAGGTTTAGACTATGCATAGTGTGATATTATCCTGTCTTTAAATTAATTGCATCCTTACTACTTTTTTGTTTTTGTTTAGAAAAGTTGAAAAGCTGGACTAAAGGTATTGTCCTTTCTGATGAACAAATGGCTTTGATTAAGGATGCAGAAGTTCTGATTGTAGATTGCACTTATTTGTCAGAAATGCTATACAAGCTACCGAATGCTAAATGGATCCAGACAACGTGGGCTGGTGAGCTTTCATGTTATATTAATACATGGAACGTGTAATACCATTGAAATCGAAAACATCATCATCAGTTGGAAACATAATGAACCACATACCTAGCATGAAGAGAAAAAAAATTAATACTATAAGTGTGTGTGTAAAAAAGCATATTGAACTTAGGACACCACAAGGGAGGCTTTTTTTAATAAATTCAGTGACAGTGAGAGAAATCTTAAAAGTGGTTATTTGATTAAAGTTTCTGCAATTTTGAGTTGGGGGTATCACTTTTCTTGCCTTGGTGCAATATGTTGAAATCATTTTATGTGATTCTTGTCCAAACACAGACACAAAATCAAATATAGAAGGGAAGACAGACAATGTTACATAACCAAGTTCAGTCATTAAATAAATTCAAATACTCACGGTATGCAAAGTTTCATGAAAATATCTTAAATTGTTTGGACGTGTATTGGGCGCACACAATGCATACAGATGGATAGACAGACACCAAACACGCAAGGGACTGATTTTGCATCAAAAGGGACCAAAACAGATAAAAAAAACTTGAAATGGGTCAAAAATATTCAATGTACTAACAAACACTCCTTTCTTATTCATATTGATAATTAACATTTTAACAGTGAACTTAAAATAGCATTTTTATGAACATCATTAGTATAATTTTTTTTTATCTCCTATTTATTCTATATACCTCTTCATCCCATCCAAAAACTTGATTTATTTATTAAATCACTTAACATTTTATAGGTGTGGAATTATTGGCAAATAAAATGGACAAAACTAAGGTAAATAAATAATTTTATATTCTAAGCAATATTTTTTTATGCTTTATGTAATCTAATTTGTCTAAATACAATATTTCTAATCTCTCTATATTAAAAAAAAGTTACCGCCGCAGGATTGAAAACTGTGTTGCTTAGCTCGATTCTTAAACAATTTCCCAAGAAAGTACTGATCGGAAAAAAACGAAATTAACATGATTTGTTCTTCATCGTATTCCCTGGACAATTATTAAGATTTTTTTCCAATGCGGCTATTAGTTTAGGGTTTATTAAGTGTCAAAATTGAAGAAGCGAAATTTCTTCCGCGAGTGAGCAAAACACAAACAAATTTTCTGTCTTCAGCAGTGAGTTTTTTTTTAAAGTACCTCAGAACGTAAATTTTTGCAGCTCGTCGATTTTTTTTTTTGAAATTTCAATTTGGTTCTCGATAGTATTTTTTTGAAATTCAGGAAAAATCAGGACATTTTTGTTATTTTTTTAAAAACTGCCGTATCTATATTTTATTACTATTAGTTTTTAATTTTTAAAATATCGCAGTATACCTCAGAATGTACTCTTTTTTACGGTACTATTATTTTTGAAATCGGTTAATAATTAAATTGGATGCGATCAAAAGTTGGTCATACAAAATTTGGAATCTTTGGATATTTTCGCTACTTTTTGTTTCAACTGTTAACTAAAACTGTCATATCTATATCGTATTACTATTAGTTTTTTATTTTGAAAATAGCGCAGCATACCTCAGACTATACTCTTTCTTACGGTACCATTATTTTAAAAATTGGTTCATAAATAAATTCGATGCAATCAAAAGTTGGTGACACGTATTTCGTATTTTTTATTTTGCGGAGCATTGTATTCGCAGAGGGTTGTATTTTCGACTATCGGGTTTGCCAGTTATCAAATTTTTATCGTAGCAACAATTGCCATAAAAACGATTTCTTTTTATTTGGCGAGGAAAAACGCTCGCTTTTTTCCCTCTGTTCTCAGATGGTTTACCGAGAAAATACAAAGTACACATCGTAAAGTTTGGAGATTAACAGGGTTTACTTAAAATTGTACAGGGAACAAGATGCAGAAGATTTTTTACTAATGCGGCTATTAGTTTAGGGTGCATTAAGTGTTAAAGTAAAAAAGAGTGAAATCACTTGCGTAATAGGTATTGGTTTGCGAAGCAAACCAAATGGGATTGCGTAGCAATCCCAGGGAGTCGGCAAACGTAAGCGAGCAGTGGGCGAAGCCCTTGCTGTGACGTCATGGACCGTAAAGTGAAATCAGGATAATACAAAATATTCAGATAGTTTCACTCTGCAAAAGGAATGTTAGTTTGCGAAGCAAACCAAATGCCATTTGTAAAAGGAGTGTTGGTTTGTGAAGCAAACGTAAGCGAGCAGGGGGCAGAGCCCCCTAGTGCTATAAAATTTCGCAAGATAAATTTTTCTCAATATGCTTCATAGTAACACTTTCAGAAGAGGAGTATTTTTGTTACAAGATTTAATATTAAAATATCGAGTCACATAGAAACTATTTGTATTTGGTTGATGCAAGAGTTCATCCTGTTTTTGGTGTAAGATGGCATTTGCATTGTAAAACCAAAGTATTATCTACTTCGCACATGCAAAGTGTTGATGTTTGACAAAAGGAATTCCTGTGAGTATTTGGAAAAAACATTGTGTTATTTGGTTGTGTTTTTTTTTTTTTTAAATTTTGTTAAGCATTAAAAATGGCACAATATAAGCATTTTTGACATGTTATTCTTTTTTATTTCCGAAAAGGCAAAAATGCTTTGCAAAACACAAAAAAAAATGTATCATGTGTATGGTAGTGTGTTGATGATTCCAAATGTCGTGAGGGTTCAGAAATCTTCATGAAAACAATTTTAATCTTAGTGATGCATCACATTCTGGACGACCAATTGACGTTGATTGTAATGAAATATTGGCGCTAAATGAAAATGATTGGTATAAAACAAATCAAGAGATCAGAAAATTTCTCGGAATTTACCAGTCAGCAGTGTCAATGCAATTATGTCAACTTGGACTACTATATTGGGAAAATGTAGTTTTTAGTAAATAAAATTTTCTTTCATTTGATCAAAAAATGGGATGAACATTTACATTAACCCAATATTAAATAGTTCACAATTTTTAAAAAAATGGGAGGGAGGTTATACCTTTTGTGCTATTTCAAATGTTTGGAGCTATGTTTAAAAATCACCCTTAAAATGACAATACCTTGTAAAGCAAAAAGAAATATATTTTAAATTAGGTGATTGAGTACATTAATGCAGCTCTATAAGTCGTTTAAAATTTTACTATAAATAAGATTAATTGTATGCAAACCTTGGTGAGTTGAAATTTAAGCATTTAAAAACTTCATGGACTGTTGTGAATCTAGTACTTAAAACCCATTTGCATGAAATTGACAACTTTTATATGATGAATTCATATTAATACTGAACAATGCCTAAATTCTGAATGCAAACATTTTAAATGTTTAAAAAATATATGGGTCTAAAAGTCGTGTTTTCTCATTGCCTGTGTCTTTGAACCGAATTCCTGCTACATTTTCTATAAAAGTCAACACTAAACTTCTGTAAAATGTGTCATCCTCTTGACCATACCTACTTGAGGCTACTAATAAAAAAAAACTATTTCTGAAATTAAGTGATTTGATTAATGCTGATTATTAAAGAAATGTAATGGACTATGGTTAATACTTTATCAGATATTTGCCTTTGTTAATAGCAAAGTTCGCATAGGCCTTAAAAATGTCTGATTTTTTATTTAGGTCTTCAATACGTATTTTTAGTCAGGCCTTAAAAGATCGGATTAGTTTTATAGGGCTTTTAAATATTTGCTGAAAGTCCTTAAAAAATTTAAAGCCTTAGTTTTTGCAAGAACATAGCATATTTTATCTCACCTGCTTTCAGAGTCAAGATCAATGATACTTGTCCAATGTTGAAAGTATAATACACTTATAGGTTTTTGTTAAAAATGGGTGTTTTTAAAACTGGATCTCTGAGTCCCAACACTAAAAATCTTGCACATGTGAAAGATTCTTCTACTGTGCACTCGCATGTAAATCTGTGCAATGTAGCCTTAAAAATGAAACAGCTTAGAAAAGGCCCTTATGTTTATTTTGCTTGAAAAGTTAACCTCGAATTAGACCTAATGATGGTTATTTTCTTCGTGTTGCAATTCATTTGTCTAAAGTTTTAACCACATGCTTTTTTCATTGGGATTGCTTACATAAAATATTTTGTTTTGAATTTCAGTCTCTGAATTATAAACTCACCAGGTATGTGGATACCTATTTTGGAGAATTGATGTCCAATTATGTTATCACTCAAATAATTAACATAGAGAGAGGTTTCTACATTTATCGGGATAAACAAAAGACTTCTGAATGGTAAATAGCAATATTTAGCTCAAGTGAATGTTTATTACTTCGCAAATACTATGTTTGTCCTTAGCTGTGATCAAGGAACAAAAAAATTTTTTTTCTTATTTTGTGCAGTCAAATTTATCTCTATTTATCACTGGTTTGTTAGTGATGTAGAAGCATCTATGATTCCAAAAGCTCATGTATTTTATTTTAATGTTTTTGAAAGGTTAAGAAAAAAAAATGTATTAGACTTTAAATCCTGCTATTATATTAAAGGATGATTTATTGTCATTTATTTCAACCCATAGAATAGATACTCTATGAAAGCAAATCTGTTCTTCAAAAGGCCCTTTTATTTAAAACCTCATAACAATGTGTTCTTACATTCACGTCAAGTGATACTACTCAGGAATGTATGAAATTGAAGCAAATATCAATATATTAAGGAGTAGTCAAGAAATGAATCAGTGGAAGTGCTATAGTGTTATCACCAATCTCTGAAAATTTAAAATTAAGCAATCCATTTTGTGAAGAAAGCTTGAAGCTTTTTTGAAATTTTTAGACAACCCTATGCAGGTTAGAACAGAAATAAGGATTTATCTTACACAAATGTTTTCCATGCATCTTATTGATCAAAATAATGTTTCTTTTTGCATGCTTTTCATTAAAATTTTATTTTTATGTCTAGTTAAGTTATACCATGTTTACAAACATTTAGTAAAGCAAATAATAATAAATGAATAATTATAATAATGAAAAGTAAAAGCGTAAGTAATTCCCAGAAATCAAATAACTGCCAAGGAAAATTAAAACCACTGCTAACTATTGATGAAAAACTTCTAGCAGAATTTCGTTAAGTCTACGTCTGAATGTGTACAGTCTGTAGTTGTTACTAAGATGATTGCTCCAAATGACGACCTCCCTTTAAAATCAACTTGTTGATACTAAAGACATTGAATCACATTTCGTAGAAAATTCCATTCAGTTGACATGATAATGAGCTTTTGAAACCTGTGTATTTCTACTATCTTTTCTTGAAACTTTAAATGAAATGTTGCTTATACAAAGGACTGTTTTCCTTTGTATTTGCAACATTTCGTTTTTTCAAAGGCAAAAAGGGTAAGCGATAATACTTATAATAAAAATTATTAGTAAATGTATTATTTTATAATTCTATCTGGCATCACCAGAAATGTTTTAAATTTATTTTGAATTAAAATATGTACCATGTTTTTGTGAGATTTTATACCAAATTATTGAAATTATTCTGAAATTCATATTGAGTTTTAGAGAATATATTTTGTACTTAGTTTCAGTTTTACTTATTTTTAAAGTTGTTTCATTCATTTGCTGCAATTCAAAATTAAAAAATATAAATAGAAATTATGATAATAATTACACAAACATTAGTTTTCATGTTAGCTTTTCTCTTGAGTTGCAATAATAAAGTGGGGTTAACAAATGGTGCTTTGTAGTAGAAAAGAGCAGTTTATTCAAATTCGTCTAGCTAATACTAGGGATGCGACATCGATGTCTCCTGAAAACATCGATTTATTGGAGTCGATGTTTGTTTAACGTCGATGCTTTTACATTGATGTTGTTTTATTTTTGAATAAAAAAAGTACCATACTAAAAATTAAGAAAAATAATCAGCCAAAACTGAGTATTTGTCAGTGATAGTGACATCTGTCCCATAAGAAATAGTTTTTTTCCTAACTCTTGGGATAGTTATTGAAAATAGAAGCCAACTTAAGTGGGATAAAGTTCATTACCTTCTCTTTTTTTTACAAACTGTAAGTAAAAAATATTGGGGCATATATAATTATAGGGAGTAACTATTTACAGTAAATATTATGTTTTTTATCTACAAATTTATTATTTACAGAAAATATAAAATAAGTTTGTTATGCTTTTCCCCATAAGTTGATAAATTATTAGTAATAAGTAACAATAATTATTTTTTTTTGTACCTACCTACACTTAAAGTTAGTAGTACCTATTTCAAATTGTAAACATTATTTTGTTTAAAAAAATCTTAATTATAAATTAGTAAACATGACCACTGAAAAATTAAATCCCCCAGGTGAACATGTTAGAGGTTACTAAAACAGTTTTAAAAAAAAAGGGAAAACACGTTTAAATACATTGATGTTTAAAAGCATCGATGGTTTTGGGGCGGTGTATTACTAACATCAATGTTTTGTTGACAATGTTTGTAGCCAATACTAAAAGTTTTTTGTCAAACCATTAGCTGTAGTTAAAACTATGTGTTACTTAATCATTGCAACTAACAAGAAATTTCCAATTACATTATGAGGCTGTAGAATTATTTTATCGATAAAATGTTAGCCCTTTACCTCCAAGCTTAACCACCTTTGTACCAATGGTCTTTTAATGTGAATATTGAGCAGTTTGACTTTTCCCACTTTTATAAAAACAAACATCCATAATCTTAATTTTATTTCAGGTGATGAAAGGTAAAAACTTTAATTAACCACACACAGTATATTTTAAGCTTAGTGCGTTCTAATAGTTTTATACACAGTTGGTGTAAGTTCCTCCATATCATTAAAAAAATTAACACCTTATTGAATTGTGGTAATTAGTTATGTGTTTTTAATTAGGCCTGAAAAATTATGTACTGAGATTATAATTTACTGTTCTCATGAATATAGTATTTTACTGAGTTGTTTACAGTAAACATGAGACTAATAATTTTATTTGCCTTTACAATTCTAAATATTTCTTAATTTGTTTCAGGTCAAGACCTTTCTTCCCTGATTTTAGAGTTATGAGTGACCTCACCATTGGCATTTTAGGAGCTGGAAACCTAGGATCTTCTGGTTTGCATTTTCTCACTCCAAATTAGTTCTTAATTTATGAGTGTCATTTGGGTTGATTCATTTTAAGCGTTACTTCTAAATCAATTTAAGTGTTACTTCTAAATCAATTTAAGTGTTACTTCCAAATCAAGTTGATTTCCCTTCTAAATTTTAACCATTCAGTTATTCAAAAGGGAACAAGAAAATATAAAATAAAGTGCAAGTCTGCAATGAATTACAAAATTACAGGAGCAGGTCTTTACAAAAATCTGATTTAGCTCCAGTACAAAATGAATGGCCAAAGAAAATTTCATTTGAACTCATAACTGTTTTGTTGCAGAATCTATTGTTTTTAATGCAGTATCTTGCTTTCAAATTCATACATTTGAATGTATTTCATAAAATACAAAAGCTTCTATCCCCATCATGTTGGAATATGAATTAACAGGTCTACCTCTATCAACTACCATCTTGTGTTTTGTTACACAGTTAAAACTTCACAGCTCTAGCTAGCATCAATATAATACTTTTGCACTCCAGCTGGTGTCATAGATACAAGGGCTGTTACTCAGCGTTTTAAAATCTTTCCTGTAATCATTCAATTTTAATTGCAAAATTTTCAAAATTTAAATTTAATGCATGTACATGGAAAACAGTTATAATTGGGTTTTTTTTTCTGCAGTCTTATAAAATTTTAAGGACAAAAATTCAGATAATTTCTAGTGATATAGAAAAGTTAATCAGTTATTAACACACACATGTATTGAAATAATTAAATTGAAAATTCATGTACTTTTTAATATCTTTAGACTAGAAAAATTTGAATCTTATGTAAATTTGTACTTAAAGGTATTGTAAAAGGGTAATTAAAAGTTGGGTAAATCTTACCATTTCCTTTCCTAGTACACTTTTACCTTTCAAGATCCTTAAATGACATAAAAATGTCCATAAATAATTAATTACTAAAAGTCCCTTAACGAAAAAGTGAAAGAAAAAATAATTAAATGCTTGATTGAATAGCAGCACAGTCTTGATTCACGGCTAAATTGGTGCAGGTATTACTGAACATTTAAGAAATGATGTTTTGTCTTATTAAATGTGTTACATAAGCATTTTCACCTTTGACAAATGAAGAATTTTTTTTGCTGCGCTATTTTGCAAAAAAGGCTAGCTTTTTGATACTAAGAACCTTATTTAGAATATTTTTATTTCTCATTGCATAACCACTTATGAGAACTTCATTTCATTGAATTCTCAAGATACAAATGTTCGAATTTACTGTTAGTCTATCAAAAATGTGTTCATGATTTTTTCAGTTTGATTCTGAAAAAGGTATGCTCAATCTGTTCGATACATTTGCTTAGTTGTCATAAACTTATTCTGCTAATCTTGATTCAAAATCTGATAGGTATGAAATCCTGAATTTATCTAAAAATGCTGGTTAATATACATAAAGAACTGAAGGACTATCGATTGCTAACAGTTTTATTTTGTGTTTAAAATCTTGTTTTGTATCTATTTCTGCAGTTGGAAGCTTATTAAAAAAGGCTGGTTCACATGTGCTTGTGTTAGTTCGAAATCCTCGTTCTGCTCCCTCGGATGATTACAATGAGTGAGTATGAAATTTAGAGAATACTGGGTGAAATAGGTAATTATTTTTATTTTGTATATTGAAAGTACATGAATAATTTATTGACAGGGCTTCAACTGACTTAAACTATGTATTGGAAAACTGCGACTATTTAGTGAATGTCCTCCCCAGTACAGAGGAAACCAGGGGCCTGTTGGATTTTGATGTACTTCAAAATTGTAAAAAGGTATTGCTGTTTTGTAATTTTGTAAGCATTTATCAATTGAATAAATGAATTGTGGTGATTGAATAATAGTGGGAATGCAACAGCATACCTGCCAACTTTTCCTAAAAACCACCTTTATCCCTGGTCTTCTGGACAATATAAGAAAAGCTAACTATATTAGTTTCTATAGAGTAAAAAAAAATAATTTATTTTGTATTGGTACATTTAACTTAGTTTTTTAATATTTTTGCATTCTAATGCTATTATTTTAAAAGTTAACAAACTTTTCAGTTTTGAAATCGCTATTTTAGATTTAAATTTTTACTTTTGAAATCTGCCTGTACTGCTCTGGCTTTAAAAAAACTATTTCAATATTAGCAATTTCCATTATGCTTTCCATATTTTTTCACTTTGAACTTGTTTTTTTATCTTTGTACCAATACTTACTCCTTTAAATTATAATTTTTTTTTGTAGAAAAATTGAGTGATGATTAAATGTGTTTAGGGAATATTGATGTTTACCAAAAATTTAATTTACCATATCAGCTACTGATAGTAAATTCGACTTCTTTCAAACAGAACTCTCTTACAATGCAAAAGAGTTTAAAGTAAACACTGTTAATTATGCATTGAAATAATTTTTTTTAAATAGCTTTATTTGATTCCTATATACTGTATTAACATAGTTATTTTTCCTCAGAAACCTGTTTTTATAAATGTGGGAAGAGCAGATATAATAAAATCTGAAAATATAATTAAGGCTTTACGGTAAGTACATTTTTATTTTCTATTCTGCTTTGACATTTATTTATTCAATTATGTATACTTGACGACATTTCATAAGTTTAGAAAGTGACAAACCAATTTTTAAAAATAAATTTCCAGTGTAATAATATAATTCTGCTTTAAATTTACTATTTAATACTGAATTGAAATTGATATGTTGCTTCTCATGTGCCTTTAAAATACCTTAATTTTTATACTGTCTTTAAGGCCCTAAAAAAAATCTTCATATTTATTTAATGTCCTCAAGAACTTACTTAAATTCTTTAATTTTTTTACATAATCTCTATTATTATAAAAGGAAGTGTTTGTTTGCATTCATATAGCTACACGAATAGATTATATACATGATGTGAGCACTTCCTTATTTGCTTCCTTATTGTTATTAAGATATCCATTATGATCTCTACTTATATGGAATACTAAGTACACGCGAAGTGACATCTTTATAGCATTCCATATGTACCAGTTAATTTCTGGATTTGTCCTTTAAACAGTTTCTTAAAGTCAGCAGCTAAACACTGTTAAAACTAAAGATTCGGCAATTTTTTATTTTGGCATAGTAAATGAGCATCCTAATAGTATTTTGTTGCTTACAATGTTTTCTAAAACAACGTTTAAACAAACAATTAAATATATAAACAAATCTGGAAAAATATATTTTTTATATATTCTTTTTTACATGCTATATTTTCATTCTCTTAGGGAAGGGTGGATTTCCCGAGCAGTTTTGGATGTGTTTGATAATGAACCCTTGTCTCCTGACCATCCTTTATGGAAAACGGAGGAGGTATGTTAAGATCCAAATAATTAACCTACTTGATAATTTACTGTTTTTTTTTTTTTTTTCCCAAATATAAACAAAGTTATGTTTTTCAGGTATACATAACTCCTCATGTTGGAGGGATTCCTAAAATAAGTGGGGTAAGTGATGAATGCTTGTATTGAATGTTACGTGGTCTTTTAATGTTCCTTATATGGGTTTCCTACTAACTACAACACAATGTCTGCACTGCAATCCAATTTGATTATATTTGCCTTGTCATGTGTTCTCAACGTGTATACATACCTATTTGGGATATATGGTAAAGTATTGGGTGTACATCATGAGAACTCAAATGTCATTGGAACTAGTACTAGTATTCGTAACTTATCATTGCAAGAACATTATTTGAAGTTATCAGACGCAACTTAATTGTTAGCTTCTTTTGTTGTACTGCATTATTCGTGTTTTAAATGCTTAACTTCAGCATTTGAAACTCCCACCTTCTGATGAAACACAAAAATGGATTCAAGACCCCTTCACATTTGATAGGAACAACTAATGTCTCCATTGTCCAATGAAGAAGAGTCAATTGAGATATTACAATGCTTTAAAAACCATATATTCCAAAAACCATTGATTAGTTTATGGATTGGAATGGAGAAGGAATATCTGGCTGCTGAAAATTGCAGTCAAATATTTGATACTTTTCACGACAATATATTTATATGAAACTGGTTTTTATCTTTAACTGCTTTAAAAACCACAGGAACACGCTCAATGTTGACTTGCAACTTAACAAGATTAACCCAATCAATCATTGATGAAACAATTATAAACAAGTTTTACACATATCACTGATTACCCATTAAAATGTTCCTAAATTGATAGGATTTGTCAAATAGTTTATTTTTGTTTTATCGATTTGTGTAATTTATGAATATGAAATTTTTGTGTAATAACATTTTTATTATGTTCCCGTTATTATGCTATAAGTATAGTTTTATCTATCTATGGGGTACATTAGTTACTCATTTACTGGGGTATGGAAAGCATAAAATGCCAATGCTTAAGTTATTGCATACCCCATCAATTATATATAACAGCAATGATGTGTACAGATTGGATTGGAAAATAAATGGATATTCGTAAGTGGAAATGATTATTATAATTGGTTAAATAGGACACATTTAAAGTAACAACTTTCATATCAACATTTGCAGAGGAAATGATTAAGTATAAGCAATGTAAACTCTTACAGATTTGTCAGGAAATTCGGTGTGGATAATTTAGTTTGTCTGAAACAACTTTCGTTTCAATATATTTTTAATTTGTTGGCTCCATTTTTTTTTATGTTTCAATATATTTTCTTTTAATTTCATTTATTAATAAAGTCATACCCTTTATTTGCATTACAGATTGCAGAGTTTATTGCTCAAAATTATATGAGATATGTGAAACGGGAGTCATTGGAAAATGAAGTTGACTTGAAACAGGGGTACTGATAGGATTTGCTGAGGACGGATGCAATCTCTATTTTACTTAAAGTCTGATTTAATAATCAATGATTTTTATGTAACTTTTGGCATATTTGTATGAATATTTGTTATGTAAAGTCTAAAAAGTATATTTTATGTTTGTTTTACATATTTTTTATACAATTTATGTTTTATATATATTTAGTGTTGCATACATCTGTACCTTTGTTGAAAGAGTTTTGATGTTTATGCACTATTTTGAGTTATGTTCTCAGATCACTTTAAGGTAAAGAGTAAAAAAAAAAGTGCCAATAATTTCCTGGCTATTTTAAAAATATCAAAACATTGCAATGTATGTTTTGTACACTTTTAAAAAATAAAAATTACTAAATCGGGTATAAAAACTTGCAAAAAGGATTTCTGTCCTTTTTACTACCAAGGTACAGATATGTACACAAACACATGTTTGAGGCAATGTTTATTTTTTATATAGTTTATCAAAGAATTTTTAAAGTATAATAAAGATGTTTTATACCTTTTAGAATATATGATTAATTTGTTGTCTTACTTAAAACTTAAAATCTAATCTTATGTATATATGGAGATGCATGCAACTTTTGTCAATATAGGTCTTTCACATCTTTTCTATCATTATTTTGAACTGTATTAAAATTTCCTTTTACAATTTTGAATAAAAATGAACAAATATGCATCATATAAAAATGTCCATTAAAAAACTGAAAATTCTTGGAAACCAGGGGAAACAAAAATGTACTGTTTGTGCAAAAGTTGACTACAATGTCTTGAAGTAACTTATTTTTACTATTAAAACAACAGTAATATCAAAATGGATTCAAAGTACTTTGATTTGTTATTATATATGCAACTCATTGCTGTTACAAATACCATCTTCAATATTCATTTTTTTTTATTTCAAACAATCTCATACTTTAGATTTGACAGTAAGACATGTTTAACATCTAATAATGACCAATTGTTTTTAAAGCATATAGTTTAGTGTTATTTCTGTCTCTAAAACCACAAATCAATATTTTATACTTTGTGTGATCAGTTTTTATTAGGTTATCTTAGCTTTTTATTACCAGGATAATAGTACATCCATTAGTACCACTCCACTGAATTTTTTGATGCACTCAGTTAGAAGATTATTAACCAGAGGGTTGCGAGTTTGAATCCCACCAAAGACTACCATGTACAAAGGCTTGTGCACATTAAATCTGTTGTGGCCTCATATGTCCACATTGGTGTTGTGTGAACGTTTAGAGAGTGGGGTGACAACTCAGGTGTAACCTCGTCATCTGATTGGTTTAAAGTTACGTGGTGTCCTTAAATCTTTCCCTTTGAGATTGATCATGGATAGTCGCCAATAGCCCGTTGTGTTGATCTGTAGTGTGATGTTAATTAACTACCTACCTTTGTAAAGTTTTTTGATGGTTTCAAAAGACAAATATCAACTGGTATAGTGGTTAAGGTGTTAGCCTCTAGATCGGAAGGTTCCTGGTTCGAATCCGGGTACGGGCATGGATGTTTGTAAACGTATGGTGTAGAGGCGGCTGGTGCACCTTAAATCTGTCGTGGCCGAAAGTCCTCACGTTGGGTTGGCGTGGAAGTTTGGAGAGTGGGGTGCCAGCTCAGGTGTTGCTTCGTCATCTGACCGTGGTTCAAAATTACGAGGTGTTGTCCTCGAATCTCCCTTAAGGGACTGATTCCGGACCGTCGTCAATAGCCCGTTGTGTTGCTCTAGTACGACGTTAACTAGACGTTAAGACAAATAATACTTGGTTTTGCCACAATTTTACCAATGGTTAAATCTTTACAATCTTGAGATCTTGCTACGCATGATTTCAAGGATTCTAGTAGTTTGTGAATGGTGTCAGAATTTACTGATTTCAGTTTGAAAAGTATTCTTACTTTCTTTCATGAAAAACTTTTGCTACAGTAGGGAAGATAGAAAACAAACTACAAAATGGCTAATGTTAGGAAAGTATAACGTTTTCAATCATCCAAACAGAAATAATAAACGTTTAATAGTTCTTCGATCATTTCATTTGAACCAGGTCAAATGCAAAGGTCAATACCTGAAACATTTGGAAGAGTAACGCAGGGTGGCGACAGAATCGGGAATTCAGGGATTTCTCAGTAAAGAATCATTTTCTGGAAAAATCAGGGAAATTTCGTTTAACTCAGGGAAGGAACGTATTGCCTTGCGGTTTTAAAAAATACTAACGGACGGAAAAACCTGCAAAAGTTAAACATCCGTTTCAATTGAATCAACATTTAAAAAAAATAATAATTTTTTTCTAAAATACCTATATTGGCGATTTTGATTTTGGTCCAAAATTGCGCCCGGCTAACGGAAAAGTACTCATTTAGATTATGCAAGTTTTTTAATACATGTGTGTTAGAAGTTATTATTTTTTCGAACTCTTGAGGTTTTTTTGTTGTTGAAAAGCTTGCGTTGCCCGTTACAGTTCTTTTCGTGATGGATTCGTCATTCTCAAATGCGGCCAAAATCGTTTGCGAAGAGATCCAATCGGCGTGACGTCACAATCTCTTATGAAAATAAAATATTTATTTGAAAAATTATTTGTTAAAAAAGTAAATCAAACGTATAAGGTATCTATCTGGTGTAAAATTTTCCGCAGCTTTGAAATCCGTTGATATTTTCATTTTATTTTAAACAATCGCTGATTTAGAAAAAAGCGGCCAGTCATAACATTAATTATTTCTTTTGCTTCACCTGAATCCGTTACTTTTCAAAATGAATGAATCTCGAATCAAACGAAGGTCATTCTTCTCGGCGGTGAAATTCGTATTAGAAAAAATATAAAAGTTACAATTTAAAAATTATTTATTTAAAGAAAATCATATTTTTAGGTATCGATCTAATGTGAAATTTTCCGCAGATTTGAAATCCGTTGAAATTTTTCTTCTATCTTTAACGATCTAAAAGATAGAAAAAAGAACTACATAACTCCAGTTAAAACTTTATTTGTTTTGTTCGTCCGCTAAAATCGTTGCTGAGAAAATCTAACGGAAACGGAAAAAATAAATTTAGAATGTCATGTCTTTATACCGTATGCCATTCTAAGGAAAATAATAATAATTAAATTCCAATTAACTAATTTTTAAAATGTTTTAGACTAAATTTTAAAATTCGAGCACGATAGAAAAATTGCAAAAAATTCTAACCACGTGTGCTAAATTTCACTATTGTAAGTGCCATCGATTCGTTAGGACACTGCGTACAGGACAGACAGACAAACACTTCCTTTTATAATAGTAGAGATGCACCGAGCGCTGACGCCATTGACGGATTCAGGGGCTGATGACTGCTTTTACAAACACATGAAAATAGTTAAAAATCTAAAATTAAATATTCTATTTATAACTTTATATTATTTGGTCTATTATGGAATACAGTAAAAATATTTTTTACTTATCTTATTTTTATTCATCTATCAGTCTATAGTTTTTTAGTTCATCAAGTGTCAAGTTTATCATAATTACCGAAGAATTGTTCTGCGAACGGATGGAGAAACTCAGGGAATTTCATGAAAAATACTCTGGAAATCAGGGAAAACTCAGGGAACTTTTTACTTCAATTTTTGTAGCCACCCTGTAACGGATTAGCAACTGGAGGGTTGCAAGTTTCAATCCAGCCAAAGACTCGTGTACAAAGGGGCTGATGCATATTAAATCTGTTATGTCCTCACATTGGGATGGTGTGGAAGTTTGAAGAGTGCGGTGTCTGCTCATGTGTGACCTCGCCATCTGATTGTGGTTCAAAATTATGTTGTCCTCGAATCTTTCCCATCAGGGTTGATCCCATGCTGCCGCTAATAGCCTGTTGTGTTGCTTCAGTGCGAAGTTAATTAAAATATCTACCTACTACCCAACACCAGAGATTTGAATCCCCAAAAGATTTAAGATCTCCCTGTACATGAGCCTAGTTGACTCAAGTTTAGAACTCGAATCCCTAATAAAACACTAGGGCAGCATCGGCATTATTCGCCTCGCTCACCAAAAATAGCTATGCCTCTCTCCGGAAGAGATAGCACAGTAAGGCTCCTGTGAGAAAGCAGTTGACCCTGGGTCATTTGATTCTTGAACAGGTATGAAAGCGCTTTAGGTGAAGACTGCTATATGCAAAATCCGTTGCGATCGTCGTGGTTGTTTAACACCTGCCAACTACTTATCCACACTGTCGCGTTCGGCATTGAAAGATAAAACAGGGTCTGCTGAAGACGCCAATTGTGGAAAGGATTTGTTTACATTGCCTACATGAGGCCATTATAGATTTAGCGTGCACCAGCCTCTTGTACACGACGGTTTCAGGGAAGGGCTCTTCCCTGTATCTATGATTTTTTAAGCCACAGAACTGTCAAGTTCGAGAATTCCATTTCAAGAGTATTCGAGATGAGTTCAGGTGTACCACAGGGGTCGGTACTGAGCCCTATATTTTTTTCCCCTGTATTTGGAAGGCTTTGGGAATGCCATCTCTAGAGAATGTGAGCATGGTTTATATGCCGACGACTAGTCGTTGGTAATCAAGTGCTGATCGTTTTTTGGGAGAGGCTGGAATAAATGCTTCTCTGATGTGTATACAGGAGTTTGCGAAAAGTACCGATTGATTTCAATCCGAGTAAAACGGAGGTGAATTTTTCACCACAAATAGGCAATTGTGTAATCAAGCTTCTTGAGTGTGTTAAACATCCCAGGTATCGGGTTTCTTCTTGACCCAGAAATAACAAGTAACAAACATTTGGAGAATCTGGTAATCGGGGCTAGAAAGACACTGCATATTCTGAAATATATTTCAGGCCAGAGCTGTGGAGCGGATGCTTCTACTTTGGGATCTACGTATATTGCTCTTATCAGGCCTATTTTGAAATACGGGCAGCAGATTTACGCCTCAGCAGCGCGTCCAATTTGGGGAAATTAGAAAGAGTGCAGCAAAAATAATTACAGGACTGAGACATAGTTGCCCTAAAATATTTTATTATACGAAGCAAATCTCCGGACATTGGGGGTAAGCCGACGCGTTGCGCTTACTAAATATTATGGTAAGCTCTTGGGAGAGCTAAGGATATCAACATCGGACTGCAAAACTGGTGGATTGACAAAATAACCAAAGGCTTAAGAGAAATAGCCCACTTGGATATGCTCTCAAAATGGGTCTGCTTCAACCAAGTGTTGAAGCACGGAGAGGAAAATGTTAATTTTCAGAAGCCAATCTGCATTTGAGAGGCTGCAATTTGCTGCAGAGGTAGATATAAGTATGCAAATGTATTATGTAACAGCCAATCACGGTTTCGTGTCGAGTAATATGCACAACGGGCAGTCGTATAAGAAGCCAGCATTGTGAAGTGTTAGAGGAGTTGCATGTAAGTGCTGATAAAAAGTGTTTAGAACTTCCGTACGATTAGTTTTCAAGACAGACATGCTTCTTTGACTTCCAGAAGACGAATGGCAGCTAGTGAGCGCTGGCGTTCTGTGGGACGCCTTGAAGCAGGGTAATCAATCACTGATGTTGCTCTTGTCTTCGGTGTTCTTCATTTCACGACTATGGAAACAATTCTAAACAAAGCAAACAGCTGTCCGAAGACCTGTGGCCGCCCGTCCAAGGTTTACTACCTCCACGGAAGATCGATATATTGCTGTTGAAGCGAAGCGGAATCAAAGAGCGACCTCCACACACGTGCGACATCTATGGTTGCAGCATCCATTGGTAAGACGATAGCCTGTACTGTGCTCCCGGGTACAACGAGTTTGTGTTCCTCTATCCGTCCAATCCAGAGGGGAGCTCGATTAAAGTGGTATCGGCAGCATGTGAATTGCACTGCCTGATTGGATTAATGTTATGTTCAAGGATGAGTCGAGATTTGCCCTGGAACAAGATGACAGACGCAAGGTCTGCAGAGAACAAGACACACGCAATCGCCCCAGAGTATCACGCATTCCGAGGTGGAAGCATCATGGTGTGGGCCGGGATATCGCACCTACCTGCACATCTATAGACTGGGTTCTGTGACGGCTGTCCGGTATCGGGATGAAGTCCTATAAATCAGTGGTCCCCGGGCCGCGGACCGGTACCGGGCCGCCCAAGGAATATTAAATTATTTCCATTTTATTTACTTTGGTGTTTTTATCTCGGGTTTGTGTGGTTCTTATCTATGAAATGTCTACTCAAATTAGGAGGCGGTAAATCAGAACTTTAAATTTGTTCTGTTACTAGACCTTCAATTATGATTTCTGAATTCTGTATGTCTCTATTTTACAATTTTGACAAATGTGAAACTGTTTTCAAGTTGGCAGACAAAGTAGCTGCATTTAAAGCCAAACTGAAGTTGTGGGGACGGCGCGTGAAAAAGAGGCATTTTGGACATGTTTCAGACGTTAGCGGGGATTTTAGGTGAGACTGAGCCAAAACATTCATTCTCCTAGTGGGTGCACGATTGTGGTTGGGAAACCACAAAATACCCACGAACTAGTAAGAAATGGATCCGCAACCCATTTGTCAACAAATCAGGCGAATCTAGCATGTCTGTGCAAGAAGATCAACTGCTGGAGATTGCAAATGAAGGCGGCCTTAAAACTACGTTCGAGACAACAGCTCTGCCGGTGTTCTGGATTAAAGTCATGGCGGAATACCCTGAGATTGCCACCCCAGCACTTAAATCCCTATTGCCATTTCCGACAACCTATCTGTGTTCAGCGGAGTTTTCTGCAGTGACAGCAACCAAAACAAAACAACGGAATAAACTGGACATAAGCAACACACTTCGGGTGTCATTGTCTCCTATTACCCACAGATGAAACCGTCTCGTTGCAAAGAAACAATCTCAGGGTTCTCATTGATTTAGCGTTCTAGTGAGTTAAAATGTTAAATCACATTATATTCATTTTTTGGTGCAACTGTATTTTATTTTGAAGGCATGTTTAAACACAATTAAATTAAAATTATTAAATCAAAACAATCTAAAATATAAACAATCAACGCCCCCCCCTCCCTCAGCGGGCCGCGTTAAACTTTTCAAACGTTGATCCGGTCCGCGGCGATAAAAAGGTTGAGGAGCACTGCTATAACCCACTGTGAGATTGTACGCTTCACAAGTTGTTCCTTCTTTCGTTTTAATAGATGATAATACGAGTCCCCGTAGAGCTGGCATCGTCGACGACTACCTAGAGAGAGGGGATTGCGCGTATGGTGCCGGCGTACTCGCCCGACCTAGAGGCACTCTAGCCCGACCTTAATCCCATTGAAAATCTTTGGGATGCCCTCGGCCGTGCTGTGTCTGCACATCCATCTACTCTCATATAGTTGCAAATTGCTCTACAGGAGGAATGGCAATTACTTGACTCAGCGGTGGTTGATCAACTAATGGAAAGCATGGTCAACTTTGTATGAGGACGAGGGGCGTTCACATACCCTATAAATGTCCGTTTTGTTTGTTTTGGGTTTAAACATCATTTAGTTAATGACTCCAATATGACTTCATCTTATAATTTATGAAAATTCAATATTGTTTTCATCTTTGTATTTAATTCTTTGTTTTGTTTCATGCACAAACCTATTTGCTACTTTCCTGCCGCATTTCATGTCAATCAAAGCTGTACTTGTTTTTTTGTTTTTTTCGCATTTTACCTTTCGTGCTTAACTTTTGGCAGTGAGTGTATTAACCATGTATATGGCTCCCATTAATAATTTGCCTAATGTTCACTTCCATGAACAGCATTGATGACAATCAAGTGCACTAGCTCATGCGTTACATTTCGGAGAGCTAGTATCAAGTCCCCGATCTGATGAAGCAATTGGCATTGGAGGTTATAAATAATACCCCCGAGGAATGCCATTCAAATCTACACGGATGGCTGTAAAAGTGAGCAGGGTAACACTGGCAGTGGAATTTACATAAGGCTGCAAGAAATAAGTAAGAAAAATCCAGACTTCTGCTCTGTATTCTGATCCGAATTAATTGCTATCGACGAGGCACTTAAATACCTTATTGACCACGACCACAATGAAATGATTTTTTCGGCCGTAGAAGTACCATTCAACATCTTTGTAAATGGAGGGGAGTTGTCGATCGTACCAGCTTGGATATTTTAGATAAGCTAAAGAAGCTATCGGTACAAAGCGAGGTGGAGTGGTCGTTCACGGTAAGACGTTTGTCGCCAACTAATTTTTGTCGCCAAATCAAGATGGCGGCCGAATTCCGTAACAGCAGATAGGGGTGGAGTGGTCGTTCACGGTAAGAAGGCGATTTGTCGCCAAATATGGTAACATTCACCTTTTGCTGATTTTCTTCACATCTGCCGTTTTTGTTATGGCAACCCTATCTGCTGTTACGGAATTCGGCCGCCATCTTGATTTGGCGACAAAAATTAGTTGGCGACAAACGTCTTACCGTGAACGACCACTCCACCCAGATAGGGTTGCCATAACAAAAACGGCAGATGTGACGAAAATCAGCAAAAGGTGAATGTTACCATATTTGGCGACAAATCGCCTTCTTACCGTGAACGACCACTCCACCCAAAGGGAAATCCATTTTCAGTGGATTCCCTCGTATGTTGACCTGTATTTCAATGACATTTCAAATGGCTTGACCAAGGCAGACACTATGTCCCCAGGGATCCCCTCGGGAGTACTCACTTTTCAGGAACTGACCTCCAAGCGAAAAATCTTGATTAACAAGACCTGGCGTATTGCTCCACTTCACGATTGGTACAGAGTTATCCGTCCGGGGGCAACATTGAAGTTTACGGAAGAAAGAAATGAACAGACCGTCCTAACCAGATCCAACAGTGGACTTATTAGGTCACTCTCCTATGACGGGGGATGTAATACATTCGTTTTGTGCTCTAAAAGTAACAAGAACCAGCTTCACCCAAGCAGATTCTGATTTGCTTGGGGCTGAGTCGTGAGGATCTTGAGAAGACTCCTGCCTTGGTGATGGACTTCCTGAAGGTGAGTGATTTTGTGGACCTGGTCTATCTACCTCTATATTCTAGATTTGGGTGGAATATAAGTAACAACACGACGGTCTTTGGCTAATCCCGGTTGGTGAGCTCGACGGCAGGGTTCCCACGGTCCTTGAAAAGTCCTTAAAAGTCTTTGAATTTATTTTTCCTAACTAGGGGCCCTTGACAGTCCTTGAAAATTACAAAACTTGGTGAAAAGTCCTTGAAAGTACTTGATTTTTTTAACTAGTACATAGCTGTGTAATTTCGTCTTGCATTGAAACTTGTCCAGACTAGTTTCCTCCACAGCAGGTGCGCCATTTGAGCGTCATTCTGAATGAAACAATTATTTCGACCCTTAACACTACTTGATATATTAACAATTCTACGTCTAGATCGTCCATTTTCCACAGTATTCTGTCGGTCTAATTTGACACCTATAGTCTCTGTAAAGACGGACGCCTTGTTATGCCCGCCATATCAGGACGTATCACAGCCGTTAGATAACAGCACCGCTTTATTAGGAAACCGTAGCTTTTGCAGTTAGTACATCATTGGAAACCTGGCGCGCATCCAAAGAAATGAAGCCGAATTCTTATTGCAAAAATGTAAAAGTTATAATTGAAAAAAAATTCAAGAAAATCACATTTAAGATATCTTTTTGTTGTAAAATTTTCTGCAGATTTAAAATCCGTTGAAATTTTTACTCTATCTGTAACGATCGCAAAGATAGAAACCTAGACTAGAGAATAAAAAAGCCCTAACACTAGTCAAAACTTTTGATTTGTTTTGTTTCTCAAACAAAATAAACCATGACAGCTGTCTGTTGTAGGCAGTGGACGACAGCAAAATGGAGATTGTGTCTTGTAGATCGAACCGTGTGCAAGCTTCCATACTCTTCTTCGTGCCACCAAAAGAATTTATCGTACAATATTTTATCGTTTGACCGAAATCAATATGTGTGCAAGTAGTACGATAGTAGCAACTGAAACAAGAAGCCCACTTTGTAAAAAAAAAAATCACAGGTTCTGCGAGAAGAAAATCCAAATTTCACCAAATCGGATAACCTTACTTTTTTTTTTTTACTATTATATATAGTAGTTTTAAAATTTGTGTCTTTTTTTTTTATATTTTTCACATTTTTTTCTTTTTAATTAACAACTTTTGTGTATGCCTTGTTTTAGGTCGTTATAAAAAATTTTAGGTCCTTGAAAAATATTTTTTTTTGGTTTTGAAAAGTCCTTAAAAGTCCTTGAATTTTTTTTGTATAAAGGTGTGGGAACCATGGACGGTTTTCGAACTCACGACCCTCCGGTTGTAAATCCGTTTCTCTTCTAACCGGGCTACCGCGAACCTTTACAGGTTCCCATGATTATTTTGTGTTGTAGTTTGTTCTGTTTGCAAGCTGGTACTATCTTTCTAAAGTGAATTAGACACTAATGTTTTCAAGGGTATACATACTTGTTTTACTCCGGAAGTGACGTTATTTCATCGTGCTTGAATGTAATTTGGGTAGGTAGGGATTTTAATTATCTGCAAACTTGAGCAATACAGATAGCTGTAGGCGTAAGTCCGGGATCCGGATGGGAAAGATCCGAGGTCAACAACACAATTTTGAACCACAAATGTTTGGTTTTGACATTGAGAGGATTTTCTGGAAAGATAAAAGCTTAGTGGCTTTCCTGAACTAATTTGTTTAAGTTTGATGTTGGATGTTCATTCAAAGCGAGGGCCACGGTGGCCCGGTTAGAAGAGCAACTGATTAGCAACCGGAGGTTTGCGAGATCGAATCCAAGTAACACCGTCGTGTACAAAGGGGGATGGTGCACGTTAAATCTGTCATGGCTTCAAATGTCCTCACGTTGGCGTAGTGTGGAAGTTTGGAGAGTGGTGTACCTGCTGAGGTGTTGCCTCGTCATCTGACCGTGGGTCACATTTACGTGGTGTTGTCCTCGAATCTTTTCCTTAGAAAATTGCCGACCAACCGGTCTGGTGGTTAAGGCGTTAGCTTCTAGATCGGAAGGTTCCTGGTTCGAATCCGGGTCGTGCATGGTTATTTGTTAGCGTATAGTGCAGAGGCGGCTGGTGCACCTTAAATCTATCGTGGTCGAAAGTCCTCACGTTGGGTTGGTGTGGAAGTTTGGACTGTGGGGTGCCAGCTCCGGTCTTGCTTCGTAATCTGAACGTGATTCAAAATTACGAGGTGTTGTCCTCGGATCTTTCCCTTAAGGGACCGATCCCGGACCGTCGTCAATAGCCTGTTGTGTTGCTCTAGTACGACGTTAACTAAAATTACCAATTACCCGGACGGACGTCAATTGCACTTTGTGTTGCTCTAGTACGACGTTAATTAAAAATTACCAATTACCGGACCGTCACCAATAGCTCACTGTGTTGCTCCAGTGCATTGTTAACTTAGTTGCCTACCTATCTAGTACACCAACCAACTTTGCATACGACGTTCTGTGGTTGGATTCGTTCGTATATTTCACTTGAGGATTGATCCCGGACCGTTGTCGATAGCACATTGTGTTGCTCAAATATAACGTTCATTAAAAAGACCTTCTAACTTACCTACCTTGGTTGAATTCGAAGTCGCAACCATTTGGTTGCTAGTCCGTTACTTTCCCAACCGGGCTATCGTGGCCCCATTTTGAATCACGGCCAGATGATGAGGTCACATCTGGAATCTATCTTTTAAGAGGTAACGAATATTGTGAAATCACGAAGTATGTATGTATTTAAAGTCACACTTGAGTAGTATAATGGGCTATTAGCGACGGTTCAGGATCAATCCTGAAGGAAATCCAATGAGATGAAAAATGGTTATTTTCTCTCCGTCATGGTGTGGAAGTTTTGAGAGTGGGGTGCCAGTTCAGGTTTTGCTTCGTCATCTGACCGTGGTTCAAAATTACGAGGTGTTGTCCTCGAATCTTTCCCTTAAGGGACTGATCCCGGACCGTCGTCAATAGCCTGTTGTGTTGCTCTAGTATGACGTTAACTAAAATTACCATTACCATTACCGTCATGGCGTTGTTTGCTCCATAGAGGAGATATAATAGTAGAGTGAGCTATGGCAACCTTTTTATGTCCGCATGATCATATGACCAAAATCAGCACTCACGTGACTCCTTCTCTCTTCGCGCATATTATTTGCGCATTCCTTCTTCCCTAGCAAGTAGTAAATGCATTGAATACTCAAGTTAAAATGGATCTACAGTGCTGCTATATGGATGTAATTCCAAATTATTAAAGGTGGAAACATTACATTTCACAGGTGAGCGAAAAACATTTCTTTCACATTTGTATTTTTCAATACTTTCTACAGGTTGACCTAAAACTTCCCGTACTCCAACTTAAAAAAAAATTATTGCCCGTGTTTTTTTTTTAATTATTGAATTTTATCGTCTGCTTATGTTTTTATCGACGCTTTAATTTTTGTCCTTTGATTTTCTTCGCACTCAAGTTGTGCGATAATAAAGTTCCAAGTCATTTTGTTCTTCATTACAAAATGAATTTATCACGCATTCAGAGAATTTCGCTGTTTGAGGCTTATTCATCAACGCCATCTTAAATTTGGCGATTTTGTTTGAAAAGTCGCCAAGGGGGACAGTACAGTCAACGATAACCAAATGAAAGTTCATATTTTTTTCCTTAGTTATGTTAAAAGTGCTTTTCACCATTAGCATAAAAATAATTGTTTTAAAGTCTTTTGATTTTGTATAATAAATTCACGAATCGTCAGTACAGGAACTTTTAGGACATCCTGTAGTATGATAAAAATGGATATTCTAACTTAGAAATTAATAAATACAATCTGCGGACATTTCTCGTTCTATGAAAAGATTTCATACATTTGCAATCAGTAGGTATCTAAAATAATGTTTGAAACAAACTAACGAGTGGAGTGTGTTTCTAATTGTAAATTGAAATTTATACTGTCTTAAAATATTAAAAATAGTTAACCGAACTGTAAAAACTTGTGCGAAATCGTTCTATGTCTTGGCGATTATGTTTTGGCACAACTAAGAGTACTATATTCTTTCGTGTCTCACGATAAAAATGTTATGAATTTGGTAACATCAATTTAAGTACATCACATAAATTATTTTTCTTGCTGAGAAAAATTGTTTTGTATCCACCCATCTGTGCAAACTGTAATTACATAAGCATAATATTTAAAATAAAAGATAACGTTTGAAACTCTGATAAATCTGAACTCCTGACCTGAGAGCAATCTATTGACTACAATTTATTTATCTCAAGCGTACTGTTTAGTTCGTATATGTGTTGGTTAACCTTAATCCGAATGAAAAATTCAGTTTATAAAAAAACTCAAATAACTAAAAACATTAAAAATTAATATGAATTCAAAACATATTCAGCAGTGTAATAGTAAATATTCATTTGCATTGCCCAACAATAGTAAAATGTAACTCAAATTCAAGGAGCATTCAGTATTATGCATATTCAATACTAGCAAAATACCCGACCTTACTCGGTTTGAATTAGTTTACTCTAGATTGAAGAGATAACCAAAATATATAATGACTTACGTTTTTTGTAGAATAAAAATTTATTTTAACACCTTTCGCCATCTTTATATTTTCCACAACTTACTTTGGACACAAATCCTACACATGCATATCCATTCATGTAATACATTTCACATACATCGCACAATTGCTGTATGACAAAGCTACAAAAAGACGAAAGGTGATACTAAGGTTACTACTATAAAAGACGATTTATAGGAAGATTTGGAATTCCCTTTCTTAAGTTCTTTTCATGTGCAACTCAATTAATTAAAATTACGATTTACGGCGAGTGCTCTCGCACTCATAGTCAACAAAACAATATTTTTTTACTTGTGGCACTCTTGCCTCCGGTATGCGACATTGTAAAATTTTGCAATCTTCTCCTGTCATTACTACAACGAATTTTTTAATGTAGGAAAAAGTTATAGTTTGGATTTTTAAACATTATTATTCTTTCAATAACATTATTCTTTAAATAATGGCATTATTGTTTAAATAACGGCATTATTCTTTAAATAACGGCATTATTCTTTAAATAACGGCATTATTCTTTCAATAACGGCATTATTCTTTCAATAACGGCATTATTATTTCAATAACGGCATTATTCTTTCAATAACGACATTATTCTTTCAATAACGGCATTATTCTTTCAATAATGGCATAACTACACTTAAAATTTACTGAAAATTTATACTGACTTACCTAACATTTTTAAGTCTAATACTTTGTGGTGCTGTTGCGTGTGATGAGAAGGAAAACACATTTATTAAAATAATAAATATTTAAAACAGGAAACAGCGAAGTAAAACAAAATAAAAGATGTCGCAAAAAATTGTTCTAAAGATATTAATTTGTGATTCAATTTTATCTCTTGATCTCGCACAGTTGCCACAACTTACAACTAAAAGTGTATAAAATTTAGATATATGAAATTAATTCAGAGCAAAAGAACCAGAAAAAATATCACTGCTCGCGCGATCTTGTTCATTCTCGTTTCATTGAAAAATATCGTCTGTCCCAAATATTCGGAAATCGTTTTCATTGCGCAAAGAATAAAAATAAGACTCGAAATAAATGAAGTATCAGAGATGAAATTCCATAAAAAAATAATAATTTTTTGAAGAATAATTACTTTTTCAGCAGTACTGGTAAAGCAATTGAAGTAATCGTAATATTCAATAGACATTCCAATTTTTCCAAAACTACCAATTTATGGTTGATTTAAGTATACTTACTCAGGTGTTTTAGCATGAAACTCAACTAAATATAACAATAAAGAAATGTTTAATATTGCATTCACTAAACTAATAGATAATGTATAAAATAAAATACAATGCAATCAAATATCTGAAATACAATTCATGTGATGTCTACACAAACACACAAACACAAAATCGAGCATAGAACAGAAAGACGGACAGACAGACTTTCGCAACCAATGCCACTCACTAAATGAAGATAAGTACTCAATGTATGCAAATTTTCATGAAAATATCTCAAACCGCGTGGACGTGTATAGGGCACAACATACATACAGACAGACAGACAGACAGACAGACAGACGGACAGACAGACAGACACCAAACGAGAAAAAGGCGGATTCGGCATCAGAAGGGTCCAAAACGGATAGAAAACTTGAAATGGGTCGAAAATATTGAATGTACAAACAAACACTCCATTCTTATTTATATAGATCATGCACATTAATTGAAGTTCTTTTCAAACATGGGTATTTATTTTTTAATTAATTCTAACTCATGCTGACCTCAATTTTTTCCAAAAGTTTGAAATATTTTCTGAAATTAAATCAGATAATTTCTCCACATCTAATACAGTTGAAGAACTATATATAAAACATGGAATTAAACTATTGACGGCAATTTATTTATCTTAAGTGTACTGGTTAACCTCCCAATGAGAACTTAATTCTATAATAAAACTAAAAACATTAAAAACGAATTACGAATTCAAATATATTCAGAAGTGAAAAAGTAAATATTCATTTGCATTGCCCAAAAATGTTAAAATGTAACTCAAATTCCAGAAATAATCAGTATTATACACATCGAATCGCTAACTTTTTATAAGAAAATGTCGCCAAGAGAGGCGATAAAATGCAAAATCAAGCAACCGAGCTGAATTTTCGTGGATCAGTCACGTGACTACTGACAACATGTTGCGGACGCTTTGCGAAGCTCTTCTCAATAGCGATGCTCAGTCTACGTATATTAGAAGTCTATGGTTTGCTCCAGTTCAAAGTTAGTTAAATATACAAAATACCAACTCTCCGTCGAGGTCTGTCACGTTTGGAGAGTGGGGTGCCAGCTCAGGTGTTGCTTCGTCATCTGACCGTGGTTCAAAATTACGAGGTGTTGTCCTCGAATCTTTCCCTTAAGGGACTGATCCCGTACCGTGGTCAATTGCCCATTGTGTTGCTCTAGTACGACGTTAACTAAAAAAATTACCAAAAAAAACCGTCGAGGTCTGATCATCATTCAAAATTACATGGTGTTGTCCCGAAGCTGTCCTCGGATATTTCTCTTCGGTATTGATCCCTTTTCCAATTTTGATGTTAATTTAATACCTACCCATTAAGGCGAAGTGAAGTGAGCAAGGAAACATCTCAACGCGTCTCTCCCATTACTCGGTCTTGTTGACTTTTTCTAAGTTGAGGAGTTAGGGTGGTCGTAGGTTTAACGAAAATATGGTAAGTTTAATCCAACTTAATCTTATTTCTGTGTTTAATTGAACAATTTATTTTTGATTCCAATCAATAAAAGTTGAACTGACGAAAAAGTCTAGTTGTTTATTATGAAGCCAATAACTTAGTGAAGAGAAAATATGTAATGGTCATCATTCATGAATATTGATTTTTAAGGAGCACTTTCGGTAAAAATGTTCAATTTAGTACAGTTCACTATAAAAGCCAATTTTCATAACCTGGGTTCCCATATTTTTATGTTGAGAATTCATGCAGTTTTGGGGGCATTTGTAAAATTGTATGTTCATTGTTATACGTTCCACTTCTATTAAGTATCGTGGTCTCGTGTATAACAAAAAGAATTATCTTGTCTATCAAACAAAAAAAAATTATTGTAACTAACAAAATTTTTACAGTGTTTCAGTTTCAGAAGGCGAATGGCTTGCCTAAAACTTTGTCCACATAACAAAAAAAAACGTGTCATGTGGAGAAAGAATTGTAAAATGCGTTATGTGGCAATTTCTATTGATACAAAAATCGGTCTATTTCGTAATGTTTAGTTGATTTTCAAACTTTTTGGGTTGAATATTCTGAACCTTTCTGGCTACGTTTGATTGGTTTAATTCTGGTATTGATTGACATGTTCATCAGTCTTTCAAATTTTACCTGAGAAGAATTACCACTTTCATAAATGGAGTATCACTTTGAGTTTTGATTTAAGGATTGAGCAAAATTCTGAGATGCTGCTCTTGATTTTTATTTATGGGTTAAAACTCAGGGACAAAATGTAAATTGCAAATTCTCTATCTTAATCTACTTGTTCTGTATTTAGATCCTTGAATCATTAACTTAGTGGAAAAATGACAATTTTTAAGACCTGGTCTTTAGTTGCACTAAATAGTCTTTAATTTATGCTGAACGTGAATTTATACAAAAGGAAAAGGCCCCTGCTTATTGCTTCTCATGAGCATTCAAGATCAATTACATTTTGGAATTACTAAACTAATACTGTGTGATGGTTTTAAAATGATCTGAGGTAGCAACCTAACACTTCATCTGCACTTGTAGATTAATTTATTTTAAATGTGGCCTTAAAAATGAAAAATAGTCTTGTGAAGGCCTTAAAAAGTTCTCAGTGCTTCCACATCAAAAGGTGAATAATAAATATCAAGTGTTTAATAAGTTTTTAATGCTATAATCCCTTGAAATGTAATAAGCTCATTCTTAGGTATATCAAATCATTTAATGAATATTTTTTTATCGTCTTTTAGTCTACACACAAAAAGAAGACCAGGAAGCTAAGGGGGCATGTAAGCCATGGTCATGGACGTGTAGGTATGTCTCTTTTGCATCTGAATTTTTTAAATCCTTGTCATGTGTTATATCCTATGAAACAAGCCTTTCAAATTATGTATTTTTGGAAATCTGCCTCTGCTTATATGGTGACTTGTTGGATATTTGAATGCTTGATAAAATTATTATGTTCATGTTGATAGCAAAATTGAAATGTGTATTTGCATCAAAAATTTAATTTTCTACAAAAGTTCTGTTTCCTAATTTGTTTCGCCACACTTGTGTAAGGTTCAGGTACCAAGATACTGGTGTGAAGATAAAACAGAACAGTATTAGCAAAATGTAACACCTACATTTAAACCACGACAGATTTTAAAAGATGTAAATTTTTTGGTGCTTATATCGGTGGACTGGTTGCAAATGGGACAGTAAGTGCCAAGGCGTTTTTCCGCCATAACAAGATGGCGCAGTGTCCATGTAGCAAAATTCACACTGTGAACCTTTGCATAAATAGATTTGATAGTAATTTTTTTGCGAAATGGTATAGAAAAATGAAACTTACCCTCATTTTGTTGCCACATTGTAGATTCTGTTAATTTCTTGGACGAAGGCTAGAAAATTCGATGAACGAAGAGTATATTCGTCTTATAACGGTGGAAGATGCCTGGATAATCTCTCAATGGTCTCAATGTCACCGTGTTTAGCGGCAGCAAGTACATCTGCAAATTTGCTACTGCCGACATTAGTTGCGGGAAGAGTACCAAACTCCTTGAATATACTATCCTTTTGGCAATATGCTGCACATTCCGCTGGTAATCCATGAGCAGCCTCAAAATGCGAGTCAAGCTTTTTGATCTTGGATATTCTATGCTGTTTAAAATAAATATAGCCCTGCCAATGGACGCGTTTTGTCTTCGGAAAGATCTCCCTACCGAAGCAAAGATATTCATAGCAATCTGAGTTCGCGAACGGCTCATTCTCAACTTGAAAAGAAGTAAAACACCAACCTTTACACCAAAAAAAGACTTGAGTCGTTAAACAAGAAAAAAAATGCACAAGGAACAATAAAACACTCACCTTGGTGAAACGATAAAAAACAAAGTGGTGGATTAAGCAGCGTTCTCTTATTGTTAAACAAGCAAAAAATCTAAACCAATCAGAGCATGTTTAATTTCACTTCAAAACACTTTAATTTCAATCAGATAACGTCTTTAATCCTAATCTTAATAGGGTTGCCTTAAAAACAGCCAAATAGGAAAGTTATGACTTAGGTGAGAAAAAGACTCCCGTTTGCTACCACTCCACCTTTATTTCTGAATGAAATAAGCAATAGTCTTAAGCTTAAGGATTTCAGTACATAAAATTATTTGTATTGACCATTTTTGGACCTTGCCCATAAACCCAAACATGACCTTGGGAAAGTACAAACAGTACTAGTCTAAAATTTGGGAATAGGTTAATTGCACATGAAATCTTTCTGCAATTGGCATCTTTAGCTTAGTTTCTTGCTCACAGTTTTATTGTTTAATACCAGAAGCTGTGGCAGTGATTATGAATTGGCGAAATAATGACATGACAATCGTCATAATGATTTTGAGCTAATTTCAGTGAAGGCCTACAGTACAGCAGTCTGTTTACAGGACATCTCATGTTCTTGTTAAGTTAAATAATAAGTTATATTGTTAACTTCATTTTTTATGGCATCTTAATAACTTAAATTATACCATAAAAAATTAAGTTAAAAATTTTATTTTTTATGTATTTTAACGGTTTGTAATGTATATCCTATGCTTGGAACGATCTAACTTTTTGAAATTGACAGGTAAGCACCGCAAGCATCCTGGAGGTCGCGGTAACGCTGGTGGTCTGCATCATCACAGAATCAATTTCGATAAATAGTAAGTTTTCCTCAGGCTCCTCTCATTAATATTTTCAACTGAAATTCGGCTGTCATTTGGTCAAGTCCCTTGTCAGACTTAAAAGCACTAATTTGCTATCCATTGTTTCTATAAAAGGGATGTTGTAAAATAATTGGTGACTATCTGAACCAGAAAGATACTAGCATGATTCTTATTCTTTTGATGCTTTGATCTTGTCATTTATTCAATTCAATTAAGTATTAACTATACAGATCAACAAGTACTGTATTATACAGTTCAATGATGTACAGATTGATGAATGAGTTTAATTAGTTTATGCATTTTGCATTGCACAAATAACTGCATAATGCAAATCGAACTACAAATTTATTTAGAGATAATAGGATATATTCTTCAGGATGTAGAAGCTGCAACTTGGAGAAATTATTAAGAGACCCAAAGTAAAGCACTTCATATGTGTTTTGGAACTCTTAATTTTTTCATTTAAATTATTATCCATATATTTGTTAAGATCCAGACAATGATCAAAAGACTGGGAAAATTCAAAATTAAATTTCATCGTATGTTTTTAATTTAGAATTTTAAACATTATGGATAAATCATGATTTAAATTCAAATAAAGGGAAAGCCCGAAACAAGTCCCCAGGAATAATTTTAATTTCCTTAATATTTTAAACATTTGTCGTCGTGTAAACCATGTATCCATTAATGTTACCAAATGTCAAAACCATATTTAAATAAAAATAAGTGAATTATTTATTATAGAAATGGTTTTTACCTGGGTTTTATTGTAACACAAGTTATGACAAAAGTGCTGATGTGCACTGTAAAATAATTATATATTAATTTGTTGATTACAAAAATTGAGCATTTTTTTACCTGACATGTAAATTAATATTTATTTTACTAAAAATCATACTTTGTTGAATGGTAATTCATTCGAAAAATTAATTTTCAAAATAAAAGCAAAACGTAAAACATTTGTTTAACTTTAAAGCACAAGTTGACATCCTACATAGTTTTTTGGAGACTTTGGTGCCATCTCGGGTGTTGCCTTATCACCTGACCGTGGTTCAAAATCACAAGGTTTCCTTTATTCTTTGCCTTAAGGGATTGATCCAGGACCGTCATATAGCCTGTTGTATTGCTCTAGTTGACGTTAATTAAAAATTACCAACTACCTACATAGTTTTTCTTGAATAAATTACATCATGTTAACAAATTTTGTTATGGGTCACTATTCTTAAAGTGACAGGTGACTGTATCAGGGTGCATTTTGCAAAATGAAATATGTTACATTTTCTACCTTTCAAATAGAAAGCTCGTTTTTTTTATTTAATAAATTATTAATCACATTAACTGTGTTATTTTGTATTTGTCTCGATTAAAAAAAGTAGTTGAAAAATCACTAGCTAAGCCATTGACCACGGTCAATTAAAGGGGTAACAAGTAGATTAGGAATACTAGTAGGGTTTTCTTTGACTGTCTTGACATTTCGAAGTTTGCATGGACAATATAAATAGCCAAAGACATTTTTTTTGAGTATAACATTAATGTACAATGTTTTCCCATGCCTCCCACACTTGAATGGATGAAAGCTTTTTCTGCTAGAAACATACTATAAATTTATGCATGAACATTGTCAAAAATTTCAAATAGATGTCAACTTGTTTTTAACTTTACTGTTTGGCAGAATCCTGACTCAACATTCAACAGATTACTTAGTCCATAGACACCTCAGATTATTTGCAAGTGTCCAGTGCCAAACATTTTTATAATAATGCCAATAGTGCTGAAATCAACATGAGTGCAGAAAGTTTAAAGCATTTGACAAGTTCTGTGATTTTCCTATGGTGTATTTACTTAGTTACATAAATGGGTTGATTGGCTGTGATAGTGATTTAAATCTTGACACCCTGTTGTAAACACTATTTTTTTCCTCCTTAGCCATCCAGGTTATTTTGGTAAAGTTGGTCAACGTAACTTTCATCTGAAAAAGAACCAGAAATACATGCCAATAATCAATATCGACAAGTTGTGGTCACTTGTTTCTGAAAAAACAAGGTTAGCATACAAAAATCACCCCGAGGGAAAAGCACCTGTCATTGATGTTGTTAATTGTGTAAGTATAATGCAGTTGATTTAATTATGTTTAAGTCGTACCATGCAAGTGCTGTTGTAAGAAAGCTATATCTAAAAATCAAACTTTTGGTTTTGTTCTGTTGAATGCAACACAGAAAAATCTTATTAGCTTGTGTCAAATATGTAATACAAAACTTATTTTCAGTCTTGCAGTGTTTTCTAAGGAGGCACATAACTCAATGTGATACATTACCTTGAAGCGTTTTTCCGTATGCCACTTGGTTGTAAAATAACCTATCTTTTTTGCAATGCAGCATTTAAATTCAAAATAAGACCCTGAAACTTCAATGGATGTATCACCTTTGATTTACTAGACCTTTTTTAACTAAGGGTTCATACCTGCCCATTTCCCTTATTTGCTGTCCTTTATCTCTGAAGTTTGTTTTTATTACTTGAATATCAAAAGGACAATAGAAAAAACATAAAAATAGTTTTTCTTAGTCTGGAAAAGATTTCCTGTTTGATGCAGCAAGGGGTACATTGAAAGACTTTATTTCTCAGTGTATTGTCGGCTAACGTGAAACAAAAGTCCAGATTTTGTCTAAGTATTCTGCCTTTACTGCTTGTACTAGGAAAGCTATAAAAATTTAGTAATGTGATTTAGATCTTTCATGATGAGCGCTTTGGTATCACTTATCATTTTATGTGTTTTTTATTTTTATTTACTTTAAATTCTTGTCATGTTGACATGTCGTACAGAGATGCCAACCTACGGTGGAAGTTTTCAGTAGTACCAAATGAAAAGTAACGAGTAAAAATTTAAGAAATTGCTTTAATAAGACACATTTATCATTAATTCAAATATTTAATTACAAATTTGAAAAATATGTGCAACACATTATTTATTATTACAGGGTTCCCACGGTCCTTAAAAGTCCTTGAATTTTTTTTTCCTAACTAGGGGCCCTTGAAAATTACGGAACTTGGTAAAAAGTCCTTGAAAGTACTTGATTTTTTTTTACTAGTAAAAAATTGTGTAATTTTGAATTGTGTTAGAACGTGTCCAGACTAGTTTTCTTCACGGCAGGCGCGCCATTAGAGCATTAGTCTAAAGCCGGTGTTACTCACTTTGACACCACGTGATATATATCAAACTAACCACAGTTGAAGGCATGAGTAAAGGAAATGGAATAAAAAAATTGTCATTTTTTTTTTCACATTTTTCTTTTTACTTGACAACAATTGAATATACCTTGTTTTAGGTCGTTATAAAAAAATTCAGGTCCTTGAAAAAATGTATTTTGGTTTTGAAAAGTCCTTGAATTTTTTGCGGACAAAGGTGTGGGAACCATGTATTAGTAAGGTATATCATACATGAAAACATTAGAACCAATAATTGTGATTGAAAAAATATCACATTTCTAAAAATTAAAAATTTTGTTCATAAACATTCAATAATTTAGCACTTTCCCATTTACCAAAAATATAATAATAATGAAAAAATAAGTAAACTAATTCATGTGTTGTGAAAAATAAATAATTGAATTTTTCCGTAGGGAAAAAAAATTGATTCCGTGTTCTCTAGTACCAGATTCACTTCCGTAGAAACTTTGGAGAATCCGTAGTAGTTGGCATCTCGAGTCGAATTGTGTGTAATTTGTGAGAGTCGGGTTGGTTTCCCAGTCCTTATCTGTATGTTTACTGTAATTTTAAAAGTACTTGATTTAATGATTCCTATTTTATTATAGGGTTACTACAAGGTCCTGGGCAAAGGCCACCTCCCCAAGCAGCCACTAATTGTGAAAGCCAGGTGGTTTAGTAAAGAAGCTGAAGCAAGGATAAAATCTGTCGGTGGTGCCTGTATTCTAACTGCATAGTTGTAAAATAATAAAAAAAAAGTTTCTAATATTTGTTTCCCTGGTTTTTTTTTCAAAGATGCAGTTTTTTTATTTGTTTTTGTCATCAAACTAAAACATTGATGCCATAAGTAGAACATGAGTAAGTAAAAAACTAGTGGAAAATTCTAATGTGTTTTAATATAGAAGAATAGTGTCATTTATAATTAAATTAAACTATTAGCCAAAAGTGATAACTAGGGCAACAAATTGCTACATTTTCCGAGAAGATTTTCCCCCAAGTCAGTATTTGCTACTGCAACATCAGTCTGTTGAGCGCAGTTTTTCAATGCTAAAAGAAATTACTGGTCAAGGATCGGCCATTCAACGACATCAATGTTATTCTGTATTTAATGGTGTATTATAATACTGTTCTACACGACTAAAATTTTAATGAATGATAATTGCAACTTTTCCCATTTTTACTGCAACAAAAAAAGTTTCTCTAGTAATGACTAAAAATAATACTCTATTCCCCCAAATGGAAATCAAAATTTAGAAACATGTAGGAATTGGCCCAGTTTATCATGGATATTGCATACATTGAAAACCACACAAGGAAACAAGGTGTTTTGTTCTTGGTTAGGTGTTTTGGTATAAGTGCAATGTGTTTAGTCATACTGCTTGAGACACAATGTGAAATAATACACGTCCCAGTTTCATTGACACAATTTTGTTTTTTGCAGTTTGGATTTCTTGGATCCTAAGCCCATGGAATGGCCCCAACTTAAAATAAAATTACCAATTGCACATTTTCATGTACAAATTGCAATGGTGGTACAGTTTTATAAGACTAGATGTCTTTCCCCGAAAAGACTAATTCTCACATGGCACGCGAAAAAGACACTACGATTGTTTGTTTACCACGAAGCCTCTCGCCACAATTGAATTTATAGCGTTATCTGATAAAATTTTATTGAAAGAAATTAATATCAGTCTAGTTGTTGCAGCTTACAAACGACATACTGGGTATTCGATTTCCAAAGTAGCGCTCACATTTCGAGTCAAAATTTGCTCAAAGTTTTCATTTCAATTCCAAATTATTAGAGTTCCGATTCCAGAGATACTGTATAATTTTTCTCTATTACAACAAATTTATATTTGAACAATATTTTTTTGTAATATATTTTTTTACAATATCTTCATTGAAGTGAGCAAGGTTGGTGCTTCGAACCAATGAGGATTGCAAAGCAATCCTGCGGGGGTTGGCGAGCGTGCTCCCTAGTATACCATTAAAAGGGAAAACATTTCTGCAAGAAATCTTTATGGGTGTCGAGTCTTAAAAATTGGGCAAATGAAGGGTCGCTTTGCATCAGTAAGTCTGCCTGCAAATTTCAGCAAGGCCCCAATTAACTGCTATTAGTCATTGATTATAGACCTCATTGTAAAGGTAATTCAGTTGACTTGGATTATCCCCATCCTGAATGACAACGCAATTAAAATAGTGGATCTTGGGAACAGTAACATAATGACTTGTAGGATGGAACTGTGTCATGAAAATTGTAGTGGATTCCAATCGAATAGGCCAAAATTACCTATCGAAATCCCTATAAGTAAATATATTCCATTGGGTAATATAAGAGCAGTAGTTGCTGATGTCGCACTTGCAATGATCAGTGGTGGATCAAGTCAAGTGGGGGCCCCAAGCGGTAAAGTTTTCGGGGTCCTCAATCTCTTGTTAGGACAAGAGAGTTTTTGAAGAAAACTCATTAGGTTATTAGTAGGGCAACTTTTTGCAACAAATGCAACTTTTTTTTCACACGTTCTACGCTGCGTGCAAAGTACTAAAACAAAAATTCCACCTACATGGGATGTATTGTAAGTTATAAATGCAACTTTTTAAAATATAGCTTAAAATTAACAAATATAAAATTAATATTTTATTTTTTGCTCTTATAATCAACCCTTCTATCATATGTGTTTGATTTTGCAAACACCGAAGTATTACGGATCAAACAAGTTCATGGAAAGAAGGTGTTTGCCTTTTTGTGTTGCAAGACACAAAAATTGTCAAATTTTCGAAAAGATGTTTATATATTAAAAAATTCTCCGAGATGAGTCAGAAGTAGCAGTTTTTCATTGCGCACAGCGTAGCGCAAGGAGTTCCAACAGCCTTGGATCTCTATGCGCTTCAACTTTCAATTTGCAGTGTTTTTTTGAACCAAACTTGTTGTGTTCGGGTTTTTTTTAGTGTGTTTCATGAATAACGAACAAACTCTTTAATTTATAGAAGACTACAAGATTTATGAGTGTTTGTGGAACATTCACTGTAAATCTTATACGAAAAAATTAAACACGTCATAATTAATAAATACATTAAAAAAACGTGATAATAAATTTTAAATCAAATTAAAAAATAATTATAAACGTCATTTATTCAAAACTCGTAAAGAGCATATATTAAAATTTCGCTAGCGAAATAAGAACACAAGAACCTTTAACTTTATTATGATTGCATTTAAAATATTTATGTTCAAATTAGTGTTTGTTGACACTATAGGAGTTAATATTTTTTTGATTGTATATAGGCATTAATTAAACATATTTTATGAAATGAATTAAAAACTGACAAATTAAGCTATTTATTATACCAGTATAGTATTGACATAGTGTTGGATCCATTAAGTTTTCTTAGTTATGGTGCAGGTTCTAAAGATGTATAAGGATGAATATGAAACAAAATTCTTTTCAAGCCGGCGAGGAGAAATATGATAAATGTACTTCGTTTAAACACTTATTTATCTTTTAATTATAAAAAAAAATTATTTGTAAACTAAAAGTCATCTAAGTTCATAAGCATAGATTATATGCAAATATTATTATTAATATTTAACTCAAATATTTATAAGTACTTACGTGTAACGAAATAAACAATTAGGTTTTATCTTCCGATTTCAGCAGTAAAATTTTGAAATCCAGCTAATCGGTAACGACGATTATTTACAACTGTTTTGTAACCACTTTATACATTGTGTTTCGAATTTATTTTTATTGTTTCCACAACACACATAAGGTCTAAATAACCTATTGGTCGAAAGAAAAACAAGAAAGATTTCAAATATTTTTAAATCTTAATAATGATCAGTGGGTGAGATAAAGATAAACTCAAGTCTAACAGGAACAACAAGAATTTAATCAACTAAAGTAAAGGAAGGCATACATGTTAGCGAGAGACATTCGTACTCTGACCCGAGATCGAATAAAACATCGGCGCAAATTCACGCCTTCCTCATTTTTTTCTAACAACTTATTTACGGGGGGAAATTTCGTTCCGATTTTAAGCAGATTCAGCTGTTATTCGCTGCGAGAAACAGGAAACACGTGCAAACGATTCCAGCGAAATAAATCAAAGAAAATATAAACATCGCGTTTGAACGTGTGCTCCCAACAAATAATAATAAATTTTAACGTAAATAAATAAATGGTCATTATGCGTTTTGAAATATTCTTTCATCCAAATCGCTCGCCTTGATTTCCTACGTTTATTTACTTGCCAGATCACAAATTATGCCGCACTGATTTAACATCCAGAAACAGTCCTAACAGAATAGCATCAATTTCATCCATCTTGAAACTGAAGTGAGGCACAAGTGTGGACAGGTGCAGGGCATGCCTCTAAGCGTATGCAATAAGGCATGCGTTGACGCATGTTGAATTGAATATTGAATGGAACGTTGAAAGGCAAATTGAAAATGAAAGCGCACAAGTGTGGACATACCTAATGGCTATCGAGGGTTTTGATCTCAAACGATCAGTAACTAAGAAGAAATCACTTCAGAAAAATGAGGAATGCGTACCCACTGCAAATGATTTATTTACAAATGAAGAAAGGTAAGAAAGAAAAAATAGCTGTATCTTCTGCTGTAAATTGCATGACAGCAAAGAATGTTTTCAAGCACATCGGATGTCGCTGGAAGAAAAACAGAGAACAATTAAAGAGAAGAAGGCGTGTTTTACTTGTCTGAAGTTTTGGCATCAATCAAAAGCTTGTAAATCGAAAGTTAAATGCCTGATAATTCAGCCGTGTAAAATATTGCTATTTATGGAGTCGGATAAAATAAAGTGTATTTTGTAGAGAACGATTGAATGTTGTTATTTCAAGGAGAGTCTCGCAACAAGTGGTGACCGGACGTGATATATTACACACACACGCACAAATATTAAGAATGATTGCTTGGATGTTTCGATTTGTGAACAATAGTTTCAGATCTAACAAGTGCACTAAAGCTTCGGTTTCCTAAGAAAGTGGAGCCGTTATCTAACAGCCGTGATACGTTATCATGCCGCGGGCATAACTAGACGGCCATCTAAACAAAAATCCAGACGTGTCAACTTAGACGGACAGAATACGTTGGAGAATGGGCAACACAGACGGCTCACGTGGTTTATTTTATTCGAGAAACAAAACAAAGTGGTTTTATGTTCTCTAGTTCAAAGTTTCTAACTTCGGGATCGTTGAAGGTAGAGTGAAAATTTCAACAGATTTCGAATCAGCGTAAATTTCTACGCCAGATCGATATTAAAAACAGTTTTATTATTCAATTATTTACCATTTGATTATTTAATTATTTATTAAATAATTAATTAATTATTTAAAGAAAATCACATTTAAAGTATCGATCTGGGGTCAAATTTTTCGCAGATTTCAAATCCGTTGAAATTTTTATTCTGTGTTTAACGATCCCGATTTTACAAAAACGAATTAATCAATGGCAGTCAAAAATGTTTATTTATTTCTCTCCTCTTCGTTCGAATCGCTTGGAGCAGGAAATGAAACCTGGCCGCTACAAGAGAAAAAAACGTTCTCCAACTGTTTGAGACCGCTATGACGACAGTCATGGAAATGGCGGCTCCGATCATTTTCGTTACGCTCACAAACAACGCTCTCTAGGAAACCAACACCATGTGTTAGTATAAACAACGTTTTAGTGACGTCACCCACCGATACATCACGGCCGCTAGATCACGGCTACGCTTTCTTAGGAAACCGAAGCTTAAGGGAGAACTGACGGTCACTGAACTGGTAGTTGCCGAAAAGAAACTAATGAAAATTGTTCAACAAGAGGCATTTGAGGAAGATGACTTGAAACTCAAGCTCAAAACTCTATGCACTTTTATAGACAATAAGGGTCTCATTAGATTAAAAACTAAAATAACCAGAAGAGACGACGATGAGAATTTTCTTTGCCCAATAGTACTCCCGGCAAATCATAAGATAGTTGATAAGTTAATTCAAGAACAACATCTGCGATCTATGCATGCTGGAACTCAAGGTGTGTTAGCTGTCATACGATAACAATTTTGGATTTTAAGAGGTAGAAAAACCATCCAACGAGTAATTGCAAAATGCGTTCGATGCAGAAGACATGCAGCGAAAGGAATTGAGAACAGCCCTACGCCTCTTCCAGAAGATAGAATTAGGGAGGCTTTAGTCTTTGAAGTTACCGGAGTGGATTTGGCAGGGCCATTGTTCTAGAAAGATGGGAAAAAAAGCATGGATTTTACTGTTACTTGCGCCGTATACCGTGCTATACATCTCGAACTGATACATAGTCTTTCGACAAATTGTTTCATTTTAGGCTTACGACGATTCATTGCAAGAAGAGGGCGTCCGAAAATAATATATAGTAATAACGGAAGCAATTTTGTTGGTACAGAAAATCTTATGAAATCCATCATCTGGGATCAAGTCATTTGTGTTACTTCAATCTTAAGTATCCAGTGGAAGTTTAACCCCCCAACTGCAGCTTGGTGGGGTGGATGCTGGGAGAGGATTGTGCAGATGATTAAAAAATTGTTAAGAAGAGTTCTTGGAAAAGCCTCTTTGACTCACGAAGAAATGTTTACGATTTTGTGTGACGCTGAGGCTGTAATCAATGCTAGACCTCTCACTTATCTATCAGAGGATCCCAAAGATTTGATTCCCTTAACACCCTCCATGTTCCTTCAAGATATCCGAATGGTGGGAGTTCCAGATTTAGACCACCTGGATAATGTCAACCTGTCTAAAAGATGGAGATATCAACAACGTCTGAGAGAGGATTTCCGAAAGAGGTTTCAAGATGAATATCTTAGTCTACTAGTTCAACAACCACCTAAACATAAACATCTAGTGAGAGAAGCTAAGGTAGGGGACATAGTCCTTATAAGCAGTGACAACAAGAAACGAATTGACTGGCCATTGGGACTCATCATTGCTACTTTCCCTGGGAAAGACAATATTATTCGAGTAGTCAAGGTGAAAACTGCAACCGGCTAACTCACCAGACCAGTTCAAGCTGTCTATCCTTTAGAAGTGTCCCAATCGGATCAACTATACTACAAAGTGATATCCAATTCAGTAAAGACTGTTCCTGCAGCTGATAACCATACTTCTGAGGAAAAAGGAACTGTTACTCCTGAGAGGGCAGAAACTGTTCCTGTGGACCTTAAAACAAGAAGTAGAAGGAATGTTGTTCAACCTGTGCGTTATAGATTATAATTTCTTCATTTAATTTAGTGTTAAAACTAGTTGACAGATAATTTGTTCTTTTTTTGGTAATGAAACCTAATGTGTTAATTTCTTTATTTTTGTGTATTCATATTTGTTTTAATTTTCCGATCACCGAAAATGAAAAGGTGGGAGGACGTTAAAAGTAGTTCGAATTATCGTTTGCACATTAGTTACTGTTATTTTTCCGTATTATCGTTTGTACTCTAATTTCTGATATTTTCGTATTATCGTTTGCACACTTTTTATTATGGGATTTTTCGTATAATTCCAAAGGAGAATGCCTGATAATTCAGCCGTGTAAAATATTGCTGTACATATGGAGTCGGATAAAATAAAGTGTAATTTGTAGAGAACGATTGAATGTTGTTATTTCAAGGAGAGTCTCGCAACAATTATTATCTTTGTTCAATTGAGCAGTGCATATTCATACATTTATTGAATACTGAAAAGAATGCCACCAGATCCTTCAAAAATCTCCCACATTTCATCTTCACTTGTTTGAAACTCGGTTGCCTCTTTGGGCTTTGTGCCATACATTGCATATGAATTAAATTTCATCAGCATTTGTTTACTAGGATTAAAATCTACTCAGCAATCACCTCTAAATTTTAGTCCATACCTAACCATCATGATTGACTCAGTTGTCTTCATCTGTAGCGAGTTTCTGAGTTTAGTTTTTACAATACTCAGTTGAGAAAACATTCTCCCGACACTTGAATTAGAAAATGGTTAACTCATTAACGTCAATGCAAACTTATTGAGCTGTGGAAATTTGTTTTTCTCCAGCAGCATCTATTAGTTTATCAAAAGAGGCCCAGGATTTGACAGGGCTCTGCTCGATAAATTCCTCGGCTGACACATCTGAGATCAATGGTAGCCGTTCCCCTCTCTCTGGTACTTATCCACATTTACACACACAGCTACGAATTGTGCAGCAAGTGGAACAATGCTACACTTCACTTTTCTCACAGCACTATTGGGATGTAGTATAGACAAATGAAGCAGCACACCAACATTATCTGGTAACCTACTACGTACTTCTTTGATAGCTGAACAGTGAACTCTTTACAGCGACGACATTCAACTGTTAACTTGATAATGTTTATACTTTGACGCCATGTTCATTCATTCATTCAATCGATTGGCACCCTAAGCCGTTATATAATAGAGATTATCTCACTTATGTGGATTCCGCTAAGCCTACCTCGTTTCTGTAAATCTTCTTCTTGACCTTTGTGCAACATGGAGTAGAAATGGTCACTGCGTAAAATACTCTGACTGAACCTAGGTTAATCTCTGTGAATCATAATCACTTTCGAAAACCAGCAAGCCAGTGTTGCCAACTCAAAATATCAAAAATCCTCTAGGCTAGTTTACAAACAGCGTTTTATAATTATACTTCAGACCTCTATATAAACCACTGTTCTTTTTTACAAACCTCTATTTTTACCTCCGAAGCGAATTGAAACCTCTAGATCTGAAGGTAAAACCTCTGAACTGGCACCCCTGATATTGATACTTCTCACGTATGCGCAGTGCGCACTATGAGTGCGTGACGTCATAGATCACGGGTTGAGAAACCAACGAATCAGCGAGCTTAAAATTGAAACCAACGAATCAACGGGCTTAAAATTTCCCCATGTCTTCTATTCCAGTAAAGGTTGGTAATATGCTTCCGGGACCCTAAGCGGCCGCTTACCGCTTAATCCGCCACTGGCAATGATGTGACATTACAGATTCCGCTACCTTTCTGAAAGAAAAAGTTCAGATAGCTAGGTACTGTTCAGTGTTACACCGAAACCATAGGGTGCAAAAACTCAGTGACAAACTGTATGGTACTCTAAGAGTATTGAATTAAGCAAATTGGAACTTATCCTAAATCGCGATTGTTTGCCAAACTGAAAAAAATGGAGCTCCTGCCTCGTCGTTGGTCTCGCCACGTCCCGCCATGTAGTCAATAGCCATTGTGTTGCTCCAGCGTGACGTTAATTAAATTACCTACCTTGCAAACTGTTGTGGGTTCATAGATAGCTCATATTCAACTCAGACTCGTATGGACTGTATCTTTTTACTCATAACTCAAGATTGTAGAAGATGCGCTTATACACCTCGCGGTATATACTCAAGCTCAACCGGCTCTACTCGCTTGGTGCCAGATTGTACATTTCAACTGTTCTACATAAATGACGCTTGCGCTTTACAACCTTAAGATTTACACGCTTTAAACACATAGAGAAGTAACATCGTTCTCTAGAGGTGCAAATCTGCAAAGATTTGTTGAATTCAACTTAACCCGAGAGTTTCATAGGTGTTAATTTGCTTTTTGAGTGATAAACTGAAGAGAAATAAGAATAATATTTTTTCTACTTGGCGGATTTATTTCCAAAATTTAATCAACCACTTTAAATTTAACTAAACACAGAAAGACTGAAAATAGACAAAATTCGAGCGCTGATTTTAAATTGCGCTTTGGAGAATTTTAAAACTTACATTCCAGATTGGGTTATCGATCTATTTTCTGCAGGTATGAAAAATACTGAATGTAACTTAAAAGATTAACTTTTTGAATTGTCTATTGTTTTTGAGGCTAAGACGCATTTAAAAATGGACTTTTAAATAATTTTTGCATGAATATAAATGTAGAAAGATATCCAAAACTTTCTGAAGTGGTACTACTCCCTTTTTTGCTTGCATTTCCAAGCCCGTACATTGTTGAAGCTGTTTTCAGTCATGTTAATTCTATTTAAACAAATCAAAGAAATAAGCTATATACAGGGTGGTCCCGAATTCATGGTACAAACTTTAATGGTAGGTACAGGACATTGTAACAATGATTTATTGTATAGGAATGTATAGTCGCAAGTGACGCGGTGAGGCGTAAACAGGGGAAATAAAAGGAAAGAGAAATGGAGTGATCGGTTGGTATCATTGCCGGTAGAGGGCAGTAGATGTCTAGCCGCTGTTGAACATGATGCATCGCAGTAGGGAAAAGCGCCATTCACAATTGTGCTGCCGTAGACGATGGGTGACTTTACGTATGCAGAAAAAGCAGACATGCATTACATGTACGGCCGTGCAAATGGTAACGGCAGAGCTGCGTTACGAATGTATCGCGCGGAGTATCCTGATCGACGAATGCCGGATCATAGAATTTTTCAACGGTTACATCGTCAACTTTGTGAAACAGGTGCGTTCGACGTCAACAGACATGGCGCTGGTCGAGTAAGAGCTGTACGCACTCCAAGGCTGGAAGAAAGCATCTTGAACATTGTGGCTGATAGACCCGAGTCAAGCACAAGAACTGTTGCGCGTGACGTAGGTGTGAGTCATCAGACTGTATGCAGAGTGTTAAACGAAAATCGCTTACACCCCTTCCATTTTCAGAAAGTACAAGCATTGAATCCGGCAGATTATCCTCGCCGCGTGAACTTCTGCCTGTGGGTGATGCAGCAATGTGCGTTGCAGCCGGATTTCGTAGATTATGTGCTATTTACAGATGAAGCGACATTTTCACGCGAGGGTGTCTTTAATGCGCACAATTCCCATGTGTGGGCAACCGATAATCCACATGCAACGCGTCGACATGCGTTTCAACAACGTTTCAGTATTAATGTGTGGGCTGGTATTGTGAACGACTTTTTGATTGGCCCATACTTACTACCCACGCGGCTCACTGGCGGAAGCTATCTTATTTTTCTGAAAGAAGTGTTACCACAACTGCTGCATGATGTTCCGATCGCCATTCGTAACCGCATGTGGTTTCAGCACGATGGGGCGCCAGCACACTTCAGCATTGATGTACGGAATTACCTGAATGCCACGTTTGGTACTCGATGGATTGGGCGTGGTGGACCAGTCCCTTGGCCACCCCGATCTCCCGATTTATTCAGCCTCGATTACTTTTTATGGGGACATCTAAAGCATCTTGTTTATGAGACTCCAGTTGACTCAGATGAGGATCTCGTCGCTCGCTTATCTGTAGCTGCTGCAGGTGTGCGTGAAATACCAGGCATCTTTGAACGTGTACGCCAATCGCTCCACCGACGCTGTCAAGCATGTATCGATACTGGTGGACGCAATTTTGAACAATTACTGTAAACATGACACTTGTCAACAACGCTTTCAATAAAATCTTTGTTTTTCCTTTCGGCCGTTATTTCCCCTGTTTTCGCCTCACCGCGTCACTTGCGACTATACATTCCTATACAATAAATCATTGTTACAATGTCCTGTACCTACCATTAAAGTTTGTACCATGAATTCGGGACCACCCTGTATAGAATTCTGTGACAATTTATATAAGGCTGAAACGTGCTAATTTTGAAACCAATATTGCTAATGTCAAAACAAAAAAAATATTGTAACTATAAAATAAACAATCTAAAAACTAGCACAAGCACTTCTTTTTTCTTGTCCTATTATAATTATGTAACAGTAAAATAGAGGGGGTCGATAACGGTGATGGATCTTGTATGCAAAATTTTAAACTAGCTTGTAAAATTTTATAAAATAAAAATTTTAATTTTGAAAGGGTACAGCTACAGTCTACGTTTACAGCTGTGGCAACGGCCTTGGCGATTTTTTTTTTGGCGCACTTCTAAAGTCGCCAAGGCAAGAATTATTTCAAAAATCTTTTTATTTCAAAAATATTTCCTTTTTACAACGGAAAATGAAAGTTTGAAAACACATTTGAGAGCGTTTCGAAAAGTATATTTTTGAAAAGGTTCACAAAAAGAAGAAAGCTTAAACACATTTCAAAACACATTTGTGAACCAGCAAAAAAACTTAGCTGCGTATGTTGGGTAAGAATACCCTGAAACTTATCAATTACACTAAATACAATTGGCCAGTTTGAAAAGAAAACAAAAATATTTTTAGAAGAAAAAAGCAAGAAATAATACAACCTGTACGTCAGAACTGTTCTTGGAAAAAATTGTAAAAAACGAAAATTTCACAAATGGCAAAAAACAAAACTCAGAAAGTTTCATGAAAAATATTGCAAAAAAATAAAATCCCACAACTGTAAAAATACAAATAAAGGAGCCAATGATACCACAGAAAAAAAAATTTAAAATGACCAATGCAATCGAAGGGTATTTTAAAATTAAAATAACCAATTGAAGTAAAGAAAAAATTTCAAACGAACCAATGAAATCAAACGACTTTAACGGATTTTGGAAGAACATTCTGGAACATTCAAAATGAAAACTGAAAGTTGCCGAGTTTTCCATGAAAACCACAATTACCGTAAAGACAGAAGGGTTGCCTTAATCTACCTTAACTCACCAAAGCCATTGCCACCGCTATAAATGTAGAATGTAGCTGTACCCTCGAAAGTGATTTTTTTTAATCGTCTATATGGGGTAATTGTAATATTGTCGTAAATTCTGAACCTATTTTAAGTACTTTTAGTTATCTTAATTATCAAATTAAAATTCTACGATTGGTTGTCACTATTAGATCTCCAACGAATTACAAATTTTACAATGTTATTTACAAAAACCTACTACGTGGTTTAAAAATTTCATCTAACTTTAAAAAAAAAACTACTCAATTTAAAACTCACTAAAAAAAAGTCTAAAATACTTATTTAAAACCTAGGAAACCTAAAACATACGTTCAAAAAACCTGTAAATTTGAGGTTTTCAATCGATGATCTCAAAACTTATGGCTTGCATGAATAATTACAGGATAAAAAGTAAATAGCCCCTTTTTCCAAGCACATAGTATACTGAACAATACTTAGCAAACATTTCCCCTTTAGTAACAAGTGAAGAATGAATTGTTTTTGGATTGTCTTATTTTTAAAAGAAAGAAATTATAAAAATGATCATTAATTCTTGACATTTTACTTAAGAATCCCCAACTGCTGGACGTATCTTTGTTTTAAATATCACTATGGTAGTGACATGAAAATGGTCAGATAAAACCGTAATTTATGGTCAGATGAATAAGATTTTTTTGCCATGTTGATGTTGGCATGAAATTAATTTGTGTCCAAGTGACTATTTTCTGTGATAGAAATTAAAGAAGCATTTACTGATTATTACAAATAAATCACTATTGTCAAGACATTGATGTAATTTTGCAAGAAATTTATTATCTCTGAATTCTTTCAAGTCAAGAAAAGTTGCCCTGGAGTCTTGTGTTTAAGCCGATGCTCTGTTATGAATATCATTTTTACTTAATTTTACACATGTACACTTTTTTTTTTCATTTCTATTATTTTGTGCATTTCCTAAAAGTGGCACCTTTCCGTACGGGATGAATCCCGGGCCGTCGCCAATAGCCCGTTGTGTTGCTCCAGTGCGAAATTGATTCAAATACCTACCTATCTAAAAGTGGTGCATGTTAGAAAAATTAAAACGAAAACTTGAAGTTTCGTTTTTAATGGAAACAAACTAATGTAAAAAAATTAGTTATTGTTCCAGAACAAATTCATTTGAGCGTTGATTTGTAATATAATCGACAGATAAAATTTGTATTTTACCACAAGAAAATCCTTCTTAGCATTGCATACGCATCACTTGTTTTTGGAGAGCTACCCGTCAATTTATTGAGTTCTAAATGGTAATTTAAATATAGAACTATTTCAAGTTTCCTAAACTTTCTGTGCCTGTGTTGACAGTGATATGGTTTAATTTACAAAATTACAGCAAAAATAAAATTCAAAGAACTAATGCGACTTACACAATGTGATGATTATTATCGAAGTATACGTTGAAGTTATCCGCAAAAGAGCCCTCTAAAATAAGAACATTTAAATTCGAAATAAATGTGGAATGAACATAACAATATTTATTTGTGCATCTTTTTTATTCAGTGATTTTTGCGAAGTTTCACTGTCATATCAAGTTAAAAAACAAGCAAAGACATTACATTTATTTTGTATTGGTGTTGAAAATTCGGCAGAAATATTGCTTTATTTGAAAAATCAATTTTAACAGTTATTAAAGTCCTAAAAATGAAATCATACAATTAAGTTGAAAGAACTATAATGCTGGATGTTCTTATTGTTTACCTAATTTATTGTAGGACTAGAATTGAAGTACGTGATATGTGCGCGTGTCTAAATTCTTATTTGAACGACATAAGTCTACAAATTCTAATTTGAATTCTACGAAAACATGCAATGTAAAGTAATACATTTTAATTACATAGAGTTTGTTTCTATGTGAATTTTATTATACCCCATGTTTATGTTCTTATCTTTTATTCCTTTAGAATAACTTATAAGATGCTTCTCTGCAAAGGTAGATATAAATGATTCTGGTGTTTTTGTGGCAGAACGTGCTTCCTGTACGAATTCCGTATTGGGTAACGGGAAGTAAAAGCCCCACCTTCCAGTGATTTGTTTACTTTAAAAATCTCTAATTAGCATATGCATAACAATGTTGAGAGAAACTCGTTCTTAAATTTAATAATAATAATAATTCGTAACAAATACAATTGAAGTTATTCCATTTTGATCGATGGACAAATTTCTTCGTAAGTCCTTTTAATCTCTACAAATTTAACACAACCGCTTCAAGTTATTTTTAATATAAAGAAAAAACATTAGTTCCAGCATGTATTTAATTTATTAAATAAATTGTGTTAACCAGTGTTCGTAAATTTTAAATTTGATTTCAGATTTTCAAGCTTTGATAGAAAATTCTAGTTGTGATGCATAAAAATATTTATTGAGTGATTATTATGCTCACATTTTTTAGTGTGCTGTCACAGGTAGAATCGGGTGTTATAGTCAAGAAAACTGGAGTCACGAAACATAGAAATAATTGGAAAAGTAAATTTATTGGAGGTGTTTATTGCAGTCAGAAAATAACGCTTGCACAAGAGTGTGTTCTCTATTTCCTTCTGAATGCAATGGGAGATTGTCTGGTGGGAGAAACATCCTATGAGTAAGGGATGATGCAGGGTGCCCTCAGGGAGTGTCTAGTAGGGGTCAGTTGTCCTCTTCGCGCAGGCTATAGTCGTTGAACTTTTCCAGAAGCTTCTGTAGGATCTGAAAGAGTTATAATGTAATCAAGAAAGATTTTCTTATTAAGTATCATTTATGCCTTTGAATGATAGAAAAACGTTTATTGTTCATTTGAATTACAGTAACCACTCGTTGTATCGCGCATTCGATATATATACAGTCAAAGCCCGTTATAACGAACCCCCAATGGACTGATCCAGATATTCGCTACAACCGAGGTTTCATTATATGCAATTTTTCAAACATTAGCAATACAAAATTTATTAAAATCCTTAAAAAAAATTTCGTTGCTGAACAAATTAATTATACTGAACTGCAATTAGTAATGGGCTATAATAAAGTAAAATGAATATTTGTTCTTAAAAATAATTAAACAATGAAATTAATTGTATGTACTTACATTTATTTCTTTGAAGTATGAAAATAAGTAGTGATTTTTGGTTGAAAGCATCTAGATTTTAGATACATTTGATCTACCTTCTTATCAATAATTAAAAAAAAGAATTAATTACGTTCTTATCCACAGTTTCTTTAGCAAAGAAATTATGCAAAATATTCACAGCTGCCTTCGCATCAGAAATTGAAGGACCTGAACTTCAATATCTGAAGATAAATCGTCGATCAAGTTGTTCTTTTTTTTTATGAGCGAAACTAAATACATCTTCACTTGGCGCATCAGATGTAATCACGTCGTCATCGTAACATTTGAAATATTCAATTTCGCTTTGAGAAAAAGCATCATCTTCCTGTAGACTTTTCGTGAGCCTCGAATGACAAAAACAGTTTCTAATCATGTATTCGGTGATCAGCCTCCAAGACTTCGCAAACAAAACAACTGCTTCCAGAAGGGATATGTCACTATCAACTGCTTCCTGTAGTGCAGCCCTCGAAATAGATTTTTTATTACAGGGACACCTTGTGCACCTAAGTTTTTAAATTAGGTGCACAGGTTATATTTTAGGAGCACATTTAAAAAAACTTATTATAAGAGCATTACTGTAATGTAAACTACATTATTAGTTGTATATGTTTAGATAGGTTAGTAGTAGATAGTAAATAAAAATATTTAAAAATAAAATTCTCTGGTGAACGGCTGTCACGACAGAAGCTTCAACAGAGCCATCTGGAAAATGTTTCGATCATCGGAAAGTTCTGGTGGCAGGGGTACAAGTAAACCTTCCTCCTGTATAAACCAGTTACGGCCCAGCGATTTGGTTTTCTTATAGTGTGTATTTAGGAATTTTAATTACGTTCCTTTAGAGCGAGAGAGGTCGATATTAATATATTTTGTTCAAACATCAAAATAACATAAAACACATTCCCCACCCTTTTTTTTACGTTAGATGCACTGCGTGCACCTAGCGTAAAAAATTAGGTGCACAATTTTATTTTCATGTGCACAGTGCACCTGTGCACCCGAGTATTTCGAGCCCTGCTGTAGTGACATTTTAGGTTGCGGATCGCACCTTGATCTATAGGTTGCAGCACTGATGTATTGGCGAGTAACATTCCCGTGAAAAAGCTGAAACTAAGTTTGAAAAGTTGGATTTTTGGTTCACTATATACGAATTCCTTGCTTTTCAAGATCGTTACAAGAATTTGAAAATGTGCATTAGTGTCATAGGAGTTTGGTTGGGACCATTTGAAAAGTTCGTTATAACCAAGGGATCGTTATATCCCGGGGTCGTTATAACGGTGTTTGTCTGTATATCGCTCTGTTTTATTTGTTTCACAATGCACTTTCGTTTGAACAGTAAAAGAAATCACAATCTTTTCTTTAGAATTGGGTGATCATTGGTCACCTGTTTCAATCAGCTATCTCGTAAGGACAGAAGCGAAGCTATACCTTCTGGTTGGTTGTTTTAGGTTGTATGATGGCAAGACAGGTAACTTCAAGCCAAAAATGTGAAAGAAAAAGAGGAATTAGGGAATACAATAATGGGATGGAAGCAGAAGATCACTTGAGTATTCTGGGAACGGTTAAACTTTTAGGAATGAGGGACAAATGAAGCTGATGCAGACCTTTGCCTCAAACAAAATTTACTTATTTGAAATAGAAATGGAATATAATTATTTGAGCAAGTAGGACACATCAGTAATATGACGTATTCACAGCATTAATTTTTGGATTGCATATAATTATTGATTGCATAGAAATTAGCAAAAAGTTCCACTTTGTAACTAAATCGTGAGTCCGTGCTTTCCATACATTTGTGAGAAGATAAATGTGTTGCGTTTTTATTGCCTCTTTTCTGAATAGGATTAAGAATGCAGAGGTCTACATGAAAGAATTAACTTTTAACTTAAGAAGGAGTGCATGAAAACAGCCTGTCTACATGTCTAGCACTGGAAACAAGTTCTGTGATAAAAGCAATATTGTACTTTAAATTATCATTTTTTCAAAGAAAAACAATTAAGCTTGTAAATATATCTAAAATCCCACAAGTTTGAACATTTGTGCTTGGGGCCACATTCTCTTCTGATCCCCTTAGCTACTCAACTGTGTAGGGACAATAATAGCATCAAGTTAAAAGAAGTCGAGGTTCTTCATCAGATAACCTCCGAAAAGAAAGTATAAAAATTGGGAAAAGATCGACCATCAAAAATATTCCACCTATTTACATAATATTTTAACATAACATTGCATAAATTTAAACATAATATTATATAGAATTGTTTTACATACATTTAAATTTAAAAAATATGTGATGTTTTGCATAATACGCTTGTTTTGCTCTTAACAAGTACATTTCCCATCACCTTCGCTATATGGCTTCTTTCGAGTTGAGATATAAAAAAGGTTAACTGCATTTAAAACTAAATCTAGAGCAGAATTCGTGAGTTTGAGAGCCCGAAGAGTTATATATCTCAGGTTATTGCATCACATATCATCGTCTTACAATGGAAGCACAAAATTAAAAATTTTGGGATCTGAGTTTTTTTAGCCAATTTTAAAATAAAATTGACCCATTAACAGATAAGAGCCTTAGATTCGTTTCGAAAGATGACCCGATATATTCATGATCAGTTTGTAAGACCGGAAGTCAATCGAATTTTCGAAGCAAATCATGAAGTACAAAGCACTCTGGATAAGTCTGCGATATATCTAAAGTTTATTACCAATTAGAACTTTCAACATATTGAGATATAAGAACAGATTTTAGAGAACACACAAAATATTTAAAAAATTGTATGTAATGTTTTATACAGTTAGGTCTTTACAAAAAGTTACCTAGCCTTTAAAATCTCTTAATTTTCTACTCCTTAAAATAAGTGCGATTTTTTTTTATTTCAATCACGTACGGTTTCCGAGATTTTTGTGTTTTACAGTTAATTTTATATTTGGCAATAGAACTGCGATCAGGATGTGATGTGAAATTAACACTCGTTTATGCAGTACTAGCAACTACGTGGCAAGCATGGCGTATCCCGTGACAGTTCTTTTAGTGGGGTCAGGTGTGACCACTGCTCTCTAACCCCCGGTGATTGCTACGAACTACCATTTGGTTTACTTCACAAACCAACACAACGGGAAACGAAGTCAGGGCTTCGTCATTGTCAAATGTGGCCAAATTCAAATTGCGAAGCGATCCAATCGGCGTGACTTCACAATTTCTTGTGAAAATATAAATATTCAATTAAAAATTATTTATTAAAAGAAAATCAAATTTATAAGGTATTTATCTATTATAAAATTGTCCTTGCCCGTGACAGTTCTTTTCGTGGGGTCACAATCGCGAAGACGATTCCAATGGTCGTAAAATTCGTGACAACATTGTCTAATGCGCCCATATTCGTATTGAAGAAATTAATAAGCTACATTAAAAACAATTATTTATTTAAAGAAAATCAAATGTAAGGTCATCTATTTGGTGTAAAATGTTTTGTAGATTTCAAATTGGAAATTTTAATCTGTCTTTAATGATCCCAATTTTACACAAAAGAACTAAACAATGCCATTCAAAAATTTCATTATTTGTTTTGTTTCCCTTCGCTCGAATCGTTTGTGTGCAGGAAATGAATCTGTGATGCCTCGATCGGCAAGGTCAAATTCGTATTTGGAAAAATATAGAAGTTACAATTCAAAAATTCTTATTCAAAGAAAATCATATTTTTAGGTATCAATCTATTTTAAAACTTTCCGCAGATTTATTTCAAATCCGCTGAAATTTTTACTCTATCTTTAATGATTTAGGAGATAGAAAAAAGAACTTCACAACTTCAGTTAAAATTGTTTATTTCTTTTGTTTATCCACTGAAATCAAAATGAAACGGAAAAAATAAATTTAGAATCTGTGATACCTTTATACTGATGCCATTCTAAGAAAAACAATAATAATTAAATTATAATAGATTAATTTTAAAATGTTCTAGATTAAATTTTAAAATTCGAGCGAGATAGAAAAATTGCAAAAAATTTGGACTAACTGTGACCAAATTTCGTTATTGTAAGTGCCATAGATTCGTCAGGGCAGTACACACAATACACAGATAGACGGAGAGATAAACGCTTCCTTTTATAATAGTGGATATTACTTTGATGTGTTAGCATGCTGTTTCATGTTTCCGATATGATATTGAATTTGTCTTTGGAAAATAAATGTCAAACGCTTTTAGAATTGTAGATTGTCGAACAGCATACTAAGCAGTTATTAATTGACTAACAGTTGGGTGATGATAGATCCCGTCATCTCTTTCAACAAATATGTGAATTATCTGCAGCGCATACTGATGACAGATTTTAGAAAAAATTATCACCACTTCAGAAACCTCCAACGTGGATTTTAATGGTGTTATTTGCAGAACCAGGGCTCACAGTTATCAACCTCCATTAACATTTGATGTCTTATAAAACGTACGTCTCTTCAGAAATATAACTTTTACCTTCATAATTAGTGACTATCTGAGTTTCATTTCTGTGGTTAAGGATTTCAGCAGTTCATTCGAAGTTCGAACAGAGCATACTTGAGATAACTTGAACAATGATCTACTTTTGATTCCAAAATACCTACTGTCAACATATTTTCGCAATGAAAAGGATTCAAATATGATTTAAAAGAATATTATTCCAAAGAAAACATTACAGTTATCCATCGCATTATTTTGTATCGTCCCTGTTGAATTTTAAGTTTGAGTACATCAGAGAATCCCAATAAGTTTATTTAGAATTGTGAGTTCACAGGTCCATCGGTTTCATCCAGTTATCCTAGACTTTCCCATAGATTCTGCAATTATCTGAAATTTTATAGGGTACATCTAGAGGCATCACTAAGTTAGGGTGAGTTGTGGTCCGTTATAAATCAGACCCCGAAAAGAAGGCATAAAAATGTTACGAATATTTCGATAGTTTATACGGTGTACCTGCCAAATACTATATAACCTTATCTATTCTATAATGTGGCGAGTTGGTATTTGAGTCACGTGGTTTTGCACGAATGAAAGTTAGTAGCCCATACAAGCATAAAAGCTATCAATCAGTACAGTAAATGAACCGAATTTATTGTTTAAGCGATAATGGCATCCACGATACCCGTTCTCTCTTTCAATGTATTCTTGCATCGTCTTTCCATTGAAATAAGCAGAATATATGGACGGATTCACTGTCTTAAGATATCAAAAGGGTAAGTCACGTGAGCTTATGAATCGACTTGGGCCGATTGACTATCGAAGCGCAGATAGGGTTTTTAATCGCACTGGATTATCACTTTAATCAATCAATAATGTGTCCCATATTAGGATTCGTGCTCCTTCCCACAACCGCTCGACAAATCTTCAAACCAAGCGATAGGCAGAAATAGAACGAAGTTGCATGAACAGGCCTCGTCTATTTCATTAGAAGGTCGATGGAGTTGTTAGTGGCTTTCTCTTTTGACTTTGTATGTCAGAGAAGCCGCTGCATATTGTGCAATAGTTTGAGATTCTGATGTATAATACTCTTGGGAGTGAAGAGTACTTAGTGGAAGAATTCAAATCACGAAAAAGAGCAACTCATTTTTGCTGAGACCTTTTATCTATCTGTAGAGGATTACGTATAATCCAATTAAGTTGTCCCCAATTACAGAGTCAAAGCCTGCGTATTGCCAGATATATCAGACTGAGTAGAATAGAAAGGCCCACTAAATGAAAACCACACTCACCGTTTTCTTCCTGCTGTCGAAGGTAGGGTCCGATATGTCCTCTGGCGAGGACCGAGGCCAGTCCATCCACGTGTCCTCCATCTCACCCAGTTCTCTGCACGAAAAAAAAAATAGTTACAACTATTTGCATATTTCTTAAATGAAATGTGGCCGTATATGGAAAAATGTAAGGTAAGCGGCATATGAAGGAATTTCTAGAACTTCTTATCTTTTACTAGTTTGGTTTTAATAATCTTTTAAACAGTGTGATTAATTATAAGATGGAAAGAAAACAGAGCAAATGCTTGCTCATAAGTAACAAAAATTTAATACAAGGAAGTCAGAATCGATCGCACTATGATTTTCTCTACGCAATTCCCTTCAGAAAATCGGAGCCGAGGTAGCCAAGTTGGGAGAATAACGGATTAGCAACCAGAGGGTTGCGAGTTCAAAACCCAGTCCGATCACGATGTACGTGGTGGCTGGTACATGTTAAATTTGTCGTGACCTCAAATGTCCCCGCGGCGGCATGGCGCGGAAGTTTGGAGAGTGGGATGCCCCCTTATGTTGTTGACCTTCTCATTTGATCGTGGTTCGAATTGACGTTTAGTTGTCTGGATCTTTCGCTTCGGGATGGTTCACGGACTGTCGCCGCCCGCTATGTTGCTCCACTACGACACTAATGAACTACCGACCTATCTTGTCGACAACCAATCCGAAAAAGTTTCCATTCCTTTGGAAGTGGCATCATTTAGGACAGGCACCTACAATTTATAGTTTAACGCACACATTACAACTAGCGAATCCGTCGTCCTCTATTTTCATCTTGAGAGAGTCTCAAATACCAGCATCACCATTGGCGCCAAAAGGATAGTTTATTGGATGCTTTGTACGCTCAAATTTTAAATGACTCGAAGGGTGCAACGTCATGGTCTACGTCATCACGAGCACCCAAAATGCTTTGCAAAGGAAAGAAAGAAAAAAAAACGAGTGCGGTGGGGATGGTTGATGTGACGTTGTATTAATCTGAATTTAAAATGTCTTTCTATTAATTTAATGGAATGTTTGTTCGTCCAAGAGGTTTACATTCCTGTATTGTATGTTTCTGTCGTCTAGGCCAATAAAAGACTTGATGGTCATATCCAGCTACCTTATTCCGATCTTTGAAACACCTTACAAGGGACGTTATAGAAATTTTGACACGAGTATCTCCGAAATGCCACCTCCAATCGCAAAGCGGGCAACACTTTCTCGAGTTGGTTGTCGCCAAGGTACTGCGTGGTATGATTATCATGCAGTTGAATTCGACCAAATTGTTTATCATATTTTTTGGTTTTCTCTGCATTAACCGTAAGTCAATGGGTTTGTTCACTACGCATGCAACCAAGTTGCAAGTGTCACAGATTTGATTTCTGGAATAAGAATTGTTTTTTGTTTTGCTGTAAAAGTTTTCCTTGGGCATGTATGTCCATTATTTGACGTTGTATGTCTTGAGCTAGGCCATAAAATCTCCTTGTACCAGTAAACCCAACCAATTGTCCTCTGCGTTTCATAATAATATATACCAGTTAGTAGTAAGAGGAGAGAAACCGATCCCGAAACAAAATTAAACACTGAATGTGTACAAGAAATTGAGTTTTCTTTTAATGAAGTGTGATTAATATAATTTGAAGAATGGAAAATTTTGTATTTAAAAATTAAACACTGAATGTGTACAAGAAATTGAGTTTTCTTTTAATGAAGTGTGATTAATATAATTTGAAGAATGGAAAATTTTGTACATGAGCGAGATCTTATTCTAAGGTTCTATCATCATCGTTATGGTTTTTAAGTGACGATTTAGTGAAAAAAAAAACTTTTTTTACGTTACTTTTTTTTTTTAGCTAAAATCGATTGTTATATTTTAAACAATATTCTAAGAAATATTTTATTTTTCTATTCTTTTAGCAAATAAAAAGCATAATATATGCAAAGATCTTTCTATGAAACTCATTCATTCAATGTATACAAAAAAAAAGATCGCTGATTCCGAACTGTTTTTGCCGAGAGAAAATAAAACAGTACGAAATACATACATGCATGTCAATAATATTTATATGTTTCCTAATGTTTGGCTAGTCGAAATCGTATTCTTCTGTACCCACAAATTTTTTTTATAAAAAAAAAGAGCTTCAGGTTATCGGGCAGCCACGCCACAAAGTGTTTGTTTTAACCATAAAAAGGTTTTATGAAAATAGGAATAATCAGTAGCTTTAATGGTGTGTGACAAATATTCAACATTTAAATTGAAGCTATCCAAAAGAATCAATAAAATTTAGATATTTTTCGACTTTCTTGTCATAATAACATAGTTTGGTGTCTGGTTAAAAAAAAAGTGTTTCAAAAAACAATTTATGAATAAACCAAACTTTTTTGTAGCTAAGGCTGTGAGTGCTTCGCTGTTACCACCGGTTTCAAAGAAAACTTTTATCATCCTGATATCAAATTCTGAAAGGCACTTGGATGAAATGGGGATGGCAAAATTCAATACGTGATCCATCTAACAAACTATCCTCTGAAGATTTTACTTACAGAAGCTGTTACAGGATTAAAATTAAACCATATACCTGTTAACCGTCTAATTAAAATTGTTTTTGTTTTTCTACTTAAAGTTTTTTTGACCGGAATGTTGTTACAGATTTTCTGTTTTCACATAGCTCTAATCATTTCTTTAAAAAAAACTCAGGGAGTTAAAAAGTGGAACCCCAAAGAAGTAAAAAAGAAAAAAACTTATACTTCACCGAAAAAGTTTAGTTTTCTCTTTTATTTTGTGTTAAATACTTCCACAAATCCTTAGAAATGAAAAATGTTTTCAAGTTTATAAGACTTAGTGAATTTAAGTACTATTAATTAAAATTATACAAAGCTGATTTAAAAGAGGGATTAAAAGTTTACGAATTAAAGTAACATAATGTCCTTTCCAATGAATATGCTTATTAAGTTCATTTTGGGCGTTTAACAATGTTAAACAATGTGAGCATTTGTAAATATTTTATATTTAACTGGTATCTGTTCTAACACTATTTAAATTGGCTTTAGAAACTCAAGGTTTTATTACAGTTAACGTGAACTAGTTTTCTTAAAAAGTTCCAACTAGTAATTAAATATTAAATTCTCTCCACAGCACGTTCATTTTACAGATAACCATTTTTTCTTATCTTTTGTGTGCTTAATCCTGTCTCTTTATGCATTTGTAGGTATTAGAATTCTAGGATTTTAGATGATAATTTTTACTTATATGTATTGGGATGAATACTGTAGGATCAGGCAGATCCTTTTCCACGACTGATATTTTCATTGAGTTATGTATTGAAATTCCCAGGTGCAGCTCGGTTTTAATTTCTGATTTTTTTGCGTTGATTTATTTTAGTAATAAGTTGTGGCCAACTTCTTCCGAGCATTGAACAAATATATTCTTATTCTATTAGAACAACTTGTCATCGCCGAATTTACTATAACTTTTGTACTACTAAGACCACTCATATGTTGGATAATATTGCAGTGAGCAGGCCACAAGTGTCAGAGAAAGAACTTTAAATAACTTAAATCCTTAGAAAACCTGAAGTTAGATAGTTTTTATCATTTTCAAAATGTCGAAAACATATAGTGTTATGTTCTTACCTGAGTTCCTCGTTGTTCAGTTTACCAGATCTTTTGGCACTGACACCTCTGCATCGTGGAGCAAAAACGAATTTCCTAAAACAAACAATAGAATAAAGCTCTACCTATGCAATCACAAGTCTCACATAAAAAACAGAGTATAAAAATGAAGCATGTATATGCACAGAAACATGCAATAAGCGTGAGATTCGGAGTTCATTTTCTGTTTGAAAAGAAGGAACCGATATCCGTTAGCCTAACTCTTAACAGAAAAAGAAACAAAGATAATATTTAAGGGTTCCACAATTGTTAATACTGTGCAACTTTGTTTCAAACAAAGCTACTAATCTTTCGAGAATCTCAAAATGCTTTCTTCTGTAAAACTTAAAAGAAATTCACGCGAAGCAAGTTTAGCTAGTTCAATTGAACTTTTAAGAGGTTGCACAAAGAAAGGATTGTTTCATAAGTCTTTAAATATGAGGACAAATAAGGAATACGAACAATGAAAGAAACCTATAAAATTGAATATGACATGTAAAGAATAATGTATAATAACTTTCATTATTATATGAAACTTTTATTTGAAACAGTAATTTATAAATCCAATTTTAATTTAAAGCGATGGTAAACAGTTCTGCACCAAGTGCACAATAGATACTGCAGTATCTTCATGCAAATCAATCGAAATTTGGTTACAAAGAGTTTTGTGATGCACAAGGATATTGTGAGATTCTCATAAGTGAATGCAAGATGCTTTTAAAGAACAGCCATGTTTATTACAATTACAGGAATACACAAAAACACAGGACAAACACGAATCAAACCCAAGAGACATTTATCATCAGTCATTTATCGGAAAGACGCAATATATTCAGCTAAAATATATTATTTAACTAGTGACTCAAACCAGAGATCAGCGCCATTTGTTGTTAACACATGAAATCGAACAATATTAGGAATAGCTGCAGCCCAGTTGGTAGACTCAAGGATTAGCAATTGGAGGGTTTCGAGTTCGAAACTCGAAACAACACAAGACCGTCGTGTACGTGTGAGTTGGGTGCACGTTAACTCCGTCGTGGAATCAAATGTCTTGAAGTTATTGTTGTGTGGAGGGTCTTAACCCAGGTGTGGATCTTGTAATCTGACAGTGGCTCAACATAGCGCGATGTTCTCGTATCTTTCCTTTCGGGATAGATCCCGGATATGTTGTTCCAGTGCGACGTAAAATCAACTACTACCTACAATAATAGTTACTTGAAAAAAGTGTGAATATCTTTAATTATTAACACGTATTTTAATGTTTCAAAGTTTGAGAAAAATTTGGAAAAAAAAAAAAAACACCACATATAAACTGATTAATTTAAAAACACACAGAAAAATATCTCGGTGCTCCATGCCATCCGAGATCGACGTACAATTCACCCCTGGTTATGAGACTTGTTTGAAAGATGGCGTTGTTCCTTCTTGACACGAGAATTAGTTTCCATCGCATTCTGAAAACTAATTTGCATGTTCATCTCAGAGCTCGTCTTAATAACATACCGGGAAGAGGAAATGACAAAGATCAACACAACTCTTTTAAATTCGTTTGTCTCCGAATAAAAATGTCTCCGAAACTCTGCTGAGGGACAAAAACTAAACAAGCCAAGTCTTATACGTGTTTACTTTAATAACAGAAACTTAATTCCACAGAGGTTTAATCAAGGTTCGAGTCTTTTGTCTTCATTGAATTAGATCTTTTCGAGCTCTTGGTAAACTTTAAAAATTACTAGAGACATAAAAGGAATATTGTTTTCGTTATGTGTATGTATTTGTACTATTTTTTCAAAGTTAAATCGTTTCTTTCAGAAACGTTTTTTATTCTGAGACTTCCGTTTTGAAAATTTATTTAGAAAACAGGGTGGAATTTTTAATATTTACTAGGAATCTCGATTGCTGTACGATGACTAGTGTGATCACAAAATGTTTGTAGATGTATTTAGTGACTGTATTCAATAAAAGCCTCAGAATTTCATTTGACCATTAAATTTTCAAGAACTTCTTAAGCAAAGAACTTTTAACGGAATAATCATAAGATACAGGGTGTTCGTAAACTTATTTACCTTATAAAGGAAATAGATATTGATGTTTGAATAAGATTTACATTTAACAGATTGTTAAATAATGTATCATTTTCACACTTGGCGGTACTGTTACAAGATTCCCAGGGCCAGGTCAGAAAATGAGAAACGTAAGAAAAAAGTTCTGAAGTTGTTATGAGAAACAAAGTCACTTAAAATAGGGTAGAGATAAAACATTTTATAAAGTTTTAGAGCTTATAAAAAATAAAAGCGGAAAAAAATTCTACAACTGAACACAATCAATAGATCCCTCTGTACTATGGTACTTTAGGGTCCCATAAAAGACAATCAGTGATAGAAAACTGCTATCTCTGCAAAGGATGATACAGTTCCGTTGTCTCTTCTTTAATTAAGTATGAGCAGGATAGAGGAATTTCTTTTTTTTTAATTTCACAGGATAAGAAATATGAAATTAAAGAAATCAGTAAAGCGTAATATATCATTGTCAGTTCGGGTTTTTAAAAAATAGTGTCATGAAAAAAATATGTATCCACACAGTGGTCTAATGAAAAAAATATTTTTTCGATATTGTTACAACTTTAAGCATTAGGTCCGAGTCAAAAAAGGCCTAATGTAGCAAACAATGACAGTAGAATAACAAACCAAACCGATATTGCTTCGATATAGCAGATTTTACTGTGGAATATTATGTAGTAAAAAAGTTCGTCTTACAGGTGAACAGAAAAGAATCAAGTGAAGTCCTAAAAGCCACAATGTTGCCTGCCTCACAGTTTTAACAGGACGTGATTACCTCTCGATTCGGGATGAGACATCGATAATAAAACATCAATGTTTTGAAACATCGATGTTCAAAATTAAAACATCGATGCTGATAATACATCGCACAAAAACCCTCGATGTTTTCATTCATTGCCGAAAACCATTAATGTATTTAAACTTCCCCATTTCTAAAAACTGGTTTAGTAACCTCTAACATTAATATGTCCGCCCGGGAGATATTTAATTTGTCAGTTGCCGTGTTTTATAATTTATCACAACAAAGTCAAAAAATTTAATAAGAACAATTAACAAATCTTTTATTTTCAAATTGAATAATTCAAAAAAAAGTAATATTAATAACAATTTGAAATAGTTACTACTAACTACAGGGTGTTCTAAAAGTTCCAGTACTCCAACTTTAAAAAATTATTTCCCGTGGTTTTTTTCTTTGAATTATTGAATTTTATCGTCTGCTTATAGTTTTATCGAGTCTTTAATATTTATCGTTTTTTTTTCGCACTCAAGTTGTGCGATAATAAAGTTCCACGTCATTTTGTTCTTCATTGCAAAATGATTTTATCACGCATTCAAAGAATTGCGCTGTTTGAGGCTTATTTTGAATATAAATCATATGAAAGATGTAAAGAATTTTGGCCACATAAATATCCAAATGATGCAATACCGAATACTGATACGCTATATCAACTCGTTCGGCGATTTTTTTTTGGTATTTTCGTACTCATCGTGTAAAAATGTTACAGGCACTAAAACCACCGGACAAAGAGTAGCGGCTTTATTATTGCCGATGGTATTGCAATCTTATTATTGCGATCGACTCGTCTCAAGAAACCTTAGGCCACCTCGTTCCCCTTATCTGAGCATCCATGACTTTTTTCTGTGGGATATTTAAAGAACAAAGTTAATGAAGATAATCACCAAACAATAGGTGATCAGAAAATTGCTATTACTCAAAGGATACAAGAAGTCACTCCCAGCATCTTGAAACGCGTTTCTAAAAAAATATGCGCAAACGACTTCAGCTTTGCCTCAAAGAAAAAGGTGGAAATTTTGAATATTTATAATAAATGTAAGTTCAAATATTTTTCCTACTTTTGCTTAAAAGTGCTTTTCACCATTGGCATAAAAATAATTGCTTTAAAATTTGTTGTTTCAGTATAAAATTCACGAATCGACAGCACGGGAACTTTTAGCACACCCTGTATAAGTATAAGTAGGTAGGTATATTACAATAGTTACCGTGTAAGTTATTGTTAAGTATTTATCAACTTATAGGGGGAACATAATAAACTTATTTTTTATTTACTGTAAATAAAAAATATTGTGGACTATAATTATTATATGCCCCAACATTTGTGTAGTTACAGTTTGTAAAAAAAAAAAAAATTGTTAACTTTCACTCCCGTAAGCTGAGTTCTATTTTCGCTAACATCCTACCTGTTTGGGGAAAAAACTCTTTCTGGTGGGACGGCCATCACTGACAAATACTTGGTTGAACGGTTATTTTTATAAATTTTTACTTTGACACTTTTTTCATTCAAAACTACAACATCGACAACGTAAAAACATCGACAATGTAAAAACACCGACAATGTAAAAAAATCGACAATGTAAAAACATCGACAGTGTAAAAGCATCGACAATGTAAAAACATCGGCAGTGTAAAAACATCGACAGTATAAAAACATCGGCTCCAATAAATCGATAGTTAATACATCGATGTTTTGAAAACATTGACATCGATGTTGCATCCCTACTCTCGATGCAACTAACAACATTCGATTGCCAGACTTTGAGACATGAGAGTATGACCGGATAATATCTAGAAATTGACTCTAGATTTAGTGATATTCGTTATTTCGCGCAATTTGGTTTCGAACAGCCATCTCTTTCGCACTGGATGGCAAGATAATGCGAAAAAAGGCAGTAGTAATATAATTGGATTCTATTTGTTAAAATGATTTTTAATTGAACTTTATTCAAGACTGCAAATTAGCATACAACAATTCAAATGTTATGCAAATTCATATTCAACAATTCAAAGTGAAGGGTATAGCAATTGTAGCCTTCAATCGAATAATGGACTATGTTACATATCACAAATTTTACAGGAGTCGTATAAAAAAACTTAATGTTTCTGATATTAATCTACATGGGTAAGAGGCATATGGACTCTTATTCTATTCACCGTTTTGTAAATTTGGCTACGATTGTTAAGACGATTATCGTCACCCATGGAGGAAGCTTTGCCTTTTCCCCTCCTTCCATATGAAATATATCTTAAATTAAAGATAATTAGAGAACTAAATAACAACAAACTCGAGATTTGGCTATTCCGTAACCTCCAAGTAAACAAATACGAGTCCGACAACGCCGGTGGGGGTGTGTTACCAAATAGACTGTTATTCCAGACACAGGTACATGATTTCATGATATTAGATGGTGACTCACAAACCATATAGCGGTTTCCTTGACTATAGGAATCAATGTATGTGCTGTATAGACCGTTATTCTGTTAAAATCTTATTTTTGAAAAATTTACACATAGACCGATGTTTGACCGAATGCTTCAATTGTTACTAGGCAGAACTTCAGTTCATAATTCGAAAGTTAATCTCAGCCTTTGAAAATATGGTTGGAGAAATAAGCAAGAAGTTTACAAGCAGGAATTTACATTCAAGCCAGGACTTAGTGTACTGCGGTTGACAACAGTGACACGAGAGTATCGTACGTTCCTGTTTATGTATCATGATCGTGGTAGCTTTCAGCGGAATAATCTCAATCAACAAAAACAGGAGGACAATAATCGTTGAGCGACATCCATAACCCTCAGTTAAAAAGTCATAAAACCTTGTCTCCCGCTGATTGTTGCTGTTAGATGATGGGCACAAGAGCTTTCCGGGAACGGCTTAAATCCATTATGTCCTTCTTTTGGAGAGACTATTGCCTCTCACTGGGTGGCATGAACAAGCCTGTTTCCATGGTAACTTCTTGCTAACTGATACGGGAATATTTCTCGATAGAACTCTATTCATGTAGTGTAGAAATTTCACAATAAAGCTCATCATCAAATGATATATTTTGTATGTATTTTTTGCAAGATATCCAAACTTCGAAAGGGCACTTTAGGCTTGATAAAAATGAACCCGGGACTTGAGCCCATGTTATCTCCCCCTGCACACACCCTGTTTGGACGTTACCCCTTTATAGTTTGAATTATTTTAAGTTTCGAAAGATGTATGTATTATGCTATAAAAGTTTGATGCCCAAGGGAAGATAAGTATAGAAGGTAAGGGTATCAGAAGAAAATAGAATAAAAAATTACTACGGTATAGAGGTAATAGAATCAAACAATGCAAAGGTACAGAGGTAGAATCAAACTATAATTTTTATTTTTCAATAGCATCATTTATTATTTCAGTACATTTTTAGAACGACTTATTTATTTTAATACACCACTAAACAATTATCTTAAATTTTGTCTTTGAATTCATAAAAAAATGCAGAAATGAATTCATATTAGGTAAACTATTCTCCACGCAGATCCAACTTCAATTTTGAAGACAAAAAAATTTGAATTTGAAAATTTTATGGCCATCTGATATGGTACTCAAGTTTAATCATTTTAAACGTAAGGCAAGAGAAATATTATCTGCGAATCTGGCTGGAACGCTACTGATGCTATAGCGGCCACAAAAATTTAGCTGCAGTACATCACCACACAAGGTGATGGGTATTGATAAAGTTAAACATGTCACCACTTGTTCAAGCATGATCGTGCCTGAAACTTGTGGACCCTACTGCATATGCTTTTATGTTTTGACGGTAATATATCTTTGAAAATGTTTATTCATCTTTTACGTTAAAATAACATTTGACCTTTGTGCAAAAAGGCCACCCCCACACAACTGTATATGTTATTCGTCATAGGTAAATATTTCTTGTTTGAAGAGAGAATCTTTTTTATTCGGGAATTTGCTTTCAATATGGTAAATCGAGAAACTTTGTATTTCCGGTTCCAATGGTTTTCGAGCTACTTCGAAACAAACTGGGAAACAGAATGAAAATCCATTTGACTCCAGGATTAAACTGACAACACTAGAAAAATATTTTGCGTTTCGTGCAAAGTTGATTTCGTTTGATTCTTACACAAGAACTTCTATTCAATTTTTTTCGACTATGGGAAACGCTGATTGAGAAGTTTAGAGAAATTCAACTATTTTTCTCCGACGTCTGCAGAACTTCCGAAAGTTATTTCTTTCAGTGCAGTAGAGTTCGTTCCACTTTTTCAAGAAAGTGGGGCCTCATTTCCTTTCTATTCTTTTTCGATTACCATAAATCATGCTTCGAGCAGAGAACTCTGTCGACAGTTCTGTCACCCAAACCCATTCCACTGTTGCATGTATATGTGATTGACCAGAGTATTGATCTGAAATAGTTGGAAGTTTCAAACGAAAGTGCTGCAAAAGTATAATCAGTATAAATAGCTTAATAGAACTCGTATCGCTTTTTCTTTCATGCAAAACGGTTCATAGGCTTAAGTACAGCCAGTAAAATATTTCGGTGTTATTCGGGTGTAATTGATTAGCTGAAAAAAAGACCAGAACAATCACTTTTCTTTTTTATATAAAACTATAGTATCCGGAAAATAATTTAGCAATTTGCTTAGGATCCAAATAGTATGCAAGTATTCTAACCATGTAATCAATTAACATACATCGCACCTCCCTGCTTTAAGACAAAAAGGCAAATGGTTATATTACGTGTCTATTACAAAAATAGTTTTTGAGTGATAATGAACGCTTTAAGGGGCTCTTTTCTGGTAAAATCGCCGCAATTGAAACAGTGAAAATAAATTACGCCGTATAGTCTTCACTCAGTTTCTCTCTCAATATTGTTTCATTTCAGGCATTCTTACAGAAGAGATGCGATAGTTCGAAGTTCATTAAGAATGCTCATTAAAGTAGATTAACTAGTTATCTGTTAATTGTCCCTAGCCATAAAGTTTGATAACCAAATTCTGTTGGGGATTCCATCATAAATTTTTATGAAATGTTGCTAGCCAGCGAGTTTACAAGCGTTATAGCGCTTAATCGCTATAGACCCGTGTTCGGATTCTAGTCTGTTCGCGGATGTTTGCAGTTTATTCAGGATCCACTTTTCGTGGTAGGTTCCAGTCTACTTAGTAGTAGTGAAGAACAGATTAATCTCAATGGTACAAACTGAACCAGGAGTCTTTATTAAAGATTAGATAATTAAGAGAGTTTATTTGATATTTTATTAGGAACTTTGTTAGAGATTTTATTAAAGACTTTGCGAAAGATAGAAAATAATAGAAAATAAATAAATAGATCTTCAAAAAGAAATTGAAAAATCTCTCCCCCCCCTCTCTGTATATATATATATATATATATATATATATATATATATATATATATATATATATATATATATATATATATAAATACGTTTGACTATCAAAGCGTCATGAGATTAATATATGACTTATATCTTTTTTTACTTTTACCCACCAACTCACCGTAATGACTAATTAATCACATCTATTTTTTTGAAAAGATCCCAGGAAAGATTCTATTGGCCAAGAATTCATTTAGCGAAGACTGTAAATTGCAAAAATGATATATATATGCCTATATGAAACCTTTGAGATTTAAACTTGTGCACTTGTTTACTGTCTTTTTATAATTAATAAACGAGATTTGAAAAATATGTATTATATTCCATTCAACATTTCTTGTATGCCGCTCTAAGAGAAAAATTATTTGTGAGGATAAAAACATCGAGAAAATATTAAAAACGGAAAATAGATACAAGTTATCATATGAGACAATATTTTTATGTTTTGATTATTCTAAACTCATGTGCTTCAACGGCACCTTCGGAAAACGAAGCACTACGAAGTTAGGAGATCATAAAAACGTATATAAGGGATCACAGGTTGCCAGCACAGGATGATCTCGCATAAAAATTTCCTTAGATACTTATGTAATTGGAGAAAGTTCTAGGATGAATGCATTTCCATAGATAAAGAAAAATTAGGCACTCCCCCGTATAAAATGTATAAAATCACATAAATTACTAAAAAATTCGAATTTCTGAAAACTTGCTTACAATGCAACTGTTTTCATTGAATATTTTGCGATGTGTTTTGAAATTTCATTATTTACTAAGCAACATAAAAAAAAAATATTTCCAGGATGCAGGAAAAACTAACGTATATTGCTCTAAATTTCGTTTTTGACGACTTTAAGCAGGTGTAGAAAAACTATAATGTATAGTCAGCTTACAGATTTAAATGCATACAAAGTAGGGGAAAGGTGGACACAATTGGGTAGGCGGGTAAAACGGGGACCCTGCATATTTGGCTAGATTATTACTACTATCGGTCGGATAACGCATGATACTAGTTGCAGACAGCAGCCATGTTATTTGGAGTTGAATGAAAGGGAGTGTAGATTATGTGTTTGTCAATGCCAATATTTTAAAAAATTCGAGTAGAAAAGGTTCGATTTTTACTCTGTAGTTTCTAATTGCTTGAAGATTTATTTTAGGTAAGTACAACATTTGATAACACCTCTTTCAGCTATTATTTTAATTTATTAAACCACGTTTTGCAACATGTTTTAAATATGCTAAGCCTTCTTTTCTGATAAATGGCGTTGTCAAATAAAACCTGGACCTTGGCAGTCGGACAGGACCGGGTAGGAATTATAGCTTGGAGAACAAGAAAAAAACCGACTAGAAAAGAAAAACTTAAAGCAGAAACTGCTTAAGGCCCCTAAGCCAAAAACTGTCAAATTACGGAAGGAAAAGAAGTTCAGCATTAAAACAGACTCCTCGGTATCAGATGAAGACGACGTGGAATAAAACAAAGCCTTATCTTTTGTAGTGAATTGTAAGCCACGTCAAAATCTCTGGAAGGATGGATACAGTGTATCAAATGTAAAAGATGGGTGCATGAAGCCTGCAACAATCCAGAGGAGAATGATCAAAATTTTATTTGTGATTCTGTTCTTAAAACTTCTTATAAATCTGATCAATTAACTTAATTTACTATACATTCCAAACACATTGAATTCGAAATTACTTATGTTACGTGATTTTTAAACCCACGTATGTTCCTTAGTGTAGGAAGGCCATTGTATTACTTTATTGTTACAAATAAATATTTCAACAGTAAAACAACAACACTTTTTAATTATTCCTATATATACCCGGTTTAATCTGACCAGGTCGGATAGAACCGGGTACATGCATACTTCCAAAAAGTAATTTATTTACCCTACCAAATATAGTTCTTTCACATTGAAAAATATTTAATTTTGGAACTAAAGAACTAATTCATCATTCGAATAGAACTTGAAGCAATTTTATTCACGTAGGTGCTTAGGGAAAAAAACATATTTTGGGACCCGTTTTTAAGTAGGTATATGCTATTCATTTCACAGAAACAGCTGGAATTTAAATACTTAAGTATTTCGCATAAATACAAGTAGTGCAAAAATTTGACAGAAAATCCTTTTTACATACTAATTTATTTCAGAGGCCGAGAATATTTTTTAGAAAGAGACTTGAAGATCGTAAAAGTTTTCGTTTTAAATGTTTTATGCCTATAAAATAAAAGTGCAACATATAAACAGCAAAAATCTTTGGTCATGTCTAGATGAATACATACCAGCTTACTATCCAAATGAACATAATAAATTGCCCTTATAGAGCATTTCTTTGATTTGACAGATAGATGGAAAACAGCATGTGTTCACTGGTGTAATGTGATTTCTACTCCAAACTTTTGTCAGTTGAATTTTTCTATCAGGTTAGGTATTTAAACTCAACAATTTTTTTCCTTTATTTATTTCCTTCAATTCTCTTCAAGCAATCTACGTCGACGTTTATCTTTTCAATAGAATAACGTTCTAAAACGAAGCTGATCATCTTCACTCTTTCTTAACCCTCTCAAAGAGAAGAATGAAATAAAAGAGAAAAACGTACTGCTCACGATGCCATCCCAAACAAACCAAACTAAAAAAGCCAGTCTCACAATTGGTCGGCGGAAGAAAGAATAAATAAATGTCGGAGGCCACAAACTAAATCGTCTGTACTGGAAATTGCCGGAGGCTTATTTCGCGAGGTTTGGTATTGGCTGTGTTTTTTCCTCTTTCCTCATCTTGTCTCTGGGCTAATATTTTGTTTCACACGTGTCGTAATCGATGGTGTTAGCCGAGGGGGTGGGGGGATCAAAGGGGTGTGTGTGCTTCGGAATTCAGCGATTACGTGACTTATTCTTGACGCGGTGAATGTAGCTCTATAATTTCTTTTGCGGCCTGTTTTTGCACATTTTGAAAAGTGTGAAATGTCGTGAGTTGAGAAAGCCTAAGAACGATAATTTCGAATGTGCGTTTTGTGAAAACATTTGTAATCAAATAATAAAAAAGAAATTTGGAAAGCACTAATCTCTCAATCGGCATTTTCAAATGTTTTTATTTTGATACGAGGAATGTTTTAAATTCTCGGGAATTCCGTTATAATTTTTTTATTAGATTTCGTCTGTATTACATTGTAATTTCAGTATAACTTCTGTTTAACTGTTGGCACTTATTCCAGTGTGGTATTAGTTTTCTTAGGACACCAAAAATCTTTTTTAAGAATCTCTTTTATTCATTGCTTTACAACTTCTTTACATCATTTTTGTTCCCGCTAATATACCCATACATTTCTTCAATTCAACAATTTGACATTGCTGTCATTTAATAATTATGCATTAACAAATATTAATTTAGTATGAAGGAAGTGAAAATTTAAAAGTGAAGTCTTAAATAAAAATATCACCTTAAGTAGCAATGATTGGCAACAATGTGTTTGACAAACCAGATTTCAGTAGAATTTTAAAAAGCTCATACATAAACATGCTGCTTTTTTATTCAAAAATTTACCACCAAATTCAATGAATAAACACTATTAAGAAAAATTAATTTTGTCTATTAAGGTATATATACATTACCATTTGCATTTTTCCTTCAACAAATGCATAGGATCTGTTATAAAATCTGTATACTACAAACTGATTGGATCAAGAAAACAACGCAAGATATTTTTGTAAAATGAACACAGTAGTTTTGTTATTACAGAATATATTTGTGAAATATATTTATACAAAAAATTATGAATCTTCAAGTGGTACATTATTCTAAATTGAAAAATTATTTCGGTTTCATTGTTTAGAAGTTCCATAGAGACATTACCGTAATTAGATATTTTTACAATCTCCCAAATGAAAAAAATCGATTCACCCTTTGACCAGAAACTGTAAATTATTTTTCGTTAAATATTTAAAAAAGAATGTATGTAGCACTTTTGCTACAAATAGAATTTTTAAACCGTATAGTTTATTTTTGGAGTTTGATATATTTTTTAATGCTTTCAATTCAATAAGTAGCCTGCTTCAATGAAGTGTTTTGTTTTCTCTTACCTAACTGGTTTTATGCAAATATTTTTTCTTGAATATTTTAGATCGTATATTTTTTTATTCTGTGAACTTGAATAGTTTTCTGTAGAGAAACAACAATAAAATAAAAATAAATAAAATAATATATTATTTTATTTCAACGGCAGGTTATCCAAGCAACGCTTCCCAGCAGAGGAGGTATTTGGCAGGAGAAAACACTTTTACAGAAAATGACAATTATTTTAAATCTCAAACGGAGGTTTTGCCTTACAAATTTCAATTTGTAATAAACATTTTCGTAACACACTTCAAGATTATGTTTACTTTTTTTATTGAAACTAAAACATTGATATTTTATTGGAAAAACATATCAAACCTTTTTTATGCTTTTGTCATGAATGAATTTGTAAACTACCTTCGATTTCTCTACACAAGTTGGTATGTGAATATATATCTAATTTATATTTTTTGTTTCATGTGATGTCGCTTAGTTACCTCAATGATGATATTTAAGCGTCAAAATTTCTTCTGACAAGTTAGTCTTCATTCACTGGTCGCAGTTTTCTTTAGCAAACAAACGAACAATTTATTGAAGAGTTTTCTTTTTAAATTGCCTAAATACAGTCAAAATACCAATTCCCTACCTTTTCCATAAGATACGTCATGCGACCTGTTCACAATATGTTGCTATATATTTTTAATAGAAATATTGAATCAAGTAACCAACTTAATTTTCAATCTCCAAAAGCAAATTTGTGATCTACAACTCCAACATTCTTACAGCTTCATATGCATGATTAATAAAATTGTACTTGCATTTATTATTTATAAGTTGTCCATGGTTAAGGAAACTAACTTTTTTCGTTAAAGTCACCACACACTTTCATATCATACTCTCAATATACTTAAAATTCCTTCGATAAATAACACTTAGTATTTAATTAATTAATTTATTTGCAGTTCCATGACAGCAAAATAAGATAAAAAGTACAGAAAGTACTATAGATAAGTAAAAAAGTAGCATAACTGTGCAACATAAATTTTACAGCCTATAAACACAAACAGTATTTACATAGAACCAAACTGACGAGTAAAAGAAAAATACTATGATCAACTAGAGGGGGAAAAATCAAAAACTCAGTTTTGAAACTTTAAAGTTATAAAAGCACTAATATTAATCGTCAAAGAAAACATCAAGTTTTGGAGTCAACTTTTGAAGGTTCTGACAAAGAAAATGCACATACGTCTCGTTAATGGTCGTGTTGATGAGAATTATCCAGTCAAAAAAATAACACTCTCAATTTGAAATGATTCAGGTAAAGTTAGTTTGTGAATAAATTCAAAATGATTCGATACAACTTTTGAGTTTCACAATTTTACAATAGTGACAAAGATACGAAAAAAATACTTCAACTATATCTAATTTTGGTAAAGAATCAGCTTTATATTCTAAACACCATCGTTTCTCATAAGATCTCATTTTTATTTCAATATTTTCATTACCGAGTGTTTTTCCCCGAGAGAAAAAAACCTGTATGGATCCTTACAAATATGTAACGAGATCCCGCAAGAGCAGATGTTTATAAATCCACCGTGTCACGTACAGGAGAACATTAATTGCTTGACTGCGTGCACACAAGATTCTCTGAAGAGCAGTTTTAGTTGCACAGTCCACAGTGAAATGCTTGATACAATTTATAATTCCTCAACGTAATGGAAAGCAATTAACTTAATTTTTTCATGTTTATAAACCGGATATTAAATTAAGCACTATAACCTGCATTTTCTTCTTTAACCATCTCACTAAATAAATCTCATTTTTAGGAAAAGAAAATTTATAACGAGAGGAGACACATAATCAGTACATATAGTGGGGTTAGAGCAGAACCTAATTAACTCAAATATTTTCCGACGACACTAAATGCTAAAATCATCATGAGGAGAAATGCATAAACAAGTTTTGATTTGTTTATAATATACAGTAGAGCACTATAGAAACACTTATAATTTAATTTTTTTAACCTGATATTCAATAGTTAGTCGTTAAAACGCTGTACAGTAAATTTTACGTTTGTCAGTTAGTGAGTTTCTGCTTCAAGTCTAACAATGATAATACAAAGAATAGACAGATACACAGAAAAAATATAAATATAAAGAGAGATACTGAGAGACGAAGGTGTAGAGAGGGGCGGAGAAGGAGAGATACATAAAATGGTGCTTCAAACTCTTAAAATTTCACGTATTTTAGGACTGTTAAAAAATAGAAACTAAATTGGAAAGTGCCTAACGTGTAGTCTGAGATTTTTACATGGAAAAGGAAGCGTTACGAATACTGGACCCAATCAACAATGAAGAGAATGAAATAACACATACTTCTCTATTCCCATGTTGCTGATATGCTTGAAACAAACTTTAGCGATTAAAGGCTTACCTGCAGTCGATGGCATCTGCAATGAGGCATAGACACGTGAGGCTGCAAAAGACTAGTAGACTCTGCTCTGTGAATTTCGTCATTGTACTTTGTCTGCAAAGAAATAAGAAACTTATTCTTCGAGTACTTTTGACGGAAACAGGTGCACGTACAATGACTTGTAGTCAAATATTAAGAGCTTCAAAAATGACCAATAAATATGAGAGAGGTCAGTAGCTGTTTAGGTGGAGCTAAACTTCCACCATCCCCAGGACCAAAGTAAGCAACAGGAGCAAAACTAGAATTTGAATATTATCGGCTTAAAAGTGGAACACACTAACTAAAAAACACAGTTCTGAGTAAACCGAAGGGGTGAAAATTCCACTCCATAAGCATCACCCATAAGTGTGTGTTTCTCAATAAAAATGTAATCACTCACAAAGATGGGCTCACCACTGAAACAGCTATTGACCATTTTATCGTCTTTATTAGTCATTTTTTGAAGTTTTTAATATTTGACTGATACTTTAAACTAAGGTTTTCATCTATTTGTCGACTGTAATGACTTGATTTCTAAAACGATGCATAAAGAACATTACTTTGATTCTGTTTTCAGAAAGTCAGTACCTTAATAATTTACTAGTTTATTTTCAGAAGTATTCGCATATGAAATTGATTTTCAATTTATTAAGAGAAAATTCTACGCATTCTGAATAGGTGCATTTAGAGTACCTAATTATATGTACACAATTCTATAAGTTCCCTTTGACGGAAGAAAAAGGAATAATAGCTATTTTTCGTCCTGAAAAATACCCGATTTTGCTGCAAAGTCACATTTATTATCGGACTAGAACTCTTTTGAACTATACAGTTGAGAAAGAAAATTAAATGGATATTTAATACATGTATAAAATAAATTGCTTTTCTCCACATCCATGACACTTAGAGACGAGAAAATCATTATTTGAAATGAGTAACATTTTAAGAATTTATGGCATTATATTTTATTTATTTTACTTTTATGGTAGGTACTCCTATGTGTAACAAATAGCCAGGATTTTTAGCGTGTGAAAACTTCATACTTTGTTTTAAGCGATTTTTAAACTGCAATATTATACTAAGAAAACTGCAATGTGTAACAGAAAAACTCTTTTAAATTTGCATAACTCATGTAGACGTTATTACATAGTGTAAACTAAAAGGATTTAATAGGGTTGTTTTCATAGAAGGTGATATAAAGTCGAGAATTAGTTTTAATTGCAGACCTCCAGTTGTAGTAGTAAACCACAGAGTATTGTTGCATAAGATTAGGAATTAAATTTTTTTTTATTATTTCCCAAGTGAAGAAACTTGTTCTCATGGTTCACACTGAGCAATGTGCTACCTTTTTTACAATATTTTTTTTTGCCTGTTCTGACCATGAAGAATATTACTTCTGTTAACGAAAGTTTCTCTGAGATTAAAAAAAAGCATTTCTGTAATTGAAATTATCCCAATCAGTGTCAAAACAGCTAAAAGCATCGCTCTTAAGATATTGGTAGATTAAAGAGCTTGGTCACGAGTTTGAATCTCGCATATCAAAGTCGGGATGGCTGCTGAAGTATTCTGGAAGTATTTCTTCTTAAAAAAGTGTAGCTTTGCCTTAGAAGCATAAGCGTATGTATGTAATATGGAACATATCGACTGCGCACAGTATGGAACATGTTCCTATTGCTTATATTTATCACATTCTAAATTTTTTTTATAAGTAAAGGAATTTTAATATTTTAGCAAACACCTCTTATGGGAAATGAGTGTTGTTAGTTATATGAAAGTTAATCAATCAGCATTTGCCACCGCAAACCAGAGAATTGGGTTTGGAAAGCTATATTTTAAATTTCAAGACCGTGTATAGTAATTTCTTTTGTGAATTCCACGGGAAACAAACACTGTATTATAGCATTGTAGGTTTAAAAAATTGAATTACATTGTTAAATTATAATATATTATATAGCTTAGTGTTAAACTGTTAATTGTTTGTAAGATACTACGAAATATGATTGCTGTGGCGTCGCAGGCAATTTAATTGATTAACCAAAATCTTTAAATGCTACATCAGGTAAAAACCAAATGTGCCTCAGATTTAGCTGCAGAGGTGGTTGAATGTAACATTGACATGGGTAAGATATTTTTGTTATTTTTTGTGAGAATGGCGTACCAAAAGTTTTGAAATCTTTTCCAATGTGTAAAAGAAGTTTAATGCATCAAAAAAGTGAGTGTAATTTAATTGTTTTTCCTAAGTTCTAATTAAATATAACTTTTTCGGGAAAAATAGTTACGTTTTTGTGTATTTGTGACAAATTTGTTTGGTGTACCAAACATAAAACATAATTTTTTTAAATAGATGATTTCAACTTTTTTGCTACAACTCAAAAATGGGTTAAGTTTAATAATTGAAATATGAATCTTATCAAGAATCCTTGTGCAATCAAGAATCATCAGTATAATCAAGAACCATCTGTATAATCCTTGTGATGAATAATACTATTTATGAAGCAGGAATTATAATTGGTAATATTTAATTAACGTCGTACTAGAGCAACACAACGGGCTATTGACGACTAACCGGAATTAATCTTCTGAGGGAAAGATCCGAGGACAAAATCACGTAATTTGAACCATGGTCAGATGATGAGGCAACACCTGAGCTGGCACCCCATTCTTCAAACTTCCACACCAACCCAACGCCACGACAGATTTAAGGTGTACTACACCATACGCTTACAAACATCCATGCCTTGACCCGATTCGAGCCAGGCACCTTCCGATCTAGAGGCTAACACCATTACCACCAGACCGGTTGGTCGACGCAAGAATTGTAAAGTAAGTAACGTAAATACATTAATATTTAATTTTATTGTTAAAACTGGAATGACACGAACTACGGGTAATATAAATTTCTATGGTCCCTTGAAATTTGTTTTAACGAGGTTTGACTGTATATATAGTAAACATTAGGCTAGACCACCATTTTTCTAGTCGCGGCGACCAAAAAATCGTTGTCGCAAAAAATCCACAAGGTGCACACACTGTGATAAATAAATCACTAAATTCAAATAAATATTTTCGACTAGCATTCTTTAGTTCTTTTTTGTAAAATAGGGATCGTTAAAAATAGATTAAAGATTTGAAATCTGCGGAAAATTTTACACCTGATCGATACCTAACTCTTTATTTTCTTTAAATAAATAATTTTTCAATTGTAATTTTTTTATTTTTGCAATACGAATACGTTTTCCAATGGATGTCACTGAAACTACTTGAGTGATCGCTCTTTTGTTTCGGGCGAGAAGTAAACGGACGAAACATCGTTATTGGGTGCATCCAATAACAAGTCAAAGATTATTGAAAGGGTAGTTTTACAAGTTATTTGAAGATTTATGTAAGCACCCTGCAAAGTTTTTCCAGCATTAATGAATGACAAAAAGTACTTTGACGAATTGTTAGGAATAATTGGCCCACCAATAACATATAATGACACAACGCACAGTGTGTCATTTTCGCAATCTAGGTGGACAAAATTATCGCATCAGAAATACACTGGTTTTTGGTGATTATAAGAGGCTGTGAGAGATAAAATACTGATTTGGCATATATTTAGGTTTTTTTAGTTATTATTTGGATGCAGAAATTGGCTAAATTTAAAGAAATTTGTCAACTTTGCTCCATATATTAAATATACTTCGATCAATTATTAACCGCATATTGCATTTTATATTAATATACACCTGAATAATGGTCAGATATACCAATAACAGTTCTATTTAAAAATAAAGTTGTATGAAGAAATAAAAAAATAAAGGGGAAAATATTTGAAAAATATTACAAAATTATATACCTGGAATCTCAACTACCTAAATTGTCTACTGATGTATTAAAGAGAAAATTGTTCAAAAAATATTCAACCTTTTTAACTGCGTTTAGTTTTAGACCTTGATCGTAAACTTACAATTAGTGGATCTGAGGAAATGACTAATCTATTCATTAAATCTATTTGTATCAGTTCTTGACATGTTTATAGAAAATATTTCCCTTATTGCCTATTGTGTTTTTTTCTTGTCTCTTTAAGAAGCGGACCAATTACCAATTGGAAGAATACAAGTGAAACCATATTTCCATAGACCAGTATTTTATGTATAGTTTACAGGAACAAGGGGTACCAATGATACTTTCTGAGGTATATATATATCTTGCACTTGCTTCGTTCTCAGAAAACATATAAGTTTATCTGGAAACTGGACTTTTAATATGACTTGGTAGTGTGGGAGTTTGATTACATTAAACTCGGTTATTTCAGCGGACTTCTCAGCATTTCTAAAAAAATCCACGAGTGGTGTTTCTATCGTTAGTATTCCCTGTTTGATATTTGGTCACATCTATCCACACAGCAAAGTCAGCTTTAAAGTATGTACCTTGCACATTACTAACTTCACTAGTAGTTAAATCTACTAATTACTTGGCAAAAAGAAATTTAATGGAACGACAAGGTCTAGTTGATGATGGAACAGGGGATTTTGACAAATAATTTTTTACCCTTATTAGAACAAGCAAAAGTACTAAAGAAATAGTAAATTCACTTTCCTCATATTGATATTAAAAAAAAAAATTACCAGAATAATTTCTGTTCAGCGCCATTACAGCCCCTTATTATGATTGTATTTCTGATATTATCTTTCAACAAAATCTGTCAGAAGGATTGTTCATAAATTCTACGTAACCGCATAACAGTGCAGTTGATAAGTAACTAACTGTGAGTTGTAGTACAGCTGAAGTTTTCGTGATAATGATCCCAGTAGAGCAACAACCGTTTAGCTCATTTTTGTTATACGGAGTATACAAATTAGAGTTCATGTTCCTTATGTTGTTTATTAAACTTTATATTGGTGACTAGAAAGATTGGTGTAAACTGTTAGCCCAAACACATGATTTCCAGATAACTTTACTGACGTGTTACTAAGATATGCTTCGTTTTCATGATTCTACCTCTTCCAGAAAAGCAGCAAAGAGCTCTCTACCGATTTGAAGTAGAATACACCTGACTTTCGTATTTTACTTCAGAAACTAGTTGTCTCTACAAGGTTACGAGTATAGTTTTTGATACTTGGAACTACAGGCTTAAAAATATTTTTGAGGCCTTCTAGGCCTATTTTCAAACTTCCCTGTGAATTACTTGGTAGATCGTGAATGGCAGTGTGAAAAGGTAAGATTTCCTTGAAGTAAAAAATAATTATTTCTAAGGAATAGTTCTCTGTGCCCGTTCACTTGCTCCTCCTTTGTTCAATTCTAATTTCGCGGGTAATTTGAGAATTTTCGTTTCAACACTATTTAAAACATTCAATACGGTATCTTATAACAAATGTTCATCCATTTCTTGAGGAATATAAGTTAAAATAGCATCGATTTTCATTTGCTTTGAATTTATCACCCAAATGTCAAAATTGGACTGACGAAAAATTTCAACAGTCATTCTGAAATTTATGGACTATCTATCAGTTCCGCAAATTTCAGCAAGAAATGTTTTGTTCTGCGCATGTCAAATGAGTCAGGCTATAATGCATATGTAATAATTTAGTGGTACAAGGTGGAATAATATGTTAAAAGTCTAGTTGAAATTTGAAATCAGTAATTGCGTAAGACGCTAATTAGCTATAAATTCAAAAGGATCTTGGAAATTAATAAAAAGTACCCAAGAAACTAAAAACACGTAAAGATACCTCGATGAACAGAAGTTCATGATAGTATCCACCAAATAGCGCTAAAGAAAATATAGGAGCTATACTTTTCAGTTTTTCTCAAAGTACTAATACGAATTCGTCAGATTGGTTTTGAAGCCAACGCAAAAAATTCGACTTCGGACGCCTGTACTTCCTGCGGGGAGGAATTATTTAGAAAATAAAACCATGGTCTTGTTTAGGGGACATACTACTTTGAAGATATAATGTATTTTTGACAATATGCGACACTAAGAAAATTGGATTTTGTCCACCTAGAATCGAAAATGACACACTGTGCAACGTGAAGAGACTCCATAATACCAGAAGAGAACGTTTGTCAGTAACTTTGAGGCAAGTACAATTATTACGTAACTGTATGTAGTATTTCCTTTATTTATTATTATATATATGCATAATTCTCTTACGTGGCACACAAAAAAGACGTTAATTGTTATCGCGTTTTGGTAACACTGTACGATTGTTTGTTTACCACAAAGTCTCGTGCATCAATTGAATGTATAGCGTTATCGGATGAAATTTTATTGAAAAAAAAAAGGAATTTAGTTAGGCTTTTGCAGTTAGTTTTTAATAGAAATCAAAGAAAGCGGAGGATCTTTTCAGGGCCATTTAAAAAACGGTCCTTTTCAGGACCAACAATTATAGTTCAACAAGACGCTTGCACTACAACTTTCGGCAACAAACTCAATGGAAAAGTGTCGGTCGTTCGAGTGCTGGGGAAATGTACACACAAACAACATGCTGGGTTTTCAATTTCCAAAGCAACGCTCACATTTCGAGTCAAAATTTACTCAAAGTTTTCATTTGAATTCTGATTTCAGAGGTACTGTATATATTTTCTGTAAAACAGCAAGTTTAGATTTGAAAAACATATATTTTTTTAAATATCATATTTTGTAAACAATCCCTTCTGCTAGGACACGTGTCTTCATTGAGGCGAGCGAAGCGAGCATAGGTTCGCGCAGCGAACCAATGAGGACTGCGAAGCAATCCACCGGGGATTGGCAAGCGTCAGCGAGCAGGGGGCGGGCCCCCTAGTATATGTATAATTCTCTTACGTGGCACACAAAAAAGACGTTAATTGTTATCGCGTTTTGGCAACACTGTGCGATTGTTAGTTTACCACGTAGCCTCGCGACTGAATTGAATTTAAAGCGTTATCGTATGAAATTTTATTGAAAAAATGAATATTAGTCGAACTGTTACAGCTTATAATAGAAATAAAGGAAAGCGGACAAGACGAGCCAATGAAAGCTTAATTGAAAGTGATGCAAGTCGTGATGGCAGAATTGAAAGCAATCGCATAAAACGTGCATGCTTGAGTAGAAGTGCTCATTTCGTTTAAGGAATATGAAGATAGTAGAAATACTATGATTGATAGTGAAGAAACCGATATCGGTTCGAGGACTGAAGTTTATAATTTTTGTGGGACGCACTTCTGGGAAAAAGAAAAAAAATACCTCCGGTAGATTTACAAAATGTAACTGCACTACAACTATAGGAATCTTAGTTTATTTTGTCGTGGTTTGACTTAAGTTTCATTCCAAGAAGCCCATTTCTCTATATTTGACTTCATCTGACTAAGGTTCAAAGTTATGGGATGTTGTCCTCGGATTTTTTCCTTCACGATTGATACTGGACAGTTACGAACAGCCCATTGCGATGCTTCAGTGTGATGTAAATTAACTTTCAATTAACTACTTACCTCTATTTTTGGCAATCTTCTAAAATCATATATGCCATATTACGTGTCTTTACCACATATCTGGACATGTAAATAAATTATAGAACTCATTACCATTTTACAGCTTCTTATCGTATTGAGATATGGTAAAGAGAGTTTTATTTACTAACCATAAACAATTATTAGGGCCTGGACTCATTTCCCTCCCCATAACTTTATGGAGGGGCAGATATTAAACTATTACCAATAAGCAAACAAATAAGTTATTTAAACAAAACTTAAACACTGGTGTTTCAAATTCCTAGCGGGGCTGAAATCATTGCAGCCCAGCAGTATTATAATGGTTTGCGTCCAAGATCTCAAGTTAGAGGAAGGTTTTAATTCAACTCTCTTAAGAGGGTTGAGTTAAACCTTCCACAGGCACTCAGCCCTCTATTAAGACGTACCACCTCTTAAAATCTTCCGTAATCGCTCTATTGTGTTTCCTTAATTGCCCCAGGTTTCATCTCCAAAAGGGGCCATAATTCTCCTTTTGAAGGATGTGATTCCTCTTAATCCTGATCAGCTGCGAGCCCAGATCCATCACCCCCAAACATCCGATTGTTCTGACAAAAGAGGGGGGGAGGGGTGATTAGGCCGAATCATCAGTCAAAGGAAACGATGAATTTTCTTGAAAGATTCCACCTCTTCTCCCCCAGTGTGATTATTTTCTCAACCATTCATCTACTTTTTTCTTGTTTCCAGCTTCGAGAAAGAGTGGCGAACATTTTCTCCATCCCAGAAAATAAATTTGTATTTTATTCTAAAGGGGAAGAACTTTCGCGTTAGTATTTCATGGCACTTTGCTTTGCTGGAATTCCATTTTTTCATTTTGTTTTAATCAGAAGGTAAGAGGAAGTAGTTTTGAATTAATATTGTTTCCTTTTGGTGTTAACACGGGAACGTCAAAGCGTCTGAAAAATGAGGGATTGCAACTACTTGTTCCTCTAGAGAGAAAAATGGTTGTTCGGTTCAGGGATGATCTAAGAACGAATATTCCCTTCAGGTGTTACGTTTTTAAAAAGAGAATTGTGTTGAAAAGTTCGAAAGGCAAACAAAAAAAAGCAGAAATAAAGCATATGTAAAATAATTGTTATTTTTATTCCTACACTATACGATTTATGTATTCGAAAAAACTAAAACTTGCATTGCGATAAAATACTTCAAAATATTTAAAACAACTGGTGAACGTTAAATTTTTCATGGTTTCAAATGTACTCATGTTGGCATGGTGATACACTCATGTCTATAAATTAAGGATAATGCCAACTCCGGCAAATAAAGGTTCAGAAATAAAACAAACGTGATTTATTCATAAAGCCTATTTATTAAACAAGAGGTAAAGAACAAAAACGATGGTGTATGTATGATACCATTCATAAAAACTACGATTTTGGCTCACTGGAGCAAGTACCAAAAATATCGATCTTACAAAAACTTAACATGACATAGTTGGTATGATGGTTAATACATTGTATGTCTCCCAGACGATGAAATACAGACCGTACAACGCCTAGGCATGCTGAGGATCAAATTATCGAGCTGATCTTGGGGAAGATCACTCCACTCAACAAGCAATGCTCTCCGAAGTTCCGGTACACATGTAGGAGATGGTTGACGGGCTGCAACTCGTCAGCCAAGCATCGGATTCCAGTCAGGTGAGAATGCTGGCAATTCCATACGGGTGATATCCTCAGATTCAAGGCATTCGTTTACAATGTTTACACGGTGTGGACGGGCGTTGTCATCCATAAACACAAATTATGCGCCCATGGTACCCCTAAACAAACGTACATGTTGTTCCAGAAGGATGTCCCGATAAATTTGGCTTTTCATGGTTCCGATTTGAACATGTAAATCTGTTCAGGAGCCCAGTATAATTCTGCCCCAAACGAGCAAACCTGCACCACCTTAACGGGGTCGTTCAATGATGTTGTCTTGGTGGTAGCGGGTACTTGACGTTCTCCATATGAACGTCCGCCGTGAATCAGACTGCAAGCTAAATCTGGACTCGTCGGAAAACATCGCACAAGCGCACTGTGACGATGTCCACATTACATGTTCTCTGCTCCAGTCTAAAAGCTGGCGATAGTGAGTTGCCGAGAGCGGAACACATCTGACAGGCCTGCGAGCATATAGACCAACATGTCCCAAACGTCTATAAACGGTTTACCTTAAAACTATCGTACCCGTGGCTGAAGATAGCTGACGAGAAATGTCGGATACTGTGCTCCGTCCGCTTCTTCTTGCAGTTACAGCCAAATACCGATCGTCATTCGGCTTTGTAACTCGGGGGCGACCTGTACTGTAACGATTATTGACATTTCCATCATATTGGAATCGTTGCCAAAGCCTAGAGATGACACTTTGGGCGATTCCAAGTTCCACTGAAACTTCCGTCTGAGTACGACTCCAAGCGGCCGATAATTCTACCTCTTAAAAAATCATCGCCATGCGGCTTCTGTGCCATAACTATTCGGTTGTGACACTGAGCGACTTACAGAACGCTTGTGAATAATTTTACTTATTTGCTACCATTCCTTATATACAACTCTCTTACACTCTCGTCATTGTGACGTACTATCGGCGTCATCTGATGGCTTCCTGTAATTTGGATATTATTCTTGAGGATGATTCTACAGGTGAAATTTTTACTTTAGAGTTCGATTTCCGTGTGATTCTGAATTATCCTTAATTTAGGGACATGAGTGTAGTTTGGTGAGTGCGGTGTCAGCTCGGGTGTTGACCTCGCCATCTGACCTTGGTTCAAAATTACTAGTTGTCCTCCTCTTATATTTCCCTTCTGGGTGGATTTCAGATAGTAACTATTAGCCCGTTGTGTTGTTTCAGTGCGACGTTGATTAAACTATCTACCTAAATTATCTATTGACTCCCCTAGTACAGTAAAATCAACTATCGTGTGTTGCAAACACAGTTATGACACAAATCGCCCAATATAATGTATGAAACGTTTCAACTTGTATTACCCCTACAGTTGTAGTTATTCATACTTTGAGTTCTTAAAAGATACGGGAAAAAACTAAGCTAAAAATTAATTTATTACAGTGTTGATAAACCAACAATATACCTATGAAGGACAATGGATGCCAAAAAGCAGTTTTCCCTCTGGTATTTCGGATTATTCATCGCTTGTTAAATGAAATAAAATTTAGCTTCTCTTACAGCGAAACATTAAGCATAATGAAATACTAGGAACATCGTACTATTCAGTCTGTTTTTACGATAATTATAGATACAAGTTAAGGAATAATCGCGTTTCGACTCCATGAATATCAATGAAAGTTTAATCGCGCAGTGCCTTTCTTTCCGAGTATAAGATTTCAAATAGCGTGGTATTCTTTTTTTCTCTACAGCACACATTTTTTTTTTATCCCGAGATTAAAATTATAGTTCCATGATGACTCCTATGCGAAAAATGTCCAAAAGATGTCTCGAATTGTTCATAAATTCCTCCCACGAAACTACGGAACAATCAGCAGGCGTTTAGGACTGGCCATTCAGTTAACCTTAAAGTTTCATCACGGTGTGTGTCAAGGTTGCTCCTGTTCTCACTCGGAAAAGGTGGGACATTTGCTTTAGCAGAATGAAATTAGCCCATAAGAATGGCTTTCTCGACATGAAAAACAGTCTCGCGGTTTGGAATCAGAGTTTACTTTCTCCTAGATATCTCACTTGGTCTTTAACACATGTAATCAAAAGGACAAAGCTACTTACAAGTAATACATGAAAGACTGCAGAACAGATATATGGGCGTGTTCCGGTCAGAGGGTTAATTTTTTTAAACATTCACTTGTTTGGAAAGAGGGAAAAGAACATCATGGGCAGGTGGGTAGTTAATTAATGTCACAAACTGGAACAACACAACTGTCTATCGGCGACGGTCCGGGATCAATCCCGAAGAAAAAAATATCCAAGGACAACACCTTGTAATTTTGTATCACGGTCAGATGACGAGAGCAACACCTGAGTCGTCACTCCACTCTCCCAACTTCCCCACAACGCCAATCTGAGGACATTTGAGCCCACGGCAGATTTAACGTGCTCCAGCCACCGTGCACACGATTGTGTTTGGCTGGACAAGTTTTGAACTCTTAACCCTAATAGTTGCTAATTTGTTGCTTTTCCAACTGGGCTACCAGGGCCTCGATATTGATAGTAATGCTGCCAAAAAGCTGCGCACTACATGTAAACAAAAACCCAATTAATTTCAGACTGTAAAATTTTACTTCGTAAGAAACCACAGAGAAGTAGTCAAAGAAACAATCAAAGGTGAAACAAAATATATTTTCACGTGAAATTAATCCAGTAATGAAGTTAAACGCTGGACAATTTTTAGGATACTCGTTTTATGTTTCAACGTTATAACGGGGAGAAAAGCTCTTTATTTTATGTATCGCGATGCATTGCTGTGAAATATTTATTTCTATGCTACATTTTACACTGACCATCCACCTGTTATGAAATGATTGAGGCTTGACACAGATTAGGGGATGGCTCGATGCGGTAAGCAAGGTAAACATCGCATGTGGGGAAGTGATTTCGAATCATGCAGGCTGGTTAAGCTCATTTCTATAATTAAATTGCACAATTTCACTTCCTGTATTCGGCAACAGAGGAGTGATCCTATTTCAACGATTAAAATCAATAAAATCCTAGTGAAAGATATAATTTTTAATATAAAATTTAGCCATTTGGAAGTCAATAGATAAAAGTCTTCACCAAATTGATTTAATATTTATTAGTGATTTTTGAAGCTTTTGGATTTTTAGGGGACGCGGTAAAATTTTTAGAGTGTATTTCTAAGGCTACTTGCACACACATCGATTTCGGTCTGCGATAAAATGACACCATAAATTATTTTGGTGTCATGAAGAAGAGTATGGTAGCTTACACACAGCTCGATCTACTCACAACACGACAAGATTTCTGTTTTCCTGTCGACGATTGCCACTAGAGCAGACGACTGTCATTGTTTATTATATTCGAGAAACAAAACAAAAGGGATTTTTTACTCTCTAGTTCAAGTTCTATCTTACGACCGTTATAGATAGAGTGAAAATTTCAACGGATTTGAAGTCTACGGAACATTTTAAAACCAGATAGATACCTTAAATATAATTTTAAGTCAAATATTGACTACGTTAAGATTAAATAAATTGTAATCAAAACAAAAGGGCTTTTTTATTCTCCAGTTCAAGCTTCTATCTTCGCGATCGTTAAAGATAGAGTACAAATTTCAACGGATTGGAAATCTGCGGAAAGTTTTACATCAGATTGATGCCCTAAATGTAATTTTCTTTAAATAAATAGTTTTTCAACTGCAACTTTTTTATTTTCGCAATACGGATTTAGTTGCATTTGACGAAGATATTGATTAAGAACATAAAAAGGGATAGCGTATACCTACAACTGTCCTTTTAAGTTTTCATGCGCGGCAAATGTCTTTAAAATAAAGCTAAATTAAAACATTAAATTCGAAGTTATTTTTTTAATATCTTTAACGTGAAAGCTGAAAGATAAGTTTCAATTTTCATTCATTTTTCACATCTCTGTGTTAAATTAAACTCAATATGGCTTTTGAAAATGAAATTATTAGCCTGATTTACTGAACTTAATTTACTGTGAGTTTATTTTCGTAGAATTTATATTTTTATCTTGAAGTTAGTGTTATTACTATTTTTATCGAAATTTTTATATTATATAGACAGAAATTCTCTTTGCGATCTTCCGGTTTTTGACATAAACTGTTTTTTGGTCATTCTTAGATTGTTTTTAGTTTAGCATAATTCTCTCGTTTTGTCGTGCGTTTTAATCACATTTTTGTTGAAATATTCCCCAGTACTTCACAGCAGAATGTCTTAGCATGCATTTCTGGTAGAAATTTTATCGTTGTATAGTTGTAATGTTTTGTACCAATTTCCAAAAATAAAAATCCGAAATACCTAATTTCCTTATTGTCTCGAAACTATATTTTCAACATTCAGTTTTGTGAACTAAATTTTAAATACTCACTTACTCAAGTTTCTGTGTTTGACAGGTCATTTAAAAAGCCATGATTTCCATGTCATCGATGCTATATTACAATGTGAAGAAATTCCGAATTATTTTCTTCCTTTAATTGTTAAATACAATTCGAAAAAATGAAGAGCAAAGACCCTGTGTTATCAGTTCTTCCGATTTATGGAACTGTATTTTCGTTTCGAATAAGTTTTATTTTCTAACTTCTATTTTAGGTAATTTACATAATTTTTAAATCGACCTTTACAAACAAAGAAATATATTTTTGATACCTTAAACTGATATATTTTTTTGACCGATATATGTTGCTTTTCAATTGTATTAGCAAACAATATTGCAATTTTGACCTCAAATTAAATTTTTATGTGTTTGCTCTAAACTTTATATTAATTTTCTTCAAGTAACTAGGAGTATTAAATTCCTACTTACCTATCAATAAAATGCGTAGATGACAGCTCACATAAGTCAATTTAACTACAGTTAAACTATCCGAAACGAAGACCAATCCTCCAGCTTTCTGTCTTTCGGGGGATTTGAAGCACAAATTGAACCACGAAAAGTATAATGACTGGGGAATATTTCTACAAAAATTTGATTGAAAATTTATTAAAAGAAAATCAAGCGTATAAAGAGCAATGGTGTAAAATTTTCTGTTGAAAATTTTTTGCAGATTTAAAATCCGTTAAAATTTTCAATCTATCTTTAGCGATCCCGATTTTACCAAAAAGAACTAAACAATGCCAGTCAAATTTTTTTATTTTTTTTGCTTTCCTTCGCTGGAATCGTTTGAGCGCAGGAAATGGAATATGTTAATTTCTCGACAGTGAAGGTCAAATTCGTATGTGAAAAAATATGAAAGTTACAATTTAGAAATTATTTATTTAAAGAAAATCATATTTTTAGGTATCGATCTAATGAGAAATTTTCTGCAGATTTCAAATCCGTTGAAATGTTTACTCTATCTTTAATGATCTAGGAAATAGAAAAACTCCTAAAAGGGAGTGCACACGTATACATCCGTTTTGTAAATCGCAGCCTTCTCTGAAATACATCTAAGTAACCAGTTTCGAGCTTCCTGACCCATAGAATCTTTTTTCGGATTCTTTTAAGCAATAGATGTGGTTTATTAGTCATGATGTGTGTGGTTAATAGCGACTCTACTATTAGGAAACCTCGTGATGTTCAGAAGGTTCAGAAGAGTAATTTATGAAAAAAAAATGTGTAATCTTTTTAAGAGCGCAAAATTGAAAATTTTTAGGAAATACCAGGAAGCAGATTTTTATATTATTTTTAAGGGGATTATATGCTTCTGTTTGTCACTAAATACAGTTAAAACATTAAATTATTTGAATAGATGCAAATGTTTTGTTACCTTATTCGTTTTTTGTATATCACCCCTAAAATGACAAATATACGTTAGATTATTACATCTAAATACAAATATACCAGATTATTAGCATCTAAATATATGTAAAATTCAAAATTTAATGTCGTTAACTGTTGATACTTCTCGCTTCGTAAACGTCATGCATTTGAAGATTATCCATGCCAACGTGGGTGATACTGATATTATTCGGAGTTGGGTTTATATAAAGGAATGCCAGAATCGACTTCATAATAATCATACCAAGCGCTTCCATTTAAAAAAACAACTCGAAAAGTATCTATTTTCCCATTTACAATGGGATTCAGTAGATATTCGTATCGAAAGTTTTTTTTTTACATCCTTGGGGTTACCTGTTCGGTAAATTCCATCGAGACATAATTAAAACGCCAGATGGATATGCAAATCCGAATGTGTGTTAAGCTATCAGTTGCATGTACGCATTTGTGAAATGCCACGTCTAACCGAAAAAAACATTAGGGTTGGCTTTCAACAACGAAGTGTGTGGTGCGATTACCTTGTGGTCAATTCTGACCATCCTATATAAATATTGTAGTTTGACGCTTGAAGGGGGCAAATTTATATTGCGTTCTGGCTGTTTCCACAAAGTAAGCTAAGAATATCGAAGTGAAAATTACCACGAAAGAAATTATAATTTTAAATGTTGTAATATATAAAAGAACTTTATGAAAGAGAGAGAGAGAGAGAGAGAGAGAGAGAGATAAAGAAAAAAGGTTTTTATCTATTACTGGTTCTCCTAATATTAAAGCTTCTTCGGAAGTGGGAGTTGATGAAAATGTCTCAATTAGTCTTGTCGTTGCTTAAAGAAAGAAAATTCGTGTGATGGTAAACAAGATTATTAGTTTTAAAAAACAGTCCTTGAATCTACGGAAGCTGTGCATCGCTTTTTGAGATGGATCAGGTCCTTTTACAGTTTGACCGCTCTGGACATTATTGGACCTCACTCATCATTTAGCGTTGTGACAGGCCTCGACGAGGCTTAAGCGGACACCACTCGATCTGCTCATGTGCTCCATTACTCTTTCGACATTTCTTTTCTATGTGGTGTGGATCAAGTGCAGCCAACAGGTCCTGACGGAAATGAATGGACACAAGAGGGGGATTGCTTGGGAATTAAGTTGCCACACCTTTCAGCGTTCCCTTCTTCCATTCTGAGAGGTTGCCTTTATTTCCCTCAAGAAAATCCCTCCAAGTCATGAACATTATGCGATCGATTGATTTTTGCTAAACTCTAAGGAACAAGTGACCGGTAGCGGGGTGAGTTCATGAGTGGTGTACTAGAAGTTCACTTGCACGTAATCAAGAAAAATAGGGGCTGCCGACATAACACAAAAGCAATCAACAATGGAACATACTAACACAGAGTAGTAATAGGTAGGACAGAGTTTTATACTAATGTGTAGCATTAAAATTACAGTGATGTATGAGTATTTCAGGAAGAGAGAACGAGATCGACGAAGAAGAGAGTAAAGAAATAAAGGAGATTGTGAGATAGAAAGAGATGCGAGAAAGAAGAGACTGAGGGAAGAGAAAATCAGATCAGAGAGATAAAAAGAGACAGCAAGAAGGGAGAGGATAGAATATATATAGAGAGAAGAGAGTTCGGGAAGACAGATAAAATGAGAGAAAGACGGAAAAAAGCTATAAGAGTGGTAGATAAAAACAGATAGAGAAGGACAAGAGAAAACTGAATACACAGAAAAGAAAAAAAGAGAGAAAAAAGAGTGAGGGAAGAGAGGAAGAGAGAGTGAGGGAAGAGAGGAAGAGAGAGTGAGGGAAGAGAGGAAGAGAGAGTGAGAAAAAGAGATACGAAAGACATGAGAGTTGCAGATAAAAAGAGATTAGAAGGACGAGAGAAGATGGATGGAGTACATAAAAGAGAGGGGAGAGAGAAGAGTGAGGGAAGAGAGAGATAAGAGTGAGGGAAGAGAGAGAAGAGTGAGGGAAGAGAGAGAGAGAAATAGAGATAGAGTGAGAGAAGTAGCGAAGAAAGAGACGAGAGTGGCAGATAAAAAGAGAGAAGGACGAGAGGAAATAAAATACATACAGAGGATAGGAACACTCCTTTTTTAAATTTTGTGATTATCATTACTTTTATTCTTAAGTCAATTTGTTTCTTAATGGGTGTAATAAAAAGCTAATAAATTTGTGTTTTTAAAATTTTTAGTAAACATATTGAAGAGCCTTCATTATGGCCATTATTTTATCAGGGTTTTTAGAAGGAGGGAGATTTTCAGAGGTTCGTGGTTGGCCAAAACCTTATTTATAGCTATTATGATAGCTCGTGGGACACAATGTTGTAGTTTACAGTCCTTCAAGTTTTAAAAGAAATCGCTCTCTCTCTCTCTCAGGAGAACTTTTCAATACTAAATTAATGTTAAACAAAATTCAAGACAGTTCCCGTTTATTGCGATGATTGAAAATGCAATAAAAGGAAAGAAGCAACTGGTGGTGAATTTAGTGGTGTCGAGGTTAATGCTGTTTGGAGCATGTACTACGTAACACAGAGAAATTAAGATGGCCTCTTTTACTCGTTAGACTATGAAAGCAAAAACCAACTACACGTTTATATATATATATATATATATATATATATATATATATATATATATATATATATAATTTCAAGAACACAAGAATTTCCAAAAAAATGTAACAAAAGTCTTAATAAATAATAAAAAATGAAGAAATGTTGGTGGATCAGGGCGTCATCAAGGAGGAGCCTGACCCAAATAACATAAAATGGTGTTTTCTACATATGAGCAGTATTAGGTTGAAAAAATTGCTCAGACACTCCCTTAAACACCATCAAAAAGCAAGTAAAACAAAAATAAAACAAAAAACAAAAACATAGCAGGAACAAAACGAAATCGAAGCCGCAGCCGGGAGATCAGCAACAACAAGCCTCAAAATTACCACCAAATGCCATCAATTACACATGCTAACACCATACTTCCGATGCAACGAGTCCATAAAAAGCAGAAAATAATAAAAATCTAAATAATGTGTATGAGCAATTTTTTCAGCCTAATGCTGCTCATATGTAGAAAACACCATTTTATGTTGTTTGGGTCAGGCTCCTCCCTGATGACGCCCTGATCCACGAATATTTCTTCATTTATTATTATTTTTTAAGACTTTTGTTAATTTTTTTTGGAAATTCTTGTGTTCTTGAAATTATATTGCTTAACATGCTATGTTTGCAGCTTCAGCGCGCTTGCATGGGTAGTTTCGAGTTTCGGTTTCTGGTTTATGCACCCCGGTTGTTTGGTTATTTTCTGTTATTTTTTGTGTGTTATGTTATTATATATATATTAGATTTACTTGTGGTAACACAATGGGGTATTGCCGACGTTCCGGGATCAATTCTGAAGTGAAAGATCGAGGACAACACCTCGTAATTTGGAATCTTGATCTTATATAACGGGGTCAACACTTGAAATGACACACCTCTCTAAACTTTTCATCACGTCAACGCGTGGACATTTATCACGACAGATTTAACTCGCACCTATCCCCACGAAAACGACGGTCTTTGGTTGGATCGTCTTTCTATATAGCGACCTTCCGATTACTAATCCACGGCTCTAATAACTAGGTTCCTGGGACCTTGTTTACTTATGAAAGTTTTCGTTATCATACTTCACGTTCAGAATGGACCACACAATAATCATACCACGCGTTTCTTTGTCAAAAACAACCTTAGAAGTACCCATTTTATCTCATTTCATCTGGTCATTTAAAATTTGCGGAATGCTACGTACCCAGGGAAAAGTGACAAATTTTTTAGTTGGTTTTCAACAAGGAATCTATCGCGTTCAATGCTTAATTTGCAATCGACTGTGTCCATCCGGAAGTTTGTTTTAATGGGAGAATTTAAGTGCATTAATCGCATAAATAAATCATTTGAAGGGCTCTAGTAATCGCAATGACAAGCTAATTTTCAAATGTTTCAGGCTAGAAATTTTGAAGCTTTCAAAAATTCAAAAATTATTATAGTTTATTCATTATTTAGGAGGTTATGTTTCTTTAAAATTTTAAGTATGACGCGTTTATTCAAACGATTGGAACGCATTCTTTTTATCCTTTTGCATTTTTTGTTCTATATTTAATTTGGGAATTTTCATTCTGTGGCTTATCACTGTTTCTCCCGAGTCCTTCAATTTAAAAAGGCGGATGGAATAGTTAATCAGCTTTAAACTATATTTATTTCTTTATGCTACTTCAATCACACTCAAAACCATTACTTAGTTCAGATAGAACTTGGTTTCTAGAACTAAGTCTTGCCCTAATATGTGATTGGAATTTGAATAATTACTATTATTCAGTCGGTGAGAGCAACAGTCGATGAGAAACAGTAGAAGGGTAGTTTTATCCGAAACCTTTCTCTTTTGAAAACACACATTGCTATGCAAATCAAGTTCCGAAGACTTTTAATAGCATCGATTCCGAAACAACCAGGTGCTTTCAAGAAACTTTAGAGACGAATTGCTTTAAGTTCAACGAAATGGTCTCTTGTGTTTGATTGACAGTACGTATAAAATGCTTTGAATGAATTTCGTTATAAGCTGCTTCTTGAAGAATAATTTATGAAATTAAAATTGTTTTTTCACTTATTCAGACCGTATTAGTTTTTTCGTATTTTAGTTGCATTCTAACATAAAAAACCGTAGTCATAAATGAATTAGTATTAGTGTAGCCAAAACCTACCATAACCGGACATAGATAACTAAATCTATTTTAGGTTTTATGGAATGTAAAGACATTTAGACAAACAAATTTAAACCTTCGTAAATAAATTATAAGTTAAAACAAAATGACGAATAGAGATTTTACAAGGAAACTTTTATTGACTTTTTGGGATTTAAAAACTAAAGGCATTTTTAGTATGAGCAAACCAGATGGAAACTTGATTTTACTTCCTGTTACCCAAATATTCTCACACAACACACAATGGGATTTTCTTAAAATGTAGTTTGTTGCCATTTAATTTAATTGGAATTGATCATTCTCTTTCATATATTAATTTATAATTCGTTCTTTGGAATTTCTATAGGTAACGTTTCAACGTTCTAGAGAACGTTTCAGTTCCATCACAAATCACCCACCTCCATTTAATCTGACAGTAAAAGCATATAACCCAGAATTTAAATTCCTATAGACATATACCAGAAATCGATGAAAGCATGACTAAAAGAGTAAAGACAATCATTACGGTCAAAGATGGCTCAGTGATAAAATGATTTTGGCAATATAAAACATTAATAAAACACATTCCCTTACATCATGCGTCGAATTGTTGTTGGAACTAAGTTTTAAAAATATAGCGTCTTCGTGTCTCTGCATTTGCAAGTTTTCAATGCACTTATCCTTTTGTGGTGGTGTTTAGGTCAACATCGATTATCGAAAGTCATAAAATAATTTATGCTTGTGGTATAAAACATATTGTAACGGATATTATGTATAGGGATGTGAGACTTCATGTTCATTTTAAAAATCACTTTTTGTAAGAGTATATTAGAATTTTCTCTTTTGATTTACATCGTCTTTTAAATGGTGTGAGAATCTCCAAATCTTTATTTCTTGAAGGAAAATACTATAACGATTCGGATCGGGATTACTTAAAGGTAATAGAATGACTAAAGATTGTGGATGTCATTACACTGGAAAGGAAAAATATTATTAGAAAATTTTTTTGAGTAAAAGGCTATTTGGTACAAAAGGGGTTTTAACGATACTTGTTCTGTTTTCTTTCAAAAATAGTTTTTCATCTGTTATATGAATGTATGTGTTAAAGTAATTTCTAATGACTCATTCTCAAGAAACAACTCAATTCGTCTTTTAAAAAAATTTAGCCAAAGCGTGTGGATCATTCGATTTATTTTTTCATAAACACGAAAATTTAATGTCACTAAAATATTAAACGTGTTTTACTTAATACCTAATTACTTGAGTTTTTATTGTAAGTTTTGGATATAACTGATAACTTGGGTCGTGGTGTATAAATTTCTGATTTCAAGAGTGTGTTCATTTAGATACCTTCATCCTATACAATTCCGTTTTCAACGGATATGTGAACCGGTATAATAAAATATTTATTCCAACAATGTTACCATATTATGACAGATGAACGAATTGGTTTGATTTAGATGATTCAGTGCTAGATAAGTACTTTAGTTCTTAACGTTTTATTCGAGAAGTTATTTTAACTAATTGTGTTGCAGAAACGCCAAACGTCGGAGAACTTCAAATATACCTGATTTTCCTAATTTATTTTGAAACGTTGAGTTCGAGTGAAGAACTACTCAAACCGGAAATTGCGCCCCCAATCGCATTTTCATAAAATCAAATGAAACACAAGACTAAATGTGAATGTATAGTGAATTGTTTTAAAGGCGATTGAGAGTAATTAAACTAATTTACTCAGTATTCGTTAGGTAAAAAACTACTCATTGTTCTTTATGTAGACAATAAGGCAAAAAAAAAAAACTATAGAACTTTCCAAATAATAATTAACTTTCTCTGTCACTTAATGAGTAAAATTTGTCTCATGGAATCAGTTAAAATTCAGGGGATTTTAACCAACTTCCAGTCAGTCAGGTTCACTAGCATCAGGTTTTACACATCGCATAAGGGCTTATGAAGGAAACGTGTAAGTGATCCTTAGTTTGGAATCTTTTGAGACTGACGGAAACAATTTTACTACCCGTAATTATTTATTCCATGAATCTTAATAGTTCTCAATTAACATAAAAAGTCATGACGTCTCGCTGTTACAAAATAAAATACCATCATTTCTTAATAGTTTTAATTAAATGCACGCATTACAGAACACCTGATTACTTACGTTGCTGATACAACTTGTAGTGTCTATAAAAATCCGAAGCACAGAAGGTTTTATTCACATACTCGAAATTATAAGGCAGTCAAGATTTAGTTTTTTATCGCTCAGGTTTTTGTTATAACTATAGTTGGCAGCCGTTTTTGTTTATGTAAGAGAGCGATATACTTTTAATCCCCCTGCACGTCACGAGATTTTCGAGTGACGTGGAATTATTTTCCCCACAAAATACATCTCCCCCATCTATTGATAGTAATAATCATACAAAATATTTTATTAGTCAAAAAGGTAGGTAGTTAATTCATGTTATATTAGAGCAACACAAAGGGCTACTAGCGAAGATCCGGGATCAATCCCGAAAGGGAAACATCGAAGGACATCAAATCAACTCGTAATTTTGAAACTTGGTCAGATGACAAGGTAAACACCTGAAATGGCGCCTCCTTTCCACACCATGCTAACGACATTTGAGGCCACAACGAATCTAACGTGTACCAGCCGTCCGAGTTTCGAATTCGTTATACTAGTTATCAATACTAGTCAGGAGGTATGCACATTCCAATCAAGTACTTGCTGAATTTTATTTCGGCAATCGGTCTTTAATGGATCAGTAGGGGTCTCAGTACGATAGACAATTAGTCGCGGTATTGTCACTCTTCGGAGTCACCCCCTCCCCAATAAGTCATAAGTCATAGGAGATATGCAAAGAAGAATGCATATAAAATGAAATTGTGCAAAATGTGAAATCCATATGTACATAATTTTTCGATAGTAATGGTAATTTTGAATTAAAGTCGTATTAGAGCAACACAACGGGCTATTGACGATGGTCCAGGATCAATCCCATAAGAGAAAGAACCGAGGACAACACCACGTAATTTTGAACCACGGTCAGATGACGAGGCAACACCTGAGCTGGAACCCCACTCTCCTAACTTCCCACCAACCCAACTTGAGGTCTTTTGGACACGACAGATTTAAGGTGCACCAGCAGCCTCTATACCATACGCTTATAAACGTATATGCACTGACCCGGATTCGAACCAGGAACCAAATAATTTTTCGAAGCACAAGCAATTTAAAACTTAAAAAAAAAGAACGAATAACGTAAAATCTCGAGTTATTTTTTTACTTATGCTAGAAAGCTGAACTCGTGCTTATGTTAAAGCCTATGAAAGAAACTTCTAATTGATATGGCACTTCCCAGACTATTTGTAAAAGAAGAATTCAATGTCAAGTCACATATTTGTTTTACCTTAGAATATTAAAGAATCTACGCTTAAGAATTTTTTTAAATAAATTAGCCTATGAATGTTTAACATGTAATGTCGATTTGGAGTTGGAACTCTTACTAGATTTAGAGTTAATTTATAATTGATATCTTTAAATGTTTTTGGTGTCCCAACTTGATACGTTTAGAATATATTATTCTGATATAAACTCATATTTTTTTCGGAATTTTTAAAATGTCAGTTTTTGAAAAATTCAATTTCTAATTTCTTAGATTTAACTTTTTTTAATCTCTGAGAAAATATATTTGGCCCAGCTGCGTAAAATGTTAACCCCAGTTCTTTCCATAAGCTTTCAGTTAATATAAAAAATAGCCTTACGTAAATATGTAGCAAGATATCAAAGGCAAGGGTAATGCAAAAGTTTAAAAATACACATAAATTAAAATATTCAACTTTTGCTTACATTTAAACAAACTAAAATTTTGACTAAGGCTATCCTAACAAGCGCAATTCTTTCTGGGTGGGAGTTATAACTTTCGAGACACAACTGCTGTAACAGCCCGCAGTCGAAATTCTTTCTTGGCGCGATTCTTATAGCTTACAAGGTACAACCTGATGTACTGGTCGTTGTCTAAATTATTTCTTGCCGCGATCATGGTACAACTCTCCTGTACCGGCCGTAATCTAAAGGTTAAACGATTGTTTCAAAAACTTATATTTTTTTGGTACTCTACCAACGTTTATTTTTGTTGAAATTATTTGAGCCTATTTTTGAGGATATATCAAGGAAAATTGAATAAATTCATCATATAATCTTAAAAATGTGTGGTTCGAGCCAATACCTCCTAGAGATATCTATATCTATCTTATCTCTAGGAGGTATTTTTCGAGCGCGCATGTCATATAATTAACTTTTGCTCGCATGCCAAAAATTTATCGTTTGCACGCTCATATATATCTATAGGCTCACGGAGAATTAATCTAAGTTTATGTCTCAGTTATTTTTTGTTTTGTTCTTTGAATGTCAGTTGTGGCAACATTTGAAAAATATCGGTACAAATACTCTCTACGTTTATTAGCTGAGGTAACGGCCTTAGCGATTTTTTGGCGCACTTCTAGTAGCGAGTTACGGTAGATTAAGGCAACACATCTGTCCTTACGGTTTTTGTGGTTTTCATGGCAACCTCGGCAAACGGTAACTTTCAATTTTCGTTTTGAATGTTCTAGAAAGTTCTTCCAAAATCTATTAAAATCGTTTGATTTCATTGGTTTGTTTGAAATTTTTTCTTGAAAGTGACTTGAAAAGGTTATTTATTTGAAGGTTATTTCGAAAATATCCTTCGATTGCATTGGTATTTAAATTTTTTTTTTCTGTGATACCATTGGTTCATTTATTTGTATTTCTGCAGTTTATTTTATTATAATATTTTTCACGAAACCCTTAAGGCCCGGTGCACACATCCGGTTTTTAAATGTGCGGCGCCGCTGCAGCAACGCAAATGCGATCTGAGATACATTAGATCCAATGGAATTGTACACACATGCATCCGGCGCCGCACGTCCAGCTTGCGTGTAATTTGTACCCCCAGTTCCCCACGGCGCCGCAGCTCACCGCACACGCTTCTCCGGTCTGCAGTACCTTGTTTTCACAAATAAATGAAATATAAATAATAATAAATGGTTGTATCCAGTAACGTCTATTTGGTATCAAAATATACTGTTTTTACACCAAGTAAGTGAAATAAAAACTTTTCTTCGATAGAATATTTATCGCAAATGGCGCGATATGAGTACTTGCGTTATTTCACGGTTAGGTGTGCATTGTTGGGTTTCGGTGCCGCAGCGGCGCAGCACGTTGAAAAACCGGATGTGTGCACCGGGCCTAAAAGTTTTTTTTTTTTTTGACATTTGTGGAATTTCCGTTTTTTATCATTATTCCCCGAAACAGTTATGACGTATCAAGTTGTATTATTTCTTGCTGTTTTTTCTTTTAAAAATATTTTTCTTTTTCAACATGCCCAATGTATTTAGTGTAATTGATAAGTTTCAGGGTATTCTTGCCCAACATTCGAAGCTTAGTTTTTCTGCTGGTTCACAAATGTGTTTTGAAATGTGTGTAAACTTACTACATTTTGCGAATGTTTTTTAAAAATTTACTTTTTAAAACGTTCTCAAATGTGTTTTCAAGCTTTCATTTTCCGTTGTAAAAAGAAAAGTATTTTTTATAGGAAAAGAGTTTAGAAACAATTTTTTCTTTGGCAACTTTAGAAGTTTGCCAAAAAAAAAACCACGCCAAGGTTGTTGCCACCGCTCATAAACGTAGACTGTAGCTGTACCAAAGTATCTTTTAAACTTTTTATCGTTAGTTCCGAACATTTTCGTCCAGATTTACGTCGATCTCTATGTTTTAGATCAAATTAGTTGGAACGCATCCCCGTAGAAGGATTATTATAGACCAGAAGTCTGTTAGTGTACATAGAATTTGTGCAAACAAAGAAGTTTTAATCATGCATTCCATTTACTTGCATCAACTACATCGCTCGGATATGTATCTCAGTGTTGAAGTAGATCCCGAAATGAAGAATACAACTCAATAAATAAACAGTTACACCCACCTTTAAGTATACTCAGTATAAAGAAAAGAAAATTTTAAGAGTTTAAAATTAATGGTAAAATTAATTGGAAGAGCTAAAAACTTGTATTTTTTTGTTGTTTGGTACAGCTGCATTCTACGTTTATGAGCGGTGGCAACGGCATTGGCGATTTTTTTGGCGAACTTCTAAATTTGCCAAGGAAAAAATTATTTCAAAACTCTTTTTCTTTCAAAATATTTTTTCTTTTTCAACGGAAAATGAAAGCTTGAAAACACATTTAAGAACGTTTTGAAAAGTATATTTAAAAAAAAAAAACTTTCGCAAAAAGTAGTAAGCTTAAACTTACTTCAAAACACATTTGTGAACCAGCAGAGAAACTAGAATACCCTGAAACTTATCATTTACACTACATACAATAGGCTGTTTGAAAAAAAAATAAGATTTTTAAAAGAAAAAAAAAGCAAGAAATAATGAACTGTTCTGGGAAAAAAAAATTTCCACAAATGGCAAAAAAAAACCCACCTCTTAAACTTTTCGTGAAAAATATTATATTAAAATAAAAATTCCACAACTGTTGAAATACAAATAAATGAACCAATGGTATCACAGGAAAAAAAAATTAAAGGACCAATGCAATCAAAGGATATTTTAAAATCCAAACTAACCAATGGAAGCAAAGCAAAAATTTCAAAAGAACCAATGAAATCAAACGACTTTAACGGATTCTGAAAGAACTTTCTAAATTATTCAAAATGAAAATTGAAAGTTACCGTTTGACGAGGTTGACAATAAAACCACAATAACCGTAAAGACAGATGGGTTACCTTAATCTACCGTAACTCGCTACTAGAAGTGCACTAAAAAAATCGCCAAGGCCGTTGCCGCCGCTCATAAACGAAGAGTGTAGCTGTACCTGTTGTTTTAATAATGACAGCTAACCCTCTGAGGAGTTCACACGCATGTATCCGTTCGGTAAACCTGTTGCATTCCCTGCGTTGTTTCTAACCAATGGAAGTTTCACTAGGATTCTTTCCACCAATGGAAGTGGTTGTTTAGTCACTATGTGTATGTTGTGAGAAAAAGGAACACTACACTACTCAGAAATATCGTGAACCTCAGAGCGTTAAAGGTTTTCAAAAAGTGGAAAAATTAAATTATGTTTAGGATTTTTTTTTAGCTGAGACGATCTACTTTTGTAAAAAATATAGTTTATTCTATATATATATATATATATATATATATATATATATATATATATATATATAATCCACGTCTATACCTATTTTGGTATGTTAGTCACACACTCCATGGAAACATAATAAGAATTAGTAAAGGAAGGTTTTGTCATTTTGGAATTTTAAAGGAATTCAAATCAGTTTATTCTTTTATGCAGTCATGTATTGGGAATCTATAAATGTCCAGTTTTTATATATATATATATATATCCCAGAATGTATTATTTTAAAGAATATGTCACGAGAAGAGTTTGGGAAAAACTATTAACTGCAATTAATTGTCATATCTCCAGCTCCAAACACAGTTCAGCTTAATGGTACTTTGATAGTGATGGTTGTTTGAAAACGATTGATTATAATCGATTCTCCAATATATGACGACGAGTGAAAAGATTAATTTAAGTTTTAATTAAGATTTATTTTAGCCATTTAAGAAAAGAAATCGCAAGGATAAAATAACGGGAAAAACTATTTGCTTTAATTTGTGTTTTAAACAATTTTTCATTAGGTACCGGCCAATATTTGTCATCAGTGTAGTGAATTTCCTTCATATTTTTCCATCTTAGTTTTATCACTGATTAAGAAGGAAAAGAATAAAGATGTCCTACTGGAAAATTGTTAGAGCAAAAAGAAAATGACGGTAAAAAGAACGAGGCATTTATGTATTTTCAGCATTGCCTCCTAGATGCCCTCAAAAAGGACGATAGGGTATCGGATGTCGAAGAAAATATTTAGTTGGAAAGTTGTGTAATGGGAATTCTCTCGTTTCAAACTTAGATCGATTGCACCGAGTTGTTCCTTATATAAACTGGCTTTGTAAAAAATGTTCAAGCCGCGTCTAAGCCTACTTATTTGGATAAATTCAACTTATGACACAAAACTTTTGACACTATTTTATTGCGGCTTAAGTTGCAAAGAAATTTAGTTCAGAAAAGAAGACAATGTAAGTGATTTTCATATAAAGTGTTGTAACAGATCTCTTAACTTTTTGGGATAAAAAACTAAAATATTGATAGGTGATATTTTTGTAAAATATTTATTTGTTGATATTTTTGTAAAAAAATTTATTTGTTGATATGTTTGTAAAATATTAATTTGTTGATATTTTTGTAAAATATTTATTTTTTGACATTTTTGTAGGTGATTGTTAATGTTTTATTTATAGTTGACGTATTTCCTACATTTGGTTGCTTTAACCCTGAACACATTTTACAGAATGTTATCCATTCTTTAACACAATACCAAAGAAACTAATTTGAATTCTGAGCAAACGGTTGGGGAGGGTACCTAAACTTCAAATATACAGCTATACATATTTTTCTGAATAATTCGTTTTTTTTTAAACACCAAAATTTAAATGTTTGTTTCTGGAAACAACAATTTTGCAGATATCTAATATGGGTCAGTTGGTTGTAAATTAATTTTTTTCTGCCATGCCACTAGATTGATTTGCTTGGCATGTGAAAATATTTTCTGGATTGGAGTTCAGTTTCTGGAATAATTAAGGCCCGGTGCACACATCCGGGTTTTCAACGTGCGGCACCGCTGCGACACCAAAGCCCAACTATGCTCACATAACCGTGAAATGCCGCAAGTACTCATTTCGCTCCATTTGCGATAAATATTCCTCGAAGAAAACGTGTTTATTTCACTTATTTGGTGTAAAAAAAGTATATTTTGAAACAAAATAGACGTTACTTGAGACAACCACTTATTAATTATTATTTATATTCCATTTATTTATGAAAACAAGGTACTTCAGACCGGAGACGCATGTGCGGCGAGCTGCGGCGCCGTGGGGAACTGCAGTATAATTTGCACGCAAGTTGGAAGTGAGGCACCGCAGCGACGCCGGAGGCATGTGTGCATTACTCCATTGGATATAATGTATCTCAGACCAAACTTGCGTTGCCGCAACGGCGCCGCATGTTGAAAACCGGATGTGTGTACCGGGCCTAAACAGTTTAGTTATGATTTTGTTCCATCCCTTTTGATCTCCATTTCACTGATCTGCCAATTTTTTAACCTTGTTATAGGTTTGGTAACTGCTCTAAGTAATTCTAAATTTATTAATATACGTATTTGATTTAACAGACAAAACGGGGGACACTTTAACGATTAGCAGAGATAATTTTAGTTTGTCAAAATTACTCCCATATCAGATTTAGTCGGATCAGATTTAATTTTAAGTATTTTTTATTTTCCTTCAAATAAGTATATTAGTAGAAATTACTCTTCCTGAAAGCTACCTTCCATTAAAAACGAAAACGAATAATTGATGTCGAAACTTGAAATTTCAAATTATACAAATCATTAAGTTATTTGTATTTACTTGGCTCAACTGGCAGCATTTTTGACAGACCGTTTAGAAAGAATTGTTTCGTTTTTTATTTTAATTAGACATCATTTGTCACGGAAACTGAATGATTTAAAAGAAATATAATTTGCATTCAGTTATTTTTGAATGGTTATTAAGACTTTTGAGGTAGGTATGAAGGTAATAAAGATTCTATTGGATTTTTAATAAGCAATTTTCTTCCATCTTCTTTTGATCACAGAAAAATATTTTAAAACCAATTATACCTTTTTCATAAGCGTTTCTGAATACAGAGTTTCATAATTAGCTAGCAATATTTCATCGTTCTCCGTAAAAAGAATTTTTGATGCAAATTTATCTGTATTTTCGCAGTTAAACAATAATTATCTGGGATTATTTGGGTTTTGAAAATAAGTACGAATATTTCACACAACCACAGTCGCATTCAGCTCCAAATAATGAAGTGAAACAATTGTAACAAACTTGAAGGTCGGTATGCATGAAAAGAAAATAGGGAAGAAAGAGTTAACTGTACAAAAGGGATATTCAGTGTTGAAACAAATTGGCGGAAGAAGGGATTTTTACTTCTTATTACCAAGACAGTATCGAATGATGGATATCAGGGTTTAGTTAAAATGCATTTCATAACTGTTTCGACGAATTTATCTAATAAAAGTTGACCAATTAATGATCTCATATAAATTCAAAATTCATCCTTAGTAATTTTAAATGGCGATGTGCTGAAATTTTAATCGTCAAACAAGCCGAGCGATTTCATGTACAGAAAGCACGTCACACAACAGAAACACTACCACTACCTACCTTTACCTTCAGAGAAATGCTTTCATAATTTAAAAACAATATTGATTCAATTTTTATAACATTGATCAATAAAACTATTTGCATCTTATTAGTTTCAGAAAATATTAATTCGTTTTGACTAATGACTTTTTTGACAAACGCTGTTGTCATCAAATATGGAAATGAAAATGAAGAATAATTATTTGTATTTGAACCAACCATTTGAATAAAAGAACCTTAAACCAAATAAGAGAATACAGACAATACACAATATAGTTAAAAATCCTCGAAAACCGAAGATCGGGATGAAATTCGAAAATACAATTACAAAAGTCTTTTAAAAATTCTAAGATTCCAAAAAAGAAGAAGCTCACTGACGATACTATAATTGAGAGTTACACACTTCGTGTAAATAATTTGAAGGATTTTCTCATACTAAAGAGCATATATTTCGCAATTTTTGTGATACTAAAAATAATATATTAAAAAAAAAATAGTAATTATTTTGAAGTTTATTCCACTGAAAGTCCGTAAAAGGGTTAAACTTTCTATTGGAATAACACTTAAACCTTTAGTTTTAGCCAGATTTCGTCCACTTTGAAAATGCTTGTCATAAAAATCACGCTGTAGCTTCCTTCCAAAAAAATGGTCTTATTACAAGTATTATAAATAGTTATTCTAAGGAGCACTTGGGTGTTGAAAAATATAACAATAGAGTACACTAATAATGTAACACCATGCCTTTCGAAATTAGGTAATGAACAAAAGTTAAGACAGAAAGGAAGCTATTTTGTTTCGCATTACTATAGTATAATAAAAGTCCTTAAAAAATAAAGGATTTTAAATTTTCTACGGAATACCCATAAGAAAACATTGGTTTCCGGTGACAGTTATGGATGTATTCCCTCTAGTGATTTTAAATTTAGCAAATTGACACTATCAATTGCCAAGGTGTTAAAGGCGTCGCTTTTCAGAAACTGGTGGACTGAAGTGTTTGGTTTTGAGTTTCGATCTTGTATGCGCCGAAGTCGGATTGGTTGATTGGTTTTCCCGATTTCTTCAAAATGACACGTAATTTTGAATCAGCATCCTCAAAGACCTCCAGGAAGTCACGATCTACATAGTTCACGATGGGTGCGATGTGGCAGCACCTCCCATAGTTCCCCGAGGGTAACGTAGACAGCCACGTTCTCGCCAATTAGTACTTGAACAATCATACGATTCATAAGCTGGCATTAGAAAAATTTTAGAGTGTCAACTATAATAGGAAACACTAATTTTGGTGTTTCCATGAGGTATTTTGGCAGTTGAACAGCAACAGTTGTAGTAGCAACACAGCGGGAGATCCCGAACCGATTCCACGAAGAAAAAAAAATGTAATTTATTTCCACGAACCTTTTAAATTTAATATAGAGAAATAGGTTATTTAATGATAATGGTTTATACAAGAAATTTCTCATGAAAATTAGTTTGAATGATAAAAAAAATCAGATTAAGATACTAATAGACTTTTTACTATATTTTCTAGCCCGTTTAAAGATAATGCGATTGAGAAACGTTTATAAATAGAACAGTATATTTCAACTAAAAAAATTCGAGTGCAACTGCAGTGTTGCTACTCCTTTGTTTATTTGAGCTAAAAATACTTCCATAGTTTTGTGATGGATTAAATTTTGAACTTGAGAATTTAATTGCATGCATTCTTCCAAAAAAGTGAAAATAACTTAGATAATGGTTTGAGATTTTGCATGTTAGAAATCGTGCATTCTGCTATATTGCTCTATTTTAGTTGTCCTCCGATGAATTTTGAGCGATGCTAACAGCAAAGAAATTCTGAATATATTTTTAGAAATGGGAATTCGAAGGTCACTTGTTTGAACAAGTTATCTTAGTATCTTTCCGTGGGATCTTCTGCCACAATGTGAAGTTTCATAGAGACATCTTCACACACATTAAGTTAGGGGGAGTTGAGGTTCCTCACCTGTCGGATCCCTAAGTGCAGGTAGTTCGTAAAAGAAATAGCTACCTAATATACAAAATATTCTACCTTATTGCAATTTTACTTGATTTTAAATAAAAAAACGTGTTATGTAATGTATAAATTGAGCTCTTTTGCAAATAAATAACATTTTCTCGATATATCAGTTTATCTGGTACATCGATTATATACTGTATATGATCCATTCGGTATTTATATATACATTTGCCCCTCCCCCCCCCTCCTAGAGACACAATATAACAAAGCAGTACTCTACATGAATGTATTAGTTTGGAATATTCTAATATCTATTAGAATATTTCAATTTTTCAGAGTTTTAATTTACTGGCTGAATGAAACAAGACTATTTACTAAAATGGGGGGGGGGGGAGAAAGGGGAATTTCTCTACAAAAGGCAATTTGTGCAACACTACTTTGAATGGTGGCTTGAAAATAATGTGATCAAATATGGAATGAAATCGTTTGAAAAGCATCTTACCGCAAACGATGTGTCCGTTGATCGCTGTGAAAACTCTTCTCGGGGGATGGATCAGCAGGTTGCTCTCGCGCTTCTCGTGAAAATGCTTTCAGCGATTCCTCCAATGAGAAGGCTCTCCGCACTTTTATACTCCGCTCTTCGTCGCTCGCCTATTGGTCGCCCACCCGACCACGCGAAAAGTGTACCGCACGGGAGTTCGTGCTTAATCGAGCGTGGGAAAAGTACGACGGATATTGAAAATCTTCGAGGAAATTTGCACCACCGCTCCCCTCCGAAAATTATTGGCGCAATGAAATATTCTGCCTAAATTCTCCACATTTTACGAGTTTTCAAGCCTTAATGAGTTTAAAACATTCTTGTTTCAAAGCGAGGTCTGATTAGGCTGAAATTACAATTTTCAGTTTAATTACCGGCTTTCCATGGGCGTACTACAGATCATAAAAATATTAATCCTTTGAAGGGTGCTTGGTTTTGCACTCTGTTAGCAACCTGTTAGTTGTAACAGCCACAGGTTCGATTCTTCCCTGGGTGTATTTTACTTTTCAGTGACAGTAACACTTTTCTTGTGAGTATGTCTATTATCTATTACTAGGGGGCCCGCCCCCTGCTCGCTAGCTCTCGCCAACCCCCGGAGCATTGCTTTGCAATCCTCATTGGTTTGCTGCGCGAACCTATGCTCGCTTCACTCGCATCAATGAAGACGTGTCCTAACAGAAGGAATTCTATAGAAAATATGGGAACAGCTACACTCTAAGTTTATGAGTGATGGCAACGGCCTTAGCGATTTTTTTGGCGCACTTTAAAAGTCGCCAAGGAAATAATTATTTCCCAACTCTTTTTTTTTGTCACAAATTTTTTTTTTCACTACACACTTTTTAATCACATTTCAGAACGTTTTAAAAAAGTATATTTTTTAAAAACTTTCACAAAAAGTAGTAATCTTAAGCACATATCAAAACACATTTGTGAATCAGCAGAGAAACTAAGCTACGAATGTTGGGTAAGAATACCCTGAAACTTATCAATTACACTAAATACAGTGGGCATGTCGAAAAAGAAAAATATTTACAAAAAAAAAAGCAAGAAATAATGCAACCTGATAACGTCAGAATTCTTTTGTAAAAAAATATGGTCGAAAAAAAAAATATGAAAACGAAAATGGTAAAAAAAAATATGAAAACGAAAATGGTAAAAAAAAATATGAAAACGAAAATGGTAAAAAAAAAAATGAAAACGAAAATGGTAAAAAATAAAAAACTCTTAATCCTATCGTGAAAACTATTATAATAAAATAAAAATTCCACAACTGTCAAAATACAAATAAATGGACCAATGGTATCACAGAAAACGATTTAAAAAGACCAATGCAATCAAAGGATATTTTTAAAACAAAATAACCAATGGGAGGAAAGAAAAAATTTCAAACAAATCAATGAATGGAAGAATTTTCTAGAATATTCAAAATGAAAATTGAAAGTTTCCGTTTGCCGAGGTTGCCAGGAAAACCACAACAACAGTAACGAAAGATGGGTTACCTTAATTTATTGTATCTCGCTACTAGAAGTGCGCCTAAAAAATCGCCAAGCCGTTGCCATCACTCATAAACGTAGAGTGTAGCTGTACCAAAATATATTCCAAAAAAATATTTTTGAAACATAAATTTGTTGTATTAATTGTTGTAATTTGTTGTAATTCTGATTCCAGAGGTACTGTATATACAGGGTGTTTCAGTGAACCGTTTCAGAACTTCTAAGAGGGGTAGGGTACATCCTGACGAACCAAAATCATATACCAATGGGCAGTCAGAAATGTTTTCCTGACGCGGTAGATGGCGTTGTGCGAAAATCCCGAGCTTTCGTGTAGGGAATCTTCATTTCGCACAAGAACGCCAAGTTAGTAAGATGGATGATTACACGATCGCAGAGTTAGCCGATATGCATTTGGCGTACGGGGCTGCAAATTGTAGTGGGCCAGCCGCACAGCGTTTGTACGCGGAATGATATCCGACGAGGCGTATCCCCAGTCATAATTTCTTTGCAAGACTGCACCAGAGGTTAGCTGTGACAGGTTCATTAGAAAGAGCTGACAGGGACAGGGTAAGAACAGCACGGACTGCAGACATCGAACAGAATGTGCTGCAGCATGTACAGGGGAATCCAAGAACGAGTACACGAAGTGTAGCAAACGCAGTCGGGGTTTCCCATTGCAGCGTCTGGAGGATTCTCCGAGAAGAAGACATGCTTCCGTTTCACGTGCAGCGTGTCCAGACACAGCAACCGGAGGATTATGCACCTCGTATTGCTTTCGCACAGTGGTACCTTGGAAAATGTGCTACAAATCCCCTTTTTCCTGCTGAAGTGTTGTTTTCCGATGAGGCATCCTTCACAAGGGAAGGAATTTTCAACACACATAACGACCATATCTGGGCGGTCGAGAACCCGCATGCAATACGACGTCTTGCAGCACAGATTCGATTTTTGGTCAATGTATGGGCCGGTATTATGGGAGATCACCTCATCGGACCTTACCTGTTACCGTCTTGTCTAACCGGACCTAACTACTTGCTCTTTCTGCAGCAAGTATTTCCACAACTTTTGATAGATGAACAGATTTCTGCATCGACGCAACAGACAATGTGGTTCCAACACGATGGAGCTCCTGCCCATTATAGCGGAGTTGTTCGTAACTACCTGGATGTCACATTTGGTCAGCAGTGGATCGGACGTGGTGGTCCCGTGCGTTGGCCGCTCGGTCACCCGACCTATCATGTCTTGATTTTTATTTCTGGGGTCATCTGAAATCGCTAGTTTATGACACCCCTGCTGACAATGTTGAGGAGCTGGTTGCAAGAATTGCAGTAGCTGCCGGAGAAATTCGAGATATGCCTGGAGTATTCCAGAATGTTCGGATGTCCATGCGTCGGAGATATGAGGCGTGCATTGTAGCCCGTGGAAGAAACTTCGAACACTTACTTTAATCCATGTACCTTTTGCTTCTTTTCATGTTTATTAAAACGATTTCTCACTTACGGTCTCTTTTCTTTACGGTGCTTCTGTGTACAACACCGTTTCAGGAAAGCATTTCCGACCCCACATTGCTATATGATTTCGAGAGGATGTACCCTACCCCTCTTAGAAGTTCTGAAACGGTTCACTGAAACACCCTGTATATATATATATATATATATATATATATATATATATATATATATATATATATATATATATATATATATATATATATATATATATATATATATATATATATATATATATATATATATATATATATATATATATATATATATATATATATATATATATATATATATATATATATATATATATATATATATATATATATATATATATATATATATATATATATATATATATATATATATATATATATATATATATATATATATATATATACAGTACCTCTGGAATCAGAATTCAAATGAAAACTTTGAGCAAATTTTAACTCGAAATGTGAGTACTGCTTTGTTAATTGAATACCCTGCATGTTGTCTGTGAGTACATTTCCCCAGCACTAGAGCCACCCATACACTTTTTCATTGAGTTTGTTGTAGAAAGTTGTAGGGCAAGCGTCTTGTTGAACTATAAATGTTGATGTAAAAAATGAACTATAAATGTATAAATGCAGGACCGTTTTTTAATGGCACTAAAGAGATCCTCCGCGATCTTTGATTTCTATTATAAACTGCAACAGCTCGACTAAAATTCATTTTTTTCGATAAAATTTCATCCGATAACGCTATAAATTCAATTGAGGCACGAGCCTTCGTGGTAAACAAACAATCATACAATGTTGCCATAACCCGATAACAAATAACGTCTTTTTTACGTGCCATGTAAGAGAATTATAATGTAGATTTACTTGACATTGTTTGGAGTAGCTTGGCCAAACAGTACCCTTCCTCCATAAAACCTTAAGCAACCCCAGAGGGGTGACAAAAATTAAGCTGCTTAGTCCTCCCAGCACGACATCTAACCAATTTTGACCTTCTTGGTTACTATAATTCTTCCTAAATTCTTTGATTCTATTGTTCAATAGATATGTTATTTAGTAATTAAATGTGTTGCCAGGTAAAAATAATACTTCACTACCGAGGAAATCTCGGACGAGCTCAGAAGGTTAAGAGATGAATGCAATACAAGTTCAAAACATATGTTTTGGTTAGGTATTTTCTCATTACAAAATATTGATGGATATTGTGAATTGAAGGAAGATATCCATTTTATTCAATCATTAATTCACTAAAGAAGTCATAGCAGAAAATTTACATAAAAAAACGTTAACACAAAGATTTTGGAAAATACAGCAACCACAGCTCTGGGCAATGGGTGATTGGCAGGTTCATCACAACAACGCTCTGGCCTATTTTTCCCACCTCGAGCAGGGATTTTCAGCCAAACATCAAATTCTCAAGGGAACTTAGCCTCCCATACAACCAGATTTGGCGTCCTTCTTGCTTTTCCTGAAGCTAAAACCACATTTGAAAGGGAGGAGATTCCAAATTGTGGATGTGATTCGAGAGAATGTGAATAGAGAGGGGAAGGCGATGACATCAATGGACTTAGCAGAATGTATTGAAAAGTGAGAGACTATGGGAGAAGTGTGCTAGGTCCCATAGTGCCAAATTTGAAATAAACTAGGCGAATAAAGCCTTAGGTACAATGTGTCTTGTTTCATATTCAATTTTCGGATACTTTCTGATACTTAGTATATTTTAGGTAGTCAAGTGTTCTCTGCCATTCCCTTCGTAACACTTCTCCTCAGACAATGAAGTAATAATGTTGTGGATGTAACGTCATGACTTTAATTTATCCCAATATCACAATTTTACGTACATTGGATCATTTGAAAAGTGTTCTTATAAAATTAAAACAGCTGATTATCACAAAATGTGTGTGGATAAAACTCATACATTTAATAAACTTGTCGTATTTTAATAGATTTCGGAGAGATCACTCATAACTCTAATTGGAAGATTGTAGTAGGGAGAAAAAGAATGAGTTCTTCGGGGACACTTCTATATAGTTAGAGCTCAAGGCAGTGTGGAATGGCTGTATCCTTTGTGTTAAGTTATATCTTCTTTTCGTTTCGTTAATATTGAATCAATCTTATTTGTCAAATCTTGTCAATTATAAATAAACGCATTGGCCCTTCAAAAGCTATCTTTTTTAATCTTAAACCATGTATCACAACACCGAACCAATTTAGAAAGCTTGCGTGAAACTATAAATCTGCTAGAAATCTATCTCCTATTTCACAATACATTTACTAAGCTAGATAGGCTGAAATGCGTTGCATAAAAAATTGAAAACTATAGATATAGACTGGAAAACATGTGTCTTATTGCTCAGGTACATCGAGAAAATATAAATAAGTGACAGTAAGAGGTATTAAGAAAAAGCATTATAAATAAGTGGTAGGCCTTACAATACTCTCATTACTTTAAAATTTTCTACGAAAGTTTCGATTGGTCAAGAAGCTTAAAAGCCATGCTGATATAAGCTGCAAGTTACAATATGTAATACATACCCAACGCTCAGATTTGAAAATTTAGTTTTTTGCAGACAGATTTACGATTTACTACATCAAACATAGATATAAGCTATAGTTATAAAAGTTTCTTGTAGGGTAGAATGTGATAAAGAAGTTAATCAGAAAGACCAAAAGGCTTGTAAAGGGTTTCCTAAAACCAAGCATTATCGACGGTTTTCCTGTAATCAAACCTTTTTATAAAAGGGAAACAGTTTATTTATAGAGAAAAATTAAAAATCTATTAACCTATTTGTGTTGATTTATTCTGTAATAACCATTTAATAAAGGTGATAAAAGACTCACAGAAAAAATCTTATAACCCTGTAAAAGGTTTTTTTTTTTTTGCAATAATCTCTTTTGTAAAGGTGAAAACGGTTTTAGAGAAACATCAAAAATCCTGTAGAGTATTTTTCTGCTAGACAATATTTTTCAATATGAAAATAATTTTTAGAGATTGGAAATGCAGTTGGTTGCAAAGGTAAAATATATCAACAAATGGGAAAACTTCTTGCAGAGAAAAGTTAAATTTTTGGCTCGGCTGCAGCTAGAGCTGATTACCGCTTCATAAACTTTCAACGGGAATGATGAGAATTTAAAAAACGATTTTATTTGTTATTCTTAAACTTATTATTTTAATAATAGCTTCCAATTTAGACTTGATATTTCAAACTTATTTTTTCATCTATATAAATAAGAATGGAGTGTTTGTTTGTACATTCAATATTTTCGACCCATTTCAAGTTTTCTATCCGTTTTGGACCCTTCTGATGCCGAATCCGCCTTTTTCTCGTTTGGTGTCTGTCTGTATGTTGTGCCCTATACACGTCCACACGGTTAAAGATATTTTCATGGAAATTTGCATACAGTGAGTACTCATCGTCATTTAGTCAGTGGAATTGGTTGCGAAAGTCTGTCTGTCCGTCTTTCTGTTCTATGCTCGATTTTGTGTTTGTGTGTTTGTGTAGGCATCACATGAATTGTATTCCAGATATTTGATTGAAGTGTATTTAATTTTATACATTATCTATTACTTTAGTGAATGCAATATTAAACATGTCTTTATTGGTATATTTAAATGAGTTTCATGCTAAAACACCTGAGTAAGTATACTTAAATCAACCATAATTTGGTAGTTTCGGAAAAATTAGAATGTCTATTGAATATTACGATTACTTCGATTGTTTTACCAGTACTGCTGAAAAAGTAATTATTCTTCAAAAAATTATATTTTTTAATGGGATTTCAGCTCTGATACTTCATTTATTTCGAGTCTTATTTTTGTTCACTGCGCAATGAAAACGATTTCGGAATATTTGAGACAGACGATATTTTTTAACGAAACGAGAATGAACAAGATTACGTGAGCAGTGATATTTTCTGTTTCTTTCGCTCTGAATTAATTTCACATTTCTAAATTTTGTGCACTTTTAGTTGTAAATTGTGGCAACTGTGCGAGATCTAGAGATAAAAAGGAATCACAAATTAATATCTTTACAACAATTTTTTCCGACATCTTTTATTTTGTTCTATTTCACTGTTTTCTGTTTTAAATATTTATTATTTAAAAAAATGAGTTTTCCTTCTCATCACACGCAACAGTACCACAAAGTATTAGACTTAAAAATGTTAGGTAAGTCAGTATAAATTTTCAGTAAATTTTAAGTGTAATTATGCCATTATTGAAAGAATAATGTCGTTATTGAAAGAATAATGCCGTTATTGAAAGAATAATAATGTTTAAAAATCCGAACTAGAACTTTTTCCAACGTTAAAAAATTCGTTGTAATAATGACAGGAGAAGATTGCAAAATTTCACAATGTCGCATACCGGAGGCAAGATTGCCACAAGTAAAAAAAAATATTGTTTTGTTGACTATGAGTGCGAGAGCACTCGCCGTAAATCGTAATTTTAATTAATTGAGTTGCACATGAAAAGAACTTAAGAAAGCAAATTCCAAATCTCCCTAAAAATCGTCTTTTATAGTAGTAACCTTAGTATCACCTTTCGTCATTTTGTAGCTTTGTCATACAGCAATTGTGCGATGTATGTGAAATGTATTACATGAATGGATATGTATGTGTAGGATTTGTGTCCAAAGTAAGTTGTAGAAAATATAAAGATGGCGAAAGGTGTTAAAATAAATTTTTATTCTACAAAAAACGTAAGTTGTTATATGTTTTGATTATCTCTTCAATCTAGAGTAAACCAATTCAAACCGAGTAAGGTCGGGTATTTTGCTAGTATTTAAATATAAAACTATTCAGAACATTTTTTCTGTGCATTTTACATATATTTTTCCACAAACACATTTTTTATGATTAGGGGACCCGGCACCTTAAAAATTATTTTTTTACTGACAACATTTTTAAACAAACTTTTATGTAGTTTCTTATGGCACAGACAATAATACATAAAAATTTAAACTATCAATTTTCTTCAAAATGAGTTCAAAATTTTTAAAATAAAATAAAATTTAAAAAGTTCAAAATTTTTAAAGTGTATCTTTTTTTTAAAATTATTATGATATAAGCTTGATTTTTTAAAAATATTGCTTTAACTATAATCTAAATTTATAGGTATGGAATTAAAGATACGTTGAACTGATCTTGAGATAAAAAATAAAACTTGAAACGCTATATAAAATATCACAGAAAAAGCCACTTTACTGCACATTTATAAATATTTAAAAAAATCTACTCACAATAATTAAAAATGCATACCTCTGTTTCATAATAAGATTCTATACATCATGTACAAAAAGTTTGAAGTCAATTTGATTGAAAATTAAAAAAGCCTTTACATTTTCAATTGTAAGATGTATACAAAAAATATAAAGTAGGAGAAAAAGCAGTTTAAAGTTTTAAAATTAAAATTATGCTGAAAAATTGTAAATAAAAATGATTAAAATTTTAACTATAGCAACTTTCTACATATGAGTGAAGTTTAAAACTTCCCTGGCCCATAAGTGACCACTTCTTTATTTAGGAGACAATTCCTCTGTTCTGATTTCTTTTTTCACTAATTTTCGAATACGTTGAAATTTGGCATTTAAACGGTTTCTTCGCTGATAATTCTTTCAAACATCAACTATCTGTCCAAGTTTTAAGTGTAAGATCCTAACCTAAACCCAACAGCTTTCTGAATATGTTGAATAGTTGAAAGTACCCCTATAGTATACTCGCAAGCTGCTTATGATGTGACCATTTCAACACGTTTTATCGACACAAAATTCTCCTTTGACACTTGGACCAAGTCATGCTGTGTAGACTCTCATTTGAATTTTGTGTCATGCACCTTGAACATCTTTCTAAAAGTTTGCTAATGTCTGGCTTTCGCAGACTGGTAAAAGCACCATGAATTGGAACCCTTGGGACGCTTGAAGTGATGTGGTTTCTTGTCTGTTGATATGCTATGATAACTAGTAGCATGCATTGCAGTTTTTTGGCTTTATTAACAGCTTTATTTGCCAATTTTGCATTTTAATAATAACAAGTTAATTTTTTTATCGTTTTTTCAGATAAAATGACTTGAGATTTTCCAACCAATGTGATACCATGACCTTTCCACGTTTTTACTGCCCCTCTCATTATCTATATCTATCTATATATATAATTCTCTTACGTGGCACGCAAAAAAGACGTTATTTGTAATCTCGTTTTGGCAACACTGTACGATTGTTTGTTTATCGCGAAGTCTCGCGCATCGATTGAATTTATAGCGTTATGGGATGAAATTTTATTGAAAAAAAAAAGGAAATTTTAATGAGCTGTTGCAGTTAGTTTATAATAGAAATCAAAGAAAGCGGAGGATCTTTTCAGGGCCATTTAAAAAACGGTCCTTTTCAGGGCCAACAATTATAGTTCAACAAGACGCTTGCGCTACAACTTTCGGCAACAAACTCGATGAAAAAGTGTGGGTCGTTTGAGTGCTGGGAAAATGTACACACAAACAACATGCTGGGTATTCAATTTCCAAAGCAACACTCGCATTTCGAGTCAAAATTTGCACAAAGTTTTCATTTGAATTCTGATTTTAGAGATACTGTATATATTTTTTCTGTAATACAGCAAATTTAGATTTGAAAAACATTTTTTTGGTAACATATTTTGTAAACAATCCCTTCTGCTAGGACACATGTCTTCATTGAGGCGAGCGAAGCGAGCATATGTTCGCCCAGCGAACCAATGAGGATTGCGAAGCAATCCTCCGGGGGTTGGCGAGCGTTAGCGAGCAGGGGGCAGGCCCCCTAGTATATATATAATTCCCTTACGTGGCACGCAAAAAAGACTTTATTTGTTATCGCGTTTTGGCAACATTGTATGATTGTTTGTTTATCACGTAGCCAGGCGCCTCAATTGAATTTATAACGTTATCGGATAAAATTTTATTGAAAAAAAAAAAGGAATTTTAGTCGAGCTGTTGCAGTTTAGAATTAGAAATCAAAGAAAACAGGGGATCATTTCATTGCCATTCAAAAAATTCCTTTTGGTTGACTCGAGAATGCTGGAAATGTACACAAACAACATACTGGGTATTCAATTTCCAAAGCAGCACTCACATTTCGACTCAAAATTTGCTCAAAGATTTCATTTGAATTCTGATTCCAGGGTACTGTTTATATTTTCTGTTTATATTTTTTGGAGTACCATATTTTGAAAACAATCCTTTCTGCTATGACACATGTCTTCATTGATGCGAGCGAAGCGATCATAGGTTCGCATAGTACCAATAGAACCAATAGTTCGCATAGAGCATAGAACCAATGAGGATTGCAAAGCAATCCTTCTGGGGTTGGCGAGCTTTAGCGAGCAGGGGGCGGGCCCCCTAGTATTAATTAATTATAGTAATTAAGACGGTCATATTGACGGATTATGAAGTATTTAATTATATATCCTACACTCATTTCTTTAAAATTATAATGATTGTTGGAAAATAAATTGGCATTTGCAATAATTCTTATATATCGATAAAAGTCAACATTAATTCTGACAAAAGCACCTCAACAGTTGCCTGAAAACCTACATTTTGACTTATTTGGTCGCTGTAGTGTTAAAATCGAATAGGAGCTACTTTGTGAGTTCTACTTCATGTTAAGATTTCGGCACACTAACATGACTGTTGTAACACAGTTCCAATAAGATAGTCTGAGCTTGAGGAAACAGCTTAAGAGACTATAAAAACAGCTAAATAATGAATGTATCGGCAAGTCTTCATGGAAGGACATTGCATGTGTGGAAGAGGGGGTATCTTAAACAGGATAGGGGACGGTGGGGTTAAGTGGTGGTGACGTGATGACCGGGAAAAGGTGGAATGTATAATGAGCAGTGACCTCTGAGATTCATTTACACCCACGTGGTTGAGTGGGTGGAACTCTTCAGTTGCTGTTCTGGTTTTCGAGTGAAAGATTCAATTAGCAATTTTTTTTATAAAAGTTTGAGAGCTTTGTAAAACTTTTTGAAATCTTGTTATGAAGTGTTATCTTTTAAATTGTTGTAGTGAAAATGATTCCTGAAGAAAGTTCAACGAAATCTATGGGTTAATAAATTGTAGACTGTGCGTGATTTTATGAACTACGGTGAATTAGCTACGCGTTGATGTGTGGGTCCATATACAGGGTGGTCAGAATAATTGGCAGTTTCTTGTCAGAAACAAACTTAAAAATGTTTGATCCGTTTTTCGATCGAACTGGACAATTTAGAGAATATCGTTGTTGATCGAGACGACAATAAAGCACCCAATGAATATGCAAATCCGTAGGTTAAACTATGTTTCAGTTGTAGCTACCTATCTCTGTAATGCCAAATCCAATCGAAAAACGGACACTTTCTGGGTTGATTTCCGATAAAGAATCACGTATTATTATTATCATTATTTGGTTGTTTCTTACCACTCTGCATAATACTGAAGTTTGAGACTTTGAAGAGGCCATATTTAAATTGGGTTCTGCTCTTTTAACAACGTAAGCAACAAATATAGATGGAAAAATCATCATTTATCTAAAGAAATGATAAGTTTAAAGGGATAAAATATAAAAGAAATTTATGAAAAAGTTATTGATGATTACCTTGTATATCTTTATTAATTTTGTCGTTGCTCAAAGGAAAAAAATGTCGGTGATGGTGAACATGATTTTAGTTTTAAAAACAGCTCTAGTATCTACAAAGGTGATGTTCTAAAATATTCTACCCAAATATATTAGGAATTCCATGACCAATAAAAAAAATTACATTTTTTCTGGATGATTTTTGACAAGGAGCTGCTTACTGTGATTAACGTATGTTCTTTTTTGACCATCGTGTGTATTATGTACGATAATTTTTTTATATGTAAAAGTGTCTTTGAATTTTGAATGAAATATTTACTGGAAAAGAGACAACGGGTAGCTAGTTAGCTAACATCACACTGGAGCAACACAATGGGCTACTGGTGATGGTCCAGGATCCAACCCGAAAGGAAAGATTCAACGAATCAATGAATTTTGAATGAAAAATTTGTTGGAAAAGAGGCAACGGGTAGCTAGTTAGCTAACATCACACTGGAGCAACACAATGGGCTACTGGTGATGGTCCAGGATCCAACCCGAAAGGAAAAATTCAACGACAGCAACTCGCAATTTAGAACTACGGTCAGATGACGAGAACAACATCTGAGCTAGCACTCCAAACTTCCACGCCATGCCAACTTGAGGACATCTGAGGTCACGACGGTTTTAACATGCACCAATTTCCCACAACATTTTTTGGCTAAACATAGTTTTGGACTCGCAAACCTCTGGTGATAAGGCAACGTGATTTCATTAAAAATTTCATTATAAAATACGAAAAAACGTGTTAAGAATGTAAAAGTTCAGAATTTTTTCTAAAAGTTGTTTAGATGATTAAAATATAAAATGCTGCAAATATATCACAAAAGCTCGTTTATAAAATATTTCTTTCAGTGAAGCATTTCTCATTAGTGTTTTTGAATGAGGATAATGTCATATATTCATTCTTGTAATTACAACTTTTGATGGTTAAAAAATTGAGTTATTTTTTAATTTTCAAGTTATTTTTAATTGATTGAAAAGTATAAAATGTTATAATTCCAAATTAAACAACATCACGCATTTGTGCAAGAATAGCTTAGTTTTAAAAATTTTATTTCATAAATACTTTTGACCTAGCTTTCATTTTATTACTTCCTTCTTTATATAATTTATGAACTTTTAAAATTTAAGCCCTAATTAAACCATTTTCAGTTGATTCAAGCAGAACTTTAATTTACTTTTGAAAGACGATTATTGGGTCAAACCATATATTAATTAATGTTCCAGATAACTGTTTTTACAGAAGAATAAATTGATTGGTTTATACATCTGAAAATAAAACTATTTGATGATTTCTTGCGACTGAAGTAATTTAAAGGCATAGGTATGATTATTTGTGAAAATATTTATAGCAATGAAATTTAAGGCAACGAAATTTTATGGTTATAATATAAGTGATATTTCTCAGAGAGAAAATTATCAATATTTGTTTTAACTTAAGTTTCGTTTCTTGTTTTAAAGCAATAAAAATTATGAAATTATCATATTTTATGTTTTGAAAATTTATAAAGTATTGGGAAGATTATTTTTCTGACAAATATTCCTAATTCATATTTGTTTCGGTTTATAACTGAATATTTTAATTAGAATGTACCTTAAATGATACACAATGAAATAGAACTTTTTCCCATTTGTATACAATAACCTCTTGTTGATCCGGTACAGCATTAATTCAACTTCCTGCCAACCTATTATATGAAGGTTCTGCATTTGAATATCGGTCTAGGTTTAGATGTTCGTAGTAGTTCTGAATCCACTGTAAGCCGTAGGTCCCGATTTAATCTTGAGCTCGTGTTGGTAAAAAAGGACTTTAAAGCAACAAACGAAGCTCATTTATCTGATAATTACTGACAGAAAAGAATTCAAGAAGTTGTATGAAATTACCGTAGTTCAATGAGTTTACCCGCGTGTTATAGGTAGCGCAGGTTTGATTCCTGAAAACAACCCAGGGTATATTTCAGTCTACAGTGACAGATAAAATTTTCCTTCTGTGTATCCCATTAAGATTACGGACAAGCATTACTTAGCACAACATGGCCAGATCTAGTCCTTTCACCATAAAAACGAACCAGGAACTGAAAACAATTCCGAATTAAGTTGAATTAAGAAACGAGAACTTTTCTCAGACATTTTAATCTCCAAAAATTACTTCCTTATCTCGTTTCATTGCTTAAAAAATCAAATTTCCTTTCCTTTATTACGTTCCTAGATTTTCAGAAAACAAGATTTTAAAGATCCATGGTTTTTAGGGTTTATTTTTTAGAGAACAGCGGATCCCGCTATAAAATACCATTTTAAAATGTTTTCGAAAATTCACCGAACACTTTTAATACGCATTTCTTATTTTTTATAGAGTTAAAGTTATGGTAAATGGTTACTACTAAGATGACCTATTTTTTATCCGAAATTACCTTATTGGAAGATGGAGAAAAGCCTTCTTTTTTTCAAAGAATTATTAGTCATATTCTACTCTTATTTTTTATAATTTTTTTATTCACTAGGGGGCTCCGCCCCCTGCTCGCTTACGCTCGCCAACCCCCGGGGATTGCTGCGCAATCCCATTTGGTTTGCTTCGCAAACCAACCATCCTGTCACAGATGCCATTTGGTTTGCTTCGCAAACCAACATTACTTTCACAGAGTGAAACTATCTGAATAATTCGTATTATGCTGATTTCACTTTCCGTTTCATGACGTCACAGCGAGGGCTTCGCTGCGTCTCGCTTACGCTCGCCGACCCCGGGGATTGCTACGCAATCCGTTTAGTTTGCTTTCTCAAACCAATACTTCTTTCGCAAGTGATTTAACTTTTTTTTTGCTTTAACACTTAATGTACCCTAAACTAATAGCGGCATCAGTAAAAAATCTTCTGCATCTTGTTCCCTGTACAATTTTAAGTAAACATTGTTAATATCCAAACTTTACGATCTGTACTTTGTCGGTAAACTGTCTTGAGAACAGAGGGAAAAAAGCGAGCCTTTTTCCTCGCCAAATAAAAAGAAATCGTTTTTATGGCAATTGTTGCTACGATAAATTTGATATCTGGCAAACCCGATAGTCGAAAGTGCAACCCACTACTGCTTTCGGAAGCAGCTATGCGAACTGAAAAATACGAAATTTGTGACACCAACTTTTGATTGCATCGAATTTATTTATGAACCAATTTTAAAAATAATTGTACCGTAAGAAAGAGTATATTCTGAGGTATACTGCAATATTTTTAAAATTAAAAACTAACAGTAATACTATACAGATATGATCATTTTAGTTTTGTATCGGAAGTTACGATCTGAAAGTTCCGAAAATTGTATGACCAACTTTTAATTGCAACGATTTTATTTATTAACCAATTTGAAAAATAACTGTACCATAAGAAAGAGTGTAATGCAATGTATTCAGTGATGTTTTCAAATTTAAAAAATAATGGCTTTTGCCGTAGACAAAACGGTTTTAACAATAAGTAGCGAAAATATCCAAAGATTCCGAATTTTGTATGACGAACTTTTGATCGCATCCAATTTAATTATTAACCGATTTCAAAAATAATAGTACTGTAAGAAAGAGTATATTCTGAGGTATACTGCGATATTTTAAAAATTAAAAAATTATAGTAATTAGATATAGATACGGCAGTTTTAAAAAAAAGTAACAAAAATGTCCCGATTTTTCCTGAATTTCAAAAAAATATTATCAAGAACCAAATTTAAATTTCAAAAAAAACTCGACGAGCTGCAAAAATTTACGTTGAGAGGTACTCTTAAAAAAAAACTCACGACTGAAGACTGAAAATTTGAATGTGTTTTGCTCACTCGCGAAAGAAATTTCGCTTCTTCAACTTTAACACTTAATAAAACCTAAACTAATAGCCGCATCGGAAAAAAATCTTAATAATTATCCAGGGAATACGATGAAGAACAAAGCATGTTAATTTCATTTTTTTCCGATCAGTACTTTCTCGGGAAACCGGCTAAGAATCGAGCTAAACAACACAGTTTTCAATTCTTCGGCGGCGGCGGCGGCGGCGGCGGTAACATTTTTTTAATATAGAGAGATAAGTACTTATGAGTTTTACGTTTAATGATTTAAACAAATGCTATTTAACGATTTTTTATGTAACTGCTAAATGAATTTTGTAAAAAATTATTAGTCAAATAAGACATCCAATGTAAAAGGGGTTGATGAAGATTACACTTCAAAGGGATTTTTTTAAAGGTGATTAAGGATTTCTCGAGGCTTTTTGGATTTTTTTTTTACTATTTCAAATCCATAGAGTTCAGTGATTTCTCTTTTTTATAATTTATAATTTGATTAAATTATCACTCGGAAAGTTTATAGTATAGATTTTATGGCTTTCAAACTTCAATTTTGTAGGGACGACAGTATTTTCTGGTTTCTTCTAACATTTCTGCAGTTTCATCGTATTCATTATTTTTTTAAGTTTTTTTATAAGGGTGGAAACTTTTTGGATACAATATTTGAATGAGACACTTTCATAGCACAGTACACACAATAGAAATCATCTTAAATGCCGTCATTATAGGAATTACTAACAATTCAGAAATATATAAGATTATAAGATAGGCTTAGCCGTAACTAAAAAAGATAGAAATATTAAACTATTTCCGGTGATTTCTAGTTGTGATAGTAAAGGAAGTGTGTAAAATAGAATACGCTTTTGTTTTACTGTAATATTTTTTTAATTTTCTTATAGTCTACGATTTTTAACCCTATATATATACACACAATAGAAAGAAAGCCATAGAAATAAGAAAAAAGAATAGGAAGAAAACGAAATCAAACCCGCAACAATTGTCGGGAGACCGGCTCCGGAGATTGTCGGGAGATTGAACTCCAAGTCCAAAGATCGCCACCAAATGCTACTATCCCCTTCTTCCATTAAGAATCAAGGAGAGATGGTTGAAGGAATGCATTTCTTTTATTTACAATTAATTATATAGTAATAACATGATTTTTATTGAATTATGTAAAATAAAATACCAATGGACCGTACGCCAGCGGATTTGCATAAAATCCGATTGCTTGTTTAGGGGTGTTTTTCGTGGTATGGCCTGGGACCTTTGCATGTTGTTCCTGGTAAATTCAACTCTGAAGCCTACATGAACATTTTGGACAATCAGGTTCTTTCTACGCTCTGGCAATTTTATGGAATGGACGAATGCTACTTCCAGGACAACAACGCTCCATGTCATGTTGCAACCTCTGTCAAGCCGTGGTATCAAGATACGGATGTAAAACGTCTTCCCTGGCGTGCTCAGAGTCCCGACCTAAACCCCATAGAACATTTCTGGGACGAGTTAGAACGACGCTTACGAACCAGGTAACCACGTCCGAAATTTACAGCTGAGCTGGCGACATTCTTTCAGCAGGAATGGACACAAATACCCATTGCTGTATATCAAAACCTTGTTGAAAGTATGCTCATTGTATACGTGGGTGACCATCCCCCTATATATTATTGACCTTATACCAGGGCTCGAAATACCCGGGTGCACAGGTGCACTGTGCACATGAAAATATAACTGTGCACCAAATTTTTTCCCACTGTACATAACTGTGCACCTAATTTAAAATCTTAGGTGCACCTTGTGCACCTGTATTAAAAAACCTATTTCGAGGCCTGTATATATATATATATATATATATATATATATATATATATATATATATATATATATATATATATATATATATATATATATATATACTCTGCTGGCCACCCAAATTGCAACACCAAGAAAGACAAGAAATATCACAACAAAATTTATTTTGTAGATAACATGTTGACCAAGTATCAAATGATTAAATTTATAGACTTCTGTGAAGTGTGGTTCTTGCCAAAATCAGTAGCCAGAGTAGCCGCCATTGTTGGAGATCACCGCTACCACGCGCCTCGGCATTGATTCAAAGAGACTTTGGATGTGTTCTTGGGGTACAGCAGACCAAGCAGCTTCCACACGTTGCCAAAGTTGATCTGGTGTGGCAGCTGGGGATGTAATCTGGGTCAATCGTTGAGCAACCATGGACCACATGTTTTCTATCGGCGAAAGATCCGGAGAGCGAGCTGGTCAGGGAAGCAATTCAATCTGGCGATTGACGAAGAACACTTGGACAATGCGAGCCACGTGTGGTCGCGCATTATCCTGTTGAAATATGGCCGTGGGCAAGCCCTGAAGGTAAGGAAGGACACAACTGGCTCCAACACCTCGGAGATGTAGCGCTGGCTGTTTAAAGTACCGGCAATGCGTACTAGAGGAGTGCGAGAGTGATATACAATACCGCCCCATACCATAATACCCGGTACATGACCAGTGTAGTGGTTTATAACGCAGCTGTTCAGCATCCTCTCTCCACGGTGTCTCCAGACTCGAATCCGACCATCGTGGTGTTGCAGACAGAAGCGTGACTCGTCAGTAAAGACAATTTCATTCCATTCTGCCGTCCACATCCTTCTTTCATCGCACCATTGGCGGCGGAGACGTCTGTGGTTCTGCGTCAAAGGTAGACGAGGCAATGGACGTCTTGCGGACAGACCACTCTGCTGTAAACGGCATCGAATGGTACGCGCAGACACTGGATGATGCGTTACAGACTGAATGTGCTGTGCTATGGTTCGTGATGTGACTGAGCGATCCGTCACTGCCATACGCACAATATGCCTGTCATTACGTGAAGTGGTGCACTGAGGTGGATGCGATCGAACACGTCGGTTCGTCATACCCTAATGCATCCAACGATCACATATCCGCATTACAGTTGTTTGGTTTCGTCCAACACGGCTACCGATTTCCCTGAAAGATAATCCACAATCTCGGTAGGCCACTATCCTTCCTCTGTCGAACTCGGATACTTGATCAAAAGATGATTGCTGTTTTCTACGAGGCATAATTGATCGTTTTTTTTTTAAATCCACAAGAAAAACACATTTGCCGTACTTGAAATCGTCGAAATCTCCAAGCTTTAAATAGCGCTTTGAATCGGCGCCACAGGCCAATACCTCCTAGAGCACAGGCGCGCGTGATGTGCGTCTGCGCTGAAATTCTAATCATTTGCATATCTCACCTCCGCTAATGCATGTTGTAAATTTAATATTATTTGCATGCTTCCTTCAGGGTGTTGCATTTTTGGTGGCCAGCAGTATATATACAGGGTGTTTCAGTGAACTGTTTCAGAACTTCTAAGAGGGGTAGGGTACATCCTGACGAACCAAAATCATGTACCAATGGGCAGTCAGAAATGCTTTCCTGACGCGATAGATGGCGTTGTGCGAAAATCCCGAGCTTCCGTGTAGGGAATCTTCATTTCGCACAAGAACGCCAAGTTAGTAGGATGGATGATTACACGATTGCAGAGTTAGCCGATATGCATTTGGCGTACGGGGATGCAAATTGTAGTGGGCCAGCCGCACAGCGTTTGTACGCGGAATGATATCCGACGAGGCGTATCCCCAGTCATAATTTCTTTGCAAGAATGCACAAGAGGTTAGCTGAGACAGGTTCATTAGAAAGAGCTGACAGGGACAGGGTAAGAACAGCACGGACTGCAGACGTCGAACAGAATGTGCTGCAGCATGTACAGGGGAATCCAAGAACGAGAACACGAAGTGTAGCAAACGCAGTCGGGGTTTCCCATTACAGCGTCTGGAGGATTCTCCGAGAAGACATGCATCCGTTTCACGTGCAGCGTGTCCAGACACAGCAACCGGAGGATTATGCACCTCGTATTGCTTTCGCACAGTGGTACCTTGGAAAATGTGCTACAAATCCCCTTTTTCCTGCTGAAGTGTTGTTTTCCGATGAGGCATCCTTCACAAGGGAAGGGATTTTCAACACGCATAACGACCATATCTGGGCGGTCGAGAACCCGCATGCAATACGACGTCGTGCAGCACAGATTCGATTTTCGGTCAATGTATGGGCCGGTATTATGGGAGATCACCTCATCGGACCTTACCTGTTACCATCTCGTCTAACCGGACCTAACTACTTGCTCTTTCTGCAGCAAGTATTGCCACAACTTTTGAGAGATGAGCAGATTTCTGCATCGACGCAACAGACAATGTGGTTCCAACACGATGGAGCCCCTGCCCATTATAGCGGAGATGTTCGTAACTACCTGGATGTCACATTTGGTCAGCAGTGGATAGGACGTGGTGGTCCTGTGCGTTGGCCTGCTCTGTCACCCGACCTATCATGTCTTGATTTTTATTTCTGGGGTCATCTGAAATCGCTAGTTTATGACACCCCTGTTGACAATGTTGAGGAGCTGGTTGCAAGAATTGCAGTAGCTGCCGGAGAAATTCGAGATATGCCTGGAGTATTCCAGAATGTTCGGATGTCCATGCGTCGGAGATATGAGGCGTGCATTGTAGCCCGTGGAAGAAACTTCGAACACTTACTTTAATCCATGTACCTTTTGCTTCTTTTCATGTATTATTAAAACGATTTCTCACTTACGGTCTCTTTTCTTTACGGTGCTTCTGTGTACAACACCGCTTCAGGAAAGCATTTCCGACCCCACATTGCTATATGATTTCGAGTTGTCAGGATGTACCCTACAGGATGTATATATATATATATATATATATATATATATATATATATATATATATATATATATATATATATATAGGAGCCTCAGTCAACACAAAATGGTGTTTTCTACATATGAGCAGCAAAATGCTAAAATATTGCTCATACACTCCCCCAAACACCATTAAAGAGCAAACATACAAAACAAAACGGTAAATTTATTTTTGAAATTGTTTAATAAATAAATTCGATGTTATCAAATGTTGGTCATACAAAACAAAACGGTACATTTATTTTTGAAATTGGTTAATAAATAAATTCGATGCTATCAAATGTTGGTCATACAAATTTCGAACTTTTTAGATCGCGGAGCGATAGCGTTCAATTTCTTCACGGAAATTAAGGTTGCATTTTCTGACTAAAGAGTTTTCCAGATGACCTTGAAGCTCGCTCTGACGTCATGCTCTTTTTTTTTTGCTCGATTTTCAGACCTCTCAGACGGTTTGCCGATTAAGTATAGATCTGAATACTACGAGATTAACATGGTTTATTAAAAATTGTACAGTGAACAAGATGGAGATGGCTTTTTACTTATACATGCGCAGCAATAACCGTGGGTTGTCGAGCGTAGCCCTAGCTGTGACGTCATGGACGGGAAAGTCAAATCAGGATTATACGAAATATTAAGATAGTTTCGCCGTCGCAAGGAGATGGACTCTGTGAAAGGAATGTTGATTTGAGAAGCAAATCAAATGGGGCGGGGGTGAGCGTACGCGAGCAGGGGGCGGAGCCCACTAGTTATAAAAAGAGTAGGAAGAAAACGAAATCAAACCCGCAATAGTAGTCGGGAGACCGGCAACTCTAAGTCTAAAGATCGTCACCAAATACCACTATCCACTTCGTCCATTAAGAATCAAGGAGAGAAGGTTGAAGGAATGCATTTCTTTTATTTGTAATTAATGATATAGTAATAACATTATTTTTATTAAATATGTAATATAAATACCAATCATGAATAGCGGCTAACATCCTTTTGACTCGCGAGTATACTATGCTCATCACTAGGATTTTAGTAACCTTAAAATTTATGCAAAAGGTCCAAATAAAGTTGTATCTAAGACCCAAAATTTTACAAAAATGCTATGAAAACAACAAGTTATTTAATGTTTACTATGTTTTTTAAACGTTGCATAAAAAGCAGAAGAGTATGAAAGTAAAAAAAAAAAACAGAATCCAAATATATCCCATGAGAGGGGATTTCAGTGTAAACAAACAACCAAAAGGCGAAACATTTTCTTTTGTTTACTTAATACAGAACTTTTCATCATTATTTCCTTAAAAGGGACAATTGTTTCTCTGATTCGTAACAATCTAGATTTTACGGAATATATACAGGAAACGCGTTCTGTAAAAAAACCATAAACGTCACATGCATTTAGCTTTAGCTACACTGTAAAAATCTCCCCTAAAATGCGATTTAACTAGCTATAGTTTCTTTGAACATAGTTATCTTTTGATAAAAAAAAACGAGCCGTATTAAACAAAAAAGCAAATACAGCTTACACTTTGACAATTCTTGTGTCTTGAAAGTTTGAATTTTACTAACAGAAATTCATTGAAACATAAATTTGAACTTTTTAAATTCAAAGTATTTTGCCCCTTTGTATAAAAAAAAAATTTTAATCGTCTTATGACCAAGGTTTAAAATTATGAGAGGTTGTCCTAGAAATTTTCTTGAGTCTTTTTTGGTTGTACTAGAAATTGTGTTGTTCCAGTGTGACGTTCATTCGAAACCTACCACATGTGTTCAATTCAAAGTTATTTTTGAATAATTCGGATATTTTCCAATGCAACAAAAAGGTTTTAACACCAAGCTTATTTTAATTTCTCTTAATACCTTCTCTTTTTCTAGGCTATCTAAAAGATAACTTAGTGATGACTCATAATTTTTAGAAAGACATACGGTGAAGACACATGTTCGTTTAAAATCGAGGTAATACTCCCTTTTCTATTTACTATAAAGAATATTTTCATCAAACGCGTTTCCCAAAACAATTAGTTCCGACAGCTAATATTTTGGAAAATCCTGTTTTTTGTATTTTAAAGTAAAATTTTACGTGAATTTGAAATTTATTGAAATGATCTTTAACGATAGAAAAGATAGGAACTTAGATTAATGGAACACAGTTTAAAACAGAACGTAATCTGTTCTTGCAAAAATGGTTACATATACTCCATTTGAGTTTTAAAGAAAAATTTTACGCGAATTTGAAATTCATTGAAATTATCTTTAACGATAGCAAAGATAAAAACTTAGATTAAGGGAACACAGTTTAAAACAGAACGAAATCTGATCTTAAAAAAAATGGCTACATACATGACACAGCTTGAAAATCCCACATACACTCCATTTAAAAGGGCCTAAAACCCAGATTGCCCACTCTTCTTTTCATCTCCCTTCATATCCAGCAATACGGTGTTTTTTTACGTGATTTTCTTACGTTGCTTTAAATTGACTGTGTATGTTGATTCAAGCAATATTGCCCCTTTTTATTGACATAATTGGGGGCCGGGTTCAAAACGGGGTACTTACAAAACATTAACTTTGATAGAAAAAGGGTAGTTTGTTGGTTAAGTGGAAAAAGTCTGTAAAGAAAAAAATGAAATTGCACAGGAATTTGGAATTTCTCAACATGTTGTCCACGTATCAAAAAAATAAAGATAAAAAATTCTGGAATGCTGCATTTTTTTCCAAATTTATGTTTACGTTGGTTTTTTTTAATCGTAAAATGTTATTTATGTTTCCTTAATGTCTATGTAAGCACTCTGTTAATTACTTAGTATTAATTTTTGGATAATTTCGAATTCATTAAATGTTCAATTCGAATTCTTGATTAATTCGAGTAATTTTGGTGGCCCTTTCAAATTTGAATTATTCAACATTTACTTTGAGGATATCGTGGCTTTTAGTGGGTTTTGCCACCATTCTAACAACTTGCGAGTAGCAGAAGGCCTCAGAATCGATTCCTCTCCTAGGTGTATTTTTTTTACGGTGTCATTAAAACATTTTTTGTGTGTATACATTACTAGTCGATGTATTTGACACAGCTTGGCCAAATACAACCCTTGTGTTACAAACAAACTCAACCAACCAAGTTTTACTGCACGTTATTAATATACGTGTAGCTTGTTGTGCCAAATTTTATGTCTTTCCTTCATAAGTCGTCGTCTGACAAATGGTTCAATTGAGGTGTATGAAAGGCCTAAGCGCTCACCTGTCAATAAGGTTCCCCTCGAATATACATCGCTGTATTTTTTATTTATGCTACAAAGTATTTTCGCTTTGCGAGCACATAGGAAGTCTCAACCTATTCTTCGGAATTGATTGTTCACAAATAATTTTTTTACGAAGTTTTCCTAAATTGAATTTGTGTAAGATATTTGGGTTGGAAATTTATTTTCAAAAATATTCTGTCATTATATCTGTCAACTGTCAGTTTTACATAACTTTACTGATAAAACGCGTAATTTTATGCTTTATTCGTGCCTTTTTATTCCTAATAAGTAAGTGTTAAGCCTCGTTATAGTGCGTTTTTTTTTCTTATTGATACGTCGTGGTCATCTGACCATGGATCAAAATTAAGAAGTGTTGTACTCTTAACTTTCCCTTTGAGATTGAACTCTAGATGATTGGCAATAGCCCGTTGTGTTTCCCCAGTAAGACGTAAATTCAAGTACCTACCTACAAGAATATGTCCAAAGCAGAACAAAGACCATATGTTATGTTTTTACTTCACGAAAGAATCTATGATTCGACAAGAAACTGTTACACAATGAAAAGCTTATTTTCATTTCTATTGAAAAAAAAAGATCACATTTTGAATAAAAATAAACTATTATTTCTGTCTCCTGAAATCCCACATGAGAGCTGTTTTTATTTACAAAAATAAAAAGTGTCGGATTGGAGATATTCATCAAAACATGCTCTTTTCCAGAAAAAAACAAAATATGCTTTAAAACCAAAATTTCACGAAAGGTTTTTCTGCTAAAATCTCAAAAATGCACGGAAATACCCTAACAAAAGCACTTAAATCAGAAAGTTTTCATGTTCATATATATATACATTTCTGTTCACTCGAATCACTGCTTAGTCTTTCCAAAAATATATGCGGAATCATCAAAATCCCAGTCCTTCTTATAACACTTGGTATAGATTATGTTTTTATTTAAAATTTCGTACTACATTTCTTATGTTCATAAAGCATAAAAATGACCATTACTAAGAGGCCTTCCATTCCGAGATAATTCCTTCTACTGTCTTTATTTTGATCCCGAATTCAGTGACTGTGATGTATAAAATCCTTCGATGCATGTTATATCGGGTCGATGCACTTGGAACGATAGAAAAATCAAAGGTGCTTAAGATATCTCTTCACGCGAATTTCCGATAGTTTTCCTCTCCCTTGATCTCCCTACTTTGATAGGTATTAGAGAACAAATCCTTATTACCATATTAGATTGGAATCGGGGCTATATTGTAATCGAATGAAAGGCATCGCACGCTCATTCCCTGGAGCTCGGAATCCTGGTGGTGAAACGTGGAATCAATAACCACTTGTAGCTCTCGGCTTTTGTCTGTCTCTCTCCCAGGAGGGATAGCGCTTTCGAATCTTTTAAATGTGCCCCACGCATCGTTTAATTCCGAGTGCGTAACGCAAAGAGAGGCTTCATCTGTAAACTAAATGTAGATGGCACTATTGTTTTAGTGGTGGAATGTGTGCTTCCTGTAAGTATGAGTAACGAGAAATAAAATACTCGTCGTTAAATACAATAACTCTATTTTGATCGATCGTTTTTTACTTATTCCACAGTCAAATTTCGTTTTCAAAGATAACGTTATCATTCCTATACAAAGCAAATTGAAATATATTTTTTTGCTAAGTAAGTATTTGCGTCGCACTGGAACAACACAGCAATATTTATTTGGAATTGACAGTTCAAAAGTTACTTGATAATAGGCTTTATAATATTTAATTGAATTTTAAGACCAATTAGAGTGTCCACGCAGTGGATTAAAATAAACTATCACCTATTAGACTGATATAAACTTAAGTTACTAAAAGTACACCATGACGAAGTCTTTAAAGGGGGCCGGGATACAAAAAACCTTCAAAAAGTCCTTTTTATGTTTCTTTTCTCTAAAAATTTGTAAATTAATTCTCTTTCGTTTGACACCAATTTTATGATGATATCGTGAGTAGAACCGAAGATATAAACAAAAGAATGTTTTGACAGCTGTTTTTTTTTTTAAAGTTTTGAAACGAAAAATATGTCGACGTATCCGAAAAGCTGATAACAAAAGTACAGTTGCATACAAATTGTACCGTAGAAAGGCACTATTAGCCAAAATAAACCTTAATCAAAGATCTAAAGACAGTAATGGAATTTACTTACGTACCCGGAGGTTTCTAAGGTACTAAAATTTTACTTTTGTAACTGATTTTCAATAATGAAACTTTGAAGTGATTTTTCTCCATGATGAATTTTTCACACTTTTCCCAACTTTAAAATGATATAACTCAAAATCTATTCAAGATAATTGTATGCAATTTGATATGCATATTCTTCATACATATTTAAGTGATTTTTCTTTAAGAATTTTAAAAATTATTGATATGTTTCAAAATATAAATGTTTTTATAAATTATAAATTATAAAAACGCTCATTTTTAATAAAAAAATTTTTATATTTTTTTAATGCATGTATTAAAAAACTGTGAAGACAAACTTTTAAATATATTATCTGCTTTTAGAAAATGTTAATACTGTGTCTTTTCATAAGTAATTCCTCAAGTTATATCAAAAGTAAACACAGTCACTTTTTTGAAATTTTTTAAACTGTTATAAAGTTATTTTTTATATTTTCTACTTGTGAATTAAATGCTATGTCTTCTTTAAAAATTTCAAAAAAATATCTTTATTAGCAAAAAAAAATAGAAAACTGTGTCTCGGTACCCCTTAAAAAACCAAACTAGAATTTATTCAAACATAACAAATGAATTTAAGTTAAAATTAAAAGATTACAATCGACGTATGGTTACATTGAAAGAGGTAAATCTAATAACTTGATCGAAAAGATCAAGTAACCGGGTACGTGATCAAACAAGTGAGAGCGGGTATTAAAGTGGGAATTATGGTGCAACAGACATCGACCTTAAAATGAAATAGACGGAGCATGCCACCGCTGTTTCAAGTTATTCCTTCCAGTTGCTCGGTTTGAAGATGTGTCACGTGGTTGTGGGTAAAAGCATGAATTCTAAACTATTAATTGGTTAACGTAACTATCCACCGTTATTAAAACACTAGTCTGCGCTTCCATAGCCAATCGGATAAGTCGATTTGTGATTTACAATTCGGAGATCTTACGACATCGACTCCGCCCATATGATCCGTCTATTTCATTTTAAGGTCGATGGCAACAGATTGCAACCGCTTTTATAATAGTATGAAAGATCACGTGACACGATTTGCATAACCGTGACAAGATTTGCATAAAGTACGAATCAAATATGTTGCTTTAGTAAAATTCAGAAAAGAAAGGTTTTCCTAACAATATTACATCAACTGAAGAATTTTATGATTCTTTTGTTAAAATTAAACTAGAAAAATTCTGTATAAACAGAAAATATTTGGTAACATCCAACGAAAACAAATCGTTCGTTGACAGCATGTAGTGATGTCAATTTATGATTTTTGACTCGATATTAATTTTGCGTCGGTAAAATTTTAAATGACTTAAAGGGAAGAGTCCTTAAAATTTAGATACAAGTATCTCCGGAATTCCGTCCAAAGAAATTCGGAATAGTACGTTGTGTTGCTCCAGTGCAAAATAAATTCAACTATCTTATAAAGTTACCCAATCGAAACTAGAACCGCACTTTTTGGGGTCCGTTTTTTACAATGGATCATGTATTATGATTAATGTTCGGCCAATTCTGTCTACCCTGTCTACAGAATTGTTTAAAATAAATTGATTTGATCAAAATAAATTCCAGTTGAAAAATCATTAGTCATAGGAACGAACTAACAAATTCATCCTTCTTAGACTACAAAAACAAAGAGAGATAAATAAAAACACCTTTACCACTAAACGAGCCACATATTCGCACTTATTTGGCTACAGAAACACTCATTTTACAACTGTCGTTTCTCTAAACAGATTCCTTCGAATAAAAAACCTAAAAACACCTGCTTTTTCAACCACAATTAAAAGTTATCAGCGAAGAAATAATAACTTTATAGACTTATTATTTCTATTAATTTTGGAGTGGTTGAAGTCCTTTATCTATTCCCTGACTCTTAGTACAAAGGTATTCTAGAATTTTTGACTCAAAATCAAGGCAGATTCTAATGCAAATCAATCGATATTTAAAACCATCTCATGTCTACGCTCCAAAGCAGCAGGCGGAGGCTATTTCACGAATATCCAATTAATGCAATACACAAGCAGTCTCAGTCAACAGCCTGACTGGAAATTGGTAATAGTCCTCACAGGTTATTAAATAGGGATAATTAGTCGTTAGGATACTTCGTAGCGAGGAAGACTCTACGTTCACACTTCGCCATTTTTAGGAGAAATATGTTTGGATAGGAGGACATTTCGATAATTGCGAGTATCATCGCAGGGATTTCAGAACCGACGAATTAACGAACTCTTTATCCAATGCACTAGAACTTGAAGAAAGTCGTGCCACACCTCTCCAAAGGTAGTACTGTGAATTACAGTCGGAAGATCCGTAACAACTTCAAAAGATTAAATTGGGATGTATGAAAAGCTTAAGTGCTCACCTATAAATACGGTATCCATCGAATATTGATACATCGCTATATTTTTTATTTATATGGATTTTCGCTTCTCGAGCACAAAGAAAGTCTCAATCTATTTATTTGGAAGTGGTTGTTCAAAAATAATTTTTTTTTCTCGAAATTGTCCTAAATTGAAATAGTGTAATATATTTGGTTATTATTTCGTTGAGATAATTATTTAGCTATTATTGCGTTGAGATAATTATCTGGTTCTTATTGTTTCGAATTAGGAGAAATTTATTTTCAAAAATATTCTTCCAGTATCTTCCAACTGTCACTTTTACATAACTTTACTGATACAACTCGTAATTTTATCCTTAATTTGTGCCTATTTATTCCTAATAGGCAAGTGTTAAGACTCGTTATAGTGTGCCTTTTTCATATTCCTACCAAGTGCGATATATCGAGGATTTATTTTGGTACCACTTATTGTTCCTATTATTTATTTGAAAATTGGAAGCAAAATATAAAAATCCTTCTGTCACAGCTTGTTACTCTAGAATCATCTGCTATAATAGCTAATAAGACTTACCTACGACTTGAAGTGAATTCAGAACATCCACCCTCAAACAAGGACTTGAGCTCAACCAAACATCATTTATACTTTTTATAAATGTTTTTAAGCGGACTTACCCATAAGAATCCTGATTATAAATAAGGAAAATTGAACACTGCTGGATTGTAAGAAATGGTGGGAAAATTTCTGGTTTAGGTAAATCTATAAAAACTTATATTTTTAAGTTTCATCATAGTTTTGTTAAGTTCTGATTAACTTTAAATCGGTCCGTTCTGATTGTTTTTCTTACTCACCCACTTCCAGATGAACTATGCCGTTACCATGACTACTAGACGTGAACGAAACCTTTTTCATGATTCCAGTCTTGACGAAAGATAATCAAAGAAGTGAGGACTATACACTCGACATTAATAGTCTGCAAAAACGGAATTACTTCTATAACGACAGAGATTTTTAGTTCAGTGAAAAAGTCATTTATTTACGCAGCATAAAATAAGTTTATGCTTCTTGCCTGGCCCGAAGTAATGAAGGCCGCTTCTAATTGCACCCAGGACCGGATGCGAAGCGCAGGCCTGAATATGGCGTAATTACAGTAAAAAAAAAACAATGCTCATGGTATGAGGGGAACCGGATATTAAATACTCCTCCGATTTAAGCTGCACCTTAGCGATTTCTCGTGGAATTATTGAAATTGACTTTTTGCTTCAGTTCTGAAGAAAGTTCCGTATTTGTCTTTTCACGCCCGCCGCTGTGAGACTTATTGATGGAAATAAAAAAGAGGAGGAAGATATGTGAATCTATATTTGATTTATATATGTGCCGTCTGTGAAAAAAAAAAGAGTTTATTTTTATACCTTAAGTGTTTTTATTCATTGTAGGTAGGTGGTTAATTGACGTCGCACTCTCTGGACCAACACAAAGGGCTAGTGGTGGCGGTCCGGGATCAATCCCAACGTGAAAGATCCAAGGACAATGCTTCGAGCCGTGGTCAGATGACGAGAACAGCACGTGAACTGGCACCCTACTCTCCAAAGTTTCACACCAGGACAACGTGAGGACATTTGAGGCCACGACAGATTAACCAGTAATATCTCCCGCGTACTCGACGGTCTTTTGCTTGGAGAGGGTGAAGGTTATTTGAAGCTTATGGATCGTAGGCCCTTTATCTACAGGTGATAAAAATCCCTAAAACATAGCGTAGATTTTATTTAAAGACTATATTTTTTATTAAAATAGAAATAGGAACTTTTGGATATAGAACAGGGCGGGTGCCGGTGGCTATAAGAAAAGTGGAAAAAACATGGACACGAATACACATTGAAGAGGCAGTGACAGCTTGAACACAACAGTTTAAGTTGCTTAAAAACGGAGAAACCACTTTTGAGGGTTATAGACCCGCTTGGTCTTGAAGTAAATTTAATTTTAAAAATGTAATGTTAAAAACAAAGAAATTAAGAAATTCAAAATGAAAGTTAGAGAGGATGCAAGGGATTCTCCAAACTATAAGGCTCCGCCACTCTGAAGACGTATTTTATTCTCGTTGGAGCATGGACTACACGTGATGGTGTTTGCGTTTACCAAGTTTGGAACTCGTCGAGAGAAGAAGGATTAAGAAGAGCAACGAATTAGCAACCGGAGGGTTTCTAACTTGTAAACCCTCCGGTCGATAATCCGTTCCTCTTCAAACTGTGTGGTTCCAGGGGCCATTTTATTCATGGCACCCAAGAGGGAAAGTTTCCAAAGTTCTGGCGCGATCCGTCTGAATAATGCAGAGCTAATGACTGGTGATAATTCAGGGTTAATGATTGATGCTTTCAGGTATATAACAGTTCTGATAGATTTTCTCAACAATGTTAGTCAATGTCTATCACTGATCTAGCCTCTTGCAGAATGCAGACATGTTTGTTAACCCTCCTGATGCTGGTCTCGGTAATTTACCTCGTCATTAGCAAAACTTTCCAGAACTTGACGGACTTGATATCTCGTTCTCAGATAAAACAGATCAGATCTTGATCTCGTCATCATAAAAAAATTGGCAATATACTAATGCTGACGAGATATCTGGTCATTAGCAAAATTGTTCGTATCTTTATGGACGAGATATTTTGTTGAAACCACTTGGAGAGTTAGGTGTTAAATTTCCAGAGATAAAAGACGCTGTAAATTCTCAACGAGCCATTATTTCACTTATATGGAAGGAGGGTGTTTAGAGAGTGATACTGGCAAGGGTACACAGCGCTTATGATATGTTTTCAAAATTGTAAAATCTCTAAATTCAAAGTGATTTTAGGACTCGAATAACATAAACGAGCTGTAAGCATCGACTATCTAATGAAGTAGGTAGAGCATGTGGGCAAAGTAGCTACTGCAAGATCTTAGCAGTATGTCACATGGGCTTATAATTTGACATGGCCGATTGGCTTATCGAAGCACAGACTAGTGTTTTGAATCATGCTGAATAATCGCTTTAACCAATCAATAATTTGTCTCATATTAGGATTCATTTTTTTTTACACACACACGTGGCAGATTTTCAAACCAAGCAAGGGGAATAAAGAACACAAGTCTACGCACACAAGCTGCATCTATTTAATCAGAAGATCGATGACTGAAAGTGAGGGAATAAGAGACTACCAAATCTTTCTAAGATAGCTTAAAGAAGTTGGTTTTGAGTAGAGACCAGTGTTGAAGTCAAAGAGAACTAGATTCGAATCTTTCAATTTTCTATAGCAAAAAATTGATAGTTAAATAAAATCATTACAACATAATTCCCATAATTTTGAAAACAACCACCCCATCGGTCTTTTCTCTATAATTATCTGAATACGTTCACCAGAGACTTGATAACTGTTTTATTCAAGTGCATAGGGACTGGCAGAAAGTAGCTTTAAAAGAAGATCGTGCTCAATTTTCAATATTTCGCCCCTGTTAGAAAAGAATGAAACATTTTTTTTTGGTCACAGTAAATATCCGAAACATTGAACTATCCTAACCTGATAATGTATTCATGAATGAATTAGTAACTAAAATCAATATCCTGATATGCAGTGAATAACACACATACTGCCTGTCTATTAAGGGAATTCTGAACAAAGTCTTGATTGAAAGAAACGTACGAACATACTTGAAAGAAACATACGAACATACTTGAAAGAAACATACGAACATACTTGAAAGAAACATATGATTTAGAAATATGTTTGTTTTGATTTTACTTGTTGCAAGATCTTTTCTTGAAAACTTCCCTTTTACGCCTCCGAGATATGTTAAAAAGAGAAAATTAAAGCATCCACCAGTCACCCTTACAACACTAAGTTCCTGTGATAGAAATACAATATATGAATTTAGATTCATTGAAAATTAACAACTTAGAGCTAATTTTTTTATGGCATCAAAAAGGGTCTGAATGAATTCACAGTTGATCGAGGTTTTTCAGGCAGGGTTATTTTAGCACAAATATGATAGAAATCCAAAATAAATAATTCAGTGAACATTTTTGTATTTTTCTCGACTAATGCTCGTCCACTACGCGTTTCGAACGTCAGAAAAAAAAATTGACGCATCTAAAGAATAATTTTCTTTTAGCTCGAATATTCTCGACATAGATCCTTATTCCAATGCACCTGGTGTCCCGCTCTTTTCCATATCTACTCAAATCGAATATCGGAAATTCTTTTTTCTATTATGTGTATTGGGAGGGTGAATATGTAGGCATATTTCTTGTGGGATGATGGTTGTGGCATTTATTGGGTTGCCTTTACAAAACCACTTGTATCCTCCGGGCAGTTCTCCTTCAATTGATCGATGAAGAGATGTCATTTTAGAGTGAAATTGAGAACCCTCGATGCCGAATTTAGTGTTCTCTCTCCAGTGACAGGAATTCCGGGTTATAGTGCACGTAGTTAGCACCGGGTTATAACAAGTGCACGTAGTACCAGAATTTCACCGAAATTAATCCAATTTTTATAATTTTAAAACGGAGTACAATTTGGATGAGTTTAGCTTTCTCGTAATTTGGAGAAATGTATCTGCTTCGAAATTATGACAAACAAATGTCTTTTACATTGATAAATTAGAATCTGAAGTTTAAAAATCTAATCTTGCTAGCTTCTCTAGAAACTTGTTTGGGACAGGATTGTTTTTATTTCTTTTGGATCAAATTTTATAAGCCGTGGTCAATATCACACCACAACGTTTACCAAATTGACCTGGTTATGGTCTTAAATAGATTATCACCTCTTGATAAATGAGAAAATAAATCTAAAAGTGAGATTTGGTTTGATTTGTATAAAATCATATGCAGACCGTATTTGTCTACGGTAACATCATCCAATTCGCCAGATGGATCAGCTACCTTTCCCATTCCTTTATTGAGGTCTTCCTCAGAGCACAGAAAGAAGGACACAGAGAGTGTCCTTCTTTCTTCTTTCCTCCAAGGACTTTGTGCAATCCTGACATTTTCCGTACCTTAAGAACAGAAAAACTTTTGGAATTACCACGCCCACCTAAATTTTTAACTACTCCCTGTTGCATTGATGTGTACGTGGTAGCATCTAGAGCAGAAACGGTAAAGGAACCTGGATGCCATGGAACTATATACATGTAGTATGAAAAATAAACTAATTTGTTAAACATAAAGTTTAGGATAAAAATACACACACTCCATTGTCCATGATGTAATACATTTGACTAATTTAAATACGTGCTGTTTGATCTCAAGTCCCAGTTAGGTTTCAGAAAGTATATTAGAAACAGTTACAGCCTTCTAATATATTTCAGAATCTTTCATTTGGATTGGACAAATACAAGGGAGTATTATCGTTGAAGGGAATAACGATGCGGAGAGAGAAGAAAAGGTATTGGAGATGAGAAGTGGAGATACGAGATCCCTCGTTTGGTACTCAAAATTGATCCAGATAGTTTAAATATATAGCAGTTTAAATATATGCTTGCTTTGTTTACTAAGAAGTACGGTGCAGGATTAGAATCATAACCAGATTGGAGGAAGCAAACAGATTAGAGTATCATCAACGCACAGAAAAGAAAAAATTATATATATATATATATATATATATATATATATATATATATAATAATAACAACATACAATATACAAAATAACATAACACACACAAAATAACAAAAAATAACCAAACAGCCGGGGTGCATTAACCAGAAATCGAAACTCGAAACTACCCATCAGGCTCCTCCCTGATGACGCCCTGATCCACCAACATTTCTTCATTTTTTATTATTTTTTAAGACTTTTGTTACATTCTTTTAGAAATTCTTGTGTTCTTGAAATTATATATATATATATATATATAGTGTGTATCGAAATGATAGGTCCACCCGTATTTTTCAAAGTTTCGACTCTTAATTGAGAATATTAATCACTTTTTTTGTAGAAATAATTATACAATAATCGTTATAACTATTTAGGAAGCAATTTGTTAAAATTAAATAATTCATTTTTATTTTATGTAAACTTTTATTTTGAGACCGTTTCAAAAAGATAGGTCCGCCTTTATAAATCTTTGCACCAAAACGTTTATTTCCTGAAAATATGCATAAATATCATAGTTCTGACTTACTGCGGGATCATGCTGGCTGTTGTGGAGGTATTTAAACAAATTTGAACATCACGTTGTAATCAAACAAAGTGGGTCGTCGTAGCAGTCTTTCGCTGGTTGAGGAGGGAAATTTGATGCATTTAAGAAGTATAGAAAATCGAATAGAGAAACAGCTAAACTTTTAAACAGATCGCATAATGTTGTAAACAAATTTGTGTGGCCTATATGTACTTATGGCAATAAAAAATCATCTGGGCGGCCATCAAAAGTGACACCTCAACAAAGAAGGACTATCGTAAAGGAGTTAAAATCTGGAAATACGAGCTTATCCACTTTGGCGAGACAACAAAACCCTCCTATATCAAAATCTACGGTCCATTGAGTGGTAAAGAAGTTCGGCAATTTAGTTTGCTGGAAGAGGAAAGCGGTTCCGAAATTAAGAAAACTCCACACGAAGAAAGGCGATGGAAATTCGCACAGGAAGTGACGAAGAAAAGAAGACTGGCATCGCGTGTTATTCAGTAATGACAAAAAATCAACATGTATGGTCCAGATGGTTGGCAGTATTACTGGTACGATCTGCGTAACGATAGAGAGATATTCTCGAAGAGGCAAGCTGGTGGTGGTTCCGTTATGGTATGGGCCGGATTCGGTCGTGCAGGAAAAACTGATATAGCATTTGTAGACAATCGTTTGAATGCTGCAGGCTATCAACAGCTGCTTGAACAATATTTTCTTCCACAATCAGAGCACATTGTAGGCACGTTCTTCATGTTACAATAGGACAATGCTCCTTTGCATACTGCAGAGTCCACTTTTGAATGGTTTCTGGATAATGGTGCACATATTATTGATTGGCCACCTTGCAGCCCCGACCTGAATCCGGTAGAAAACATGTGGGGCATACTCGCAAGAGCAGTGTATGCAGGCGGAAGGCAGTACAACTGTACTACAGACTTGAAAAAAGATATTTCCTCCGAATGAGCAAAAATCGAGACAAACTGTTTTTAAAAACTGGTAGAAACCATGCCAAATAGGATTTATGAGCTCATTCCGAAAAACGGTGGAAAAATTTCTTATTAATTCAACACTAATTTGAGGTTTGGTTCAGTGGACCTATCTTTTTGAAACAGCTGTTTCACATATTTTTTGTTTTTCTTACAATTCCTATATTTTTTACATTATTTATGAATTATTTTTTCATTGTATGAACTAATGTAGTTTATAAAATAGTACTTTGTACACAATAAAAAATGTTTTCCCAACTTAACTTTCGTTTTTACTGGTGGACCTATCATTTCGGTACGCACTGTATATATATATATATATATATATATATATATATATATATATATATATATATATATATATATATATATATATATATATATATATATATAAACAAATCTTTACTCAAAAGTTGGAGTTGAGTTTTCGTTGAGTTTTCATAAAAAGTATATTATATGAAGAATCTGTGGGGAAAAGTCCCCATTTTAGGAACAGGCTCAGTACTGCGTTTTACTGTAATTCATACTTTTTCAGAACATTAAAAATTCTAATCTAAAGTTCATTTCCTCATGTTTATGAGAGAATCTTTCTGTATTGCTAAATGTAGATAGAAGTAGTGTTTTTGAGCTAGGACGAGCTTCTTGAGTATATTGTGTATAGGGTAACCGAAAGAAAAATCCTCTATTTTTCTGTGGTTTTAACGCATATTTCAGACCCATGTCAATAACCCACGATGACGCTTTCCCGCAACCAATAACCATTACTAGCGACAGAGCCTCATCCATCTCCATATTCAGACACTCCGACGTTAACGGTAACTGCCACGGTTATTTTTTCTTCTTTTTGGAACAGCGTACCTTTCATCTCGATACATCTCGGTATTAAATCCCCGGATCCATAACTATTGCACGGATAATAAAGCAGCCTTTTTCCCATGACCTAAACCCTTTACAAAACGAATTTGAAATGTGAACCGTGAAGCCAAATCCTTTTCTCAAATACACATTTCTCTCTTTTGGATTAAAAGGTGTTCTAAGGCCTGTCGTATATCGCATTGTGTAGTTGACATTTTTCAAAGCTCCTAATCTTTTTCTTTGGTTGGTGTGAGGTAGATTTCTAGCTGAGCAATTCCGCGCGTTCAAAGAGAATCTGTCTACAGTTGTATATTTTAATGCCGATATAAAGAAATAATTTTTTTCTAAGTCAAGAGACTGGGATCACAGACTTTTCCAAGCCAAGAGCTCTAATTTGTTCCAAGGATTGTAACCATGTATTTATTACAGCGTAATGTATATAACGGATACATTGTATCATAAAAAAATTTATTTTCTATTACTTTTATATAAAAAACTACGAAAAATTCAGTTTAAAATTTTAAACAGGAACCAGGAAAGTGCACTTGGGGTTGTAAATACTTGCATATTCTCTACTAATTTATCCATGGCACAATATTCATACCACGCGATTCTTTTCTGAAAATAAACCGGAAAAAAAAAGTGTCCAATTTTCAATTGACGTGGTTGTATCTACAACTGATATTTTAACGAACACACATGCATATTCATCAGTTTTTTTATTTTTATGTGTAAATTTGAAGTTTTTGCTTCAGAAGAAAACTTTTCTTCTATTGTTCCAGATGTGGGGAGCTTTAGTTTACTCTCAATTGAATTTCAAGTACGAGAACCAGCAACTTCAGGAACGTCAAAAAGATAGTAAGTTGTTTTAGCGCTCAAATGTAGAATGATCGAAAGGGCGTCAAAAATGTTCAACACGAATATCTCAAGAATGCCGCATTCAAGCTAAAAAAGTAGGGAATCTGTCACCCAATTTATCATTCGGAAGATGTGGTTAGTTAGTAATTAAATATGTACTGTAGGGAAACTAAATTACTCGAAAATCTCGAAAACTGATAGAAATTTTTTCTGTTATACATAAAGGATTTTTTAGATTTGTCATTAATTAATTTTTAATATGAATTTGTTGGTTAGATTGTAATTAAATTTGCTTATAATTTTACAAATGAAACGCACTGCAATAACTGCAATTCAAATTTTATTTGAATAACAAAAAATAAACGATACTTAAAACTTGATTAATAACGTCACTTAACGTTTACCTTTCCAATGATGTCACTCATCATGTCGAGGTTGGGGAAATATATTAATGACATACCAAGATGCTACTATGGTACACATGCAAATGCTATATTGAGCTTTCTCGATAAATATCACAAACGGTACAAATCAGGGTCGATTTTCGAAACAAAATATGATTCGTTGCAAATAATATCTGAGGAAATAAAGAGCCACATGCCTAGTTAACTCATCAACATCTCGATACTAATGCAAATAGTGGTGTATAAAAGCATTCGAGGCATCAAGTACTGAAACACAAAAAAAAAGTGCACGAAGAATTTAGCGGGAGTACCTTCTAAATAACACGCATCTGTAACGCAAACAAACTTTATCCACATTTAAAAAAAACTACGTTCCTTGTGTAATAATAAACGCTAAAATTAGAAGCTCTCTTTGGAATAAAGATCTGCACTCCAATAAAATGTATGAAATCTCTCACTGTGGCAGAGACACTTGCAGTTAATTATGAAATATAAACTGACAAAATTAAAAATGCGTAATATTGAAAAAAGATTTAGAAAATAATGAAAAATTGGTACTTGAATTATCATTACACTGCAGCAACACAAGGGACTATTGACAACGGTCCGGGATCATTCCTGATTGGAAGATCCAAGGACAACACCTCGTAAATTTAAACTACGGTCATATGACGAGGTCAGCACCTGAGGTGAAAGATAAGGGGAGTTCGTTAAAGATAGGGCATGTGGTCTATCTTCAACTCTTCAATTCAGAAAGAAATTTTAACTGAGACGAAACAAGATGGCCGTGATCGTTATTTTAAAAACTTTAATGAAAGAGGTAAATAAAAGTAACAAGGAAAATACATCGAACATAAAATTTGTACTGGAATAATGACTATCGATGTAATAAATTAACATTCCTAATCATGGTTAGATTAAAAATAAAACAATAAAAAAATTAATAAGAAAAAGTGCATATATGCACTAAAAATATCAAAACGGTAGAATTATTCGTTAGGCATTTTTTGCAGAGCGAAATATAGATGACACTAGTTGGTTGATTGTTTGGAATTTTTTAGCGTAAGAGCCATATATATATAGAAGCTGCACCAAAACATTTATGGCACTAGTGCTTTAGTTGTTGAGCGTACTTCCTGTGTGTATTCTGTATAGAATAACAGGTAGGTAGTTAACATCGTACTGAAGCAAGACAACGAGCTATTGGCGACGATCCGGGATCAATCCCGAAGGGAAAGATCCAAGGATAAAGCCTCGTAATTTAGAACCTCTGTCATATGACGAGAACAACACCTGAGCTGGCACCCCACTCCAAATTTCCGCACCATGCCAAGGTTGATTTTGCGAAGGCCATATTTGAGGCCACTGCATATTTAACACGAGCATCAGGTCTTTGGTTAACGTCACGAAGGTCTTTGGTTGGACCTAGTTTCGAATTAGAAACCTTCCGGTTGCTAATCCCCGAGTCTACCAATAGTCTACTTCCGCCTGTTTGTTTACAATATTTTAAGCTGTTTTCACCAGACTCAAATGTACTAGGAAATGAGTGATTAAATTTACAAGCCAATCCGAAATAGATGGACAAGCAAGCAATCATGACCTGAACCGCAACTCTGAACGAAATAGAGAACTCTAAAAAGAGCAACTGTCGAAGATTTTGGGAGTTCGGGACGAAATATCTTTTTTCAATAGACATTGACTTACCGTAATTTTATTAGCCAAAACAGGCTTTAACAGAATATTAAAATTAAAAAAAAAATGCTTTCCAAAGGATTTAAATTATTTGTCTCGATTACACTGTTTATCGTTTGTCGGTTGTTCAGAGAGTGTTTATTATTTGAGTACAAGAGATAACGAAAATGACCTTTGGACAAAATGGAAACGACTTGTATATAAATGAGGTTTTTCATGAAACTCTCGATCACTTGAACAAATATTTCTGCAGGTAGGGTAGGTATTTAATTAACGTCGATCTGTAGCAACAGAACGGGTTATTGGCGGCGATCCGTGATCAAACCAATTATTTCTGCAAAGCTGATATTCTGTTTTGCTGCTCACATCAATTGAAATTTAACATTGATTATAAGAAACAGTTACATGAAGAAGAATTTTGCTTAATCCTCTGAGCATCTGAATTTGAGTATTACTTTTACCTAGAATCACATTTAATAACTAAACTACCACAACCATTGATTTAATAACCCTAGAAATCGTTCTTTTGGTCAAGAAGAAGCTGGTTATAAGTCATCCATGGAAGATTGCACATTAACGAACGGATATATGCATATATGCCTCTCAGGGGGTTAATTCTCGATCTTTGTCTGCACAATTGTGCAGTCCAACTTGGAAACAAGACTAAAGAATTTCCACTTTTTCAATTTCAACAAACTTCAACATTCCTTTTTTCTTCGTCATTTTTTTCATCTGGTCGAGATCATGAACCCTCTCTATATTGCTCCTCGATATACACATTGAGTACATCGCTGCTTTTACTTGTTCCGCGATAAATTTTAAGTTTACAACCAGCAGCAGACGAAATCTCATTGGGCTTCATTGAAAATAAATGGAGATTTCATAGGTAATCTAATTCAAAAACTAGCTGGAATTGAATTCCTAGAAAAAGGTGTGCGTTTGTCTTGAGAATGAAGATGAGAAGATATATAAGTTAAAAATATTTTATAATGCATTTAGTATTATTTTTGAAGTTTTTACCATTAATTTCGTGTTTAAGTTGTACTTTCACACTGTAAAAACGTGTAATCTATCGTATAATTTTTGCCTTCTCAATCCTTCAAGATTTCGCCATTTTACTTGTCTCCTACAAGAGCGATATCATATATTATATGCCCATTATGTTCCCTAGGTACAATTTACTTTATCATAACTTTGATTACTCCTGAAAGCAGCACATTCTACTCATTACACGTAAAAATATTGAACTCATTACTGTGGAAAATAGTTATTCGATACGAAAAAACTCCATGGAAGAAAAAATAGATTGTAAGGAGAGAGGTTTTATGGTATATAAAATAAGAAAATATCTGAAATGAGAAGCATTTTCCACCAAAATTTTTAAATTACGTGATTTATGAAGCACGCATACGAGTTTTTGCGTCAAGAATGAAAGTATTCTAGAATCTCTACTATTATAAAAGGAAGTGTTTGTTTAACTGTTTCTTGCCGCAAAATCCTGACGATTCTATGACACTTACAGCGATTAGATTTGGCCCACAGGCAGTCCGAATTTTTTGCAATTTTTGCGTATTCTAAAATTTAATCTAGAACATTATAAAATTAATTTAATGAAGTTTAATTATTATTGGTTTCTTTGGAATGGCAACCGCATGAAGATATGACACATTTTAAATTCATTTTTCCCGTTTCCGTTTTCATTTTGCGCAGAGGAATAATTTTCCAGCAGAGGATAAAAAAAAAGTTTTAACTTGAGTTGTTAGTTCTTTTTTCTATCTAGTTGTTGATAAAGAGTAGTTAGGTAGGTATTTAATTAACTTCTCACTGGATCAACAGAACGGGCTATTGTTGATAAAGAGTAGTAGACATCCGGGTATTGAGATTCCCATTTTGGGAAAAGAAGTGTACTGGTTTTGATAACTTTCATTTTATGTCATTTAGATTCAAATTGGTCGTAGTTTTTCTAAGAATACACCAATAGGCCCAAAAGTAGACGAATCTGTTTGGAAAGTTCCTTAACCCTCAACTGTTGTGTCACAAACCGTCTCGTAACTAGAATGGAGGGGGCTCTGAGACCTCGCTCACTAAAGTGCGTATGAAGTGGATTAATATAATATATTAATGAAAGATTCTTTAGATAATTATTATTTACACATTTTAATTTTAGATAGTTCAATTCTTAACATGAAATATATTTTATATTACTATATGAGTTAAGTAGATTCTATGTCTCTTCAGCCTCAGCTTTCGGACCTAATTTTGCAGGACGTTTCAAACCTGGAAACTGTAAAACTATGTTGTGTTTTGGTGTTCTAACGGCACGATTAGGTTCCTCCCAGGCATCCCATTTGAAGTTATTTTTTCCGTAGAAATATTCTTGTGAAGACGCACTTGAAATGTCTTCCTCTTCATCTGCATAAATTTCCGAATCCGTTTCGTGTTCGATTTCAATAATATTATCTGAAATTTCACTGTCCCAGTACTCTATTCCTGACCAATTATCAACAATATCCTGCATTTCTATTTGTGTAAGATACACATGTCGTTTCGTAGTAAAATTTGTTGCCATTTTAGGCTCTCTGCCGAAATTCCCTACTCAAAGTTACACGATTTCATTCGACAAGAACGGTAACGCAAATGTCGTGAAGGGGTCTAAGAGACCAAGCGGGAAAAGCAAATAGTGTGAAATACGAAATAGTTGGGGCAGCCAAACCAGTCTTGGAATGTGGCTTCTGTTGGGCGCAGTAGGAAGTAGGGATGCGACATCGACAGCAAAACATCGATAGTTTGAAACATCGATGTTCAAAATTAAAACATCGATGTTGATAATACATCGCCCCAAAAACATCGATGCTTTTAAACATCGGTGTTTTTAAAAATTCAGTGTATTTAAACTTTTTTACCCATTTCTTAAAATTGGTTTAGCACCTAGTGATGCAACATCGACAGCAAAACATCAATGTTCAAAATTAAAACATCGATGTTTTTAAAACTCAGTGTATTTAAACTTTTCCCTCCATTTCTTAAAACTGGCTTAGCAACTAGTGATGCGACATCGGCTAAAATACATCGATGTTTTTTACAAAACATCAATGTTTTGAAAGCATCGACATCGATGTCGCATCCCTACTTTTCAGACCCTTCACTCTTGGCCACTTTGGTCTAAAAGTATGTTCAATTTGCTGATTATGAAAATTATGCTACTTGGTTATATTTTAAGGGGGTCCGGGACACAAAAATCGTCAAATTTTCGAAATTTTTATTATTATTTTAAGAAATTCTCTGTGTTTTTCTGCTTAAAATGACGTCTAAATCATGTTTCTATCTTAATTAGAACTAGAGATATAATAATTTTTGTGGTGCGTTGTTTTGAAAATCTAACACTCTTGACAGTTGTTGTCTTGGCAACAACATCTGTCCGTAAAACTTCAAATGCGTTTTTCTCCATAATACATTTTTTCAAGATTTCCTGTATTCAAATTGCTATAAGTCGAAAACTGATAAAGTTTAAGGGTTGAAATTTGGAATATATCTTTTTCAGACATTATACTTTAATTTTGATTCAGCAAATTTGAAATAAATGTTTACTTTTAAAAATATGACTTAAAAAAAAAGTACCTTAAAATTTTTCCAAAATTTTAATTCAAATATTTTTATTTTTTATTAAATTAATATTTTTTAAATTGCTGAATCAAAATTAAAGTTAATAAATTTGTGAATAATTTACTGCAAGAATTTTGAAAATTGATCAAGAATATTTTGAGCCTTAGCAATTTAAAATGACCCCTCTTTTTTTCAAAAAGTTTTAATTAAAAATTTTTTTAAAACTTTTGGAAAAATTTTGTGTTGTGATCTCGTTTATTAGTTAGATGGGTAATTAGTACAAAAAAAATTCAAAATTCTAAATTAATTAATAAAATTTTTTTTTCAATGTGTCCCGGACCCCCTTAAATTTTTATAACGGTACTTTTTTCATTTCAAAATAAAACATCGACAGGTATAAACATCGATGTTACAAAAACATCGACTCCAATACATCGATGTTAAATACATCGATGTTTTTTAAAAAACATCGATGTTTTGAAAACATCGACACCGATGGCGCATCCCTAGTAGGAAGGTACTGAATAGGACAAGGACCAATATTGCCTTTAAGGGGTGGAAACGACCCACCAAAAATGACTTGGGGTCTGTGACACCCATGACAGCAGTTAAAGGTTAACTGACCGATCATTTCAGTTTCGTATTGAAGTTATATATCTGAAAAACAAGCTTCTCGATCCCCAACAGCTTTTTCCGGCTTCGCTTGATTCATAGCTTTTGTCATACATAATTCACAGATCACCCTCGAATATGGATGAATAATTACGAATCAGACTCCCCGATTGGATTCCCTTTGTTCAAATAACACCCCTTCTTTTCCAGTTAGCCGAGATCATTTATAAATCATGAACAGAGGAGGAGAAATAATCCAATGGGACCTCCAAGTATTCCAATTTTTGAATTCTCAGTGGATATAACGACTCCTGTTCCGTGCTGCTTTAAATTATTGATGACACGCTTTGGAGTTTCATTTTCAAGAACTGTGGGGATAACAGACGTCGAAATGTTCAATTGGAATTAAATTTGTGAACAGTCATTTCTTCTTTGCGCGAGCATTGTTTTATTATAAGCTGTATGAACTATTATGAAAGTTCGTTCGATCAATAAATAGATTTGGAGTGATATGTCTGATTGAATCAAACCTATATTTACTTTAAAAGAAACAAGAGCAAAAGACACTTTAGAGGCAATGAAATAAAGGCTATAAATGAGTTAAAGGTAACTGTATCCGTTCTTCGAAAAGATACATTTTAAATTGTGTGCACAAAGGGAAAATAAAATCTAAAATGTACAAGTATTAGCCACTTAATTTTATTAGATCATTAAGTGTTCGCTTATATTCGCTTTCTAATTCCTTTAATGAAAACATATTTTTTTTTAATATTCCATATGTATTTATCCTCTTCGCTACCTGGGTCCACACACGTAAACCTCTACTCTTTCGCCTTAAAAATTATCTTTCTGATATAATTGGTAGTTAAGAACTCGGGTATATATACGTGGACGTCTAAGCTTCCGATTAACACCAATAGATGTCGACTCAACGTTTTCGTAAAAGTAAGTAAATATCATTTGTTTATAATTAATTTGAAATTCTTTAGTTAATGTGTTTTAGTGGACAATTTCTTTAAATATGTGATGAAACAGTTAATCTTATTTAAATCTGTATTTTGTGCATTTGATAGCGATTTTTATATAGGTTCATGTAAGTGGACGTGAGTACTTGGCGGTTAAAATTGGCATTGTTATCTTGTACGTTTCGTCCTTTCACAAATTTAACGAACAGTCTGTTTTGAACCGTTTACGGTATTTTATGAGATCTTTATAATTTTTAAATTAAAAGTATAACGTTTTTCTATTATCTAAAAATTTTATTTTGATTATATTGATTCTATTCTTAGGCAAAAGACTATCGAATACATGTTGGAAAGGGTTGTGTTTCGTCTGAAAATATGAACATTTTGGGCCTTGGAGGAAGTGTTGTGAAGATATTGTCAGAAATTTTATCCCCTCAACCTGGAAACATGTTGTATACGACATGTATTTCACTGGCCTGAAATGTGCTAAGTATCTCTTCGAGAAAGAAATTTTTACAGCTGGTACGATTAGGACAAACAAAATTGTAAATACCCGAAATAAATTAAAATTGGGCAAATCATTAAAAAGTGTAGAGTGGGATGAACTTGTAACTAATGATAAAAAAACTATGTATTTTAAAATGGAAAGACTATAAAAGCGTTTTATTTTTATCGTCATATTTGGGCAGTGAACCTGTGTCAAGCTGCATGAGGTGGTCAAAGGAGGAGAAAAAATTGTACCATAGCCAGCATTTGTTCATGCCTATAATATCGCAATGGGTGGAAACGATTTATGTGAACGCTATTTGGCCTATTATAGGTTTACCATGCGAATAAAGAAATGGCCAGTAAGAGTGTTTATTCATTTTGTGGATCTGGTTATTTCTATCTGCTTTCTTTCTTGTTGAAGCAGCACTCCCCATCCGTGTCACCCTTAATTTAGGATATGTCAGATTGCGCTGTGTGGCTTAGGGAGGTCCTAGAGTGGTAAAAAAGAGGGGGAACAGGCCACTGACGCTCCGCTCAAAAAATCCTCTGACCGCCTTGTTAGGCTGTCGGGACGTGAACGTGGTCGACCCAACAAGTCGGTGGACCTTGAAAACCAAGGTGATTTTTATCCTTCGGGAAGGTTAATGTTTACTTCAACCCGGTGAGTTTGGCTAATTTCATCCGTGGGTGAATTGGACATTAACCCGCATCTGCCCCCACAAACGAGCTGCATTGCGAAAGTCCGTGATTACTTCTTGGTGTTTCGGGAAGCCTTTGGGACAATTAATGTTTGCTTCACCCTAAGGCGAATTCAACACTATCTCACATCTGCCTAGTAAACGATCTGCAATGTGGGCATCTTGGGCTAGATGCTTTGCCTGATGGGTATGGTATGTACTCTATTATTAAGGAAATCAATTCAAATTCTTATCCCTCATTGACTACCGAATGCAGGTGGCACAAGCCCTCATCAAATGTGAAGGGAACATTACAAAAAACACAGGAAAACAAACATGTTCAGAGGAAGGAACTCCAAAAAAAGCAGATGAAGGTTGTCAATCAACCAATCAAAAAAGTTAGATGATAAAAATGCATCAAAGTGTAGGTTAGCTGGATGCAAATCCAAGACAAGAGTTATGTGTACAAAATGTCAAATGCAGCTTTACATCATGAAAAAAAACTGTGTCATAAAATACCACACACAATAAAAATAGTATTTAAAATTGTTTTTGTGTCTTACTTCCTTCAAATATTGCGTTACTTTAAAGTGATAGTGATATAGTATGTGTACAAAGTTTATGTTTTGTAGCAATGTGCCTATGTAAGTCAAAAAACACTTCCCAAAACAAAATATCACATGAAAAAAAATATTAAAAAAATATTTTGTGGTTCTAATCTTCTAATAATGTTATTGTACTTATAAAGGGAAAATTATTCAGCAATGTCCAAAAAAAATGCGTTCTTAAGCAATATATTAGCAATTGAAAATTATTAGGCTTTCAGCTTTGAGACCCGAGTTACACATATGTGTACATAAAAGTTTTAGCCCCCTATGATTCCAGCATCTAAAAGAAGAATTGACGTGAGAACTTTGAAGTACGTCATATTTATCAGAAAAAAAACTGATTTTTAAGCAATTTTTATATGGCTGGTAGCGAAGAGGATACACATTACCCTACAATAATGGACCGGACGCCAGCGGTTTGCATAAAATTCGACTACTTGCTTGGCGGTGTTTTTCGTGGTATGGCCTAGGACGTTTGAATGTTGTTCCTGGTAAATTGAACGACGACGCCTACATGAACATTTTGGACAATCAGATTCTTCTTACCTCTGGCAATTGTATAGAATGGACGAATGTTACTTCTAGGACAACAACGCTCCATGTCATGTTGCAGTCTCTGTCAAGCAGTGGTATCAAGATATGGATGTAAAACGTCTTCCTTGGCCTGCTCAGAGTCCAGACCTAAACCCCAATAGAACATTTTTGGGACGAGTTAGAACGACGCTTACGGACCAGGGAACCACGTTCGAAATTTACAGCTGAGCTGGCGACATTCGTGTAGCAGGGATGGACACAAATACCCATAACTATGTATGAAATCCTCGTTGAAAGCATGCCCAGAAGGGTTGCTAGAGTAAATGCAGCACGTGAGGAAAGAACCCACTATTAAAGCATCTATTCTTTCCCTTATACCATCACATCTACATGTAGGGTCCATTATTGTAAGGTAGTGTATACACTCCATAACAAAAAAATCGACGCCCAAAGAAGGAGTCGTCCGATTACGATAATAATTGGTGGATGTGAAGAACATACATAGAAAAGAAACGAATAAAATTTCAGAATAATTGAATGATTTATATTTTGGAGTTTGACAGTTACAAAGGGAGGAAGTCAATAAGGCGTTTGTCCATCTCTGACCTGGATGCAAGCTGTTACCCGGCATAGGCTGAAAAAGTTCCCGGATGATGTCCTGCGGAATTTCGTTGCAAATTGTCTCCAACTGTAGGGCTAAGCGCCTTTCAAAATTGATCGATCACTGTAGGACAACTTCTTGGTCGGTCGATTTTTTTTGTTATAGAGTGTATTTCGCTAACATACGTAGTCCAGAAATAAGCTTTATTTGTTCATTGTCAAATGACAACAACGGATTAAAAATTTAAAATCGACCACTAAAGATTCATTCACATTTTCGCCGCCTTGCTTAAATATGCTTGATTTGAACTGAAGAACTGAATATAACATTGCTAAAACTACACCCAAGAGCTCACCAGTCTAATAAAATTCTGTAGCAATATGAAAGCAATGAGAAATATAGGAGACAGAATTCAGCACAGAAAAGAAAAAAATAAAGAATTGCTTTCGAAAAAAGAATGGGATGCAATTAAAGTACTTTTAGAATCTAATATGGGATTTTCATCATGCATTCTAATGGAAATCAGAATTGACACCAGTAAAAGTATTCGAAATTCCGTTACATAATATTGGATAGTTTTTTTTTCACCTAGAGGTATGAAATCCAACTGAGGAATAGGATGCTATATACATTATAAATGTGTTGAAATCCGACTGTTTTTAACTACGAAATGTAAACAACAACACCTTTCATCAATGGTAGGTAGGCATTTTAATTAAAGTCACACTAGAGCAACACCAACGGGCTATTGATGACAGTCCAAGATCAAACCCTAAGGGAAAGATTCGAGGATAGCCCCACATAATTTAGAACCAGTCAGATAACGAGACAACACCTGAGCTAGCACCAGACTCACCAAACTTCAACACCACGTCAACGTGAGATCACGACAAATTCAGCGTGCACCAAAGCTCTTTCTACACGATGGTCTTTGGATGGATTCAAACTCGCAACCCTACTTACTAAAACGTTGCTCTTCCAATCAGGCTACCGCTACCTTTTTCATTAATGGATATAAATAATTAAGAAAATTTAGCGCAGATGCTCTGTGCGGGTGTGATAGTTTCTTAAATCCCTAGGTGTTCTCGAATATTCCCTTACTAAACACTTTACATCGCTTTTTAAGTAAATATTTTTAAAATATGTTTTATATACTCTAGTAAACTTCACTAAAATGGCATTTTTTGCAACATAAAAATTTGTGAATTACATTCTTACAAATGTAAGCCGATCGTTTCCTGAAAAGTCTAGTGGTTCAAAATTGCGAAGTGTTGACCTCGGATTTTTTCCTTCGAGATTGATCCTGGACCATGAATAATACCCCCTGGACAGCAATACCCCTTTTTGTTACTTTAGTGTTAGGTAACTACCTACCAGCTACCTTACCTGAAACGTCTAACTTGCATGTAAGTTAACGAATAAAATTAGTAGGGCAAACTATATTATCCGTCCAAATATTTAATTTTAAATTTGAAATATAGATGCTTAAAGCAAGAAATAGGAATTAAGCTAATAGAAAAAATTTGTTTCCTTTGACATCAGCCTATTGACTAGACCAGTTAAGATTAGTAACCATAACAACAACACGATTAAAACCTCATTTCATAGAATATTTATGGGAAGTGACATGATGGGTCTCGGATATTTACTTTTTTTTTTACATAAAGGGGTGCGATAATCAGAACATGTCGTGCAAAACTACGCTACTTGTAGTTCAAGCAAAATCCTACAATTCAAAACAAAAAATAATTATCTGTGACTGAAAGGTGACATAGAATGTTGAACTCAAAGAAAACTTTGTTGAACGAAGGTATTTTTATACAATTTATGGATATCATTTTACTTTTTGTAAGATTGTATAATTTGTACTTTCATCGGATAGACTCAAGACCGTGTTCTTTAGTTTTATCCTATCTTCAAATAAAAAAGTATATTGTAGATTTCTCATGATACATTTTCTAAAATATTCATAAATAAAATATATCAGCGCCATACAAGTTTTGGGGGAAATATTTATTAGATGATGGTTAATCTCAAGTTTACGTTAGCCTTGAGCTTAGCATTAGTTTGATGATTGTATGATACCCCCTTCATTCTAGTAATACTCCAAGTAAGCTGGGAAAGAGTGTCAAGACTTGGCAACTACTTCCTGTCAGTCATGGCGACCAAAAGTACTACAATTTTCAGGTTTCTGTAGCACATGGCAAAGCCATCTGCTACAGATTTAACATTACTATGGAGCTTCATCACAGTGCATTCATTGCAATGTCAAGTCACATGTGCATGCAAATGCTGAGGAATTGAATTCCCTTGCAGGCACCACGTTGTGCAGACACGAGACACGAACATATAATATCTTGCATGCTTGTTACTAACTTCCCGATTTTTAGGACTGTTTAGTAGGATAGTTTTAGATTTATTCTGGATTCTTTTATGGACACTGTTGCATTTTGTTTTGATCCAGCTAATCTTCAATAAAAATTTTCTCAGTAAATCGTTAAAAATATTTCCGAAATACAAATTTGTCTACCTTTTGGACTTATGGAGAACAAATCATTCTTTCAAAAATAATGTTTTCAAATCTGGATTAATAGGAATCAAAATTAGCATTCAAAATTATTGCATAAACAATTATTTTAAATTATATGCATTAAAATAGGAAATACATTAGTTAAAAATAGAATAAACTATTTCTCACTGTAATTATTTAGGCAGTTACAAAATTCAAATTTCTTTTAGTTAGTTCTCAACAAATTAGTTATTCACACAGATTTTCAATGGTGATAAAAATGTTTGACGATAAATTGCACTATACAAATATCCTGCAGTATATTTTGAGATGCGAAAAATGTAATAAGAAATTTTTTAAAAGCATAATGCTATTCCTTATCACCTGCGATGCAACGTGTGTATTTTAAGGTAGAAAATAACTTTATCTAAAAAACCCTCTCCAATTAAGATTTCATAGAAATAAAAAATAACATAATATGCATAAAATACAAAATCTTTACAGAAATACGAAGACAGAATCATTTTGATTCATCAAAGGAGCCAAAGAATTCAGTCAAATAATTTTTAAGTGGAAACAAATAATTTCTCAGAGAATAAAGTAGTAGTATAAATGAAAGTTTGTACAAAGAATATATTCGTGCCATTTCAACTTATTTATCCGTTTTGTGTCACTTAAAGGCAAAAATTATTTTTGAGACTCTTAATTGTTTTCGTTAGCCCTGTTTATAGAGTAGTATATTCGCAACCATAGAATTGCTAGTTCGAAAGTAGAACCAACCAAAGGCCGTCGTGTATGTGAAGGCTAATGTACATTAAATCTGCCGGACCGTTAAATCTTCTCACGTTAGCGTGGTGTGGCAGCTTAGAGAATAGAATGGCAACAGAGATGTTGAGCTCGTCATCCGACCGCGATTTAAAATTACTAGTTGTTATCTTCGGATATCTCCCTTTGGGAGTTATCCTGTATTGTCACCAATAGCACATTGTGTTGCACCAGTGACTCTTAAATTCAACTACCTACCTATATTAAATGCTTTCATTGCTTTATGAAAGATAGAAAAATAAGTTTTGTTCACTTTTAGTCCATGTCAAAACTATTCAGCCTGAGAAATGTCCAAAATATTTTTCTAATATTAGTACATGAAGAATGGACACACAACAAATAAAAAACTAGAAAGTGGATGAAAAAGAAAACACATTATTGATAAGAAGCATAGGAAGAGAAGGAAATCATGTAACGTATGCATGAAAGTGTGATGACCTACAAGAAATACATCTGCACAAATAATAAGAAACTTAATTGAAAACTTAAGAATCACTTCCTTAAAATGTTTAGTTTACCATACTTTTCTTGTGTTGCGTTCCTTATATCTTGCATATGTTTTTCTCCTAGCCTCAGAAACCTCCGAATCTTCCCCGGACATTGTAAAAGCAGACGAAAAACGAGGAAGCGTACAATGTCAGCCGATCAGTCAGCAAATCATTTATTTCATCCGCTTCCTTGCTTTGGTTTGTGGCTTATGTTGGGTAAGAATAATAATATGCACTATTAATATCTGTATTAGAGTGCTTTTCTCATAAAGACACTAAGTAACTAAATGTGTGATGACAAAATTTCAAAGACAGGTTGAAATACCAGTAAAATATCCCAAATTTATCTTGACAATTCTCATAACTGCATAAATTACTTTTTTGAGGTATAACTCAGTACTGTCGAAGTTCCTAATTTTTAATAATAAAGTTATACGATACAACATATTTAAAAATATGTTGCAAGTAAATTAAATTTAAAAGTTTGTAAGTGCCTTCTAGATTCCTTCAAAGTTTCTTTTACCAAATGTTATAAAGCTTATTATAAAGTTTTGAAATTCAATCGAATGTATACTTTAGGGACAAAAGTATTTGGACACTGCAAAAATTCGGAGTAGTATCCATCTTAGTGTAGGGTAGTTTTCCTGGTTAGGCCTCAGCCCATTGCTTTATGTACCTGGTACCATGAACGCTGACTTGAACCTCGACATTCTGAATAATTCGGCCTTGCCTGCACTATAGTAGTACTACGACGATGAGGGTTGTTTCTTCCAACAAGATCGAGCTCCATGTCATACTGCAAAACGTGTGCTGGACTGGTTTCCTGAAAATGAGTGGAATTTGCTTGACTGGCCTATTGAGAGACCCGATCTCAATCCGAGCACGTGTGCGACGAACTGAAGATACAAGTACGACACAGCCACGCTCATCTTCACAACAATCTTCTGTGCTATCCTAATGCTATTCCTGCCCAGACTTACAGAGAACTTGATGAAGTATACCTCGACGTGTTGCAGCTGTAATACAAGTAAAAGAAGGGCCTACCCGTTACTATATAGCATTAAAAAAAACACTTTTTCTGGAAAACATGCAGGATCCAAATACTTTTGTACATATAGATAGTGTATATTCAATTAAGTAATGATAATGGAAATTTTTTTTAACGTCGTACTAGAGCAACACAACGGGCTATTGACGACGGTCCGGGATCAGTCCGTTAAGGGAGAGATCCGAGAACAACACCTCGCAATTTTGAACCACGGTCAGATGACGAAGCAACGCCTGAGCTGGCACCCCACTCTCCAAACTTCCACACCAACCCAACGTGATGTATTCAATTAGGAGTAGGGAGAAATGAAAACTTCTTATAGCGTGACGAAGTGCTGACCTCGTAATCTATCCGTGGTTCAAAATTGTGAGGTATTGTCCTCTTATCTTTCCATTCGGGATTGATCCCATATAGTCGCCAGTAGTCTTCTGTCTTGCTCCAGTACGAGGTGAATTCAAATACGTTCCTACAGCGTAACTTTTGATATCACCGGTTTTTTTTCCTTTCTTTTATTCGGGGAGCCATTTAGTGATGAAAGAGTCAATAAAGTTCTATTAAGACTCCGTTTTTAGAGGAATGGTTTGAAAAAGTATAAATGCACACAGAATAGGTGTAAATATTGCTTTATTTACATGGCTAAATAAACACAAAACACAAAGTTTTCGTGATAGTTGATTAAAACGAAAAATAAATAACGTACCAAAAGAATTCATGTTGAAAGTATAACGTGTTAATTGTATTTGTATTAGGTTGCCGGTGTCATTGTATTCTTGGTGGTGGAAGTATTTCAGCATGACATGGCATATACATTCAGCCAGTCGAGGCCCGACGTTGCTCAACTGACTGTGTTGAGCTGCATAGGAGCCATTACCTTCCTCACAGGAGTCCTCGGGTACTGGGGATCCCTACATCTTGAACACAGCATGCTCTTTGGGGTAAGTGGGTAAGTGTGCCTCATGTTCATCATCAAGATGTGCCTCATGTTAGTGCCGTCAGAAATTCCGGAAAAATGTAATTCAACTGAAATTGCAATTTGAACAGATTAGGTTGAGACAAGCAGATTGGAAAAGAAAACTATCCCTCTGAACTCCATATTCTTTCCGAGGAGTGTACCTATTACATTTATAACTTTACTAATACATTTCAAACTCTGAGGGATTCGTACTCATATATTCGTTTAACATTCTGCAGTTTTTCTGAATAATTTATAATCAGTTTCACCCCCCCCCCTGGTCAATATAGCCTCTCTTAGAATTCTTTCAGGTAATATATGTGGTGTTTTAGTTAATATGTTTGTTGGGGAGTTAACAATACAACACTACTCGGAAATCTCACGATGTTACGAGAGTTAATGACCAAATTTATTGATTGAAAGAATGTTAGGAAAGATTCTATAGGTTGGGAAATCAAAAACTGTTTAGAAGCTATGTAGACAATATTTCAAATTACATGATGGAATAATGCACGAGTAACCCTCAGAGGAGACATGAAGATAATCAATATTATGTGGTGTTGTATCGCACAAAAACTGTAGCGTGAATAAGTATGATTCGTACACAAGGAGAAGACAACAAACAGCTAAGATATTTAAGATTTTGTTATTCCAAGAACATTAGGAAAAATATGCAGTATTTATATCATCACATTAACATCGTTACACTAATATATAAAAGTACGTATTCTGCCAGTCCAGAACGAGGTGAATAAGCCTCACCCACTGCTTCTGGCCTCTCTAATCGTCTCTAACGTCATCTCCAATGTGCTCTGTCGCAGTCTAAAATTAATCTAACGGTAAAAGTCAAAAACCAATCAGAGATCATCTGAACGAACACCACCTGTTCTCATGTCGCTGTAAAGCAAAAGCTGGTGCCAAACACTAACCAATCGGAACATATTCGGTATTCCGATGACACAATGGAGTTGGTTACCTGCCCTACAAGTAATCCTTTCTAAAGGTCAAGCACAACGGAGTTTCTCTCGATGTCACAATTACAAATCTCATTTCCTTTTTGTTCTCTTTTTAGTACTCCTTCCACAAGTATACTACATGTACCTGAAAAGAAGCTATTAGTAACATTTCCTCTGACAGACCAAATTATCTGACTTTCTCCTTTTGCCATTTTCATTGGAACACATTTACAACACTACGAATATATTTGTGGTGTTTTAAATGTTATTCTAATGAAACGGCCTAGCAACCACGAGTATACTCGTGGTTAGATAGGTATTCAGATATCTAATCTTTTAATGCATTCCCTATCAACAGCAAGTATACTCGTGGGCAGTAAATTTATCTGAGATAGTGAATGCGTTAAAAGTTTAAACGAAAACGCCGATTTACCCTCTTTGTCGTTACAATTGATGTACTCTGTATGTAGTGTGAGCCAACCCCAAGTAATTCCATCTTTCTTCTAAATTTATGTAAAAATGAATGCATTTTAAGGGGCTAAGCAACAACGAATATTTTTTTCTTTGTATATGATTCATTCCTGTGTCATATACTTGTATAAGGGATGCGTCGAGAAGGAATGCCAAAAAGAAACGTGTTCGCAGTTTATGGTCTGAACGAATTTCCAGGTTTTTTTTTTTTTTTTTTTTGACAAGACGCGAAACTTGGAAAAGGTTACTGAGCATTTCTCTAGCTCACGATTTCACTCGCTTGATTAATCTCTTCTTTCCTTAGAACTATTCAACTCGTCTTCCACCCACGCTTCCTTTTTTCTATATGCAATTCTTATCTTATTTTGTTCTTCCTGCTTGAACTCATTTTCTTCAGCTACTATGGATAAATGAATAACGTTGCTGTTGATTCAATACCGTAGTAGACACGACAGATATACACAGACAACTTTTTTCGTATATTAGTATATCAGAAGTAAAGGTGACGATCTCAAGGATTCTACTCAATGATTAAGAGTACGTTACCATTGCATATTCATTTTCACTACCGGTGACAGTGAAAATATGTATCTATAACTGTCAAGATATTAAAATTCTTAATAGAAGGATAGTATAAATTGTCTATTAGTTAAGAGGACTGTGTTTTACCTAAATGTATCAGTCCCTCTAAATTTACCTCCATTTGGTGTACAGGGTGGCAAGTACCGATCATACAATAACCATAACAAGTGATTCTTTGTCGGAATCCAACCCAAAAGAGTGTTGTTCAATTTTCAATTGCACATGGTTTTCCGATTATATTTATGTAGAAAGTCTTATGGCGTTTAGTACGATCAATCGAAATTTCAACTCTAAAAACGCCCAATAAACTATCTTTTGAGTGCCCCTGGGGTTGAAGAGAAGCAATCCAAATGAAATTAAAACCAATGGTTATGAAAATTTGTGCGTTAAATTATCAATTGTGGGTGCATATCGCTGGACGCTTTTTCTGTTAGGTTTTCGACAAGGAATCACGTGGTATGATTATTGCTTGATAAAGTACTACCACCCTGTACTCCAATTCAAAGAGAAATCGAACTCTGTTATTTTAAATATCCGATGGAGAAATAAATTCAACTATAAAATTTCATACGATGCATACGCGACTCAAAAACATATTCTTAGTTTGGGGTATTTAATACCTTCAGCAATAGGTTGTGGTGTCGTCGCCCTTAAATGACAGCGTGAAAACAGTATGAATCATATACAAGGGAAGACATCCAACAGCTAAGATATTTAAATTTTTACTGTTCCAAGAACATTAAGAATATACAGTATTTACATCATCACATCGACATAATTACGCCAAAGTATGTATTATGGATGTGACATCGATGTCGATGTTTCAAACCATCGATGTTTTATAAAAACATCTATGTATTGGAGTCAATGTTTTTTAACATCAATGTTTATACTTGTCGATGCTTTATTTTTAAATAAAAAAAGTACCATCATAAAAATTAAAAAAATTACCAAGTTGAATAGTTTTCATATTAAGAAAATTCAACATACTTTTAGACCTAAGTGGCGAAGGGTGAAGAATCTGGAAAGGATGAGGATAAAAAGGGGAACGGTGCCCCTAGCAACGAGACGATAGAGATGCAACGTCGATGTCGATGTTTTATAAAAAAACATCGATTTATTGGAGCCGATGTTTGCTTAACATCGATGTTTTTACATTGTCGATGTTTTGACGCTGTAGGTGTTTTATTTTTGAACCAGTACTAAACCAGTTTTAAAAAATGGAGAAGAAAAAAAAGTTTAAATACATTGATGTTTTTGGGGCGATGGATTTTTGACATCGATGTTTCAAAATTGAACATCGATGTTTTGAAACTTCGATGTTTTGATGTCGATGTCGCATCCCTAGTATGTATGTCACAGTTCACAGCGGGGTGAACCAATCTCTCTCAGCGTCTCTAACCGTGGTCTCCAACGTCTATCTCACTCAGTCTAAAAATAGCCGAACGGTAAAAGTCAAAAATCAATCAGAGATCATCTGGACAAACACCACCCGCAGAGGAAGCTCTATTTCATTTGTTCTTCTCAAGTCGTTGTAAAGCGCGTGGCGTAAGAACAACAGCTGGCGCCAAATACTAACCAATCGGAATATATTTGGCATTCCGATGGCACAATAGAGTAGGCACTTGCCTTCCTAAAGATCTAGCACAACGGAGATTCTCACAATGTCACTCGGTAGACATACTATAAACGGTTATTGTGTGTTGGTAAATTCTTCAAACCTAAAAGCATAATCTATCGTATCATGTTGTTGTTGTTGCTTATCTCCAGAGTCTGACGGAGTCAGACGAGATCCAACAGTCCGTTGACGCCAAGAAAGTCGAGAACCAGAAGGAGACTGGAGTAAATGTCCTCCCTAGAGAGGCCCATACAATCCAGGATATGTTGAGCAGAGGCTTGATGGTTTATACACCTGGGGCAGTCAGGAAAGACCTTCCTGCCTTCACAAAAGGAGAGGAACCTGGTGTGACCGCTGGCAAGTCTAGATAAAGCAGTCTTAGAAGCTCTGTCACACTCCAAGTCAAAAGTAGAGCCCGGTACTCTACCCATGTACCAATTATGGACAGGAGGAACCCGCCATTCGTGCATAATTTTAGATTTTTCATGTTGTTGTTGTTGTTTCTTATGCCTACACTGGCAGACCAGAGGAGTGCCAGGCCCGTCGAAGACGGCAAGAGGCGAAGGGGTGCGCCTTCCATGTTATTGAGCCCCATTGGGAGGAAGTCCGACTTTGCTCGACATACATGACACATCCGTTTTACAGGAAGGTCCCTTTCATACATCCATTCACTCACACATATCGTAATTTAGATCCCAATCAGAAGCCGATAACCCCCTGATCAGGTACCCCCAGAGGTATTGATTTGGTATGGGAACATGGGGGACATTGTGACCACGACCTATTTAACGTGCCCCAGTCACCATTAGTGAACACGACGGTCTTTAGCCAGGTCGAAGCGTCGATCTCGCAATCATCAGAATTGTAAGCTCCGCCGAGGACAGAACCCACAACCCTTCTGATGCGAGCCCGACGCTCTACTGACTGAGCTACCGCGGCTCGATATTTTTCATGGAGTGGAGTTCTGAGTAAGTTAGGCAAGAAGAGATAAGGACTGCTAGACTTCAGCCCTCCTTGGCCAGAGAATCTGCCTGATCATTACCATAGATGTCTACGTGGGAAGGTATCCATTGTAGGTGGACATCATGATTCTGCGAGATAGGCAAAAGCTTTTGGAGGAGAGAAGTGTTATTATCTATCGCCGACGATGGTCCAATTATGTAGAAATTGGATGCGTGCGTAATGTTTTTTTGTCGTTTCAGTTCTCGTACGTTATCTTTATGGGCTCTGTTATCGAACTCTGCTGTGGAGCTGTCATCATCTCTTTTAAGGGATCGGTGGGTATCTATTTCTTTTCCTCGATTATCGTCCCAATCTCCATTTTATTCAGTTTATTGTATAGGAATGACAAACCTGGTTGTTTTTGCATACTATAGTGTGGTTAATTATATTTTATCCTGTGATTTTCATAAATATTGAGTAATATTTCTAAAATACTTAATACAATCAATGTGAGCACTAATGAACTAAATGGTAATTTTTTCCAGATATGTTGAAACTTGTTCGTGATTTCCTAGTAAACATACAATGTGCACCAACAAAGTCACGTGTCACAATCCCATCAGCTATTAAAAATGAGTAGTGATCATGATTAGGCCTAGGCGATGTTCAAATTTTTACAACGCGATACATCGGCATTCTAACATCAGGAAATCACGATACATCGTGATGTTAACCATGCATTTTATGCATAGTAAAAGCAAAACCTTGTTCCTACATCACTATATATATGCATAAAATTTTTTTTAAGTTCTTTCTTTTCTTTGCTATATAAAATCAAGGTAGGAAAAAAATAACAAATAAGGATCTGCGCTGTACGTTTAAGAAACACGCATGATTTAAAACAAGATTTTGCATATATATATATGTGTGTGTGTGTGTGTGTTCCACGCACCATATATGATCAAGTAGATTCAAAAATTAGCTTATTTAGAAAGAGAAAAACTTCTACATAAATAGAAATAAAGGGGTAAATTAGTAATCTGATGACGGCATATATAACCTATATTTCCACAGAAGTTCACAACAAAAAGGGATGCAAACGGATTGATTGTAACATCAAGAAACAAGAGAGGGTTTTCGGAATTCAACTTAAAATGTGCGAAATCATTATTTTTTAAAATTTTTAAATTGTACTGAATTTCAATTTCACACAAGAAAATTCTGGAAACGAAAGTCATCATTAGGACACAAATGATTTTAAGAAACTGTGCCACAAGGCTCCATTCTGGGCCCAATACTTTACTTTTTCTATGTAAAAGATTTCTCCTTAAATAGAGATGATCCTTACAAGGTAATGGTAGTTTTTAGTTAACGTCGTACTAGAGCAACACAATGTGCTATTGACGACGGCCCGGATCAGTCCCTTTAGGGAATGATCCGAGGATAATACCTCGTAATTTAGAACCACGGTCAGATGACGAAGCAACACCTGAGCTGGCACCCCACTCTCCAAACTTCCACACCAACCCAACGTGAGGACTTTCGGCCACGACAGATTTAAGGTGCACCAGCCGCCTCCACACCATACGTTTACAAACATCCATGCCCGGACCCGGATTCGAACCAGGAACCTTCCAATCTAGAGGCTAACACCTTAACCACTATACCGGTTGATCGGCGATCATTACAACAGTATGACAGCGTTCTACGCAGACACTGCAATAATTAGCAAATCAAAAACCCAAACCATGTGGTTAAAAGACTCCAAAGCAAAATAGAAACTATTGAATGGTGTCGAAACTGGAAAGTAGCCTTAAATACACAAAAATTCTAACTTCTAATGATTAAGAAAAGGACACAAATTACTCAAAACCTAAGCCTTTTTAATAATGACGTACCAAAAAAAAAACCGTGCAACGGATCTTAGGAGTTATTATTGATGAAAGATTGTCCTGGACTAAACACACACAGTATACTATAGATAAAATGTATGGTATTACAGACAAATTCAGACAGTCAAAGCTTGAACTTAGAAACAAAAACTAATTTACACTGCCATCATCAGGCCTTTAGTTATTTACACAAGTCTAGCTTGGTTAACAATGACACAAAAAAACATCACAAAAATTCACATCTGCCAAAATAAAAGTTATACGAAAAATTATATAAATATTACCTAATAAATAAACAAATACACAAAGATCTTTACATATATACCATTCAAAATTATGTAACAGAAACTAACACGAACTTTTACAACAAAGCAAGAAATACACAGTGACACAGCAAACTCTTCAATACTAAATACTGACAGAAGACTGGAATATCCATTTGCCTCATTTATCTTGACAGTATACTGTACGATTAGCCTAATTTCATTGATATGACTACTTTTTATTTTATCTTATTATTTAACTTCCATTTCTGTTACATTTATATCCGTTGACCATAGACATAATATCCTATGAATATGCGATAGCTTCCTATGGAAGCTGGCACAAAGGTCATTATAAGAACCAAGATCCAAGGCCAGTTGATGGATCTTGTCAGAATGACTAGCTTTATGCTGGACTGCAACGGCGCCTACAGTTCGTCACATTCCTCATACGGGGAAGACCTAGCCGGATTTTAGGAAGTATGGCGTCATCACTTACTCCAAAGTGAATAGAACTACCTTATGTCTCTCTACTTTCGTCTGCCAGTTTATAGGATGGGTTGGGTTTGAGCTTGCAGGGATTTTGAAATGTTTACATGGGTATCCATCTTGTATATTCTACCTTTACTGTAAACAGGAAGTAGAAGGTCGTCTGGATGTTTTAACCGATGTATCCACAACTCACGAATCTCCAGTTTCTTTTATGTCATTTGCTGACATCTCGAGAGCAATAGCTGGATAATGTTGTCAAACGAAGCTTTTAAAATGCCTGTTAAGATTTTAAGATGTATTCCTGAAACTTGCTTGATAACCAGATATCTCGCTCAATTTTTACATTTATTTGACGATTTCAAGTAATTGTATAACCTTACTAAGCCTTAGAATGGATTCAATATGCAGGGTGTCTAAACTAATGCGACAAACTTCAAGAGTTGATAGAACACAACGAAACAAATACTTCTCACCATTGAATGTATGGTCGCAAGTGCAGCGGTTAGTCGCTAGACAGCGCAATTAACGCTTGTTAAAAAGCGGAGGTTTTCGCACCAAACGTCAGTCGGGCGACTGGAAATGGCTGAATATTCGAATGCGGTGAAAGCAGATACGCATTTTGTTTATGGTCAAAACGTGTGCTGAACGTGCTACAAAACGTGTGCCGGGAAATCCACTCCACTCTGATGCAGGAATCAACGTGCGAACTGAACTTGCGCGAGCTGATCTGTAGGCTGTACTTGTACACGTTGCACATGATATGGATGGGAAACCTTTTGCGTGTCTCCTAGGTGGCTGTGGTAAAACTCAACATGCCGTTCTTTGTGATACACCTGTGCGACGACCTACAATTCTAGTGGTAATTTCAGGCTCTTGATCTACCTGATGCATGATTGTTTCTGACATGGTTTGACCACTCCTTTCAGAGAGTTGTCGGTGTAAACGTGCAAAAATTTCGTGATGGAGGAATGCACCTGTTAGGAAAGCGATCACGGAAAAGGCGTTTTGCATGCCAGCCATTACCATCGGTCATACTATAAACCAAATGCTTGTCTGCTTTCACCACATTCGAATATTCAGCCATTTCCAGTCACGACTGGCGTTTGGTGCGAAAACCTCCGCTTTTATACTGTACAAACGTTTGACTGCGCTCTCTAGCGGCTAACCGCTGCACATGGGATCATACATTCTATGGTGAAAAGTGTTTAGTTCGTTGTGTTCTATCACCCCATGAAGTTTGTCAGATTAGTTTAGACTCACACCTTGTATATTGATTGAGCAAGAAGGGGAACTATTCAGAATTATCTGCTTTTTTTTATTCAGGCTATTCGTGAAAACACCCTGAAGCTTGTGAAGACTGAAGTGAAGCCCACGAGCTACATATTCCAGATTCAGTATGAGGTAAGAAAGGGATTTACAAAACACACTATTAGCTGGACTGCTAATAAGAAATTAGATTTTAGTTCAATAATTAAATCAAATTGATACAAGTGCTTTTACTTAAGGCAGGGTTAGAAAACAACTTACATTTCTTATGCGGGATCTTTAAACTATAAAATACCAGAAATTCAGTGTGGCAAAAAAAAAAAAATCGAAACGACATTTAAACAGAGCTTGATTGGAATTAAACAGTGTGTGCTATGTACATATAGAGATTTAGAAATGATCACAATAACAAATTGAGAACTTCTTATTGTTATAAAATTAGTTCTAAATTCAAAAGTATGTTCAGTTAAGTTCATCAATTAAAAGCTGCACGGCGGTAATACATACTGATATTAGATGAGGCAAGTAGTCAAATGGAATCTTTATGTTATCGTGTGACAAATTATGCCGTGCTTTCTGCAACTGTTGCTGGTTGTAGGATCTACTAGACATATTGATATGCTGTCCAAACTTCGTAATATTACTAGAAATGACAAGCTGTTGTAAGTGATATGACATCTCGCACCATTACACTAGAAATTACAGCGGTGTGCCGCTCAACAATGAACTGAGAATGACTACCCAACATCGTTGTCTGCGTTTAGAGTGGTGCCGTGCCCGAGTGTCGCGGACAGACATATAATGACAGAATAGTATCATGTTTAGAGATGAATCCCGCCTCTGCCTTCAGTCAGATGGTCATTGCCTTCGCGTGTGGTGGGGAAATGGTCAGCAATGCCATCTATTCTGTTTATTATCTAACAGCACATCATTGCAAGTCCAGCAGATCCTAAAAACTGTTATTTTGCATACATTGTTTGGGTGTTTTATGGCACAAGGTCCATACTTAACCAATCTGCTCCTAACGCAAGACAGACAACGACAGGTAAAAAACGCTGTGAAAGGAAAACAAAACAGGGATTGAGGAACCGAGTAATGGGATGAAAGAAGATAAAGACAACCAAGAAGCGTGACACCCATGTTTGCTTAAGACAGCAAATCCCATTGGGAAAAAAAAGATCACTGAAGAATCTCAAGCCCGTGAAGCCCGTACACACCTTAAAGAGATGTGCCCCTGAGGACGACTGTATAAGGACTTCATTAACTCCCTACTCCACCGTGTATCTCCATCACAAAGGGCTTTACAACTTACTAATTTATTACCTTTCTGGCGTAGTTCTACAGTAAAGGAGTCCTCTAGATTTGACATTACGATAAATTCTTTACTCCGTGTTTGTAACACATTATAAGTTTCATTCCGATTGTACATCGGTTTCTGGTATTTCAATTTTTTTTTCGGCAGAGTGTATATGTATGGTATACTAATTGCAAAAATGTAACGTTTGGCTCTATTTTCTATTTAATTGACGTACAATACCTGAAAATCTGGTTTTTCATAGAAAGTTATGGATTTAAGAAAACTCTGTATACTGATATATATGCTGACAATCATCTAACCCGGTTCCCAAACAGTGCGCTGCGGCAGGCTTACAGTGGTATCACAATATATTCCAATATTTTTAATGAAAGTCCACGTGGTTTTAGAGTTGGTCAATCGATGTGTTGATGCGATGATAGGAAGGACTTCTAACGGACAGTACAAACTACCTAAAGACAAAATTTGGAAACATGCGACTGGTTTCAGATATCAGTAGGAAATGAAATATCTTCGACTGAGTAATAAGGCTCACATAATTTTAATCCATTCTCCACGTCATATCTGTGTGAAGGTGGGTTTTAAGCGGTCGTTGTGATAAAAAGCAAGTATCGTGAGAAAAATCAACGTGTAACAGATTATGAGGATGGTTGCGTTCAGTTTGATTCCAAGATTTGAGAAGAGTGACCAATAGCTCACCCGTCTCACTCTCCCATCACAATTTGTTTATTATTTGTTTATTCAATGATATGATTGCTCAAAATATGTAATATTTTTTTACATAGATTGTCTGGGAATTTTAAAACACGTATTTCATTTACTTTTATATCGACTTAACCAACATAACTTAACAACCTGCACTCTGCAACTGTTGTATAGACTTGTTTTGACTTTGGACGTAGTAGAAAATTGACTATCAAAAGAAATAGATATTCCCAATGCCTTTTCCGACGTTTAAGCCCGTTTCGGGGGAAAATTTTGATTCACCGAAATTCGAGGTTTAACACTCGGTTGAGATATGCGCAGTACCATTAGTGAAGGAAAGCAAAGCAGATTGTCAAGGAACACAAAACGGATTGCACAGATCATTCTGTCCTAAACAGACGTATTCTAACTATTAATTCTGAAACATTAGGTTGAGATCAGTAACAAATTTATAAAAATTATTCGAGTGATGAAATAGTGTGTTTGCTAACGTTCACATCTTTCGAAATAACTAAGAATAGTTGATTCTTAAACGTGCAGTTGCGTTGGCCACATCAGCTCCAAGTTCTCTTGCGGTACCGAAAGTAACGTGTAGTATTACTGATTTCTAAACTGAATTTGATTAATCTCTGAAGTTCAGCTTCAACTTCATTTTCGTTCTCAACATTGACAGTTACCGAATTTCAGTATTTGAAGGTTAATTCAAACTAACTTTACGTTATCATCTATTACTATTTAGTCGTTGCAAACGGGGAATTCGGATTACTTGTTTTACAACTTCAAATGAATTCTTAAAAATATTTTGTTGGTTTTCGTTGATTCATTATGTATAAAAGAATTACGACATTGTATGTGTTGTTTCACTTTGAAGACGATACTAACGACCATTATAGAAATAGGATTATTTGGATTTCTGAAGGTATTGAGTGTAATTCTTTCTTCTCGCCAATAGCAATTTATGTTGCTCCAGTGTGACGTAAATTCAATAACCTACCCATCTATAATTATTTCTTGTTTAACTTAAATTTCCATAAAAATGCAATCTGGAATTAAGTACCTTTGCATAACCTCATATTTCCAAATCTTAATTAAAATGTGTAATTAAAACCATTCCCAGCATGCATTTAATTAAAATCAAAATTTAAAATGAATTCTGCCGTAAAATCATTTGGAAAGTGGGGAATATGAGTTCTGTATTAGATTCGATCGTCATAAGAAATGTAAACTTTATCACGTGGTCAAATGTTGAGACTGTTGTAGCCAATCACACGGCGAGCTTTAATCTGTATATCACTTAATTCGTGCTTTGTTAATGCGGTTCATGTATAATCCTCGGTTTTAACTCTGACCCGTAGATTTACGGCCGTATTCACAAGTCCGAGTTAACTCGAGGACCAACGATAATCCGCGAGTTATCGAAAAAACCGTATTCACAAGTCCTGATCCGTGGTTTAAACTGCCGGTTCGGTGTTACATTTTGATCCTCCGAAATCGGCGAGTTAACTCGCGAGTAAGAGTTACGCATGCGCAATACTACCTTTTCAGCGATACAAAATGAATACCACATTTCATTCTATGCTAAATTACAGTTTTCTGGCGACAATTGGATTGGACGTATCATTACGGAGCACCTGCTCCATAGCAGCTCATATCCTCATTATAATATTGCTTAAATGGAAAATTGAAAACATAATGTTATTGAAATTCAAAAGAAAAATGAAAATAAAGGTAGCTGCGTAATCTTAACAAGCATCTTAGCGAAAAGATAGATGGCGCCACGTCTGTCCTCTAAACCGGAGAGAGCGAACGGTAGAAAACGACCATGGCAGATACAAATTCGTCGTAGAATAAAAATTATTCTGTTGAATTATTACGAATGAAAGAAAATTGACAAAGCAAGTCACTTTTCACACCACCAACACACACCCATACTGACAAGTACAAAGATAATCGGATTCCATACATCTGTCAAGACATTGTGTACAATTCTTTCTTGCCAAATTTAGTTTCCATAAAAATCCAATTTGAAACTAAATACTTTTGCATTTCTTTTCTCAAACCCATATTAAACTGCTTTGTGAGTCCTATTTATTCACAATTTGGAATCAATTCTACGGCGAAGTACGTGCTTGATCAGTATGAATGCAGATTCGGGCGTCGTAATCAATGTAAACAATATCATGTGATCGTGAGGAGACGGTAGTAGCCAATCACAGCGAGCGTCTCATTTTAATCCCCGGATCACTTAACACGCCGTTTGAGAATACCGTTCTTGATAATCCTCGAGTTAACTCTTACTCGCGGATCAACTGATCCTCGAGTTAACTCGAGACTTGTGAATGTGGCCGTTAGTGATCCTCCGATATACTAGGGACTTTTGAATACCATTCGTAAGGTAGCTGTAAATCAAAAAGTTTGGGAACCACTGATCTAAGCTTTAGTTATCCTACTTCAGACAGTAAATTATATTATTAAACCTTTTGGAACAATTTCCTGAACGTTCAACTCTTTCGAAAAGATGTCAAAATATTTTGCTGATATTCAAAAATCCTTCTATATGCAAATACATGATACAAGGTACTCTATACAAGTATTATATGCATTGTTACGCATGCTTCTGTACAGTTCCATTGCTGTGGCTCAATGTCGCCCTATGACTGGTTAGAGTCAGCGTGGTGGCATGCACAGCGAAAAGACAACACGTCGTTGGTGGTGCCCAACAGCTGTTGCATCCACGAGCCCAAGGACATGCAGTACAAGATATGCAACAAAGGACAGCCTCCTTACACAAGCCTAGATTATCCTGACCTCGTACAAAGCAAGGTATAAAATTTTATTTGAAGTAGTTGCGTTTGATCTACTTATGTTTGCGAAGAACTTGTTAATATGTCTAGAAATACTTTTTCTTATAAAGTCTTAACATGTACTACAAAGAGTCATTTTTAACTTATATCCTTTACTGTTATTTGAGTCAATTAATGAAACTATTATTTATCTAAACATTTTGAATTTTAATTAATTTTTTAACTGTGAGTAATTATTTTTAGAATGTAATCAATCTGATAACAAAAATTGTTCACAAATAATGTATTGATTTTACTAGTATTCTTAAGCAGCTTTTAAATAAAATCTCTATTTAACGAAATCTTTTTTTCGTATATTCTTCCATTTCCGTTACAGGGTGGTAAGAATTGTCCACACACTAATTATAGCGTGTAATTCATTCACGAAAAGCAACTCGAAGAAGTGCCCGTTTTTCTATTAGACATGGCCCTCCTGAGATATTCATGTCTAAAGTTTTATTACATCACTTCCGATCATCCAAACCTTCAGAGCTGAAGGCATAAAACAAACTATCCCTTTGCGTTACTAGGACTTCTGGTACCTTAGAATCAACCGTGACGAAAATAAATCCCCAGCTGTATAAGCAAAATCCGTGCTTTAAATTATCAGTTGCAGCTACACACCTTCGGCATGTCATGTCCAATCGACAAAAAGACATTCCATCAGGCCTGCTTTTCGACAAGGAATCTCGTGCTGTGATTATTGTGCGATCGATATTGACCACCCTATATACCAAGCCGTAACCACTTTTAGAAGTTGAGACACCACCACTCCTGAAAGATTCACTCTGAGAGAATCACCAGATATCAGAGTAGTGTATAATTACTTTTACCCTACATCACACCCCCCATCATTACATAATAACAACTTCAATTGGTTGAAAGAATCCTAGTGAAGATTCTATCGGTCAAAATTGGTTAGATGTCATTCAGGAAGACTAATTTTCGGAACAGATATATGTGTGAACTCCTCAGAGAGTTAATAAGCATGTTCAGGAAATGATTTTCCATTTCATTCCACAGGGGTGCCGGAAGCTGCTGATGACAAGAAGAGACGCCCTGATGAATATGTGCGGATTCGTCTTTTGTATATTTGGGGTCTTCAAGCTAGTCGCCTTTTTTGCCATTCACTACCTCGTCAATATCATTCTCTCACTGCAGAGAGAAGTACGACAAACCAGCACTACTCTTCAATCTAGCTTAAATACAAACTAAAATTAAATAAAAACCCGGACTCCCTTAAAGTAATTTTCCTTCCCGTCTAGATTGATATTTCTTGAGACTTCCCAGACTGCGAACGTGGGATTGTGTCACATACAACTTTTTGTAGTGAAACTAAATGTGAGCAGAAACATTGTTTTCGGAAATATGCCACAGATTTACTAGAGGCTTCTCTATGTTTTATGAAATATAATAAACTATTCTTTCTTATTAGTATGAAGATTTTATTTTTAAAACAAGAAATACTTGAGGGCAACTTAACTTGATTATGAGAGGGCTTTCGGATACAAACAATCCACCAGAAGACATGGATTTAACTTCATGTTACTTAGTTCGAAATAAGTTACAAGAAACACGTTCTTCCATACACTAGCACCAACTGCATTTACGGCCGTATTCACAAGTCCGAGTTAACTCGAGGATCAACGATAATCCGCGAGTTATCGAAAAAACCGTATTCACAAGTCCTGATCCATGGTTTAAACTGCCGTTTCTGTGTTACATTTTGATCCTCCGAAATCGGCGAGTTAACTCGCGAGTTACATTTAACGCATGCGCAGTACCATCTTTTGGGAAAAACAAAATGGAGGACACATTTCATTCTATGCTCAATTACAGTATTCTTTCGACGACTGGACTGGATCTGTCATTACGGAGCACCTTCTAAATAGCAGCTCATCTCAGCTTCATAATATTGCTTAAATGGAAAAATTTAAACATATTTTTATTGAAATTCAAAAGAAAAATGAAAATAAAGGTAGCTGCGTAAATCTTAAACAAGCAGCTTAGCGAAAAGATAGATGGCGCCACCTCTGTCCACTAAGCCGGAGAGAGCGAACGGTAGAAAACGACCATGGCAGATACAAAAATTCGTCGTAGAATAAAAATTATTCTGTTGGTTTATTACGAATGAAAGAAAATTGACAGTGCAAGTTACTTTTCACGACACCAACACACACCCATACTGACAAGTACAAAGATAATCAGATTACATACATCTGTCAAGACTTTTTTTCTTGCCAAATTTAGGTTTCCATAAAAATCCAATTTGAAATTAAATACCTTTGCATTTCTTTTCCCAAACCCATATTAAAATGCTGTGCGAGTCCTATTTATTCACAATTTGGAATCAATTCTACGGCGAAGTACGTGCTTTATCAGTATGAATGCAAATTCGGGCGTCGTAACCAATATCATGTGATCGTGAGGAGCCAATCACAGCGAGCGTCTCATTTTAATCCCCGGATCACTTTACACGCTGTTTGAGAATACCGTTTTTGATAATCCTCGAGTTAACTCTTACTCGCGGATCAACTTATTCTCGAGTTAACTCGAGACTTGTGAATATGGCCGTTAGCGTTACAGAAAAAGCCATTCAAACAAAATGTCTTACATAGAAGTAAAAAGTCTCGAAGGGCATAATAAAGGGAGGAGGCTGCTTTTTTTGATTCATCTACTACTTACTTCACGCTTAAGAGCACAGCAAGAGAGAGAGGGAGAGTGGGTATCTGAGTTGACGCATTTCACGTAATTTTCAAATGAATGCTAAATTTTGATTCTAATTTTGTGCGAACGCATCAGAAAAGTGTGTGGAATAATCCAATTAAAAACTCTTCATTTAATTAAAATAGAGGAAATATTTAGAGACTGAAAGTAGTTAAGACAAAAAAAAACGTTTGAAAATTTTATAATTATGGCATAAATATCTTCTGTTCAACAAATTTTAATTCTTTAGTTAATTTTTCTCCCTTTGAGCTTATTATTCTTTGGAACTTTATTGTTATAACTCATTATTTATTTATGTGCTTCACACACTATTCACTACAGGCAACTGCAGCTCCAGTCTGCCAGTTTGAACGAACGGTACTTTTAACCATTCGACCCGAGAGTTAGATCTACTTGAGATACTAAAGATTTTTCTCCCTTCTTTCGGTTTCAACTTAATGATAATAAGAGAAAACGGGCTTCTTCTCTCCTTAAGAGGGTGTTGTATGTGCGGGAAATTTAGTCGTTGAAAGCATGGCGTGATTTTAAGTAAAATAAAGTAAAATAAAATAAAATTAAAAGAGTTTTAATTTAGTTTTTAAATGTATATATTTCAAACTTTCAAGTTATATCAAAAATTTTATTCAAAATTCATTCATTCTGAAAGCAATTTGTTGTTACTCACAAAATACATTTTTAGCCGGAAGGATCTACTGTGTTGCACAAATACATATAATATCTCTCTCTTTCTCTCTCTCTCTCTCTCTCTCACACACACACACACACTTTAAGTAGACCTCAAGTATAGACTATATACCATCCTGCTTATTGCTTGTTAACAATCGGTGATCCAGAGTCATGGTTTATGGCATTTCATCTCGCCGCTACTTTTGGTTCGAGTGCTTGTATTTTCCTTCGGTGATCTGTCTATTTCCATCGAGTTCATGAGTAAACATTAAAGTGGTATAAACATTGAATAAGCCAAGTAAAAGTCAATGTACAGTGGCAGGAAAACAGAACCACCCTTTTATTTCGAGCACTATTCATAATAGAGAAAATTCAAAGGTATCATTCAATAGGGAATAACGTCTTTTACAAATTCATGCGCAAAAACATTGAATAAGGGGCTTTGTAAGGGGCTTTCTTGTTTTTATGTTTTTAATCACATGATTCCACATCATCCAATTAGTCTTTTCATGACAGACATGAAATTGATATCGTTATAGCCGGAGATATTCATTTTTAAAACCGTTATCAATTTAGGGGATCATCTCCACATTGAAAGTCGATTTTCCTAGATCCAGATAATTTGTAGTTGATCACAAACTGTTAATTTGTTACTTGAAAACAAGATGATTACAAAAAACCTTAATCCTCCTGGTGATTGTCTAGACAAACTATCTCGCCATTAGCAAAGTTGACCAGATATTGATGGACGTGAAATTTGTAAAAAGAATGATAATCAATATTTACAGCTTAATTTCGCCGTCTACTTCAATTTTTAACACAGTTACTGATAACAGTTAACCTTATTCAGTAACTATTGAATAGCTTTTCATAACAACAGTTAATAACTTATATCGCAAATTAGCAATAGCCGTTAAGACTGTTATTGTAAAAAAAATGTTGTCCATCTCTACAATTAAATTGATCATAATTCAAATGTACTAAGCATGACAGGAAAATGATAATATCCGTTAAATTACAAAATATTTCCAAGCATTTTTTAAAAAATTTCACATTTCTCAGGTTTGTCATAATTTTTCTCACTTTTTGACTCCTCCTTAAAATTACAGTAGTGACGAAAATGAAAGTGCAGAGCAAAAACTTTCCAGAGAAAAGAAATGAAAATTTTTATGGTAATATTAAGTCTTTCTGAAACGAGATTTCTCTCAAACTATATCAAGGTTCATATTCATAGTTTTTAAAAATATTGGTTTAATAATTAATACTACAAGCAAAAACTTTTTAAAAATTAAATCGTTGTGTATATTTCGTTTGGGTACCTTCATAGCAACATGCAACGAAATATCGGTACTATAGGAATATTATTTAATAAAAGTCTCGGAAACTGATTAACCATTAGGAACTTCAAACTTTCTGTAGTCATGAATGACATGAAACTTGGTATTCAAAGTTAAATTATGATATAAATTCGAAATTTTGTGTCACTATAGGGTTGCTCTTAGAAATTATGAAGTTGGTGCTAAATTTCATATCAAAACGTCTCCTTATGCAAATTATATGCATACGAATTTTTTGAAGATGTTCCATCTTTGCCATCTTTGAATTTGCTCTACTGTTAAAATTGTTTGAATGAAGATGGAGGTTCCACTATATCTTAGTTGAAAACGTAAGGCATAAAATAAAGAAAAATATCTGCATAAGTAAGTTGAATGACAACAAAAATCTGATACACTCTGATTAGGTACAGCTACACTCTACGTTTATGAGAGATGGCAACGGCTTGGCTATTTTTTTTGGCGCACATCTATAGTAGCAAGTTACGATAAATTAAGGCAACCCATCTTTCATTACGTTTGTTGCAGTTTTCATGGCAACCTCGGCAAACGGAAACTTTCAATTTTCATTTTGAATATTCTAGAAAGTTCTTCCAAAATCCGTTCAAGTCGTTTGATTTCATTGATTCGTTTGAAATTTATTCTTTCCTCCCATTGGTTTTTTTGTTTTTAAAATATCATTTGATTGCATTGGTCCTTGGTCCTTTTAAATCGTTTTCTGTGATACCATTGGTCCATTTATTTGTATTTTGACAGTTTCGGAATTTTCATTTTGAAAAAAAAAATTTTTTCACGACAAAGTTAAGAGGTTTTTTTTTTTTATTATTATTTTTTATTATTATTATTATTATTTTTTGACCACTTTTGTTTTTATTACTTTTTACGAGAGAATTCTGACGTTATCAGGCAGGTATTATTTCTTGCTTTTTTTATTTTGCAAATCTTTTTCTTTTTCAACATGCTCACTGTATTTAGTGTAATTGATAAGTTTCAGAGTATTCTTGCCATTCGTAGTTTAGTTTCTCTGTTGGTTTACAAATGTGTTTTGATATGTGCTTAAGCTTACTACTTTTTGTGAAAGTTTTTTTTAAATATACTTTTTAAAACGTTCTGAAAAGTGCTTAAAAAGTGTGTTGTGAAAAGAAAAACAAAATTGTGACAGAAAAAGAGTTAGGAAATAATTCTTTCCTTGACGACTTTAGAAGAGCGCCGAAAAAAATCGCCCAGGCCTTTGCCATCGCTCATAAACGTAGAGTGTAGCTGTTTCCTCTGATTATAATGACGCTTCACAAAGCGTTTGATACTTTTTTCAAAAATCTGAATCTGTGATTGTGATTATGTGGATTTTTTTTTATGTGCATATATTTTGTGAGACTATTGTGTTCTTGGACGCCTTGTGCGTATTATATGCATGGAAGTAGGAAAGATATTGGAAGTGCCTTTACTTTGAACTGTTGAAGCCAAAACCAAAACCGCGCCGCCATCTTGGTGCTTTAAAAACATTGTGCGCGTGCATGTTAATCAACGTGGTTATACCGTTTTTGAACTTCAATTGTTTTTTATTGACGATTTTAACCAAATAATTAACACCATTTTCTTAGTTTTGATTTGAATATGACGTCTTGTGTCGCCTACGGGAGTACAAACTGAAAGACAAAAAAGATCCGTGGAATATCGTTTCATAGGTAAGTTTAATTTTATGTATCTTTAGGCTGTTAGCTTTTTGACCTGTAACTTTTAAGTGTCCAAGCAGCATTATATTCAAAGGTACAGCTACACTCTACGTTTATGAGTGATGGCAACGACTTGGCGATATTTTTTGGCGAACTTCTAAAGTCGCCAAGGAAATAATTATTTCCTAACTCTTTTATTGTCAAAACTTTTTTTCTTTTTACAACACACTTTTTAAACATTTTCAGAACGTTTTGAAAAGAATATTTAAAAAAAACTTTCACAAAAAGTAGTAAACTTAAGCACATATCAAAACACGTTTGTGAACCAGCAGAGAAACTAAGCTACGAATGTTGGATAAAGAATACACTGAAATTTATCAATTACACTAAATACAGTAGGCAAGTTGAAAAATAAAACGATTTTTAAAAGAAAAAAAGCAAGAAATAATACAACCTGATACATCAGAACGGTTCCGAGAAAAAAAAATTACGAAACAAGAATATTCCACAAATGCAAAAAACAATACATGTCAGAACTCTGCCGTGAAAAAAAAATTATTATGAAATAAAAATTCCACAACTGTAGAAATACAAATAAATGAACCAATGGTATCAAAGAAAAAAAATTTTAAACGACCAATGCAATCAAAGGATATTTTAAAATCAAAATAACCAATGGGAGGAAAGAAAACATTTCAAACGAATCAATGAAATCAAACGGGTACAGCTACACTCTACGTTTATGAGTGATGGCAACGGTTTGGCGATTTTTTTTTGGCGCACTTCTAGTAGCGAGTTACGATAACTTAAGGCAACCCATCTTTCGTTACTGATGTTGTAATTTTCATGGCAACCTCGGCAAACGGAAATTTTTATTTTGAATATTCTAGAAAGTTCTTCCAAAATTCATTAAAGTCGTTTGATTTCATTGATTCGTTTGAAATTTTTTCTTTCCTCCCATTGGCTATTTTGTTTTGAAAATATCCTTTGATTGCATTGGTTCTTTTAAATCGTTTTCTGTGATACAATTGGTCCATTTATTTGTATTTTGACAGTTGTGGAATTTTTATTTTACTACAATAATTTTTACGATAGGATTAAAAGTTTTGTTTTTTTGACCACTTTCGTTTTCATTATTTTTTTACGGAAGAATTCTGACGTTATCAGGTTGTATTATTTCTTGCTTTTTTTTTCTTTTGTAAATCTTTTTCTTTTCAACATGCTCAATGTATTCAGTGTAATTCATGTTTCAAGGTATTCTTACTCAACATTCGTAGTTTAGTTTCTCTGCTGGTTCACAAATGTGTTTTGATATGTGCTTAAGCTTACTACTTTTAGTGAAAGCTTTTTTAAAAATATACTTTTTAAAACGTTCTGAATTGTGTTTAAAAAGTGTGTTGTATAATGAAAACAATTTGTGTCAGAAAAAAAGTTAGGAAATAATTCTTTCCTTGGCAACTTTAGAAGTTCGCCAAAAAAATCGCAAATGCCGTTGCCATCGATCATAAACGTAGAGTGTAGCTGTTCCATCAAACGACTTGAATGAATTTTGGAAGAACTTTCTAGAATATTCAAAATGAAAATTGAAAGTTTCCGTTTGCCGAGCTTGCCATGAAAACCATAACAACCGAAACGAAAGATGGGTTGCCTTAATTTATCGTAACTCGCTACTAGAAGTGCGCCAAAAAAATCTCCAAGTCGTTGCCATCACTCATAAACGTAGAGTGTAGCTGTACCTATTCAAAATTAGACGTATTTATAAACATTTAAAGAATTATTTTGAAAAGTTGACTGATTTATCCAAAGAGATTATTAATTTTATTTATTAATTAACAGAATTGTACGATTTTGATTTTTTAATCTACCAGTTGTAATAAGAGTTAGAAGCTGCTTTTTAGGAAAGTTTAACTTTTATTGAATGAAAAAGTAATAGTCAAATAAACAGTAGCGGTATTTTTAGTTCATGGGTGAAAATATTACCTCATGTTACATGATTTAGAATGAAACAGCTTTAGCTAACAGTTATAAAATTCAAATTATAAACCTTACATTTTGTTTTCTAAAACTCATTTTTTTGTTAGTTAAGTTCTTTTGCGTTGAGCTTGAATGCTATTAAAACCTTGGAATGTGAGCAACTTGTGAATGAGTTTTTTAGAAGGCAAGCAAATGCTTAAAACATTGTAGCTGTATGAAGTTTTTCAAAACACCCATCTCTTGAGCCAATGGTTAAGATTATGAGCTCATACAACTTATGCTTGCGGTCATAGGTTTTACTGTATTTGCATATATTTTATTAGAATTTTAGAAAGAATTTATTTTAAAAAAGATTAGAAATTTTTTATTTGGTGGAGTGGTCGTTCACGGTAAGACGTTTGTCGCCAACTATTTTTGTCGCCAAATCAAGAAGGCGGCCGAATTCCGTAACAGCAGATAGGGTTGCCATAACAAAAACGGCAGATGTGAAGAAAATCCGCAAAAGGTGAAGGTTACCATATTTAGCGACAAATCGCCTTCTTACCGTGAACGACCACTCCATTTTAACAGCGCATCCGATTTTAACAGCGCATGCACGGCCGCCATCTTGATGCCTTAAAACCATGGAAATATCGGCTTCAGTTAAACCGGTAGCGAAGCATTGTTATGGCGCTTCCTTATCTTTCCTACTTCCATGATTATATGTCGTATGTTAGGTTGAAATTTAAAAATAAAGGTTAACAAACTCAGATTCCGCATATTTCATCCCAATTGAAACTTATTTCAAATAATTATCACAGGACAGTATCTCCCACACATTCCAATTTAGGTGCAAAGTCATTGCTTTCGACTCATCCTTCGAGAAATTCAAGTGAAATATGCTTTCAAATCCTTTCCATCCAATCTCGAGCACTTAGATGCCAGAGGACATCATCAATTCGTTTAATCAGCTGTCTCTTTTTACTCCAATTCGGTGGATTAGCTTATGGTCTTATTATGAGATATATTAAGAGTACGTGTCGTAAAAAGGGGTCATTTTTAGAGGAAACAAACGGATCTGGATATCCACTTTTCACGCTCAGAAAAATAATGGATTTACTTTAAAATGTTGCCAAGTGACGTCACTTCCGAAATGCGTACAGGAAACACATTTCACCACAAAAATAGAAGAGCCGTCCACATTTCGCTTTACAGAAAAAGCATCTCACATTTGATTTTAAAAGCAATGAACAGAGAGGGTTTTAAAGGAAGTTGGTTACATTTTAAACAAAACAACTTAAGAGAACTATGACTACAAGAGAACGAACCACTCATACTTTAATCAACATAATTATACATTTGTCAGATTGGCAACCCAGGCGATACTAAAATGTAATTCAAATTTCTGGTTTCAAAACAAAAGCTCATTAGGAAGCAAATGAATAACTATGTGTTAAGTAATGAAGAATTCGTTGGAGTATAGCCCTGTTTTTTCCAATAATGCTTCATAGACATAGTTTTGATTGTACGTTTCCGTCTCCTACAAGTCTGCAATTGATAATGTATTTTTGAATTCGAATTTGATAATTTTGGCCATATAATTAAAAATTAGGTCTTATACAAGGTTTTTAACATATGAACATGGAAGTAAAAAATAGTGTTTAATTTAAGTAAACAAAAATCAGGGAAGCTTATATTAGAATTGCGTCGTTTTGAAAAAAAGTTCAGAGTGAAATCAAATAATATGGTACTACTAATCTCATAAATTACGCTATAAAATTGTTTAAACATTGCCCAAACGGTTTTCGATAATAATATATAATAAAAATAAATAAAGGTATAAAAAAAAGCATGAACATGAATTGAATATGGCATTAACAAATACGTATTCTTAATAATTAAATTGAAATGAAAAATACAAGCATTTTAAAATATTTTGTGCAGTTTATTTTTGATGTCTGTTGCACGTTTTGAAACATTTAATTACAGTTTCATTTAATTATAATCCCTCTGTTTCAGCAGTGGCCGGAAATTTTCTGTTATGGTCGAGTAAAAGGAAAAAGAGATTAACCGTATCTCTTTCCACCGTCCACTTACTTTTGTGGGTATGATACTTCCTTTTTTTTTTTAAATCTTCATAGAACACTAGTTCATCAAATCCGGTGTGTGTGCACTGTTTATTATAAAGTTCTATTGTGAAACTACATAATGTATAATGCGGCTCCGATTAGAAGGCTGGTGACCTTGAAGTAGTTGATTTGTACAAAGACGTTGAGGATCGCCAAGGATGGGAGTGTATGGTGATCTCATTGATGATCATTTGTTTTGCCAGCTCATTATCACTGTTATAGCTTCCAGCAACACCGACCGTACACTCAGTCTAAATCCTACAGAATCCATTCTAAAGAACTCAATCGCGGAAATGGTTTGTTTACGTTTCTGTCTCCTAATTGAATAAATAGACGCGGTAAAAACATGCAACTCAAGTACCAACTCGGGGCAGCCAAACTATCTGTATATATTACGTATTTCAAGCGTACCTAATTCAATAGAGCGCTTCGTAATTGTTCTGAATTATATTTCGAGCTTTTCTTATTGAATGTTGTAGTTTAACCCTATCACTAACATCGTGAATAATACAAAATCGCATACAAAAATTATCAAACTTACTTAAAAAAATTTTATTATAATTATTAATCATTAAAAATCAAAGGCAACATCGAATTGGATGAAATAATTAGCTTTCATAATTTTAAAATGTATTGATATTGAGTAATATTGTTTTTAGGATTCAAATAGATACAGACTCGTTTTTAATGGAACCGTTATAGCTTATTAATATAAGTTAATCCTCAATCCAGCACTATGCTGAAACTTTGAGCTTTAAGAAAAAATGTTTTATGGGTGAAGAGACCTAACCCCATACATGAATATATTTTTCAAGCAACACAAATTTAATGCTTTTAGTTTTTATAAGGAGTTTTTATAAGTTGGTTTATATAAGTTTAGTTTTTATAAGTTGGTACACAGCGTCCCGAAATATAGCACTCTATCCTTTTTACAAATGAAAGATGAGGAGTAACAAAATAATTTAACTATAGCCTATCTCCCATGTGTAAGTAACAAATGAAATTGCTCCAACATCAGAATATTGTGCTCACATACACACATTAACGCAATGTTAGCAACAAACTGATATAATCAATATAAAATCAACTTCTACTACATTTGAAAGAGCCGGTGTTGTCTCCAAATTTAAATAAGCTTGGTTGAGCTATAGAGCTGCATAATATAGCTAAATCAATGCGGAAAAGCTCGAACTTTTTTAGTCAGTCGGGTTGAGTAGCAGAAATTATTGAATAGCATGTTTACAATGTGAAAATAGAAATCAGAGCAGAAAAGAAAATGCAAGCAAACATAAAAATTATGTATAAACGCAAAAATATATTGAATCTCCTTCGAAGAAGTGAATGGGATGTAATTGAAGCTGACGTCCTGAAGCTAATTATGGGAACAAGACAGGGGTGCAATTCTTGCGTGTGTGTCATGCACTATATTGAAAGTAAAAGTCATCAATATACGAAGAACACATAAAAAATGCTGTTTTTTCATTGTGTTTTATCAATCTTATTTCATTAGTATGAGATGTGCATATCGTAACTTAGATTTATAAAAATAGATTTAAATAAGGCGAGAAATGTGAGTAATGACACTCTGCCAACAATAGATGTAAGAAAACTAAGAATATTTAGCGCAATTGCCCTGAGCAGGTCTCCTAGATATAGATAATACATGTCGGACAAAAATTTGGTGCACAGCTCGTACTTGAATTATTATTGGAATTCTTAAGTAAGTATCATTAACTAGATCCATCAGTGGTTTTGTTCCTAAAGGAAATAGAAAAGTGGAGTGAACAATGATAACTTTTTTATGTGCCATGGATTATGTGACCTAAACTAGCAGTTACGTGATCCTTAGACTACGTTCGTCTGCCGGGTGGAACCGAACATTAATCATCTGATTGTTCCACAGAGCCGGAGATCGATCCATCATCTGATTGGTGAACGCCCATCCATTGATTCATCATCTGATTGGTCCACATATACTTTGGCAATTTCATCCCTCTTGTCACCACTCTAGAAATGCTCATTCATATACCTACCCTGTCATTATATCGCGAAGCGAGACGATAAGATGCCAAATCGACCAACCAAGTCAATTTTTTACATAGTAGTCCTGTGATTATCAGTTAACATATTGGTCATACTTTTTGAGGCTCCTCTTAATAGTAATGCTCAGTTTACTTATAATATTTCCGGTCTATGGTAATGTTGATTATTTGTGCTAAGCCAGTTTATATTTAAACGGTTATCAGTATCATATATATATATATATATATATATATATATATATATACGTGTTTACGTCTGGGCAGATGAGCGGAGTGGCTATTCTAGGCACGGCAGTCTATGCATACCAGGAATTAGCGATTCCCGACAAACTCGTCAAAGAGTCCGTCTTTAGTTCAGTAGCCCACCTAATGATAGCCTGCGGAGCGGCCCACGTGCTGTTTGCTACAATGGTAGGATGCCTCGCCTTCCACGAGAGGAAGGCCTCACTCTGCTTGGTGAGTGTATATCCATGCAATGTATTGGTACAAGTAAATGAAATGTATAATCACAAAACTTATTATTATTATTTTTTTAATGTACGGAGTGTTCGTAAACTGTAGAAAAAAAATTGAAAGGCTGGTATTACCCATAAAGACGACCAATATTTACAATGGAACCTATGGTCGCAACCCACTCATAATGTCAGAAATGCATGAAGTAAACTATCCACTTAGAAGTTTCAACATTGAAAAAGAGACATATCGAAATCATAAGTTGAACAATCTCGTGCAGATCAGCGAAAGACTCAAATGAGATGCTCAAAGTGACGTCCAAGGGTTTTGTTGCACAGTTCACTAAGGTAAAAGAAAGATTGGCATACCCTCTCGTAGATTCCTGGTGTCGTATTGATCTTGTCTGTTGCAACAAGAATTCTTGCTACGAGATCTCCCTCAGAGTGTACAGGTGGGTCACATGAAATCATTGATGGTCGGGTGCATCAATGAGTTCATTTGACCCCACAAGAAGAAGTCCAGTCGATTTAGATCCGGACAGTGTGAATGGCACGCCAGAGGTCCACCACGTCCAATCCACCGTCAACGATATCTGGCATTCAGAACATTTAGGAGCTAAAGTGTGCTGGGGCTCCATCGTGCAGAAACCACACGTTCTAAACGTTTTCTTCAGCTGGCTTCGATCTTTATTGACCTTGATTTGAATAATCTGCAAGTGTCAATGCTGCGCCGTAGCACTAGACATTTGCATACGGCGAATGCCTCAAGGTGATATTCTGGAGAAGTGCTGCTTCTCTGGAGGAGCAGAATTGACCTCAGAAGTGAGGACTTGTGATAGTTGGACCTGTTTCTAAATTTCCCTTTTCTGACACTCTAAGTGGATTGCAACCATAGGTTGCATTATAAGTATTGGTCGCCTTGATGGGTACTATCACCTCTTCAATTTTTTCTAAGCAGTTTACGAACACCAAGTATATACACTAACAGAGACCGTGGCTCTAAAATAATGCTTTCCGTGCGGAGCAATGCCATGAGTTCGTAAAAATAAAATTACTTAAGGCATAGTTGACGTAAATGTAATCGAATATTTTTAACTGATGAGAAGCTCTAAAGACAGTAAAAAATTCTAGATATTTCTTAAATGTTGACACAAAACTGGCGTCTAAAGAACAAAGCAAATTAAATTCAAATACAAATTTATCTTAACACTATGTGAGTGCAAACGATAGTTATTTGGCATTCAGCAAGTAAGTAGGTATTTTAATTAACGTCGTACTAGAGCAACACAACGGGCTATTGACGACATCCTAAGTAAAGATTAGAGGATTTTTACGTAACGCCAAATATATTTGAACAGTCACATGATAATTTTGAACCATCAGCAAACTCTCCAAACTTCCACACCAAGCCATTGGGAGGACATTTGAGGCCACGTCAGATTCAACGTGCACCAAAGTCCTTTGTACAAGACAGTTTTTGGTTAGATTCAGACTCGCAACTCTTCGGTTGCTAATCCACTACTCTTTCAACCAGGCAACTCGGCCCCTTGACATTCGGCAAACGATAATTATCTGACACACACACTCGTGCCCACAAATATCGTCCCTTTTCTGAAACTAGACATTTTGGAGGTACTATATCCGTGCGGGTCAAAAAATTATTTCTCAGCGTTTCGCGTTCTCAGTGTTGACCTTACCTCTGTCGTAATTATTCACACGCTACGTTAATGACTATCAGAAGATTAACAAATTATTAATAACTCTAACTCACTAACTATTGATTAAGTGCTCTCTGTTTTTAGGTTTCTTGAAATTTGTGATGGTTCTTTTTTAGAAACATTTTAACAATCGTTAACCCCAACGACAAAATTTGGAGATATCACCAAAATTTGGAGATAATTAGTGATAGAAAATATAAATAATCTGTTTTACTCGAAATTTTAGAAGTACGAAAAGTAGAACAATTAAGAAGATATTTCTGAAATGGAAAACTTACAATCCCATCTGAGTTTGAGTTGAAGCCTGGGAAGATATTTTATAAATAAAGACATTTCTAGAACAATGATCTGAGCCTCAACCTATCTAAAAATATTTATTGGTGGAAATGAGTGATTGACCATGTCATACTGGTCGTTTCAAAAGTTGGGCTAACCCAGTAATTTGTTAGTGGAATAGTATAAGGTCAATTTTAACATAAATACGTCATCCGATACAAACAAACATCCTGCCCCAAATGCTTGTAGAAAATATATTTTGAAATACATTTCTCTCCGGTCAATCTCGGAATGAGTCATTTCAGCTAATTTTTTTCCATTTAAAAAATGTGAATTAGCTCACTTTTTGCTGTTAGATCTCCTTATATTAAACTAAAATTCTAATTTGTTAATTATGTTATATTTCAAAATGCGCACATTTTCTTATCACAGTTCAACTATTATGTGACTATTGTCTTTGTGCTGCAGTGCGTAGTGACTGCTTTGTCTTTTTCCTGGAGAACAGAAGTAAGTTCTTTCGCTACTTATACGTATCCACATCTTACATAAATGTGAGAAAACAATAAAACGGAAGTAAGAAATAGAAAGCGAGACTATTTTATTTTCTAGTGGAGTACAGTGGGTGTGTCTTTAGAAAGATATGTTTTGAGTTTTTTCTACACGTTTATATAAGTGGGGGAAATGCCCAAACAATAAACATAAGTTCCTAAAAACAAGTACCCCGAAAACTCAGAATTTGGAGACAAAGAGATAAAATGCAAAATTAAAATTTTAAGGAAGTAAAATAGCATGAAAAAAGCAAACCTTTTTAGAATACCCCACAAACTGAAACAAGGAGTCAAAATAATCAAGGAAGATATATATATATATATATATATATATATATATATATATATATGGTTCGGGTTGTCTAGGGTGTTGATGTATGAAGACAAGAACAAGTCAGGTTCTAACAATAACTATATATTCTCAGGTTTAGCATACAACTTTAGGCTCTTAAGCCTAACTAAAAGACACATTAAAACGGAAACATCGATGAGAGCTTCGCTGTTGGCGACTTCGCTCTTCACTACTCTGCTCTCCTATGCACCTGCGCTCCGTGGCGCTGGCGTCGCTACGAGTGTCGCCACTGTGCAGGTGGTTTGGCGGATGGGGTTTTGAGTATGCAACACTCGTCCATCCTGACTGGTCGGTCCGCCGACCTTTGCTGTGAATTGAGGTTCTGAAAAATAATCAAAAGAAAAAGACAAGAAAAGGGAAAACAAATATTTACAAAATCTATCTTGCAGACACAAACGCTTTCTGAAATTGTTCATTCAGGAAATCTTCACATGAAATGAGAGCAAGAGGGGGGAAAAACTACGTCTTCTCCCAAGGTTTCATAAAATCTGCACTGGTTGAAGTAACACGTGGACCTTCATGGATTCCCACTTTTTCCACATCATACCTGTCATTAGGTCTAACTTTCACCACTTGGTATGGTCCGAAGAACAGTGGTCGAAGCTTTAGTCCGACTCCAAATTGGGTTCGCTTGATAGCAACTTTGTCGCCTACACCATATGTTTGTGCTGGTTTTCGTCGCTTGTCGTATTGTTGTTTACTTTGTTGCTTCACTTTCAAAATATTAGCTTTAGCTTCCTCACGTAGTTGTTGGACATTTTGCAGCGATATCTGTATGTATTCATCTTGAAGTGCCTCCTTAATTTTAACGTCATCCTTGTTTTTCATTTTAATTCCCGTCAAAAGTTCAAATGGGGTGTATTTGGTTGATGTTGATATCGTACTGTTAATGACTCGTTGCACTGCGGATGTTTGCTTGAACCATTTGGTGGGGTCTTCATTTGAAAGTTTCGTTAAAACTGAGATTATTGTCGCATGAAGCTTTTCCATCTGTCCATTACCTCTACATACACCTGTTGTTATTGGAATGTGTGTGATATTTTCTTCTTGGCAATATTTTTGAAAATCTGCTGATGTAAAAGCTGAACCTTTATCAGAAATAATTCTCGATGGGTTCCCAAATGTGTCTTGCTGTTGTCTTAATTTTTCTAACGCGTCATGTGATGAAGTAGATTTTACCGGATATATCCAAAGAAATTTGGTAAAGGCATCAACGACAGTGAATATGTATTTGTAATTTTTATGTGTTGATGGCAGTGGTCCTAGAAAATCAATGTGATAAGTGTTAAGTGGTACATCTCCCTTTGGGATAGGATGTAGTAACCCTTCTTGTTTGCCTGATTTTTTAGATGATAGCATGCATTGCACACAATTGGAAATGACAGTCTCAACTACTTTCCTTATGTTGGGAAAAAAGAATTGTTGTTTCACCAAATTTTCAGTTTTGTTTATACCAAAATGGCCTTTCGAGTGTTCAAGCTGAACAATGTGTTTCTGCATGTCTTGTGGAACTACTAAAAATTCTTGGTCATTGACCATTTTATACAGCACGTCATGTTTTAATGTGTACTTTGAAGTTGAAGACTGTTTAAGCAGTTGTTTGATACTTTGTGTAAACTCGTCTTTTGTTTGTGCATCTTTGATTTTTTGTGTGAGCTCATCGTGCTGTATTACCAAAACTGGGTAACGACTTAGGGCATCGACGTGACGCATTTGTTTAGCTGGCCTATGGAGTATTTCGTAGTCAAAATCTGCTAAGAAAAGGACCCATCTCGCTATTTTCGGTGGGATATCCTTTTTAGACATTGTTTTTTGAAACCCCTGACAATCAGTATAAATTTGAAATTTTGTTCCTACTAAATAATGTCGGAACTTTTTAAGGGCTTCAACTATCGCTAACACTTCTAATTCGTAACTTGAATTTTTTTCCTCTTGAGGGGAAGTTTTACGACTCATATAGTGTATTGGATGAAAATTTTTATCTGAATCCATTTGTAAAAGTATAGCCCCAAAGCCTTTCGAGCTTGCATCGCAATGCAGTTGTAATGGTGCTCCTTGTTCGTAAAGTTTAAGTATGGGCTCTGATGACAGGGCTTGCTTCAAAGCAAGGAAAGCCCATTTCTGCTCGTGATCAAAGTGAAATGGCACTTCGTCCCGTAAAAGGTCACTAAGAGGTCTGGCTATTATTGCAAAATCTTTGATTAATTTTCGAAAATATGAATTTAGCCCTAAAAAGGATTGGACATGTTTAATTGTTTTGGGCTCAGGAAAATTCAGTACCGCTTTTGTTTTGGCTTCAGAGGGACGTATTGTACCTCTAGTATGTGTCCTAGGAAAGTTATTTTCCGTTGCAGGAAATTGCATTTTTTTAAATTAAATTCAAGTCCGTAGTCCGAAGCGACTTTGAAAACTTTTTTAAGTTTTGTAACCCCTTCAATTTCGTTTTTGGAAGGAATGATGATATCATCCATGTAAATAATTACTGTTCCATCAGCTAGAAGTTCCTTAAAAATAGACTGAATAAACTTTTGAAATACAGATGGAGAATTACATAATCCAAACGGAACTCTTTTAAACTCATATTGACCGTTATGCGTTACAAAACTGGTATATTTAGAACTTTCGGGGCTGATTGGAATGTGGAAATATCCATTCTTAAGATCTAAATTACTATATACTAAGGCTCCTTGTAATTTGTCAAAAATGTCCTCTATAAGGGGTAGTGGAAATCTTTCTTTTATGGTTTTTGTGTTAATCTTACGATAATCAACACAAATTCTCGTTGAATTATCCGCTTTTTTAACTAACACTATTGGCGATGAATAATCTGAATTGCTCTCTGTAATTATTCCATCGTGTAACCATTTCGATATTTGTCTGTTAACTTCCTGCTTTTCAATTTCCGCTACCCGGCGTGGTCGCTGCGCAGTAGGAATATCATCCGAAAGAATTATTTTCATTTCCAAATTGGTTTGTTTGGATTTATTCGGTGTATATGAATTTATCAAACTTTGGAGCTCATTCCTCAAATTCAAATCGCGGATGTGCAAAGTATCGACTTCCTGTAAAGACGCATCTAGTTCAATGTTGAATAAAAACAAATCATCACAGGCGTCGAGGGGTGTGTTTAGTCTACTGTTTTGTTGTTCTTTTGGCTGCGATTTATCGTTTTGCTTTTTTATACATTCGTTGTCAGTTGTGCTTTTGTGGATTCGGTGGGGTTCTTTTTTTAGATTGTCGAATATGTTCGGGGGAATAATGAAGTCCTCACATAAATTTTTGCAATTGGAATTGTTATAGTGTTTGTAGGGTTGTTGGGTAATGCTAACGAAAGATTTGTTATTTTTGCGTCTTGATAATTACCGAACGCTCCTCGTAACGTAATGGAACTTTCGTATTTCGTTTCTGGGGAGAGGTGTGATTCTTTCATACAGCATATTACGGTTCCATTATCGATGAGGGTATTAAATTTTTCTCCGCTAACCAAAATGTTTTCGTATTGTAATGTATTGACGCATTCCTTTCGTTTCTGTGATTTGTGGCTTCCGATTTCATTTACTGGGTTGTTGTGATTAAATCTCGTATTATCTGGTCTAGTTGAGTTTCGGTTGTAAAATCCTCGCGAAGGGTTGTTTTGTCTTCGAAACTGTTCGTGTGGTGTTTGTCTATAATGGTTTTCGAAAGTCGGTTGGCGTGTGTGTGTGTCACTGAGTGATTTGCGCTTTGAAGCGAAGTAAATGTCACATTCTTTTGCGAGTTCTGGTGGTCTAAACCAATTTTCGCCAGAGCGAATTGAAATATGTGATTGTGTATCCCTTTCTAAAGTACTATAAAGTTTGTCCGAAACCATTAGTTCACATACAGATTTAAAGTCATTGACATCTCGAAGTCTGCAATAATATTCGAATGCTCTAGTTAATCTTGCTGCAAATTGAATATGTGTTTCATTAGGAAATCTTTGACATCTACGGAAATTAGCGAGGCATTCTTGTGGCGTTGGTTGGAATTCTTTTAGTACGGTAGCTTTGACCTGTTCGTAGTTTTTCAGTTCATTTTCTGGAACGTATAGGAGGATATTGGCAGCTTTTTCTTGAAGAATGTTAATTAATATTTCGGATTTATATTCTTGTGGCACGTTTTTTGTTTCAAAGGCACGTTCGAGCGAATGGAAAAATAGATTGTAATTTTCTGCCTTAGTTGGGACTGGCATACTTAGCGTTTTAACATTTTTTATATAACTTTCTATGTTTGGCGGTGATGTGTCGTTGATTCTAGTATTGTTTCCGGTAGGAGATTGGTTTGCTCCTGCATTATTTCTTATAGTAGCTAATTCGAGTTCTCGTTCAATTTGTGCTAACTTAAGTTTCTCGGTGTCACGGTTTTCGAGTATTTGTGTTAACTTAAGTTTCTCGATTTCTGCTAACTTAAGTTTCTCGGTGTCGACTTCTTTAGCCTTTCTTTCTTCTTAATTTACGATTAAATCTTTTATAAATTCTGGGTCTTGTTTGAACGTATCATTTTTCTCAATAATTTCTTTTAGTTTGATTATAGTGGCACCTTCCGGTACAATTTCATCAATTTCTTGAACAACCTTTATGAGGTCTTCTTTCTTCGTATTTTTATACATGCTTAAAATAAAGGTTTGGTCCTACCTTAGATTCTTGTTTGGCTTCTGTTTTGGCACCGTCGTCGATTTGACCGTTGCACTGGTCACTTTCGTTGTGGCGGGGAGATTGGCCGTTTTGCTTCCGTTTTGGCACGTCGGTGAGTTGCACTGGATATTTTCGTTGAGGCGGGGAGTTTGGCGTTTTGCTTCCGTTTTGCACGTCGGTGAGCTGCACTGGACACTTTCGTTGAGGCGGGGAAATTGGCCTCTTGCTTCCGTTTTCTCTGCGTTGTTGTTTGCTCGACTGTTGACTGGACACGTTAGTTGAGGCGGGGAAATTGGCCTGCGCTTTTAGTTGCTTCACTGTTGCACTGGACTCGTTCGTTGAGGCGGGGTAATTGGCCTCTTGCTTCCGTTTTCTCTGCGTTGTTGTTTGCTTGACTGTTGACTGGAAACGTTAGTTGAGGCGGGGAAATGGCCTGCGCTTTTAGTTGCTTCAGAGTTGCACTGGACTCGTTCGTTGAGGCGGGGTAATTGGCCTGCGCTTTTAGTTGCTTCACAGTTGCACTGGATTCATTCGTTGAGGCGGGGGAATTGGCCTCTTGCCTTGGTTTGGCTGTAGAATTTCGTTTCGTTGGTGTTAGTCCAAGAGCTGTTCATTTCGTTTCTCTAAGTTCAGAACCGGTTGAGCCCCCATGTTCTGGTTCGGGTTGTCTAGGGTGTTGATGTATGAAGACAAGAACAAGTCAGGTTCTAACAATAACTTTATATTCTCAGGTTTAGCATACAACTTTAGGCTCTTAAGCCTAACTAAAAGACACATTAAAACGGAAACATCGATGAGAGCTTCGCTGTTGGCGACTTCGCTCTTCACTACTCTGCTCTCCTATGCACCTGCGCTCCGTGGCGCTGGCGTCGCTACGAGTGTCGCCACTGTGCAGGTGGTTTGGCGGATGGGGTTTTGAGTATGCAACATACATATGAAGAAATGAAGAAATATACCACAAAACTAAAGCAAACATAAAATTTCAGAAGAAAGTAATCCTTTTACTAGAATATAGAAAAAAAATATTCTTTATAATTTCATATTTATAGCTTTTGTTTTGAAAAATAATTGTTATCAGGAAGGTTGAAAAATAACAAAATTATATTTATATTTTTTAAATTAGAATATATGCATAAGGACATATTGGAAACTTCTAATAGTAGAAGCAATAGAAAAATCAAAACCAAAATAACTCACATTTAAATATAAGAGGATGGAAAATTTTTTATATTTAAGGTAATAGGAAATGCAAGTATGCTATAGATAGATATTTAAAATAACAGGTATATAAATACTATGCACATTACACTGATATCGAATAAACTTATTTTTGACCCTGAAAATGACTATTATAAATGCACCTATTATTCTCATAAAATACTTCACGAACTTTGAAGTTTCATAGAGCTTACTCCTACAATTAGAAGAGGTTTTATGAATTTCTATAATTTTCATACCAGAAACTTTAATCAAAAGTAAATTATGGAAAATGAAATTATTTGCCTTCACCCTATCTGCTTTTTTATTGAAACTACCATTTGTAAATTCTTTTGATCAGGGATCTGTATGAGAGCATTTTAGGTATGTATTATCCAGAAATTTTTTTAAGTATATCTGTCTGGTTTTGATTGAAAACCTCTTAGTGTGATCTAATTATGTGTCAATATTTCTGCAGATTGGCATGTATCTGGAGGAAGATCTGAAGAAAGTTATTCAGAGTGAATACAATGCGCGATCATTTAATTTTCGAGCAATGGACACCATACAATCGACGGTACAGATTTCTATTCTTTTTCTCTCCTTAGAATATAAGTTAGCGAAATATAATCACTGCAGTCAGTATTTTTTTTTGTTCTCATTGAATTAATTCAAACAATATTTGAACAAAATCGGAAACAAAATGTTTACTAACAAATTGCTAATTGCATAACTCAATGATCAACTAACTTGGTAATGTATTATGAAGTTGAAGCATTTTTAGATTATGGGAAGAATACTTTAAGATTACGTTTCTTTTTCAGTACAAATGTTGCGGATCTCAGGGTTACAAGGACTGGATGAAAAATTCTCCCACTCTGCCACAAAGCTGTTGTACGATTGGAATTGTTTGCGACATCTCAAATGTGGAGAATATCCATAATAAGGTGAGAAATGCAAGTGTCTATGAATTATCAAGGTTAATATCTAGTGTAGGTATACAATAACGTCGTCAAGGTAACAATAGTTCCACTGCCGTTAAAAACTGGTGTCCGGATATTGCGTGGTGATCCCAGCCTAATTTTCCTTGGCGATGAAAATTCCCTGTATTCATTGTTTGGATTATCAGAATATCAACTCGATGACATTGAATAATTTAAATAGGATTTTTGGCTGCACACACATAGAAATGAAATTTTATATAAAAATTTTAAATTTATTAAGAAAACTAATGACGTTACACAAAATTATAAAAACAATCTACACTCGTATATTTTATTCTCTCTCTCTCTCTCTCTCTCAATCTTCTAAATTTCCAAGTCCCTTTTTCTTTTTTTAACTCATTCCAATCATAGTTAGAATTCACAATATTATCGTTTGTACTTGAATAATGAATATAATAAATCTCGGATCGTTTGCCAGAGCGCAATAAAAATTAAGTTCTATTATTGTTCGCACTCGTTCACAATTGGACTGTGGAGTCGAAGAATTTCTTCTTTGCATTGAAATAAGGGAATTAAATTGAGCTATTGCTGTATTAACTCCTGTGAAAAAATAAACTCTTCATTTCTCCATAGTATGACGCTGGTACGACATGCTTTAATTATAATGCTTTTTCATCTTCATTTCGATAATGTAGTTTCTTAAAAGTTACTTAGATTTTTATCTAAAACAATAGTTCCAAGTCTTATAGGCACGACACCGAAGGACTACTTTTACGTTCTCCACCGCAATATCTATTGCTCGAGATCCCTTCCTTTCTTCTTTGTCTGAAATTTTCCTCACCCTCAGTAATCCTCGGATAACAGTCTTGTTTTCGTTCAAAAGAAAGTTGATCATTGATTCATTCCCTGTCAAGTATCTCTCGGTGTCAAAAAGGAGAATCTCACAACGCCAATCTTCAAAACAGCAATTTTCAATATCGTCAGATTCAAAAACTCGTCAAGGGATCGCCCGATTTTTATTTTTACCTATTTTGATTGCTATATGCGATTAATAAAGATTTTCATTTATCAATTCAAATATAGCGTATATGGTAGGTGTTCCAAATATCGCCCATGTGCATAATATCGCCTACTCGTATTTGTAAACTTTTATAAGCGATATCTATGAGTTTATGCAGTTACCTTGACGGTCTAGGGTTTTGCCACACGTAGCGCCACCAACATGTTTCCTATCAGTTACATCAAAAAACATATTGCATCTAAAGTATTTGAGGCTGTGATCAATGTATTTTTGTCTCCAATTTATTCAAGGAATAACCAGGTAAGTGATTCTAAATCATAATTTCGTTTATATGACTTAAAAGTACATTAAATGCTAAAGGTAGGTATTTATGCTGTACTAGCAACTCGTTTTTAATATAGCTCTTAATTTTGGTTAGTGGGTAGTAATAGGAACAGAGGTAGGCAATATTGGGAAACCAGTCTTGAAAATTCTCTTCAGAAACTTCAAATGACATAAGTTTAGAAGGTATGATCTCTCTAAACCAAAGGAGAATAGTTCCTAGTGATATTTATTAAGTTTCCAGCTTCATTTCCCAACCCAGGAGGTTGAGATACAGAGAAATAGTTAGGGTAGATGATATTTGGAACGCCTATCCTATGTTTGTGTTTCTATTTCGTAGGAATACACTGTTCCATTTCATGAGGCTTTCAACTGTTTAGTTCACCTTACGAAAGTATTGCAGAGATTAAGGTGGGTCGAACAACCCACTATACCCGGGGTGGGTAGATAGAAGCCCACGGGGATTTTTTTGATGGCCCGTCAAGACAGTCAGAAATATCCACCTGTGGTTATGAGTTCCACAACCTCACATCTTTTTTTTTTCGCTCAGGCATCGTTGGTCCATGAATCAGCTACCTCCCATTCATCGCTTATCAATTCTGTTTCCTGTGTGTTGAGGTGATCTTGACCATGTAAGGACACTCTCGTTCCCTATACCCCTTTCCACAACAAACCTCTCTTCGCGCGCAGGTAGCCCTGATTCCTTCGACCGGTTGGCGAGTGTTTCCAGTTCCTTATCTTGTCTTGTTTCGCCTGGTCATTCGGCGAGATATCTTTTCTCCTTTAGATTCCCCCCCCCCCGTTAAATTAAACAGACGACGCAGAAAGCCTCTGATTGGGTTGTCACTTCCTAGGATATCTAAAAAACAAATGTAGCCCCCTGGTTGAGGGTCTTCCCGAGATGGTTGAACGGGAGAATGCTTGCTCAAAGAGCCTTCTTTGCTCTGCTCCCGAGCTTTTCACTGGGCTCATAATCATTTTTGCGTCTTCGTGACCATAATCTGATCCCCCCCCCTATTTTTCTGATGAGTACATCTCATAAGATGTCCAGAGGACTTACCTGTTTTAACCACCCTTTTAATCAACAATAAAGCGTTATATTTTCCACTTCACAAACAGCAGTAGCCTCAGTGCTATACTAGGCACAACCACACACGGTAGGTCAACCAGACGACCGTTTTGTTTCGCTTCGTACCATCCGTTTAAATTTCAACCGGGCGACCGTTCCAGCTTCCTTGCTCTGCTCTGACTTTCTTGAGTTAGTCAACGTGGCGAACTCTCTCCGATCTCCTGGTATTCCAGCTGCACCCCATCATTAGGAGGTCAACAGGGAGACCGTATCTACCTCCCTATTCGAAGTATCGGATTAACTTTCCTCTGGCGCTGGTCTACATCTTTGATCTTCTTTGCAACAGTAAAATTCCAACTTTAGTGAAACCATGAAACTTCCGAAAAAACATAGAGTCGGTGAGATGTGTCGTGCTTTTAATGAAGAATGAAAAAACAAATATTTTATTTGTAATACAGGCTCCATATTACATATAAGAAGGCAGTGTGCCTATTGTGCCTAGAAACGATTGCCGTATTCAAGGAGTAGAATCTAAAACGACACCATGAAACAACACAGTGGCTTTGGCTCCCGAATTTCCAAGGAAGAGCGCAAAATAAGAGTTGTAGAGTGTGTGGAAAGGCTGAAAAGCAACAAACATTACTTACAAAGCATTCAACGCTTCAAAATAGTGTACAGAAGCAAGTTTTTAGATGCCTACAACCTTGCTAAACGCAACAAGTCTTTTTCTGACGGCGACTTTATTAAGCAGTGTATGGTAGAGTGTGCAAGCGTATTGTGTCCTGATACGAAAAACAAATTTGAAATAATTTCGTTGTCAAGAAGGACTATAGTGCAGCGCATTGAATCAACTAGTGACGAACTCACAGAACATCTGAAGACTACAAGCAAAGATTTTGTTTGATTTTCTTTGGCGCTAGATGAGAGCACAGATAACGAACAACTACATTAGCAACAAACATTACTTACAAAGCAATCAACGCTTCAAAATAGTGCCACAGAAGCAAGTTTTTTGGATGCCTACAACCTTGCTAAACGCAACAAGCCTTTTTTTCGGATGGCGACTTTATTACGCAGTGTATGGTAGAGTGTGCAAGCGTATTATGTCCTGGTACGAAAAACAAATTTGAAATAATTTCGTTGTCAAGAAGGACTATAGTGCAGCGCATTGAATCAATTAGTGACGAACTGAAGACTACAAGCAAAGATTTTGTTTGATTTTCTTTGGCGCTAGATGAGAGCACAGATAACGAACAACTACATTAGCAACAAACATTACTTACAAAGCAATCAACGCTTCAAAATAGTGCTACAGAAGCAAGTTTTTTGGATGCCTACAACCTTGCTAAACGCAACAAGCCTTTTTTTCGGATGGCGACTTTATTACGCAGTGTATGGTAGAGTGTGCAAGCGTATTATGTCCTGGTACGAAAAACAAATTTGAAATAATTTCGTTGTCAAGAAGGACTATAGTGCAGCGCATTGAATCAATTAGTGACGAACTGAAGACTACAAGCAAAGATTTTGTTTGATTTTCTTTGGCACTAGATGAGAGCACAGATAACGAACAACTACTGCACAATTTCTCATCTTTATCCGTGGAATTAATGAAAATTTCGTCATAACAAAGGAATTGCCTGGTTAAGAATCAATGAAAGATAAAAACCACTGGTCAGGACTTGCTTGGGTGTGATGTTAATTGTGTGGAGAAAAGTGGCTTGTCTGTAACAAAATGGCATAACAAAATGGCAACAGATGGAACCAGAGCTTTCATTGGAAAAAAAAGTAGGAATGGTTAAGCTTTTAAAAAAAAAGGTTACGAGCACAAGACACAGGCAGTGATATCTTGTCTTTTTATTGCATTTTTCAGCAGGAAATCCTTTGTAAATCTGCACTGGACTTGAAGCATGTGGTAGATCCTATTGTTAGTGTGATGAACACAATCAATCAGCACTAAACCATCGACAGTTTAAATCTTTTCTTGAAGCTATGGAGTCAAAGTATGAAGACGTAATTTAACACAACAGTGTAAGGTGGTTGAACCTGGGCAGAGTGATAAAAAAAGTCTGGGTAATGCAGAATGAAAATCTCCTATTTCTGGACATGGAAGGATATCTCATGATTTTGTTACAAAAATAGGATGCGAGGAGTGGAGATATGAGATGATGTTTGCAGCTGATATATTTGAGAAATTAAATGAACTTAATGTCACATTACAGGGGAAAGGGTTGTTTGCTCATGACATGTGGAAGCACGTAAAATCTTTCAAGACAAAATTACGCCTATTTTCAAAGCAAGCTGAGGAAGGCAATTTTTGTCATTTCCCTCTATTAAAAAACCAGGAAGAGCCTGAAAGTGTTTCTACCAAAATTAAGGATCGCCTGCAGAGTTTGGAGGACGAAATCAAGTGTATATTTCCTTACATTAAAAAAATTGATCCTGAATTCAATTTGCTATACTACCCGATCAATGCTGATATTGACAAGTACCTGTGGAGCTGAAGCTTGAACTTATTGACTTGCAGTCGGATCATACTCTGAAAGAAATGTTTAGTAATAAGACATTGGTTGACTTTTACAAATCCTTGTCTGGTGAAAAATTTCCTTGCATGAAGAAATTTGCTGGGAAAATGTTCTCAATGTTTGGCTTTAAGTATATTTTTGAACAAAGTTTTTCTTGTTTGAATATCAACAAGAGTAAGTATAGGTGTTCTTTGACGGATATTAACTTGCATGCTGTAATGAGAATATCAACAAGCAATCTAACTCCTGATTTCAAAAATATTGTAGAGAAGTGTGATAAGTTACATTTGTCACATTAAACTAATTCCTATAATATATGCTTCGATCTATGTATTATTTTATATTATTATTATTATTTTATACTTCATGATTTTTATAGTACAATACTTTATCTAGAATGCAAAGTTAACTTGTGAATGCAATCATTTTAAAAGGGACAGCCCTCCGTTAACCTCCGCTTCTATGAAGTGGCCCTTGAGCCCACACCTGCACTATACATATAATAATATTTAACGAAAAAATTAGAACCGTTGAAAAACATTATAAACAGAACTTGAAACAAGTGATGGTTAAAACTTGGGAGCGAATATTCACAAATATGACATCAGGGAAGGATCACAAAATTTGTAAAATCCGGAGTTGAAATAATCCTATACACAAAACAATACACTTTCAGGAAAAAAAGTGTACAACAAATATATACGTTTGGATACATATTCAATTAATTACAAAAGGGATCTATTGTGCGAATCGTCCTTTTAATTCTTTTCTATTGTTCTATTGTACTGTAAAATATGCTTATGAAATAAGTTTATAAGAATTGCTCGTCAAAGTCATGTATGTAGAAAATTTGTGATCTCTCAACTCTCACAGACAATGTTCGAGCTCAGGGATTCTACCACTTTTGAGTATTTCATAATGACCATATATGCTCTTGGCAGCATTTAGCACTATTAGAATAAATTTTTGTATTGAGGGCTTCTCAAAATGCCATAGACGTGAGATTGCAATTCAATAGATAGTGGGGGGGATCAGTATTTTGTCAGCTGAATCTCAGGAATTCTCGGATATCTCTATCAAAAGAAGACACAAAAACAGAAAACACAAGTTGGAACGTCAGAATTTGAGCGACTTACAAAAAAAGTTAACGGAAGTCATTGCCCTCAAAGTTTCTCTAGCTCACTAGTACCGTGGTCTCAGAGTCGATCCAGAGGGATGCATCAAAACGATGCAGATGGGTTCTGTTCTTAGCTGCTTGAAGTTCACATAGTCTATAGAAATTTTCAACAATGTAGAACCTCAATTGATGACATTTAGCATTATCTTTTTCCTCCGATAACGTCCAAAATTTTGGCCTTGAGAAATATGCCAAAGTCGTACACGTCTTTGCCGTATTGGTTTTGGATGTACCATGAAGAGGTAGGTCTACTTTGCACCCCAGTTTTTACCAATAATTAAACTATAATTTCTTATCAAAGATAAAGTGTTCATACAATTGTTTCATACGATGCCAATAAAAGACGTAATTATTTTCTTAAAAGGAGTTGTCTATGCATAAGGGACACCTCGTTGTTTCAAATTTAAATGTTTATATATCCTTCCCGAGTCCGGTAGAATTTCTCTGAGTGAGAGATTTCACGAGACACTCCGTCACTGTCATAGCAATACTTGAACATGCAGGGTGAGAACAATTTATATACGGAATCGATGCTTGTGGCTTGAATATTTACAGATTTGATGTTGTCACTGCTGTTTAAACACACATAAAGAGGAATTTTGTTGGCACAGAATGAATAAAAGTAATACTAATGAGTTGAATTTATTGAGCAAGCCGATTGATGTTGCGGTGACCAACCAATCAAGCCCCTCATTTTTATTGGAATAATGATTCTGCAGTGTCTCTCAATAAATCGCGCATTCGGGTATATCACTTTCTTATTCGTCCCCTGAAGAATTTTGGATTTGCGAACTGTTCTGAAATAACTTGTAGCAAATGGGCTATTTACCGGCACGATCAGCAGATGAAATCTCAATCTATTTCTTTAGCATTAGGGGTTCAAAGGTCGCTTGTGTCGAGTAGTTATCAAAAATAAAATTGTATAAATAAAAAATAATTGAGTGTCTCGAAAGTGTGTATGAGACGAGTTGTCTGTTTTCAAATAAATTCTACCTTGTTTAGTATTGTTTTAAAAGGTTCAATATTCAGTTTTGGGTTTTAACAATTTTACACAATTTTAAATAATTTCGTTTATTTCTCTGTTCATGTAGTTAAACCCTTTTTCTCTTCCTACAGGGCTGTCTTCTGATTTTGGAGGGCAGATACAAGATACATTTTCTGACTATGGGTTCTGTTTCTGTGTTCATGGGACTGTTTCAGTTGGGCACTTTCCACGTCGCTAACTACCTCATGGTGAAAATAGAAATGAACGAACGAATGGTCAAATAAAAATGCGTTATTTGTGTATCAAAGACTTGATTTTATTTATATATCATTATTATTATCCGAACATACCATCCATTTTTACATTTTTTTAAGGATTATGACGAACAAATAAGAATTTGCATTTTTTCAACCTCATTTTTCCCTTAAAGAGAAACATGATTCGAAAAAATCAAAGGGCTGTTAAATTTATTCGCTTTTTAAATGCCTTCTAACACTTAAGAGATAAATGATTCATTTTCAAACATATGAAAATCCTTTTTTATGTAGTTCATTAAACAAATACAAATAATTATTGTAATTGGGACTTTTTGTGTCAGATTGATGTTCAGAGTGAATATTAAGTATCTCTCATCAGGAGACATGAATTTTACTTCGTGTTACCCAGCACGGAATACGAACAGGAAGCTAATTAAATAGGAAGTTACAATTAAAACACAAGTGCTATCTACATTTAGCTTTAAAGGGAAGCATTTCATAGACCATTCTTGGAATTCCGATTAAAAGTTCAAAGCATGCTGTTGAATGGGACCCTTTCGTAAGCAACGAGAGATCTGTGGGAATTTTCGCCTGTCGGCCATTGAATAAAGAAATGTGTGTGTGAGAAGTGCTCTTTAGAAAGAATGTTGATCATGAAATTTGGAAGAAAAAATACGATTTACATTATTGAAAGTCGTGTTATCACTTAAACGTATTTTCTTTTTCATAGCCTCTTTAAAGTGCAAGTTTTTAATAGGTTGAGAATGCCCCTAATGCCTTGATACATTTAGCTTTATATGAGCAGTTTTCAGAGTCAGCATTTCGCCCAGTAAATATTGTTGCATTCATTTGAAAAAATGATTTGAAATCTCAGTTTTACTTTTCAGAAGCTGTGATTGATTATATGTAAATAAAACTCACTGTATTCTGACCAACGATAGCAGCTGATCAGTTTTCGCTGGCCACGGCCTTACCCTATATTACCTTTCAACTCCCAACCTTAGACCCGGCGTACACATCCGAATTTTCAACGTGTGGCGCTTCTGCGGTGACGAAGCCCAACTATACACACATAACCGTGAAATGACGCAAGTACTCATTTCGTGCCATTTGCGATAAATATTCTACCAAATAAAACGTGTTTATTTCGCTAACTTGGTGTAAAAAAAAAAGTATATTTTGAAATAAAACAGACTTTTTACTGGATACAACCATTTATTAATTACTATTTATATCCCATTTATTTATGAAAACAAGGTGTGCGGCGCCGTAGGGAAATGCGGTAGAAATTGTACGCAAGTTGGACGTGCGTCACCGCAGCGGAGCCGGAGGTATGTGTACACTACTCTATTTGATCTAATGTATCTCAGACCGCACTTGCGTTGCCGCAGCGGCGACGTACTTTGAAAAACCGGATGTGTGCACCGGGCCTTAATCAGCACTATACGTACTGTTTAAAGCTCAGTGCACACATCCCGTTTTTCAACCGCTGCGGCAACGCAAGTGCAATCTGTCTCAAGTACCTTGTTTTCATAAATAAATGGAATATAAATAATAATCAATAAATATATGTATCCAGTAAAGTTCTATTTGTTTCAAAATATATTTTTTGTATACCAAGTAAGCGAAATAAACACGTTTTCTTCCATCCAAATGCCCAATCCATCGCAAATGGTGCGAAAGGAGTATTTTCGTCATTTCACTGTTATGTGTGCATAGTTAGACTTCGGCGCCGCGTGTTGAAAAATCGGATGTGTGCACAGTGCTTAAGTGTATCCAACACCTGGTGTATCCCCTTGCAATGAGAAAAGTTTTCTATAGATTGCACTAGTGATTTTGTGGTAGAACGTGCTTCCTGTACGTATTCCATATTGGGTTACTGTAAGTTCAATTCTGGTCTTCCGTTGATTTGTTTATTTTTTTACACTGAAAACCCCTCTCATACACAGATGAGAATCAACTTCCCCTGAAAGTCCTATTGAAAGATCGTAAACTTTTTATTTGATACAAAAGTGATGACTAAAATCTGGAACAGTACCGGTAAAAATCAATGGTCGAAAGTAAGAAAGCATAAACTAAAAACAAAAAAATAGTAAAATGGATGAATAAAAGTTATACGGAAAATGCTAACAAATCTTGTTCAAAGAGGTAAATTTGTTTTATACGTTTCAGAATCTTCTTAAGCGTTAACTCAATACCTGAACTGGCACCCTCATCCTTTTTATCTACCACACCACGCCAACGTGGGTAGACTCAAGAACACAGTACCATCTCCAATTGGCATTAATTGCCATAGGTTATTGGTGGTAATTTTTGAATATGGTAACTCATCGTATGATTGCTACCTGCACGTCTACTTTCTCACAAGTGGAAGGTATCCAATAAAGACGTCCTCTCCAATACCTGTTTGACGATGAAAATTTTGGTCCCCGATTTGTCTAGGGTTCTTGAGTTTTATCGTGAATCAAACTCCAAGTGAAGAAATATGGGACCTTGAAGGTGTGACTCGACAACTTTCATGGCCGCTTCATCAACTAGAGATTTATCCCTGGGATATAGATTCTGATACGTGCGGTGATTTGGCATAAATTCTGAACAAGTTTGAAATCCCTATTAGCTGTCAACAAGATTTTGCTTGTTGCCTTCTATCTACCAAATTCTGTATCTTTTCACTTCCCGGGATTCTGTTCACGGATACATGTTGCAATTCTGGACGAGCCCATCAAACAAGATAAACCAATCGTATCGGTCTAATTAGTTCTTGTGTAGCGTGTTGTAAACCGACAAATTAAACCGTCGGAGAATGAATATTAGGTTACCAATAAATGCCAATTGCATTTCCATAGAAATCTATTATCAGGTTTAAAAAATGTTTGAAGTCTCAGTTTTTCCAGCTTAAACGTGAGTGAATTTCCTTACGTTAGTCGAATCTTTTATTTCATATCATTTTCGTAAAATCCTAGTATACGGTACGGCCTCCGTTGGTGCCTTATTAGCAATCGGATAAGGTCCTGACTAGCGGGCTATGCGGGCTCAGTTGTCAGAGCAAATAATCAGGAATAAAATTGGGGTAGTAAACGAAAACGTTTGGAAATAAAGTCATTAATTCGGCTGTTTGATGAATCTAACACTTTTCAAACCAATACTGTGAATTATCTTAACGGAACTTTTCCGTTTTAGCTATACCAGTAAACTTCGGTGCCAATTTGACACATTTTTGCTTATTTCTTGGCGCTATTTTATTTTTTTTATTATTATTTTTTTTGGGGAAGGGGGGGGGGTGAGAGAACATGTTATGCATGATTCTTCTTTTCAGAAATAAAAAAGGTTTCATCAATTTCACAAACTTTATGACTTTTACCGATTCTAACACTAGGATGAGGTAACAAAGAACTGGCACACACTTCTCGCATATAATTATTCCAATCTAGCGATATGTTGTGATTCATTTGAAGCTGTAATTCGCGAAATTGAATAGCTTTGACACCACAAATAAATTAATAGTCTGACAGAACGAAAGGAACGCTTGATTCAGAAGCCAAGTTTTTGTTGGTTATTTTTTTTTTCTTCCCTGTATGAACGAGAGAGAGAGAGAGAAAGCTACATAACCATTTCGGTTTCGAGTAACATTTTAATTTCGTTTGGTTGTTATTCTAATACAATCTTTATGAAGAATATTCCTTTCTCGAAGAAATAGTATTGCCGCTTATTCATCGCTTGGCAAATCCCAATCATAAAATCCATTGCACTATCAAGGGAATAAGCTAAAATAGCGCCAAAAACAAAAAGCTGGAAGTAAACAAATCGCGACAAGAAATAAGCAAAATTGCATCAAATTGGAGCTGAAATTTATTGGTATGTATCCCAGGAAAAGTACCAACTAAACTAATAAAATTACTGTGTGTTTCGGATAAATGGTATCATTAATTATCTGCATCTTCTTTTCATTTAAATAGAAATTTTTAACAAAAGCGATAGAAAATTGATAATTTTTGAGAAAGGTGGTTTGTTAAAGTGTGTTGGCCATTCAATACGTCAGGAATGATTCTGTAAGAAATGTTCAAAATTGGACCTTTTTTTATCGGTGGGGGGAGGGAGAAAGTAATTACCACGTGGCATACTTTTCTTTCTATAATCACCATTTGGCGTGACGAGAAGAAAAAAAAGAAATCACACCGAGACAGTACCATTAACTAGGATTTTACCAGTGTCTTGGTGATTATTTAGCATTTAATACTGTCTTTTCTTTTTCGATTATATAGCGGACAGTGATATCCTAGTATTACACAGCGACGAAGAGAGGCATCGGCACTTACAGAGAGCTTTGAGGACCATCAACATTCTCCTATGGGTGAGTGTCAAATACCTATGAAACGAATAAAGCTCTTTCAGTTTGTGTGCAGCTCTATGAATGATTTCAGACACACTTTAATAATTAAGCTTAGAAAAAACCCGATCCACTCTCTTTAATTGTGCATAGTTTATCATAGTACAGTAAATTAGAAGATGCCATTCAATGGGTATTTATATCTACTTTAACATACAGATTCATAAAAATTGTGTTTGAGAGCTAAATTATAAAATTGCATACACATTTCAAGATTTCTTATAGTAGTATCCAATTTGGTCGCCTAATGTACCTAATGTAATCACGCCTAATGTAATTTGTACCAAACTTGGGATGACCAGTTTCAAGTCATATGGTCCACCACTACGGTATTACGAATATGTATTGTCTGGAACTTCTAGGTTAAATAATTTTCTGACTTGTTAGAATCTTCCGAAACAATCTTTCTATCTTGCTCATACCAAAGATATTTGCGTAATGTTTCTTTTTTTTAAATCTAAGTTAGCAAAATAAAAACAGAGCCTTAGATTCTACAAGAAACTGAACGTTTTGTTGCACATACATTCAACAATCGAGACCCTTGATACTTGTCTCAAGTCAAGAATCATCAAAAATTGAGGGCGTAATATTTATAGGTTAAGCTGAAAATTGATGTTTTTCAAAACTGGTTCGTGAGACTCTAAAACCCAGAACTCTTAAAAGTATTTTCTCCTGTGCATTCAGGAGTTAATGTAGTGCAATCAATGTGAAATCTAGCCTTAACCCTTACAATAGTAATCACATTTCCGAATAATCACTGTACTTACCGTATAACACACTTAATGAATAAATACTAGGCTCATATAATGGTTGAAATAATTCTTAGGAAAGATTTTATTTGTCATGGTGAAATAAAATGTGCATGAACCTTTGAAGGTTAAAAATCTAAATATCCTTGCAAATATTTTAATTTTTTTCTTTTGCTGAAGAGTTACAAGTGTTGGATGAGAAACGAAATATTGTTTTTTATCGTTGCAGACCAGTATAGCCATGGAACTGGCGGTGGGCGTCTACATAAACGTAGACTTATTCGAAAGCAACAAGCTGGTGAATCTGCCCGTCTTCTACAAGCTGAACGTGATGCTCCTCGTCAGTGGTGCCATCATCGTCCTCTTCGCCGTGCTCACCTGCTTCAGCAATTTGATCACGAAAAGACCCGTCCTCTGCTCCGTGAGTGCATTGTTTGAATGATTATGGATGAAGTAGCCCTATCCTCACCATTTTCTGGAGTGATCAGCGGGATCCTTACTGTTAGTACAAAAAAGGACTTATAAAATGGCCTAAAATATGCCTACCGCAACAACTTGGGGTCAGATACAATACCTAATCAGGCCCGCTGAATGATTTTAGTATGTTGTCTTGAGCTTGGCACAGCTTACCCGTAATCTGACCTTGCGCATTAAAACTAACCAACCTACAGATTAAAACTAACCAATCTGTCAATCTATCCATCTGGAAGATCTTTTGCTCGTTCAGGTGGTTTTAAGTTTACCCCTATAATTAACTGTTCCTATGTTCAACATGAAGAATTAGAAGGGGGTAAGATCCATCGATGGAAACGGAGGTTTTTTTCCTTGGAGTACTCGATCTTTCAAGTTGATCCCTTTTAACAGTGTCCATAGTCGAGTGACCCTAATCACATCGATTCCATAGATCATAGCTTGCTCAAATATGTACCATAAAACCCCCAAACAAACCATCTCTACTATTACAAAAGGAAGTATTTGTCTGTGTCTCTCTTTCTCTGATCAGTGTCCTGACAAATTTATGGCACTTAGACTAGTGAAATTTGGCACATAGGTAGTCCTAATTTTTTGCGATTTTTGTGTAGCGCCCGAATTTTAAAATTTAATCTAGAACATTTTAAAATTAATTTATTAATTTTTTCACCTTTCTTCCTTCTTTCCGGAATGTGACGGCATAGCGACCTCGAATGAAGAAGAAGGGGATTTTGCTATTCTCGACCGCTGACGTCACAAGCGTGTTTCGTCCTGATGTTTTTGGAACCATGCCAATTTTTCCGATTCTAGCTTATTTTGATTTACGTTGTTGATAATAGCCATTTCGAGGCAATCATATCGTTGCCTGTAGAGTTGTTTGCGAAGCAAACCAAATGGGAATACGTAGATAACCCCCAGGGGTTGACAAGCGTCAGCGAGCAGTGATCACACCTGACCCCACGAAAAGAACTGTCACGATCAACGCTGTGCTGGCCGTTCCATTTCGAATGGAAGCAGACCCCTCCGTACCGGGTTATTGAAAACCCACAACGGATTAGACGCTGTGCTGGCTACGCAGTGACTAGTAGATCATAGCTTAAAAAACCAATGCGAAGTAGTGTACAGTTATCATTTATTAAAAAATTATCTTAAATGTATTCTGACGCAGCAATCTTCTTAGAGTATGTACGTTACAGTGTCTTAATTAAGACAAAACATTATTTACACATTGACATTCTTAAGTAAGTATTTCAATTAACAAGCTCGCACATTCAAAAGTAAAATATGATCTTTCGTTTTCTTCTGTCAAAACTACTGAAAACTTCTTGAGGCCTTCACTCTTTCCGATGTTGATGATTAATTCATCACTATAGAAAAGCGTATACAAACTTTATTTTCTTAGAAGAGTATATCACGTATTTTTTTGTGAGTGGTGGTGAGGGACAGCAGAAGTTTGTAGATGGATTTTGTTTAGTTTTCTAATATAAAAACGCAATCGAGGATACAAGATAGCGATTTGGAGAGGTTTCGATACAAAATCCTTGACCGAAAAATGCCATACAAGTCTGGAAAATCTCCCAAAATGACATACATTTTTTTGAACTGTGCATTTCTAGTAGCAGCAGATTGCATTTGCAATTTCCATCTGTACGGTTATTGAGTACGAAGTGCTAATAAAATGTGACGTCGACAAAATACGGGGCGTGCTTATCAGTGATCTATGATGCCTATCAGTGATTTTCATGTTTCTAAACTTTTTTTTATCCCAAACATCTTAACATATTCGAAACTGTATTAAGCATAGGTAATAATTGTTCATGTATTTTAACTCCTTTTAACTTTGGAGTGAAAACAATTTATACTGAGCTTCCATTGCTGAAAATAAACTACGTGGAATGGAGTTGACTTATAAGCAGCGGCACAAATGCCTGGCATCTCTTAATAAAATTCGGAGGTAAAAAATAATAATTGATAGAACCTGAAGCTGACATGACAATTTTTTAAATGTAAATCTGAATTAGACGTCAGTTTCTTTTTCTACTTTGTTTTTATCACAAGAAGTCAATAAGGGAATGAGGATGCCCCGTCTGTTCAGTTTCAAATTGCTTTTTCTTTGATTGGTTAATGGTTTTTGTCATGCGCAAAGGGTACTTTCAGTACAGACTCCCTTCAACTATTCCATGTATTAAGAATTATTCTTCTACTGAAACTAGCATCCAGTCTAGATAATATGGACACGAATTATTATTCTCTTCACAGTATTCTTTCATATGTTTTAAATCTTTTCGGAGTTAGCGGAAATATTTGGGAATTATATAGAGAGATAATAAATTTTATATCTCTTACAGATTAACTACTCCGTTACTGTCGTCTTCATTCTTCAGTGCATCCTCACAGCATTGGCCTTCACATGGAGAGAAGAGGTAAACCATTTACTTTTCAATAAAGGTTCTGTCGTCTTGTTTTAGTATTTCGTCGCTTCTTAATTCTTTTGAGAGTACGAGATGTCTAAGTAGTATAACGAGATGTCTAAGTAGTATACTAGTTTTGCTTTAACCCTACCACACACATAAGGAATAAATAGACACACATATTCATGGAATCCATGGAATTTTTTTTATCTTTGGAGTGTATATTGCATAGTTCCTATCCTTAGAACATAATTCTATGGAGATATACCCTATTGACCCTTTAATAAGAAAATAATTTTTTGAAAGATTTCTATTGGTGATATTCTTATAAAAGAATTTTGTGGAAACGTTATTAGCCATTTACTTGAAATAGAAGTTCTGTGGAAATATTTTATTGGACATTTCCTTAGAATAGAATTCTTAAGAAATATTTTATTTATCATTTACTTAGAACATAATTATTTGAAAAGATTCAATTGGTCAATAAAGTCATAACTGATTAGGAGTTATGCATGGAAGACTGCAGGCTGGTAAGTATAATTGTGTGCGGGAACTTCTCAGAAGGTTAAAATTTTCAAACTAAATGAAATCGTTAGATTATAATTTTTAATTTTTATTAGACTTTCAGAAATACATAGATTGACTCAGGGCTGTACAGAGGTGAAGACCTCTTTTTGTTAAAAGAGCCCTTTTGGAAAAATGCTTTGAAAATAAAATTTGTGAAAAAACAATTTCATCACTTAGAAGATACTGAATCGTATTTTCTTTAAAGGCCGCGTGTCGCTATAGAAGGACATAAATTTTCCCTTTAGTGTCAGCTAATGTATCGTATGATCCCTAGATAATGTTACCATCTTATGTATCGTATGTCCTGAAGTCTATGTTACTCCGGCTCACTAGGGAGGTGAGGACATATCGCACTCACCTTGAACTGTGTGGAGAGGATAGCTAATGCATCGTATGATCCCTAGATAATGTTACCATCTTATGTATCGTATGTCCTGAAGTCTGTGTTACTCCGGCTCACCAGGGAGGTAAGGACATATCTCACCCACCTTGAACTGTGTGGAAAGGACATGACTTCCCGAAGGACTGAGCAGAATGGCCCGCAATCAAGTATCGTCTTGAAGAAACCAGGATACTTTAATCAGGCAACCCGACACTTACGAGATACGAAATATTATACAAGCGCTTTAACCAGCAACACCTTTAGCCGTTGGGCTATTTTCATTAATGGATCGATTCATAAAAATTAATGTCAAACATTGCCGAAACTGCGATAAACCAAATTAGCTCTTAGCCAGAATCATACTTTTCTTCTTCCACTAATTTGCTTGTTTGAACTGAAAAACTCTCTCATACCTGACATCAGAACTACGTATCATAGACGAAAATTTTTTTACCAAATACAAATCTCATCTTTAGCATTAAACAATCTAAACGTAAATTCGATTAATTTCTTTTCAACAAGCGTAAAACAATAAAAATAATTTCAGTTAAATAGAATAATAAATAAGTTCAAAAGGATCTCGAAAAGTGCAATAGCGCACAATCCTGGCACCTCTGTATACTGTATGGATGATGCAGCCGCTGTCGTAGAGCTAGTTGACTAGATGAGATGATGTTTAACAATGACGGGAAAGTGGGGAAAGAATGATAGTCCATGGCGGGCATGGACCAGCCGCATATATATTACCTCGACTGGATGCTAGCCTTAACTGGAAACATGAGAAAGAGGTTAAAGTCTATGCTGAAGGTACGCATTGCTTATAATAAGCACCATGTCAAACATAATATGTTTTTTTTTGCGATGAAAATCAAGAATATTTTGTAGAAAACGACGTCATATGTTTAAAAAACGTCGTTTTCATTTCAGGCTTTATCTATTACTGTTATATTTTTTGTCATGGAATTTTGTTGAATTTTTAAAATTTTTAAATTAGTAGATGTCGGACTTCTGGTCTTACATGAACGCTACTCCATTGCAAGAAACAACCTTTTAATTAGATGACCTCATCATTTCAGGTCGTATTGTCATGTAATGTGTGTGTCTTGTAGGTGGATTTTATAATTGAAAAGGAGATGGTGAACTTCGTGAAGCATGGTTACGATCGAAGTATTCGAGGCACAGCTAAGTTCATGGCGCTGGATTACATCCAATCCTCGGTGAGGATTATTTTTTGCTTCAATAAAATATGGATGGAAATATTAAAATTGCATTACTTCGATGGTTCCCAAACTACGTTCAGCGGCTTCCTGGGCTACCATGGATGGCTGACAGGGACACTTTGAAACATTCCAATATATCCATTGAAATTACACATAACCCATGTTGTTTCAGAATCGGACTATCTACGTGTTGATCGAATATACGAAAAATATTTAAAGTACAAATCACTATCTGAACTGAAGACCAAATTTAGCAGCATGGGATTGACTTTTGGATATCAGTAAAATATTAATATCTTCGGCTTAGTGATGAAGATCAAATAATTTTAATCCTTTGCGACGTCATAGCTGTGAGAGTCTGGGTTTTAAGCTGTCGCTGTGACAAAAAGCAACTATCGGGTGTAAATCAACGTGGAACAGGTAATGAGTGTGGCTGTGTTCACATTTATTCCAATAATTGAGAACAATAAAGAGCAGCTCTCCCATCTCATTCACACCTCCCCCCATTACGATGCATTTATTTAATGATATGCTTACTTAAACGATTTTTCAAAATGAATGGGCATTTTTGATACTTTGTTACAGAAATTGTTTCAAAATTTGAAATACATGTTTTATTTATTTTTCAACTTAACCAACTTTAACACACCAGCTGTATTTTGTAACTGTTTGGAAGGCCTATGTTATAGCTTTGGGCGCATTGGAAAAATCCTGATACTTTAAGGCCCGGTGCACACATCCGGTTTTTCAACGTGCGGCGCCGATGCCGTAACGCAAGTACGGTCTGAGATACATTAGATCCAATGGAGTAGTGCACACATGCCTCTGGCACCGCTGCGACGACGAACGTTCAACTTGGGTGCAATTTGTACCGCAGTTCCCCATGGTGCCGCTGCTCGCCGCACACGCGTCTCCGGTCTGAAGAACGTTGTTTTCATAAATAAATGGAATATAAATAATAATTAATTAATGGTTGCATCCAGAAACGTATATTTTGTTTCAAAATATACTTTTTTTACACCAAGTAAGCGAAATAAACACGTTTTCTTCGTTAGAATATTTATCGCAAATGGCGCGAAATGAGTTTGTGTGTCATTTCACGATTATGTGTGCATAGTTGGGCTTCGGTGCCCCAGCGGCGCCGTACGTTGAAAAACCGGATGTGTGCACTGGGCCTTAGGCGCAATGAACCAAAATGTTTGGCAATTACTGCATTATTTTGTTCATATTTTGAATTATTTTTATGTTTAGATTTCTAGTGTTAAGATGCCCATTGTAATAGCTAGTACAATTTATAATGAGTAATTAAGTTAAAAGAAACTTTGGCCTCAGCTTCAATAGAATTTTTAGCTATTTCAACAATTAATCCCTTACACTTTAATTGAAGTCTCATAATAACCATATATCCTCCCTTATCTATCCAGAGCAGCAGCCTATGTTCAAATGTTGAACTCGCTTTGTTTCCGTTTCGCGTGTTTCGATTTCACTTTAATCTAAGCAAAAAAATGAATTAAGCGTTGAAACAAATTTTCTTTCGAAGAAACACTTTCGAGACGATCGCTACAGGGTAGAATGGTAGGACATGTGACCTTCAGGTGCCCATTTAAAAGTAATGAGGGTAAGGAAAACCGATTTTATATGACTTTTATACTACACCATCAGGTAGTCTGAAATACCCGTCGAATTACTACCGTATCTTTCAGTATTTCTCATGTGGTCTGTTTCAGCGTGGCTTTAGAAATCAAGTGTGAGAAGCTTTTTCTGCACAGCTAAATGTAGATGGCGCTACTGCGTTTTTGTGGTAGAACAGGCTTCCAGCACAATTCCGGAAGTGAATTCGCGACTACCTTTAAAGGTAACTCCTTAATCTATCGTGCGAAATCATAGTTTATCAAGTAAAATCCTCGTCTTCCAGTCACTTATTTGAAATTCTGGTCTTGAAATTCCCTCCATAAAGTTCAATTGAACCCCTATGTCTAAGAACGGAATATCCTCTTACATTTATTCCCACTCACACTCATACAGAACCAACTGTTGTTTTCTTTTCTTCCAGTTCAAATGCTGCGGTGCCATTAACTACACGGATTGGTCGACTAGCAAGTGGGCCAAGAACCTTTATTCCAACAACGTCCCTCTCGTCTGCTGCCACCCCGGAATCAACATCTTCCAATGCAGTACCAATAACACCGATTCCATACACACCCAGGTGATACCTTACGTTTCAGCTAGTGATCAACGATTCGTGCAAAGAACTAACCCTATGAGCATATTTTGAGTGGTTTTTACCCGACAACTCACCTTAATGATTAAAAAGAGATTCTCTTAATCCTTTCCTTAAAATAGAATCTTTCTTTGGAACGATTCCATTGGTCCTTTCCTTGATATGGAATCCCTTTGAACTATTCTATTGGCTCATTCTATAGAATAGACTCCTTTGAAACGATTCTATTGGCTAATCATGTTGCATAGAATACTTTAGAAAGGTTCTATGGTCAAAAAGGTCAAAATTGGTTCGAAGTCAATCTGAGAAGACCTCAGGTCGTAAGGTGAAATTATACGTGTGATCTTCATCACACATTATTTTACCTAAAGGGTTAAATAATGTGTGATGAAGTTCAGAGTCGATCTTTGACTGAATGGTTACTGTTGTATGTCAATATATTCCGCGTTCTTAAACAGTTGTTTGGTCATGTTTTGTTTCACGAAGTCCAGTTAGCCTGAGATCTGTGGCTTAAAGAGGATTCTAAAACACACTACGAATATTCACACCCGCACTGAGATTTTAACGCCTGTTTAATAGATGGCGAGATATCTAATTATTTGGCTATAAGTTTTAAACAATTAATTTCATTAGGAAAATTAATCTAAAGAAAAAATTAGTAACTCTAATTTTTCTTGTGTAAAATAAGTGGCAATTGAAAATTCATGTTCTCCTCAGGGTTGCGTACCATTTGTAGTGAAAAGGTACCAAATGGACTTCCTTATTTTTGGTATTGGCACTATATTTGTATCAATCATCCAATTTATCTGCTTCCACCTCAGCAACTTCATCATCTTCTGAAAAAATGGATTGTTTTTCAGTCCTCTACAACAAAACTAATGTCCAGTGAGTGTATTTAGTAGATGTGTGCTTCAATTATTGAATAAACACCGTCTTCGAATGAAGGCAGATACTGTACTGTTTTCTTTTTTCGTAGGTATGTCCTTATTTCTAAATCGGCTAATGCAGGGCTCGAAATACCCGGGTGCACAGGTTCACTGTGCACATGAAAATAAAATAGTGCACCTAATTTTTACCGCTAGATGCACGCAGTGCACCTAACGTTAAAAAAAAAGGTGGTGAAACGTGTTATGTTATTTTGATGTTTGAAACAAAATATTAATATTGATCTCTCTAGCTCTGAAGGAACGCAATTAAAATTCCTAACTACACACTATGTGAAAACAAAATCGCTGGGCCGTAACGGGTTTATACAGGAGGAAGATTTACTTGTGCCACTGCCACCAGAACTTTCCGATTATCGAAACATTTGCTAGATGGCTCTGTTGAAGCGACTGTCGCAACAGCCGTGCGCCGGAGAATTTAGGTGTTTAAATATTTTTATTAACTATCTACTACTAACATATATACAGGGTGGTCCCGAATTCATGGTACAAACTTTAATGGTAGGTACAGGACATTGTAACAATGATTTATTGTATAGGAATGTATAGTCGCAAGTGACGCGGTGAGGCGAAAACAGGGGAAATAACGGCCGAAAGGAAAAACAAAGATTTTATTGAAAGCGTTGTTGACAAGTGTCATGTTTACAGTAATTGTTCAAAATTGCGTCCACCAGTATCGATACATGCTTGACAGCGTCGGTGGAGCGATTGGCGTACACGTTCAAAGATGCCTGGTATTTCACGCACACCTGCAGCAGCTACAGATAAGCGAGCGACGAGATCCTCATCTGAGTCAACTGGAGTCTCATAAACAAGATGCTTTAGATGTCCCCATAAAAAGTAATCGAGGCTCGATAAATCGGGAGATCGGGGTGGCCAAGGGACTGGTCCACCACGCCCAATCCATCGAGTACCAAACGTGGCATTCAGGTAATTCCGTACATCAATGCTGAAGTGTGCTGGCGCCCCATCGTGCTGAAACCACATGCGGTTACGAATGGCGATCGGAACATCATGCAGCAGTTGTGGTAACACTTCTTTCAGAAAAATAAGATAGCTTCCGCCAGTGAGCCGCGTGGGTAGTAAGTATGGGCCAATCAAAAAGTCGTTCACAATACCAGCCCACACATTAATACTGAAACGTTGTTGAAACGCATGTCGACGCGTTGCATGTGGATTATCGGTTGCCCACACATGGGAATTGTGCGCATTAAAGACACCCTCGCGTGAAAATGTCGCTTCATCTGTAAATAGCACATAATCTACGAAATCCGGCTGCAACGCACATTGCTGCATCACCCACAGGCAGAAGTTCACGCGGCGAGGATAATCTGCCGGATTCAATGCTTGTACTTTCTGAAAATGGAAGGGGTGTAAGCGATTTTCGTTTAACACTCTGCATACAGTCTGATGACTCACACCTACGTCACGCGCAACAGTTCTTGTGCTTGACTCGGGTCTATCAGCCACAATGTTCAAGATGCTTTCTTCCAGCCTTGGAGTGCGTACAGCTCTTACTCGACCAGCGCCATGTCTGTTGACGTCGAACGCACCTGTTTCACAAAGTTGACGATGTAACCGTTGAAAAATTCTATGATCCGGCATTCGTCGATCAGGATACTCCGCGCGATACATTCGTAACGCAGCTCTGCCGTTACCATTTGCACGGCCGTACATGTAATGCATGTCTGCTTTTTCTGCATACGTAAAGTCACCCATCGTCTACGGCAGCACAATTGTGAATGGCGCTTTTCCCTACTGCGATGCATCATGTTCAACAGCGGCTAGACATCTACTGCCCTCTACCGGCAATGATACCAACCGATCACTCCATTTCTCTTTCCTTTTATTTCCCCTGTTTACGCCTCACCGCGTCACTTGCGACTATACATTCCTATACAATAAATCATTGTTACAATGTCCTGTACCTACCATTAAAGTTTGTACCATGAATTCGGGACCACCTTGTATACATACCCATATTTAAAGTAGTTTACATTACATTAATGCCCTTATATAACGTTTTTTTTTTTTAATATGCACCTAAAATATAACCTGTGCACCTAATTTAAAAACTTAGGTGCACAAGGTGCACCTGCTTTAAAAAATCTATTTCGAGGCCTGGGCTAATGTGAGTAACAGACTTGAGCTGCAAATTTAAGGGTGGCAAAGTATGAGATTATAAAACAAGAATACTTTTTAAGTATTAATTTATATACCGGGTGGTCCAAAAGTAGAATTTCAATAACTTAAAAAGCATAGACAGTAGCACGACGAGTTTATCACAGAAATGCACAGAAAGCCATGGGACGAATTCAAATCTGTTAAACGCCGAAGTCGGGTTGATTGCTTGAAGTTTCCTAGTTTCTTCAAGACGACACTTGTGAAAGCGAGCAAGCTCCCCCATATCCTACAGGAGGTATCTCCCCTCTTCCACAGTTCATGATGGGAGAGATGCAACATAATCTCTTAGGGTAACTAGGGGTAACTCAGAGACTATCATATCCTCGTCACGTAATGCTTGAAGGATCATACGATTCCTAAACTGACTTGAGAAGAAAAAAAAACACAGTTAATTGTAAAGGCGTAATGAAGAAGTGATTAGACCTGGAAAAAATTGCACACATTTCTAAATAGACATCCAGATCGGAATTGGAAAAAATAATTTTAAGTTAATCAACAAACGGCAGAAGAGTAAGGCCATGCCTTGTTTTGCATGTGCAAGACCAACTTCATACACTTTCAAAAAATCTAAAATCTTCGCAGGGCTTTCCCAGTAGGGATCGTTGTATATTTTATTCTAATGTAGATAGACTGGAACAGCCTGTTCATCGTTGCATTATGTCAAATTGATAACACTGTGTCCCTGGATGATAAAATCAATATAATGTGATCAGAGGCGAAGAAAGACATTTGGAAGAAATAAAACTAATGCCGACCACATTCGAAAACAGATGTTATTTATTTAAAATGAAGATGAAGAGTATAATTATTTTAATACATACGATAAAATATGTCCCTTTAATATATATTGATGATCACGGCCGTTGCCTATGTCGTCTTTTTTGGTAAATCCTCTAAATATGACAACTGACTAGACACTGACGCAATACATGATTCCTATTGAGTTTTTACAAGATAAGTTAGACACTGTCAGAAATACTATACCCAGTTTTGACCTACTTTCACAAGGCGTACGAGTCCCCTACCCTTATGTAGGGGACTCATGCCCCCTAACATGCGTCCACAATAGGGAGCACTTTTGTGGCATGTGTACGATGGCCAACGGCACACTTGAATTGGTCTCCCTCTAAAGTACTAACAATCTAATGTAACTTATTTCAGCGATCTCTTTCTTTCTCTCTCTCTCTCTCTCTCTCTCTCTGATGGAAACTGCAGATTAACAGATCTACACAGAGTACAGAGTAACCTTAAAAAGCATAGCGTTGAAACTACTATATAAAGAAACTTGCGGGCAGTGGTAGGTCGTGACGATAGATCTTAGAGTCACGAACTTAATTCACTGCAAACGAAAACAATGAGAATTATTTATATGCACCTGCCCTTGTGCTTCTATGTACCAATCATTATTACCTAGGATATTGGTTGGTAATTGAATTAACGTTTTGTGGAGCAACACACAACGGGCTATCGGTGAGGTCCGGGAACAATCCCGAAGGGAAAGACCGAGGACACGAATCACTTGGTAATTTTGAACCACGATCAGATGACTAGGTCAACATCTGAGATGGCACCCCACTTACCAAATTTCCTATCACGCCTACGTGAGAACATTTGAAGCCACTACAGAAAAGACGCACATCAACCACCACGAACAAAGCGGTATTTATGAGGTCACAAGTACGAGGTGTTGTCCTCGAATCTTTCCCTTCGATCCGGGACTATCACCAACTATTTGATTCAGTGCGACTTCAATTCAATTACCTATTTACCTACCTATTGGGCTAAAACAGCACTACAACCTGCGAGAATAGTGAGGATTGGACTCGTAAGCTTTCGATCTAATCAATTAGTATTTTACCATGATCTAGAAACGAATTGGCGTGATTTATCTTCGTTTGTATACTTTCAACTTGTATCATTGACATCGAAATCCCAAAAAGTCGTCACGACTGGTCAAAATAACAGGTAGTTGAATTTAAATTACACTGAAGCAACGGGGAATGGTCCATTGAACTTTGGTGATGATACTGCAATTGGTAATTTTTTAACTAACGTCGTATTTGATAACACAACGGGTTATTGACTACGGTCAGGGATTAATCCCCTAAGGGAAAGATTCGAGGACAACACATGTGGAACTTTGGAGAATGGGGGTGCCAGCTCAGGTGTTGCCTCCTCATCTGACCGTGGTTCAAAATTACGAGATGTTGTCCTCGAATCTTTCCACTAAGGGATTGATCCCGGACCGTCGTCAATAGCCCGTTGTGTTACTATAGTACGACGTTAATAAAAAATTTCCCAAAAAAATTACTGAGTGTAACACCACCACGTAATTTTAAACCACGGTCAGATGACGAGGCAACACCTGAGCTGGCACCCCACTCTCCAAACTTCCACACCAAACCAACGTGAGGACTTTCGGTCACGACAGATATAAGGTGCACTTGCCGCCTCTACACCATATGCTTAAAATCATCCATGCCGTGACCCGGATCTTACTATCTAGAAGCTAATACATTAACCACCAGACCTGGTGATGGTCCGGATTCAATGCCGAAGGGAAGGACTTAATGGTAAAGAAAGTCAATTAACGACAAACTGCAGAAATATAATGGGCTGTTAGCGTGGGATTGGGTAATGATAATGGTAATTTTTAGTTAACGTTGTACTAGAGCAACACAACGGGATATTGACGACGGTCCGGGATCAATCCCCTAAGGGAAAGATTCGAGGACAACACATGTGGAACTTTGGAGAATGGGGTGCCAGCTCAGGTGTTGCCTCCTCATCTGACCGTGGTTCAAAATTACGAGGTGTTGTCCTCGAATCTTTCCACTAAGGGATTGATCCCGGACCGTCGTCAATAGCCCGTTGTGTTACTATAGTACGACGTTAATAAAAAATTACCCAAAAAAAATTACTGAGTGTAACACCACCACGTAATTTTAAACCACGGTCAGATGACGCAGCAACATCTGAGCTGGCACCCCACTCTCCAAACTTCCACACCAACCCAACGTGAAGCGTGGGATTGGGATAAATCTCAAAGGGAAAGATCCGAGGACTGCATCACGTAATTTTGAACCACGGTCAGTGGACTAGGAAAATCACTTGAACTGGCATTACACTTTTCAAACTTCCGCACTACGTCAAAGTGAGAACATTTGAGGCCACGACAATTTTAAATTGTTCTAATCCCTATTTTCACGATAATCTTAGAAGGTAGAATCGAGTTTCTAGCAACCCCTCTGGCGCTAACCACTGTCGTCATCTGACCCTGGTTCAAAATTACTTGGCGTTATCCTCAATTATTTCCCTATGGGGGCTGATCCCGGACCGTCACCAATGCCCGTTGTGTTGATCCAATGAGATGTTAATTAAATGCTTACTAATCAGCTGCTGACCCGTGACTCTACCAACTGAGCTACCGCTGCGTCGGTAGGTTGGTTGTCTAATAAACTACACACTGGAGCTCACAATTGTCGACAGTTTGGGATCAATTTCGAATGAAAAATCCAAGGACAACACGCTCCTCGATAGCCCAGTTAAGAGTGCAATGGATTAGCTACCGGAGGGTTGCAAGTTTGGATCCAACCACAGACCATCATGTACAAAAGGGACTGATCCATGTAAAATCTGTCGTGGCCTCAAGTTTCCTCACGTTGGTGTGGTGTGGAAATTGGGGTAGGAGTGCCAGTTCAGGTGTGACCTCGTCATCTGACCGTGGTTCAAAATTACGCGGTGTTGTCCTCGGATCTTTCTCCTCGGGTATGATCTTGATCCCGGGCCGTCACCAATAGCCCGTTGTATTGCACCAGTGTGATGTTTCTTTTTTAATACATTACCTAAGACGGCTAACACGTCAGCACTGGAGCAACACATCGAGTTATTGACAAGAGTCTACAGCCAGGGTAATCCATCGAGCCGAGTCCCCTCTGATTGGTTGAAAAATCACGCTTTCATGGGCCTCAGTTTCAAAGTTCACTGCGTTCGAGAGTACACTAGCTGAAATGTAAACAAAGTTGTTTACCTTTTATCTTCCAAGTTTCAACGATAGACATCGTACAAGAAACCGAAAAAATGATTCCCAAAATGTTGAATCATAACATACAATGTGCTTAAAATGACCATTTTCTAAAAATTTCAGACATGTCATATTAACAGAATTTATTTAAAAAGTTACGTTTTCGAAAATGCTTCCAAATTAACAATAGTTTAGAAAACATTCCTAACGACTGCATCGTAGTTTGTCGTTACTATTCTTAAGCTTATGAATAGAAGAAACAACTTTACATAATTGATACAAACTTTAATTTTGGCAGTATGAAGAATTCAAGCTAGTAATCGAATATTTTTTTCATTTTTATAGGGCATGTCCAATTTAGAACAGCAAGAACCTATTAGGACTTTCAACCCCTTTCAATTTTAAGAAAATACTGTTGTCTATTAAATGAAGTCTTATCATTCCACTTAAAAACTTCACTGTAAAAAAACTTTTGTTAAATACAAATTTGAAAATTCAGTTATGAAAATATATAAAAGACTAACCAATTCACATTCACTGTAACACATATCCTAAACTGAAAAAGTCTAACACTGCTTTGTACAGTTCTTATACAGTACCTTGATGTAATTAAAACTAATGAAACAGCATTGAACACCCATTTTGGTTTCCCTTATGTCATCATGGTGGGTTTTGCTTAGCCTAATTCTCTTACTAGTGGTAATATGAAAATCTAGTAGTCTTATTTTATTTAAATTTATCACGTCTGTTAAATTTTGAAGGGACTTCTAGCTTAAAACACAAATTGATAGCTGTTTGGGCCCAAGTGCACCCTTAATTAAAATATCCAATTCCTGTAATACTTCTTACTGAAATACAAGTCATGCGGTATACTTGATGTATTTATAATTACATAATTCACTTTAATTAATTCTTCAGACATGCTTGCACATTTAAAATAATATATAATACTTCATATGCTAGTTTTGACAGAAAATAGTCTATTTAACAAGATTATTTTTATTTTTATTAAAACAAACAGCAATAATATAACTTGTACTTGAGCTTCACATATATTGTTCACTTTAAAATAGATATCTGGAACTAAAAAATATTCATAATTGATGCATAATGAGATTTTTAAAAGGTCATCAAATATAAACATCATTTAGTCATCCCTCAACACAGCGACAACCTACAAAGAAAAACATAGGTATTTAAAATTCAGGAATATATTCAGCACAATTTTAAATAAGAAAAATAATTTTTTTCATGCAAACATCTCCATGCCACAAGGTTTCTGCTTAGATTCAAGACTAGTTAGCTAATTACTATCTCCCATTTACAAGATTCCACCAAAGAATAAAACCTTATACGTAAGAAAAAAATCATTTCCACGTAGTAAGACTTCTGCTTCAGTTTTAGATTAGTTAGATAATTACTTCCTCCCATTTACAAAATTCGACCAAAGCAGAAACCTTATAGGTAAGAAAATATATTTCCCACGCAAACATTTCCATGCTACATGGCTTCTGCTTTGATTCTAAATTTAGTTTGCTAGTTACTACATCCCCCCACCATTTATATAAGATTCAACCAAAGCAGAAACCTAGGCAAGAAAAAAAATTCATTTTGTTGCACATCAAAACACAAAAGAAAAACTAATAATAAAACACTACTTTTAACATGCATCTATTTTAAATGTTATTAAAATATTTATGTTGAAACACATATACAGAAAAATCCCAAATATATGGCACATCAGTTACAAAGGGATATTGCTCATTCATGCCAAGAAAAAATTCAGAATAAAACATTGCATTTCAATTCAAAGAAAGTATTCCAAGTAAATTACAGCACTTTCAGTATATAGCTTTAAAATTATTATCAAAATGTGTGTGCACATACAAAAAAACAACCAAATGTATTGCTTAATTTTATATAAAGGCATATAAATTACACAATAAAGAAATTACCAGGAAAAATACTGCATTGAAAATCATTAAAAATACACTCTAGTTTTTCTAGGGCTGACTTGGATTCTCTCCTTTTCTTTGTACTGTTTTACCGTTGTTTTGTTATACTTTTATTACGACTACTACTGTTCTTAACTGCCAAGTTATCTATCGAAGCATTTTGACTAAATGCCTCTAATGTAGGCATGACTGGTTTTATTAAGTGTTGAGCCACTTGGATTTCTTGTACACTTTTTACAGAATCTGCGATTATCTCTAAATTATATTTAAAATGTTGGAAACTGATGTCAAATGAGGAATCACCATCACAAGCTGCAGTTGGAATACTTAGTGGCATTTCAGAACTTTCAACAGATGAATCACCATCAGATGTTGTAATCGGCTGAGTTAGATGAAACTGTAGAAGGACCACAGATTATTTTAAGTCTTGGATTCCAAAATCAATTTGGTATACTAAATGAATATGCTTGCACATATTTACTTTAATCATTGAGTCCAGGGCATGAACAAAAGATTTGTACAAGCAAGCTCTACAGTCATCACAAACTAAATTACAATTACAGCTTGGGTCATTATAATTTGTACAACAAACATTTAATTTTCTTTGTTGGATGGCCCTATCCAGCTATTCTGGTACTTAATAAGTGACATGAGTGAAAGATCAGACTAGATTTATGATAAGTTCTCAAATCTGATACGTTTTGAGATATTTTCCCCTTGTGTTGGGTTGTGAGACTATCAAACATTTTGTCTTTTGTGAAGTTCATTAATGTACTTACAGCCTTATCCAACCTCTTATTATGTTTATCATTTAACTATTCATATTTTAGAGTCCTGTGCATATTTGTATTGAGACCCAAGTGTACTACTCTGTAACAGTATGTCCAACTTTTGACATTTTCACTGTGATTCTTTAAAAAATATTTTCCAAATTCCAATAAATCACTGTCTTTTTCAAAGGAGATCAATGTTTTTGACAATAATGTACTGAATACCATCTTGTTTCTTTCTTTAAGGAGAGTTCTTAAAATTTTATATACAGCAGGGTTTTTTTCAATACTTTTTACTTTCTTTAAGTTATTTTTCCATGTTTTATCGACATGATAAGTACAGAAGAGTCTTGCCACTGGAGAAGAAAATACATTTTTCCAGGCATTATAAAAACCTTCGGCCATGTCTGAAATGAAGACTTTTGGTTTTAGTCCCCACACTGACATTTTAAAGTAAATAGAAATGAGGACATAGCATCACAATCAGTTTGATTTCTTACACAAAAAGCACATGGGTAACCCTGTCTTAATTCATCTAACACCATCAGGGTAACCAATTCAAACTCATACATTGATCCAGTGTATACCATCCATTGATATTATCTCATTTCCAAACTTTTTTAGCATGCCTTCTTGTGACTTAGCCATCAAAACAAACATAAAATCTTCATCTAACAACATGGGAAACTGAGAACTTAATTTTCCTTGTGCCTTGTAGGCAATAAAACCATCCCCCTTTTCTTGTACATCCCTCATCCACACTTTAAGACTTATTGTGTCATTGGGATGTCGTACATCAAATACAAGCCCATAGCATTGTTTAATATTAAATTAATCTTTCATAGTTAATAAATTTATTTTGCTTGTTGAACTTGAAGGAGTAGATCTTACCTCCTAAAGGATTTCATGGAGAGGTATTTCTTTAGCAATTTTTGCAGTGATCATTTCTTTCTCAGATGTAGAGAGACATGAATGGCCAAGATCAAAATTATGACCAACATGCAAATTATGACCTGTATAACAGTCACTTTCATGTGTGCACAACAATGACCATCATTTTTGGAGGCTCCTTGTGTTTTAAATGTTGCACACCTTTACCTCTTTCTTTTGATCTGTTGCATTAATAGTAGCTAAAAATTTCTTTATTAGAATTAACTATGCTATCATATTGCTTTACAAAAGAGGAGCTACTAACTCATGTACTTCATTTAAATGACTGCACAATGTTTTCCTACTATCACATGGTTGAGAACATATAATGCAGTTTATTTCTGTATGCTGTTTGATGTGACACACATTATGTTTTGCTCTCTCATGCTTTTTTATTGCACAGTGGGGGGAATTGTAACTTTTGCTACATTTGGAGCACATAAACTTTTTAACACTAGACACAACTTGATCAGAATAAATCTAATTAAAGCATAACGCGTCTTTTCAGGGATGAATTAAGTGCAAATTTGCATGCACAATAGCTACATTTGAACATCTTGTCAAAAATTTAAATTGCTTACCAGCACAAGTTGGAAAAAATTGATTTTATTTCAACGTACCCAGGAATGACCTAATACAATAAACAAACTACTAGGGAATTATTATTGGAATTGAAGAATTAAATCATGGGTTAGGATTCCATTCAAGGATGGGTTCGCCAATTTCATCTGCAGTGCAGTTACAATAAACAGGCAAAAAAATAACTAAACCAGATTAAGAGATTTACCACTATCATAGGCAAACCCCTTGAAAGGAATATCTTAAAACACAGGCTATAAAGTGCTCGTAAACACTTGCCTTGAATAAAAATTGTCATAAAACTAAAAAAAAAAAACCTTCCACCACAATCTTTATTTCCTCACTGATCTGATCTGATTAACGCATCAAAAAATGAACCCTGTGAAAGTAAACCAAAAGGATTTAAAAAAATACACCACGCCATTTTCATACGTTAAAGAAATATTACTCAGTCATTTTTAAGTGAAATCTTGTTTTAATTCCTTTTACGTGCAAGTGGGTGTCGGTTAGTTGCATGTCTATCGTTGAAATGGGAAGGTAAAAGGTAAACAACTTTGTTTACATATCTGCTAGTGTACTCTCGAGCGCAGTGAACATTGAAACTGAGGCCCGTGAAAGCGTGATTTTTCAACCAATCAGAGGAGACTCGGCTCGATGGATTACCCTGGCTGTAGACTCTTGTGAGTTATTGGCGTCAGTCTGGGGCTCAATTCACCAAAGTAAAGATCCTAGAACACGACAGAACCACGTAATTATGAATCACAGTCAGACGACGAGGTCACACCTGAGCAGGCACCCCACCTCACGAAACTTCCACATCACACCAACGTGGTAATTGGTAAATTGTAATTAACTCCGAACTAAAGCAACACAACGGGCTATTGACGACGGTCTGGGATCAATCACTTTAGGAAAAGATCCAAGGAAAACACCTTGTAATTCTGAACCGCTTTCAGATGACGAAGCAACACCTGAGCTGGAACCCCACTCTACAAACTTCCACACCAACCCAACGTGAGGACTTTCGGCCACGACAGATTTAAGGTGCACCAGCCTCCTTTACACCATACGCTTACAAACATCCTTGCCCGTACCCGGTTTAGAACCAGGAACCTTCCGATCTAGAGGCTAACACCTCAACCACTATACCGGTTGGTCGCCAAGCCAACGTGAGGTACCTAATAAGGATACCTCGTAATTTGGTAGTGTTGGCGTTCCACCGATAAATAACAAAATTTTAAAGCTGTTTGTTTTATAACGTCACACTGGACTAATACAATTAAATACAATAGGTTATTGGTGATTGTCCGGGATCAATCCCGAAGGGAAAGATGGAGGACACACTCGCAATTTGGAACAACTGTTTGATGACAAGGACAACACCTGAGCTCACTCCTTACTCTCCAACTGACTCCACACCACAGTTCACGCTAACCTTATTGAATTTAGGACATTTGATGCAATGACAGATTTAACGTGCACCAACCTCCCCGTTTACAACTGTCTTTGATTTGGATTGAGGTTACAACTCGCAAAACTCTTGTTTCTGACTCGACCACCTGGGCTACCGAGTGGCTACAAAAGCAAGGAGCAGAGGTATTTTTGACATGCACAGCAGAGCTCGCAATCACCATTCCACTTCTTCACACAACACATTTACACATACACTACACAATGCACATGTCTAATGTAATTAAAACCATGGAATAGTACCGAAGGTTAGTAAAATATTTGTGCAGTTTGACCCATGTGGCAATTTTTATGTAATAATTAAAGAACAGTTCCTTCGTGCGACAAAAGCTCCAAATCTAGTAATTCTTTTGATGATGATCTTTGACCAGTCAAAAAGTAAACAACAGTATTGCGCAATATGTGCTTTCCTAGAGTTGATTGTACGCAATGATCAACAAAAATCTATCTTCTCTTAAAATTGAGATTATAGATAGTAACTATGAATCACTACTCAAGGGATTGAACAGTTCATGAGTAGAACACTGATAAAATTTGCTACAGTTTGATGAGCGAAATTTGAATAAACCTTTTCGCACATTCATTTCATAAAAATGTGAGTATTAAAATAACTTGTTATTTGCATTTTTCTGGTCAACATTTTGAATTCTATGCTATGTGAAATAGGATGACTTCGATCTTTCTTTCAAGTTTTAAATTCTCAATTTGACCTTTGCAAATACTTAATGGTCAATGTATTGCTATGTATTAAATTTATCAAAGTCTTATACGCTAAAATTTCTGAAAGAAATTTTATGACATCTGTCTCTCTGAGTTTTTCTTACAATTGTATTGTTTTTTTTACAATTGTATTGTTTTTTTTCTCAATTGTATTGTTTTTTTTTCAATTGTATTGTTTTTTTACAATTGCATTGTTTTTTTTACAATACTTTTCTAAAAATCTAAAACTATTATCAAAAAATTTACAAGTATCTGAGAAAAATAAAATTTACCTTGATTTTACGTAACAAAATATTTATTGATGCTGATTCACAATAGATGTAAAATTTGATATTCTCTCAAAATAGTATTTTCATTTCATTTGATTTCTTGAGTAACATAGTTAAACCCTTGTGTACAAAGGTTTGTTGTCATCTGTCAGCTACTGACCAAAAAGTTTTAATTTGAAATACTTAAATCTTTTCAATACAGGCAGAAAAATGTGTTCAAAAATAATATTTGAGGAGGTCCAATCTTCTCTTCTGGGTTTTTATTCGAATCCAAGGCTGTAATGCTAAATGAAAACATTATGTTTGATAACTTTTTTGACTGTTTCAGACATATCTATGTAGATTTCACTTGTTATAAATGGAGCTCTGACTTATGCTGATTAAATAGCTTCAGTTTATATATTTGATTGCTTTTTAAATGTTTTGGTTATGGTTGAAGCTTTGTGAGATCTGCCTCAAATGCATCATTAGTCACTTATTTATAGGCAAATGTACAAGAAGCTCTCTTATCCACAGATATTCAACTGACACAGACGGATTCTTTGCTTTCTTTAGTTGCCTACCAAATTTTTTTACCTTGTTTATTGTTTCAGGCCATTTAAAAAAAATTCTTATGAACTCAATATTTGAATTACTATTTTTTACAAAAATGTATTTCAAAAGTTTTTTGCTGCTCAATGTGGTACTGCTTTGATATAAACTTTTGTAGCAATGCCTTTGACGTGCCTTTTATGTCACTAAGGAAGAATATCTCAGAAAAAACACCATTTTAAGCTCAGCATAAAAAATTAATTAAATTAATTTTTAAAATAGGAAGAATCCATGCAGCTAATTATCCTCTTATAATTTGTGACTATTTGAATAGTAATAAAATTACTGATTAGCAACTCACTCACTCTCTGCAGGTGCATAACCTGATGCAATTGCACAAACTTTGAGTTTGCCATAATTCTAATAAAGCAAGGTTGCCTTTACTAGCCACAACTTGCTAAAAAAAAGCATTCCAAAAATGTAACAAAAGCATTGCTTTGCCAAATTCCCCTAAAAAAACCTAATTGATTGGTTCCAATTAATTTTTTGTTCAGTTTTTAAATTCGTAAAATTTTTTAATATTTCTAGCAATCTAGCTACTTTTACTCTTATAAAAACAATTACTTTCTCCTCTCTTTAGAAGACCATCTTGTTTGGTACCGTTAATTTTTGGTAGGAAATTAAATTTACAAAAATACTTTTTAACATTTCCCTTTTTGCTTGTAATTTGATCCTTTAATAACCTATCATTTTTGAACTTTATTTCCATAATGTTCCTTATTTGTATTTAATAAATATTGATGTGTTAATATGTCAAATGTATATTTTGATTTTAAAATGATTTAATTGGCACACTAGTGCCCCAAATTCAAATTTCAAAAGTCCCCTTCTTTATTCTGTCCCTGTTCTTTTACAGAAGATAATTTATTCATCACAACCATCATTGTAGATAAGTGAAACTGTTTCATGTAGAAATGGAGTCAACTGCTGGTGGCATGTGGAGCATGGAAGACTTGGACATCCTTGCATCTGACTTAGATTCAAGTCTTTCAGGACTGGGCACAGCTACCAGCACTTTTGATATGAGGTAACTTGTACATTCTGTCTAGAAAGTGCAGGATTCGAAATCAATTTTTTACAAAGCTGTTATTTCTCCTGAAATTAGTTGCACAATAAGACTTTACAGTATTTGCAAAACATCACTCTTGTTAGGTGACTAGGAAAATTTTCATATGCTGAGGGAAGTGATATAGCTAGGATCCAAAAAAAACTGCTCATTAAAAATTGAAAGGCATAAATAATGCATTAAATTACATGTTTTTAATTAAAATTATTTGGTTTCAACTTAAACTCCATATCAATGCTTGAATCTTTTAATATGAAACTAAATACAGTAAAATATTTTTTAAAGTAATTCCTTGTCTTCTACTTTTTTGAATGCTGTGGGAATCATTGTCAATTTTGCGACTTTGTTGTTTGAAATTTGCTTAATGAATTCTGGAGTTATAAAGGACATGGAGGACAAAATATCATATATATACATAGAGCTTACTATTTCAATGAGGCTCAGTCCGCTGAAAAGACGAAAAATCTAAATTATCACCCCAGAAGAGAACATTTCAGCACAAGCAAAGTTCACAGGTGCTCTGCACAAGTCATCAAATTAAAAGGATTTTCTTTTCTTATGCCCAGCCAATTAATTGATTATTTCTATCATTGCATTACAAGTGTAGCTTTGTAAACCACCTCCCTGGTAAGGTGAGTTCATGTTACACCTCACGTTCTTACCATACATTCTAGGTACAACCTGTGTTTAAAGCCAAACATTCATTCAGGATAGATAAATATCCATGCCTCACCCTGGATTCAAATTAGTAACTTTTTTTTATCCAGATGCCAGTACCCTGGCCATTAGACTGATAGGTCAGGTTACGAAATCTTCAATTGTAACATTTTTAGAGTGTAAAAGTTCAAAATTATCCAAACTGATAGTAAATGTTTCAAGCTGGTAAAAGACAGGTTTCCCCCTATATTTTAAAAGAAATTCATCAGACATAAAAAAAAAACATTGATTAACTTTTTGATGGTTTGCATTATGTATTATTTTGATAAAGTTGGGTTTAAAGATTTTTAGTTTGAAAACAATTTATGAATATCCTGAATAATTCTCAGTTTCTGCCTTTGATAAGTTGGTTTTTATTTCATTTTGTATATATTTGGCTTTTCAATTCTGTTTATATTTTAATGTGTTAAAACATTTAGGTCATAAGTTATTTGCTTACTGATGATTGTAAGGATATTCTAAAAGGATTAGATTTTTTAACAAATGTGCCCACATAAATATCACTTTAATTAACTTTCTGACTTAAAAATAATTTCAGAATTAGTAAAACATAAGAAATTATTTATTCAAGACATTCTTCTCAACAAAAAGTTCTATAATTTTTTATTAAAGAAAATCATATTTGTAGTTATTGATCTAATGTGAAATGTTCTGCAGATTTCAAATCCGTTGAAATTTTTACTCTATTTTTAACGATCTAAGAGATAGAAAGAAGAATTATATAAGTCCAGTTAAAACTTTTTATTTGTTTTGTTCTTAATCTGAAAGCGTTCAAACAGAAACTCAGAAAAAAATAAATTTAGAATATGTCATCTCTTTATGGTGTCGCCATTCTAAGGAAAACAATAATAATAAAATTCATTCATTTTAAAATGATCTAGATTGAATTTTAAAATTAGGCATGACCCAAAAATTGCAAAAAATTCAGACTACCTGTGTGCCAAATCCCATTACTGTAAGTGCCATAGATTCGTTAGGACTTTGCGTGCAGAAATTTTTTTTTTATCCTACGCCGAGTTCAAGGCCTTTTGGCCATACGCTGTCTTGCCGTCCAATATAGTGAAGAAAGTCCTTGGGGAGAAGTATCCCTGATGTCAATGTCCTTTAAATTAGAGCACTCAGCAAGGTGTTGTCTATTCATAAGACCATCACAACAAAGCAGACAGATCGGGGAGGTAGCCACACCAATTCTATGTAGGTGCTGTTGAAGGTAGTCATGTCTGGTTGGCAAGCAGAAAACAAATGGCTAGACAAACACTTCCTATAAAAAATATTAGAGATACTGTCCAAGTAGTATACTGTTGTATGTTTTCTACAATAATTGCTTTTGCTAGTAAATATGGGTGGTGGCAGTCATTTTAGAAATGGGTGGTTAATTTTTAGTGGCAGTGATATGATAAATGTCTTAATTTTATTTTCTACAAATGTCATTGATGATTCCAATAAGACAAACCTAAATACCTTTTTCCTGATCAAAAATGGAATGAAATATGTTTCAATTGGCAACAGACAAAGGCATACTTTGTGCAGGGAGCAGTTCTCATTATAGACAAACATTGCTTAGCTCATACTATGTACAGAGGTTGGACAAAAAATATGGAAACACCTAAAAAAAATGTAACCTTGAATAATATTGTGTAGGGAAACCGTTGGCATTCAAAACAACTTGCAGTCTTCTCAGAATGGATAAATACAGTTTCTGTATGCTTGCCAAGGGCATCTTGAACTATTCTTCCGGCAAAACTGTGGCAAGTTCAGATAACGATGATGATGGTGGATAGCGATCACACACTTTCCTATTCAATGTAGACCACAAAGATCCAATAATATGGAGGTCTGGTGACTGTGGTGGCCAGGGGAGATGTGACAAATCTTCCTCGTGCTCAGAAAACCTGTCCTGGATGATGTAAACTGTGTGAACAGGGCTTTGTCATCTTGGAAGACACGATCACCTTTGAGGAACAAAGTTTGTACCTTGGGATGGACTTGATCGCATGCATGGCCAAAATATTAACATAATCCTTGGTCTTAATGTGCCCTTGCAGAGTAATCACAGGGCCCACAGAAAACCACGATATGACTGCCCAAACCATCACAGAACCCCCGCCATGTTTCACTCTTGGCAATAAGCAGTCTGTATCATAGGCTTGGGATGGCGTTCGCCAGTCGCAAACTCGGCCAGAAGTGTGAAACAGTTGGAAACAAGACTCATCCGACCAAATTACTGTCTTCCATTGCTCCATAGTTCAGGCTTTATGACTTAAACATAATTTCTGCTGTTACAGGCATTAGCATCACTGATGAATAGTTTTTGAATTGCAGATCGGTAAGAAATACCCTACTTATGGAGCTCCCTTCTTATTGCAGGGCTCCTAACACGTCACCTTTTTATTTTTTGTCACCTTTTTGACATTTTGTCATCTTTTCAGGGGTTTTAAGTTCTTAAATTATATTTGAAGAAAACTTTTTAGTGTGCAGTTAAAAAAATTCATTTCCTCAAAAAAAAAAAAAAAAAAACAGGGTTTGCATGAATTTAATTTCAAGGCTCCTAACACGTCACCTTTTATTTTTTGTCACCTTTTCAGTGGTTTTAAGTTCTTAAATCTTATTTAGAGAAAAAACATTTTTGGTGCACAGTTAAAAAAATTCATTTCCTCTAAAAAAAAAACAGGGTTCGTACGAATTTAATTTCGAAATGCGCAGTAGCGAGAGTGTTCGACAAGTATTAGAATTTGCAAGAGCAATGCTATGGGATGTCCCAACAGACATACTACTGGATGAGTGGAAATTACTCAAGAGAATTTGAGGAAGAAGGATTTAGAATGACGCATATTGATGTTTACTGGAACCATTTCTTCAGACTGCGAGACATTAGCAGAGTTGCCAAGTGCTCCGAAACTTCCAGAGTTTCTACGCTAAAGAATCGAAAATCCGCAACTCCGCGTAATCATTGGTTCACTCCGGAAATCGCTTTGATGCAGGGAAAAGAAATAATTTGTATAATCCTGTAATTAATAATTCGTATAATTAATACTCGTATAATTAATAATTTGTATAAATAATAATCATATAATTAATAATTCGTATAATCCCAAGTTGACTTTCCGGTCTGTGACGTCACAGCAAGGGCTTCGCCCCCTCTTCGGTTATGCTTGACCACCCTCGGGGATTGCTTCGTAGTCCCGTTTGGTTTGCTTCACAAACCAATACTCCTTTCGCAAGTGATTTCACTTTTTTTTTACTTTACACTTATTGCACCCTAAACTAATAGCCGCATCAGTAAAAAACCTATACATCTTTTTTCCTGTACAATTTTAAGTAAACCGTGTTAATCTCCTAACTTTACAATCTGTACTTTGTCCGTAAATCGTCTGAGAGCAGAGTGAAAAAAGCGAGTCTGAGAGCAGAGTGGCAAATCCGATAGTCAAATTACAACCCACACCTGACTGCAAAACCTTCTCAGCGAACTAAAAAATATGAAATTTGTGACTAACTTTTGATTGCATCGAATTTATTTATGAACCAATTTTAGAAAGAATTGTACCATAAGAAAGAGTACATTCTGAGGTATACTGCGATATTTCAAAATTAAAAACTAATAGTAATAAGATATAGATATGACAGTTTAAAAAAATAACGAAAATTTCCCGATTTTTCCCGAATTAAAAAAAAAAATATTTTCAAGAACCAAACTGGAATTTTTAAGAATAATCAACGAGCTGCAAAAATTTACGTTGAGATGTACTTTTTAAAAAAAACTCACGGCTTAAGACTGAAAATTTTTATGTGTTTTGCTCACTCGCAGAAGAAATTTCGCTTCTTCAATTTTGACACTTAATAAACCCTAAACTAATAGATGCATCGGAAAAAAAATCTTAATAATCGTCCAGGGAATACTATGAAGAACAAACCATGTTAATTTTGTTTTTTTCTGATCCGAACTTTCTAGGGAAACCGTCTAAGATTCGAGCTAAACAGCACAGTTTTCAATCCTGCGGCAGCGGAAACTTTTTTTTAATAAAGAGAGATATTAAACGTAAGGCACAAGAAAATTTAGAGAAGGACTGGAAAGAAAAATATAAACTGGAAGCAGAGAAAAAAATTTAAAGCAGCTGGCAAAGAAAAGAATGGTGATAGAAGAACAGTAATTTAAAATTGTGCGTAAGGAAGAGGATGAGCCGTTGGATAGTGCTTCAAAATTATTAAAGGAAGCAGCACTTGTTCAGGCAATGATTGAAGGAACGGCTAAAGTCTCAGATGATGCTGGTCAGCAAAGACAGACTTTAAAAAAATGCACATTCTTCTATTGAGAAGAAAAAGACAAAATTAATTTTAGTCTTTTTCACCAAAAAAAATATTAAGACATAATTTTTCAAAGAAAAGAAAGAAATTCTTCAAGCTGTGTCAAAAATAAACAAGTTAAAAAATCATAATTCCGATATAAAAAAAAAATTATGTTAATATTTTAAAATGATGTAATTTTTAAATGAAGAAAATAAAAATATCCGTCCAAAGAAAGAAAAAGAAAAGATAGGGGTAGCTTGGGAGGATCGTTTTATTTTTTATCTTTACACTAGAATATGTTTAGCATTATTGTTATTTGTTACTTTTTTTTTTGCTCGATTAGTCACTTTTTGTCACCTTTTTCTATTTGATTAGTCACTTTTTGTCACCTTTTTCTACTCGATTAGTCACTTTTTGTCACCTTTTTGGTTTAATTTGTCACTTTTGTCACCTTTTTGGACCTTGAAACCTGTTAGGAGCCCTGTTATTGTTTTGTAGCTCACAGGGTTTGTGAGCACGACATTCATTTCAGCAGTAACTTGGTAACAGCAGTGGTCTTCTTATTTTTAGTCACAATCCTCCCGTCTGTCACAATCACTCAACATCAGTACTGTAGTCGTAAAAAAAACAGAGGGTATAGCATGGGCGCCTGCAGAATTTTTTTCATGGGGAGGCGAAACATGTAATTACTACTTACACTTTCCAGGGGGCAAAAAAAAACATGTACACACACACACATACATGTATATATAGGAAATCCATAAGCCCTCCTTCGGGCGCCCATGGTATATACTCATAGGACCGGAGAATATGTTTGAATTAATCGAAGTTCAAATTATCGAGAGAAAAAAAAAAGCCTATATTAATTCTATATTAAAGGAATAGAATTGTGGAACTTTAAAGAAATGTCGACTTAAATTCGATTTCTGCTTCGAATTTTGCTTGAAATTCGACCAGAAATTCTAGTTTACAAGGTTCTAGTTATTGGGAGTTTACTGTATTTATGCAAAGCAAAATATGCAGACTAGCATGGAGTGATATTCTAATTTAAAAATATCACTATATTAATATTTAACTATGATATAAAATAATTACAGGAAATGTTAAGAGAAAAATATTTAAACACGTATATATAAAGTAGGATGTAATTTAAAAAAACAAATTTTAAGACCTACCTCTATCATTTTCACTGAAATATTTTTCAAACTACTTGACGAGAGTAATCCGTCTCTGTGTCTTTCTGTAGTGCATACTCTTGATCTATTGTCTACTGAAGAGCAATGTTAGACCAACCAAGAATTTACAAATTTTTTACGGTTGAAAGTACTATAGGTGGTTATTTACATTAATTAACATTAGATTGAAGACGTTTGAAATCAACAAAGATGATTTTAAATATGTTATACATACTATGTTATTCATTAAACTAAACCTGCGCTCGCACTCAGCCATGAAACATGGTAATATTTCAATTATTCTTAAAAGATACTTTAATTTTCTGGAACAATTTGGGCGTTTTCATTTATCCCTCAAACCCTGAATAGTCCACATTTCATCTGTACCTAAACGTCAACAGATCCTTTTTACATCCTTTTCTTTGAATATCCTCTGTATTTATATTTTCTCGATCAATCAAGGATGTATTTTTCATAAGTTGACAATTTTCTTCATTAACATTAGAACAAAGTCTGGATTTTATTTTATCGACAGTACTTTGAATGAATTGCTTTTGATTAATAGGTACGATTTTGGAATTATGTACCAAGGTGATACCTTGAAATAGAAACTTTTCTTTTGCTTCTATAGCTATATGTGTTTCACATGATGTTTTTTATGAAAAGCAAAGCTGTGTGTGTAGTTTTTAAAAAACAGCAGAGGGACGGAATTTGCTGGAAAAACCAGAGAGTACACGGCGTATACCGCCATTTACCCTCCACTACAGCCCTGCTCAACACACACTTTCTTCCGCGCTGTGATTTATTGGATGATATGTTTCCGTTTTTCAAATTTGCGGAGTAAATCTTAAATACAGTATCTCTTGAAACACTAAGCACTTTGACAACCTTGCTTATGGAAGCACCCACCAGACAAGCTCCTACAATTTGCCGTACGTTTGAAGTCTGCTTGCTCTGACATGATGCAATTACAACTTCACAGAACAGTGCACCAACAAAGACTGACAAGCGCAGCGTATTTACGACGTTGTTTAGGAGGCATCAGTAGGCGAAAACCCAGTGCCACCTACACATTTCACTAGTGTAAACATTTCTTTTCTAGCATGCATTTCATAAGGTGTTTTCATATTTTTGTCCAACCCTGTAGTTTTTTTTTTTCCAGGTCTGATTTGTAAGCTGTATTCTTTGGTTGCTTATTGTGTATTACATTTTTATTATTATTACATTTTTATTACTCCATTTTTATTACTTCTACATTTTTATTACTATTACTATTACATTTTTTTCTTTTTCATATTCTTTTTTTATGATATTGCAATCTTTAAAAATTATTTTATGAAGTATATAAGTAATATTTAAGAAGATCAAACCTAATGTAATACTTTTTTGTACTGAAACATCAATTCTTGAACTTATAAGCTACTTATTCACAAATACTTTTGATTATGTCTAGTGATGCTCTATCTGCTATTCAAGTTATCAAGATGAACAAAGGAGAAGACTTGAATAGGTATTTATGTATTTTTATTGAATGCATTTTTGCTAAAATTTCATCAAGCTATCACCCTTGAGTTTTTTAAATTGTAATGTGAATTCTGTATGTCTATATGAAAATTGAAGTTCGGTATAATTTTCTTAAGTCAAACTTTTTAGTTAACTGAATAGATCATAAGCTAACATTTTTTTTAAACAATTTCAAATGAATTTTTACATTTCTTAAAATGTAATTTATGATGCTCGAATTCCTGCACATATAACTTCTTTCTCAGATATGGATAAAGTATACATGCATTACATTAAAAATTCTATACAGTACATTTACATAAAATATCTTTGGCAATACTAAGTTCTAGTACTATAACTTTTTATTAATTATTAAAAGTATGTAGAAGTGTTAACTGAATGCTTCTGTAGTGAAGTGCATTGCCAATGTTCCCAAGTACATGCAAATTTAGTAGGGTATAAATACACCTGGAAACGTGTATGATTAGTATTCCTTATACCTGATTTCTGCAGTATCAAGCCATATCTTTTATTTATGTTTTACTTTAGCAAGTCACTATCTTAATAAATATTAATATTTTTTTTTGTCTCTTGACTATTTTTTATACTTAATTTATGTCAAACATCTTCAGATTAATAAGTTTAGCTGATCTTTACACTGATCTAATTATTTTTTGACAGCTAATCTATGTGAAAAGTCATATTGCTTTCTGTTGTTTCTTTATGTGTTTTGACAATAATTGTATTTTAAAATGTTAAATTTATTTTATTGAGTATATTTCAACTGTTTGTCTCTACTATTATAAAAGTAAGTGTTTGTCTGTGTACTGTACACATGGCCTGACAAATCTATGGCACTTAACAGTAAAGACATTTGGTTCACGGGTAGTCCAAATTTTTTGCAATTTTTGTATCACGCCCGAATTTTAAAATTTAATTTAGAACTTATTTAAACATTACTTGATTACTTTTTTACACCATTCTTTCTTCTCTGAAATGTGATGTCACCCATACCTCAGAAAGAAGTGAGCAGGTTTTGTGATTTTCGATTGCTGACGTCACAATTGTTTTTTGTCCTAATTGCCTTTGGAACCATGCCAGTTTTTCCAATTCTAGCTGGTTTTGTTTTACGTTGTTGATGACAGCCACCTCAAGGCCATCACCGTGTTTCATTTACGAAACAAACCAATAGGAATACATAGCAATCACCCAGGGTTGGCGAGCAGTGATCACGCTTGACCCCATGAAAGGAACTGTCATGAGCAACGCCTACTGGCCACACAGTGGCTAGTGAATAAATCGAATTTAGTATTTTTATTACATAGAAACCTTTTTAACATAAAGGATTGGGAGCACTTGAGTAAAAAATTATTTGTTGTAAATTTTTTCAAAGAAATTGACATTTTTTAACTATAAATTGAACTTTTGTAATAATCCTTTTTACATACAATATTTTCTTACAATTACTATGTAAAGCATTTCTACTTTTGTGTAGTCTAAAACTCTGTATCCTGATGTCAAGGAACATTGGTTCAATTTACATACTATGCAACTGGAGAAAATTATTTAAAACCTTGTTTTATTAACAATTTGGTTACAGCTTTGATACAAAAGCTTTTGTGGCATTAGCATTGACTTAACGAAAAATAATTTAAAAAATTGCAAAAAAAAATTAAAAAATAGAAGAAGAAAAAAGTTAAAATTAAAAATCTTTACAAACTTTTTTGATAGTTAAACCTATTAAACTGCATTGCTTAAGGAAATAAAAAAAACTGCTTGTCCTGATAGAAATGTATACAAAATAAACTATTAGCAACTCCCTCATTTACTAAAGTTGCCCTACCATCAGAAAAATTCAAATTTTGCAAAAGGATACCTTGAAAATTATCTACAGCACTAAGTAAAGAAGGTATGGTATAATAAAAGATAATGGATTACAAAAATTAATAAGAGAGTCAAATAAAAGCAAAAAATGATACAACTTTATGTGATTATACTGTCATGTTTAAAATACAAACTGAGTTTTAATTCTTCAAATTTACTAGAAACTGAAAAGAATTGGAGGGAAATTTTAAATGAACGATGAAATCAAAGTAGCGTTATAAAGGGAGAATAGGAATTATTTTTTAAGAACCAATGAAATCAAAGAACAATAAAACAGAAATGAAAGAACATTCCAAAATATTCAAGAACAAAAAAAAGAGCAGGAAATAAAAATTTAAATTTCACGAAGTTGCCATAATTTCTATAAAGTGGGGTAGTCTTTACCTGCCACAATTCATTACAAAAAGCATGCCAAAAATACCCAAAGCATTCCCACAAAATAGTGTAGATCAAAGCTGTACCACTATTTGAAAAATAAATATTGGAGTAAAGACAATTTTTTTTTTTAGCTCATGTATGTAGCATTAGACTAAAGTTATTCATGTCTCCACCTGCAGAAAGTTTAAGCAACTCATTCATTCCAAAGGTTATATCATTAGAATTGTACATAAAACTTTGTTTCTTGCCTAAACATGCAAAAAGTTAAATTTTTTGTTTCAATTTTATTTCATTTTATCATGGCAAACAAGTTCACTAGTTAAGGAAAGACGAAAATATCTTCAGCAAATTTCCATTTGTTTTCTCTGAAAAATAAATTTACTTTCACATAAAAATGTGACTTCATTTCAATGCCTAACAAATATAAACTTTCAAAGAAAATTGGACCATGGTAGCCCAATTGGATGGGTTGTGCATTAGCAACCAGAGATTTATGAGTTGAAAATCAATCTAATCAACGACAGTCGTGTTCAAGGAGGTTGGTGTATGTTAAATCTGCTCTGGCCTCAAATGACTCCATCATCTAAGTATGGTTCAAATTTACAAGGGCTAGACCTTGAATCTTAACATAGAAGTTTTAAACACTATCGGCATTTCATTCAATACCTCACTTTATTGTTTCTTTACAATTGCTAGAAGACAGTGTTGCTCCAGTACAATGCTAAAATTCCATTACCTTTAAAGAAAATTCTAGGCGAACTTCGGTAATTTGTCTGGGACGACATAGAAAGTGTCTGCAGTAACATTACATGCTAAATGTGAAGTGTATCCAACTGATGAACTTAGAATCTAATCTATGGTTGGAGTTGTATTTAACTTTAAGCAACCTCTTGAAATCACGAGTTAAACTTAAAAATCATGTCATTAACCTGTTATAAAAAAATTGCTGATTCTTAGTAAAATTTATATTATTTTGTAGAGAGCAGTGGATACAACACATTTCTTTTTCTGAAAACTCAAGTAGAAGTTTAAGTAAAGAAAGAGCAAAATCTGCACAAGACCTCAGTTCATGGAATTTTTCTTCGTCCTCTCCTCAGCGGACAACAAAGAATGTGAAGAAACCTTGCTGCAAACGTGAAGAGGACATACAGTCCGATACTAAAGTGAGGTAGTGCACAAAATGTCTATATTGCTTTACACTGCTACAATACACATCCACACATTACTTTTCTAGATTACCTTTATAACTTGCTTTTTTTTAATGTTTTGGTAAGTAGTTAGCAGTCTAGAACTCTTTCCTAGCATATGTTAACAGGATAAATTGTGAACAATATTTTAAATCTGTAGAATAATTAAATTTACAGATCACTTAATTTTTCATAAACAAATTATTTTTATCTCTACCACCGTTTGATCATTGGTAATTGTATGAATCTAAGTACAGTCAAATGCCATATCAACTATGAACAATTTTCACGGATCATCAAAGAGAAACCTTTTAAACACTAGAATTTTTATCAATAGTGAAACTCCAACTGTACCATTATAAATTACATTAATAAATTGAGCAGTTATAGTTATTAATATTAACAAAATTAAGTTATATCCCTTTAAGTATAATAATGTGTCATTTTTCAAAGATTTTCTTATATTCATGGTTACCTAGAAATATACAAAAATCATGAAATTCAAATTACATTGTTAATAAACCGCATGTGATGAGCACCTCTAATTTGCATTACCCATGAATATTTACTTTTATAGCTGCATTAATGCTGAATTCAATCATCTTTATGTTCTGCTATCAAATTGTTTATTATCTTTTTAAAACAATGCTTCATGCCTTTTACGCTATGCATAATTACCATGTGCTTACTTTTGACAATAAATGTTTCATATTTGTCGAGAATCATATTGATGCCCATAATTTAAAACCTCATTGAAGATATTTATTTGAATAAAATTGGTGCTTGTCAAAGAAGTCATTTATTCAAAATCCAATTGAGATACTCAGGCCTATACCATGATAGCATAGATCAACACCTTATACAGTAAATAACAAAATTAAAATTATTTATCAAGCATACTACTAGATGGGTACAAAACTGTTATTATTTGTTAAAACCGGGATTATTTGTTTTGACAACTCTTAATCTTTGCTAGTGCTTCTTACACCAAACGATAAACTCAGCCAGAAACCATGCTAATGATGCCAACTTTGAGAATGCATTGTTCATATTTCTACTGCTACCTAAATTCATTAGTATACTCATTCAAAATCACAAAACTCAAATGCACAACTTTCTTGACAATACATTTATTTTGGTTCAAATACTTTGTTTGATTGTCACTTCTTTATCTTTTATTCATGCTCCAAAGTTCCTTTACTTTTATTTTCTAGCACTGAATTGTTCTATGAAGATGGGTCTTCTGGTGAGGCGAGTTCTCTGTCGAGTATCTTAAATGCTCCAACATCCCTATCACAATACAGCTTACGGCCAGGCTTCACGATGGAGACCCCTAAAGTTTTGGCTGACTTTCAGTATGTACTCGCTGCTGCTACAGCCTCAATTACCAAAGTGGGGGAAGATACATTAACTTATTTGAATCAAGGTAATGTTATTTTCTATTACTTCTGATGTAATACAAATTAATATGACTACTTACTAGGCTCAGATTGTGTTATCCTAAAAATTCTTTAAAAAAGGACCCATGAAATTAATTTTTAAATGTAAAAACATTACCTAACAATTCAATGGATATGCTTTCAATGTGCAAAGTGTACAACAGTAAAAATAAATGGCTAAATTCGATGTGAAAGCAAACTAGAAACTGTTTTCATAGGCAGAATAAAAAATGTGGTTTGCGCATTTGGAAAATGTATCAGTTAATGGTGATTATGTTGAAAAATAGGGTTGTAATGTTTGAGAGAAAATCCTTGATTTTGATACCACTTTCATTATTATATTTTTTCAGAAACTAATTTTAGAGACCTTACTCCTCAATATTGAAATAATATTGATGCGTTTGAGTAATATATATATACATATTTAGTTTTGCATATCTTGAATGTCTAAAAAGAGAAATTCCTTTAGTATACTCTTCATGTACATTGCATTACCTAAAATATTTGTGAAAATTTTTCTTATACCCTGTTTTGTAGATATTTTCCTTAAACTTGCAGTCTTTGTCTTTATAGGACAGTCTTATGAGATTCGTTTGAAAAAATTGCAAGGTATTTCAGAAATGAGAGGTAAACTTTTAAAAGTAAGTCTTTAAACTTTAAAGTTGAAGTGAAATTTTCCAGAAAAGTTTTAAGTTAAAAGTAATATGATGCAATAAGTTGACCTAAGTGAAACTTGTTTGATTTTATTGAAATATTTTCGATCATTTATAGATTCCATTAGCACTTAAATAAAAAGTAGTGCTTTATTATAACATCACATTGGTGTTATAAAGTGTTTTATTATAGAATAAATAGACCAAATTGGAAAAATCTTTTATAAATATTTTTAATTATGAAGAAATTATAATGTATTGTATTTGTGATAATAGATTTAGTAATGCTCTAAGTTATAATTTTTACTTGGTAAACTTTAATTGAAGCAGACCCTTATTTTGTTGAGATATTTTTTAAATGAAAAGCTTAAACAAAAAGTGGAAAAGAATAAATGGTACAGTTGGTGTACTTAAATGCCTATAAAGAAATGACTAAAATAAATAATAAATGTGTTGCTGTAATTGAAACTAAATCTGTGCCTCAGCTATCACTTGATCCCTTCCTATTTGTATTTGTCACTTTTAGCACCTAACAATTAACAAAGAACCAGAATCTATGCTTAAGATACCAATCATGGAAGCTATTTGTTTACCAATCACAGAAGTTATTTGTTATTTAATAGGGGACTGTTACCACCAGTTCCTTTTAAATAGATTTATTAGTCTAAATAGATTCTTTCAAACCACATGATTTGACTGTCAACTCCTGGGAGCCAGATGTTCTTATAGCAGTTATTTTTCATAGAAAATTTATTCCGATTTTTATTCTATATGCATTATATTACTTACGTATTTCAGAGCATATTGCGTGTTGGATTTCAAGAACGCAGACTCCAGTTTCGAGAGGAAATGGAAATAATTGCTTGGCAAAAACAAAGACCTGCAGAGCGAATATTAGATATTGGTATTCATTCAGTATACTATTCATTAATCTATTAAGTATTTAATATCTACTCGTGCATGTATTTAATTGTTATTAGTTAAACTAATAGAAAAATTTATAAGTTGTTTTACTTTCAGATCTTTCTTTATCCTATGGTATATTTGATGTCATTCCGGATCCAAAGAATATTAATTCCTGCGAATTTATGTGGGATCCAACCAGAGAAGCATCTGTGTTTTTAAAAGTGAGCTTTCTTTGCTTGAATATTTCTTTAGACACATTTTAATGTCTTTAAAATCAGTTTTTACAAGAGCATAACACACTTTATTTCATCTGCATTCAAAAGTCAAGATAAAATACTGTCTAAATTGCAAGTGTCATTAAAAAGCAAAGGCGTTAAAGGTTAATTAATCTGCATTATGTAAAAAATTGGTATGTTTAAAATCGGGTCTATTAGATCGTAACCCCCAGTGACCTATATTCTGATGCAAAACAGTTGGAGAAGAAACAAACTTTGAGAGTGGAAATTTTAATTTTCCTTCATATCGAATGTTTTCCTGGATGACATTTCTTAGAATCGGATACCTACCAACTCCAACTATAAATCTCTTTCAAAAACAAAATTTATTTGTAAATTTTGAGGAAAATTGAACATGCTTCTAATATGAATGTATAATCTTACAATTCAGTCTAAATCTATGTATTGTATGGCCAAACCATTCACGTTAGGTATGTAACCAAACCGCTTAAATTTTTTTAAACCAAATTAATTTCTCTTTCTTTCTTAGAGCTAAATATTTCTTGCAATCCACTGTATTTGTAACGAAGGTGAAAAAATGGTATATTTGATGTGCCTGCTTTTGTATGGTATTGATGTAACATTTGATTTGGCTTCTGAATTCTGTTTAGGTGAACTGCATCAGTACAGAATTTACAAGCAAGAGGCGAGGAGGTGAGAAGGGCGTTCCTTTCCGCATTCTCATAGAGACGTACAGCCATTGGGAAAATCCTGCCCATAAGTTGGATGGAGCTTCCTGTCTTGTGAAGGTTTTCAAGGTTGGAAGCATTTCCTCTCATTATCTGTGTTTTACTTATAAATTGTGTGTACAATTTGTGAATGTAAAATACATAGATTAACGACTTCTTTTGTTGGCAAAACTCAAGTTTCTTAAGGAATTTCAAAATGTTAATACAATAAATAATTTGACTGCATTGTTCGTATATTCTATAATTTAAAAATCTTTCACATTTTTGCCTTATACCTGTTGATATTTTTCAAATCACTGTTAAGATATTTCAAAGTGTTTCCTCTACTTTTGAATTTCTAGTCTAAAGGAGCTGACAGAAAGCACAAAACTGATAAGGAAAAATTAGAAAAACTACCACAAGTGGAGCAGGTACTATTTTTGAGTGTATTCACTTGGGCATATATAATGTAAATAATAAGTATCTGAATAATGTAAATTAGGAATATTTTGACTGTCTCTTTGTTTAAGAATGCCAGTCTGCACAAGTAAATGAGCTATTCATGGGCAACATAATAGCACATCTCGTAAGGGTTCCCACATACCTTTAGAAGGCTTGATATTTCATTTTCGTTTTTTTGGGACTTAAAAAAAACTTTTAATGTTTGTTTAAAAGACACAGATTCTTAAAGTGTTCTATTTTTTACATTCGCCCTGCGTGTTTCATTTCATTAAATAAAACTCCCAGCCCAATCAAAAAATAGACTAATTGATTCTGACTACTCTGTATCACTGAAGTTACTTTGGAAGTGTATTTAAGTGTAAGTAAATTTTGATTCAGAGCATTTCATTGGAGAGTTAGTTAGTTACAAAATCACAATTATGAGAAAAATTGAGCAGTATTTTGGACTTCAATTTGCAAAGTTGTCATACCTTTTAGTTCTTTAAAAAAATTGGTCTTATCAGATCACTTTTGAAGCATTTAATAAACTTGCACCTTTTTGCCAAATATAATTAGTGACAAAACTAAATGAATACAATACAGCAAAAGGAACATGAGAAGCATTCTACTTATATACTTATAAAAGTATATTTATTTATATTTACTTAAAATTAACAAATTATACTTTTTAATGATGATGTAAGTCACTGCACCTACTATGGAAATGACCGTTTTTGAATCCATATGTAACACTTTATTTTAAGGTTTTGTGCATTTCACATTGTAGTAAATTATTTAAAATTGTTTTACAATTTTATTTAAATTTCAATAATGATCGACTGAGTTCTTTACTTGCAGAGTGATCTACAGCCATCTTATCAATGTACTGTCTTCACACCTGTAAGTTATAACATTATTCTATTGCTTAGTAATCAAATATTATACTTTGCCATATTGACTTGTTACACATACTTTTATTAACATTTGCAATGATGTATGTCGTTTGGGTGTAAATATATCATTAAAAATAAAATTTATGAGGAATTTGTGATGTGGTATACCCAAAAGGTGAAACTTCATTATGTATCTTTCATTTATAGTATTGATTAAATAAAACAAACAAATTTTAATCTTATTTGATAAGAAAGTAATAAAACATTGTAAACTTTTATTATTAGTGAAAAGGGCAATTTCTTTTAGTAAGGATAAAAATAACAAATTTCACTTTATATCTGATTTATCTTCAACATTTTGTAAGCGAACCTTAAGAATGAAAATTTACTTAAGTTTTTATTAGATTAAAAGAAACAGGTAGCAAAATATTGCCATCTCATTAAATAATTCTGTACTCTGATTGTATTAAAATTTCATTTTGTAGTTAGAAAGGCATTTAAAATATGTTTATTGCATAAGTTAATCAACAGTACCTGTACTAAATTATTATCAGATATTATTTAGAAGTGTATTATTTATGTAATTTTTGGAAAACGTATAGATATAGTAAGAGTAGTGTAAGATTTTTAGTGAAGTGTATTTGTCACTGTGGATGTTTCATAGTTCAAATAATCCTCAAATCATGTTTTATAAACACATTCTGTTCCATGTTAGTATCAAGATTGCTCTAACTTTTTTTGCTATTTGAGACTGAGAAGTTCAATACTCTTATATCATCAAAGGGTGGTCCGATATAAATTTGGTGGGCTCTCAGGTTTTCCCTCCCATTTCAAGCAACAGTTCTCATACTGGTGCTGGGAGGGGTGGTGCATGTAAGCATTTAAAAGGGAAAGTGATAAGAGATAGATGACAAGGATTTTATTTTTATTTTCTAAATAGCTTGTCCAAAAGTGTCACCAAACTAATTTTTTCTTTCCCCTTCATAAAAAGCAATCATTACAGTGAGTGGCGTAGCATATATGGAAGCCAAAAAGTCCTGTATCCCCTAATAGAATCCCATCTATTCAACCCCAGTATTTGCAGTTTGTAGTATGTGTAGAAAATTGTCTCAATGCATAAGTAAATGCCTTTACTTCTCAGTAATCCAATGATATCATTAAGGACTAGAAGCTATTCTCAATGGTCAGAGTTGTTTGGTGTATGTTAGCCAAATAAAATAAAGTAACAAAGAGAAATATTGATGATAATCGTTGCTAACTTGAAAAAACTTGTTACAGACAGTATATACCAATGGGACACTTAACAAGTGTACAAAACACTATTGAAGAATCTTGTAGCAATTAAAATCCTAATGGGAATGGAAAACTGAAACCAAACTTTTTTTTTGTTGTCAAAATATACATCTTTAAGTAGATTTCTTATTGGGGAAAAGAATAAAACAAATGTCCTGGCATTGATCAAAGGTTACAATCCTATGGCACTTAATAATACTTGACATTTTATTGCCACATTATTTTAGAAACAATTCTCAAGGAGGCATGATATGTAAATTATGAATGCATTATCCAATATGGAAACATGATAAAGCTAATTGACTTTGGCATTAACTATTGCTGCTAAATTTCTATTTAAAAAATTTTTTTTAACAAAATAACTTATTCACTACCTGTTTGTCTACCTTTGTTAAGCTTCTGCTAATGTTTAGGTCTAGTGTGTTTCCTGTCAAAGAAATGACAATGGAACTTTTTTGGGATCCCCATGGAAAAATAATTTTATTTCTAGTGTAGAATATGAATGTTATGATATGATGGAAATTTCTTTTTCCATCTATAATTACGACGTAATACATTTTCCTCCTTTAAGACTTTGTTACTCATATGGAACATTAACTTGCTCTTTTCAGTGCTCAGTAACTGTTCAAAATATTCCATTCCAAGACTTCACTCAAAATATGTCTCTGCCGACATATAATAATTTTGATTCCAAACCTGAGTCTCCTTCCATGTCAACCACTGAAGTGTAGGTACTTTCTTTGTTCTTTCTCTAGTATTTTAATGTAATTTGGAAGGCTGTAAGTGGATCTTGTGGATATTTTGTTTACCTAAAAATGTTTTTAAAATGTATCTGAAAATGTAAAAAAATTGTTTACATTTTAATTTGGAAGATATAAAAAAAAGTAAGATGTAATTTTGTTTTCTTCTGTTAAACGTTGGAGTCAAATGCATTTTCTAGAAAATATTTGGTTATAAAAGTCACTGGGGATTTAAATATAAGAAGCACGAAACATCAAATAAACATGAAAATATTGGGTCATCTGAAAAGTTCTGCAGTTTTTTAATAAATACCAACAAAGCAGTACAAAAACATAAGAAAATATTATTGAATCACATAAGCACTATTTTGTTCTATAAATTTTTGCCATTTTTCAGGCAGCTGGAAATTAAAAAAAAAAATCATTAGGCTTATTTGTTAAGAAGTTATCGAGGTTCTGTTTGACAGTCTCCAAAAATGTGAACTCCAGGCCGTTTAGGGAATTTTAAAGTAACCTGAAGAGGTGAAAATCTGAGGGGCAAGGTCTGGTGAATATGGGGGTAACACAAAACATCTCAGCTATACTCAATTAGTCATTGTCTGACATTCAGTGAAATGTGTGGCCACGCACTGTCACGCTGGAAGACAACACCCAACGATTGGTCAGTTCTGGCCGCTTTGCTTCGATTTCTGCTTTTAATACTGCCATTTGAGAACTGTTTTTTTTCTGAATTTATTGTCTGATTTTGTGGCAACAATTCATTATGAACAATTCCTTTGTAGTCCCACCATAAACAAATAATTATTTTTGTGGCATGCAGCTCCCCTCTCAATGTTACTTGGGGAGATTCATTTGGCTTACCCCATGATCTTTTTCTTGTAACATTATTGTATGGTATCCACTTCAGCCATTTAAAAAAAGGAGCTTCTTCATTTCGTTTCAGCAAAGAATCACATGCTGAAATTCGAGCAAGCATATTCTGTGTTTAAAGTATGGAGTACCCATACATCATAGTGGCTTACATACCCAATCTTCTTCAGATGATCATGAACTGTACTTTTTGGAATATTTAGTATGTGTGATAGTTCCTGAACTGTGTAACATGGTTTTTCAGTGATAGCATCTTTTAATAGGTCCTCGTTTACAGAGGAGTGGGCATCATCTTCAAGACTGAAATATCTGTGCATAAATTTATCAAACCACCTTCGAACTGTGTCATCAGAAACAGCACTTTGTCCGTATAGAGCACACATTTTACGAGCAGTCTGACTAGCTTTTTTTTCTTTCTTAGAATATAAGAAATGAACTTTTTGGTTCTCCATTCTTAGCACTGCAGTGAAACAAATATTATGACCCGACACAAGCTAGAATTATCCAGTGAAAGCAGAAAAGACCGAATTTACACATCTGCTTCAATCAAGGTTACTTATTAACTGTAGCAAAATAATAATAACAAAACACGCTTCGATTTGAAAAACTGCAAAACTTTCTGGATTACCCAATATCATTTTTATGAATTGTAGTTTAATCTTTATTTTTTACTGTTCCTCTTTTCATAGAACCACATCTACTCCATCAATTACATCAAGTCCACAACATGTGTCTGATATGAAAGAATCATTTGAAGGTGTAAGATGTGATTTTTGTTTTTCTGTATAAACTTTGAAATATTGCGTTCATTCTGTATTTTACAACTGCATACCTGCCAACTTTTCTGCATACTTTAAGGAGTCTTGGAAAAACAAATGTTTTTCAGGACGGAAAATATATTTTTCGACTTTTCTTCTGCAGTAAGAACATTTTCAAGTGCTGCTAATTCTCTATACTTTGACAACATGTCATGGAAAAAAGACTATCAGAAACTGGTTGCTAAATCATTGTGAAAACGTTTTGCAAAAAAATTGCACGGAAGCACCAAAACATGTTTCGTGCCTGTATATATATATATTTGGGGCCTGTTTGGGTCAAAATGTTGTCAAGTAAAAATTTCAGTCAAGCCTATTTCAGCAATAGAAAGCAGATTTACTTTTCCCTTCTTAATTCAAAAAATTTCAAAATTATCATGAATATAGCTTTTTTAATTTTTATTTTCAATACTTTTTTGGATTTTCTTTTTCTACAGGAATGAAGAGTTTCTTTTGACCACTATTTTAACACAAAGTGGAGTCTTGAATGTTTTTATGTGTTATTAATGAATGTCAACTTTCTGAAATCTTGTTTTTTTTCCCTTGGAGGTTGGCAGGTATATTCATTTTTTTATTTAAACATGGAAACAAATAAATGAAGGTATATAATGTTAACAATTTACCTATTGCTTGAGAATAAACTGAATATGTAAAACAGACCAACTAATTCAAAGTGCAGCTGGTGAAACCCAATTTAGGCTGCTAATTGATATGCAGTGGAAAACATTTTTACATGTTTTGTAAAATATTAAGACAATAAATTAGGAAAATAGAATTTTAATAATTATTATATCACAGATATCATTCAATTAATATATCAAATTATATAATATCAAATTATTTTATTACCTACTTTACTTATAGACTTTAATTGCAAAACATTTTGTTTGAAATATTATAAACCCATTTACTGATACTTTAACACTGCTTTTCAATAAAACATTCCAACTTTTATCAATGGCTAAACATTTTACTAATTACTTTATAAAAGGCGAAAAAAAATTATTATTACAAAAATACGTTTTAGCATTTTGTCCCTGTTCCTTTGATTTATTTTTACAAACAGAAAAAAAGGACAAATATGTTAATCAATTCCAATAGATGACATTGTTGCAAATTTTAACTACTGCACACTTAATGATGATGAAATTGTAGTCCAATTGATAAAAATAATGAATATTGCTTAACATAAATAAAAGTGTCCAGTAAGTATATTGTTGTATATTTTTTTCTTATTATTATTTCTTTTTATGCTGCAATTATAGCACTTTTGATATTCATAGCATATTCCACTTAATTAAACGACAATTTCTAGAACTTACCTGGTTAATTGTTCTTAATGGTGGCAGTTTTAAGAAACTGAATAATCTGAAATTAACAAATTCCCCCGCATTATTGGAAAAAGTATTACTTTATCTCGATTTTTATAGTGAATGTTTAATGTATGTATTCTGTTGGCTATAATTGTATTTTGAAGTTGGAATATAGTGTAAAACACAGAAAGGCAGATTCCGAACTCCTGCTCTAAATTTCATGTAAACAAGTATTTAATAATTTACCATGATTGAATATTTAAACAGATGTCCTTTCATCTTAACAGTAGTTATACAGCAAAAACACCCATTAATACTACCAAATGCAAAACTTCTGTTTTATTTTACATTTCTTTTTATGTTTGATGGCACCCGGCAATTATAATCTGTTTCCAGGCATGAAAAATCTATGTGATGTGTGATTTCGGGACTTAAATGACATGAGCAAGCTGTAGATAAAAGACCTAAAAGGTTTCTCAGATAGTCTAATAAACTATAATCTTTATTAATCATACTCTGAAACTGCCCAAGAAACCTCTCCTCTACAATAGCTAGGCTACGTACTGGACATTTCAAAGGCATGAAGATTTCACAAACTAATATAAAATCCTATCCCATCTGCAGGTACTGTCCCCAATCGCAACTAACTCCAGATCATGTTTTCGACTGCCAGGCCATTATCGGTTCCCTCTTTCAACTTGGAGCACCCCCAATCGAAATCCTCCTTAGCCATCGAGCTCCAGAACTTGCAGATCTTGTCACCAAGGCTTTTGGAGGACTCTAAACTTTTGCACTAGTACTATATGCATAGACACGACAACAACAACAATCATACTCTGAAGTGTTTAAATTTTTTCTACTAGTTTGACTAAGGTTTCTATTGATCTACTAAATACCTAGTTTGGTCTATAGGACATGTGCATACAATGAAACGGAAATTAATAAAATAAATTTATTACATACTCAATTCCTAGGACTTTCAAAACACCCTCCCAATTTTTTTTTTCATATAAAAGAATACAATACTTTGATAGACGTATTGATCTGTGGTGTTTGTTAAATCTACTTCAAATTCAGTTTGCTATATAAAGCAGAAATTGTAGTTTTTAATCTGCAATGTTTTTTCTTTTAGGTATTTTCGCCAGGCTCTGATGACAGTGGTATCCTGGCATCCCTTGTTCAAGCAGAAGAGAACCATGTGACAGAAAACTTCAATGCAGCTGATATTCACTCATGGCTTGCACGAAACAAGTTTTCAAAATATCTTTCCAGTTTCTCTCTCTATTCAGGTATGTCTAAGATTAAGAAATTATTGGAAACAAAGGCTGCCAATTCTGTAGTTTGCACCATGTCATGCTCAATAAGAAAACCATTGGAATTTAGTTGCCCGATTGCAAAAGTCTTCTTTATCCACAAAAATTACTACCCATGTACACAAAAAATATATATTTTATTAGAAATATATATTTGGTGCTTATTTATTAAAATTTTGACAAATCGGCTCACTAAGGACACATTTCAGCCAAACATACAACAGTTAGTAGCAGGTGTAAGGCTAAAACTAGGAAAGGGTTACAAATTTACCAGATTTAAAAATTAAATAAAATATAAAGTTGCAAAGATTTGAACAGACTGATCGTGAAGTTTATTTAAACTAATATAAATGGAGGTGTCTTTTTTTGTGTGTATGCGGTGTCCAGACAAATCTATAGGACTTACAGTTATATTTGGCACACTGGTAGTCCTAATTTTGCGCAAAGCCCCAAGTTTTAAAATTTAATTTATAACATTTTTAATGAATTTATTGCCATGTTTTAATATTTTTTTCTTCAGAGTGGCAACAGTGTGAAGAGATCACAGATTCTAAATTAATTTTTTTCTTTCATTTCCTGAGCACAAACGATTCCAGCAAAACAAAACAAATAAAAAATTTTGACTGGCCTTTATTTATTTTGTAGTTTAAGTTTATCTTTGCGATCGTTAAAGGTAGAGTAAAAATTTCAATGGAATTGAAATCTGTGGAAAATTTTACTCCAGATCAATACCTTAATGTGCTTTTCTTTGAATGAATTTTTCAACTGTAACTTTTATATTTTCTCAATACAAATTTGGCCGCATTTGACGTAGATATTTATTACGAACAGAAAAAGGACTATTTGAGGTTTTCTATCTTCGTAATTGTTAAAAATAGAGTGAAAATTTGAAATCTGCGGAAAATGCATTGATCAAATTATGCTTCTCAGCAGGTTCTTATTGTGAGAGTAATAAATGTTGTAGGTTAAAATTAAAACACAAAAAACATAAAAAATTATAAATTAATTGTTTTTATGGAAAATCATTTGAAAATTATTTACCCATGTTTTCTGCTACACTTTAGTTAAATATGAAAAATCTTGAAATACAGTCTGAGCCTTGTTAACTTACTTTATGGATGGAGCTACTTTTGCAGGTAAAGATCTTCTGTGCTTGAGCCGTGAGGATCTCATTGAAATATGTGGAGCTGCTGATGGAATTCGGTTATACAACAAGCTACATATCAGGTACATTTTTCACCAGGCTGCACAACTTTCATGTGATAAATTTTCAACACCATTCAGTACTAAGATTAGTGATACTCGACGAAGATCAAATGTCATTGATTTAGGTTTTAGTGGGAGAAAGAAGGTGCTTGTATAAGGAGTGAGTAAATTGCAAATAGCAGGTCTATCGAAAAATTTTCTGGTTAAAGCGGGCATTCCTGTTGCCACAAAATTGTATCAGCAAGCAGACATACATTTGTGATTAAACTGAAAGGACCAGAAAACAGTCTTAGGAAGGAGCTGTAACCAGTGATTGTCTGGAGACTAGTTTCCTTAAAACTAAATTTGCTGGAATAGGTATTTTCTGATATTTTTTATCCACATTGATCTTTGTTAAATGTATACTGGGGAAGGAAAAATAGGCATTAAAAAAGCTGTAATGTTTCTTTTGATGGAAGAGTGGAAACCCTGTACAAATACACCAATAATAGTGGTAGTAATCAATTGTGATTTTACTTGGGAAATTATGAAACAATTGGAGATTTCCTAAAGCTACTAGCTATAGCTTTTAATTTATTGCATGCTTCTTTTTGTATTTCACTGAATTTAAATTAAATCTGTACTTCATATTTTTCCAATCTTAGCTTGCTGCAGGGCATGATTTTTAATATGTGCATGAATTTTATTTTGTGAATTGACTTTTATTCGTTAGTGTAATACTAGCATTAATTCCAAGCTTTTAATTTTAGTTTAATATCATGCAAGTTTGTTTATTAATTGAATTAGCAATTTTTTAAAAGTTTTAGATGATATTTATTCTTGTTTTACAAGTATTATCAGAAACTGGTTGAAATTGCCTAGTGTTAAAAATTTGAGAACCTTTTGGTAAGGAAATTTTTCAAACATTTTTTTATAGCAAATATGATCAGCTGTCAAAGGTATAAAACTGAAAATTATATTAAATGTGATGGGTTTTAATTTTTTCCTAAGTTGCTTCAACATATACATATTTATGTATGCTCGATATGAATGCATAGAATACCATATAAATTAAGAGAATAGGGAATTCGGGAAGATTTTACTGTATGTACACTAGAATGTCCTCAGAATAATTACTTCTAGAAAAATGGCATGGCATGGTATTTGTAGTTTGATAATGAATTTTGAGGTTGGTGAAATGTGAAGCCTGAAAAACAGTTGCCGCTGATTCTGCCAAATGATCCCATCGAGAAAAATGTGCATAGTATATTTGAGAAAAAAAAACACTGACCTTTAGGTCTTTTAAATTCCTTAATGATAATATGTGTTTTCAACAGAAAAATGGTCATTAAACTTCACAAAGAACAAAAATTTACTCTAGGGAGGAGGTGAGTGAATAAGAGGCATTGATACATGTTATATGATTGAACATAAAAAAAAATTCTGACTCTCCAAGATTTTATGTCTGAGTTCAATACTTTCCATCTGACTGATTTGAAAACTCTACGCAGAATTCTTTGAGCTGTTTATCACAACTTTTTAAACTTTGATAATTAATCACACTCCAGCAAGTTAGCGTTTGAGTCTTGTGGTTTTGAACTAGTCTACATGTTAGATTAGGGGGAAGATTACACTTCAAAAAGGCACATTCCCACAATTGTCATCTTCAGCATGTTTTCTGGCTCTGAGTTAATTGTTCAGTTCCAGAAGCAATGGCAGTGATTATGAGTTGGTTTAACAAATTATCACCTATGAGGGTTGTTATACATGATTTTTTTTATATAGCAGCCCTTACTCCCAGCAAGCTTCCCCCTTTCTAAAATGTACTTCTATGTGGTCACATCTGCCTTCATCCTATTATCGCACTGTACCATTTCACAAGGCGTCATTAACATTTTTTTTACTTTCGTTTTTGATAAAGCTTTGAAACGTTCTGCTTAAATACTTTAAAATGCATAGCTCAAAGTACGAGAAGAAAATGTAATGTTTTTTATTTGCAGGGAACCACCTCCTTTAAGGAAGCTCTATATATCCAGAGATAAAATCAGTAAGTGCTCTTTTCTTTCCAGAGTTTTGCATTTTTTTAATCATTTGTTTCAACTCTCTGAACTATAATGTATCTTTATTTAAATGGTTTTGATTACTTTTCTGTTTTTTTAATGTGCTAAGAATGTACATTTGAGAAATGTCAACAAAATTATCTTATTTTAGCTTTCCATGCTGTGTACTTACATACCTTGAAGTGTATTGAACTCCAAGAAGAACTTAATAAAGTCCTCAGGTTAAGTCATGGAGCTGTTGGTGACATGTATGTCACCGGGCCTGACAGCATACTGTTAGTTATCACAGACAATGTAGGTTACTTTGTGTATTAAAGTTCATCTAACATAATTTTTGGGGATTTTCGTTTTCATTGAGAAAGGAACATTACCGTTCCACTCAATTTTGATTACCTGAAAAGTAAAGCATTTAATATTTTTTGGCAATGAAATGTCGTACACTTCACCATTAAATTTAAGTACACTCGAGTATTTCGCATAACTAATGATTAGGGCAACTTTTTGCAACAAATGCAACTTTTTTTCACACGTTCTACGCTGCATGTAAAGTACTAAAACCTAAATTCCTCCTACATGGGATGTATTGTAAGTGAGTTATAACCGCAACATAAATGCAACTTTCTGCATAAATGCAACTTTTTGTATAAATGCAACCTCCTGCAACTTTTTAAAGTTAAGCTTAAAATTAATTAATATGAAATTACTATTTCAATTTTTGCTCTCTGAATCAACCCTTCGATCATGTGTGTATGATCTCGCGAACGTCGAAGTACTGCGGATCAAACAAGAAGTTCATGGAAAGAAGGTGTTCGTCTTAACTGAGACGAAAGTGAAATAAATGGCAAAAAGTACTTTAACACATTGGTTGTCACTCTTTTGACGGTTTTTGCTGCACTTTCCCAAAATGATTTTCCTTCAAGTTCTTCTGTATTCAATGATGTATTATAATATTGTTGTACATGACTAAAAATTACCAGATTTTAGTGATCAGATTTTTTAGTTATTAGATTTTAGTGTATCGAAAATAAATGCAACTTTATGTCCATAAATGCAACTTTAGGGAATGATAAATGCAATTTTTTCCATTTTTACTGCAACAAAAAAGTTGCCCTACTAATGATCAAATACTGCTTGATTAAACACAAAAGGTTATGTGAAAAACCAGAAAACATTTAAATTACACAGGATTAAAAATCAAATTCAAACTTGTAACAAAATTTTTTGTTGAACCTAATCAAATTCAATAATTTCTTGTCTAATTTGTTTGTCCTTTTTCTAGAATGTTTGATTTTTACGTGCTTCTGATGCTAATGCTTTTATTTTTGCCTGTAGCACACCGCTTTGTACAACATGCTGCAATGTTTATTGCTTGATAATCAATTTTTAATCATCACTAAATATGCTGTGTTGATATTACCGGTACTAGCATAAGTACCACATATGCAAATTTACATTTTCCCTGGAAGCTACTTTGCATGAATGAGCTACCATACTAAAGCCATCAGAAGAATCTCTGAATTCATTATGTGTTGAATATTACTTCATTATAAACACTGCATCTTATTGGATGAAGTTGCTAACAAAATTTGCATTTGAAATGCAGTATTGCCAGCATGTCTACGAAAGCCCCTTTGGGAGCAAACAAATGAGGACTGGGTGCTATAAATATATCGTTAGATGGTATCTCTTTTTTATAATAAAGAAGTTTAAAGGTTTTTATAAATATTTGTCCTACCAAACAACCCATATAAAATTATATGTATATGCATGTTTTTGTATAAACTTAACAATATTTAACTCCTATTTTGAAATTTTCATCATGTGAAATGACATTTTGTCAAATTTAACAGGGTTCGCACGCTCCTTAAAATGGATTTTCGTTTTTAAGCACTCTTAAAACTCTTTATTTTTATGTGCTACTCCTTAATTTTTCCCCACTGTTTCAATTTCGAAATGCGCTATGTTCCAACGAAATAATGGATTCCAAAACATACTGTTTCAATTGGAAAAGGATACTTCACGTTGCTCGCGGTGTATTGGCAGCAAGTCTGAAATTTTCCCACGAGTAAAGGCTATCATCAGTAAGGCATCATGTAGCGAATCACTCTTGCCTAATAACTAACTTGTGCGATAGAGCCTTGAGTGGCATTTACGACTGACGGTCGACAGGGTCAAACAAAAGGAGGACCCCTTCGAGAGCATTGCAAACGTATTGAAAATCGTCATCTGTTATCATCGAAGTTGATTATTACGAATTCTTGAATTTGTTTAGCGAAAGTGATAGTTTACTTATTAAGTAGACATTAATCTTAATCTGTTTATTTTTTTCCTTGGTTAATATATATTTGGAAGTAGACGTGTACAATAAAGTTATCTTTACTCAATCTGTAATAAGGCCTCGTTAAATAGTAACGTATGTAAAGGCATTTAGTATCTAGAAAAACTTAAGGGTGGGATTAAGATATTTTTTCCTTACCTCATGGCCTCATGCTCAGTACTAGAAATATGGGAAGTATTGAGATATTCACTAGTGCTCAAAATTAAGAAAATGTGCATATTTTGTCAAATTTTCCAAAAAGTACTGAACTAAAGATGTAAAACTACTTTGAAAACTACTTTTTTTTTACTTTAACACTTACTACACCCTAAACAGCCGACCAACCGGTTTAGTGGTCGAGGTGTTGGCCTCTGGATCGGAAGGTTCCTGGTTCGAATCCGGGTTCAGGGTATGGATGTAAATTGTGCTGTCCTTTGCTAGGGGCAATGATGGCCCACCCACTGGGTACCCCTTCACAAGTGACCATCACTTCCAGCCTTGTAGTGGCCATAAAAAAATTTCCAAACAAAGATGCAAATCTTTAGTGTTGAATAGCGCCTCATTTGCTCTCACCTCGGCACATTTCATGGAGTTTTTTTGCAACAATCAGTTATAATTCAAAAGCAAACAGTTAAGATGAGTCACCACCAACGTTTAGATGGGTCAAATCATCGGGAGACTGGATGCATGGCAGTCTCAAGCGTAGGTTGCTAGACTTGAATGTAATCCCCAGCATCGTGTCCAACTTATGGAAATAGTTTTATGATACCAAATCTGAGAGTGAAAGCCTTGACAAGGTTGTCCAAGAGCCATGACAGCCAATGAATATCGATATTTGTCGATTACAGCGATGCGTAACATGAGACCAACAGCTTCCCCTTGTGTTCTTAGTGCAGCCACAGGAAGCAGTTTGTTTCAAGGATTACTGTTTCCATAAGGCTACATGAGAAAGGTCTGTTTACGTCACACTCACTTCTGTGTATGAGAGCCTGTTTAGCATGGTGCAGAGAACATTCACTTTGTACCAGGGATCAGTGGTGGATCGTTCTATTCACTGATGAGTCCCGGTTTAGCATAACCACTGATTCTCAACATATGTTTATTTGGAGAAAACCATGGACCCGCTACTTGTCCTCCAACATCAGAGAAAAAAATAACACTGTGGTTTGATTGTGTAGGCATCATGTTGAATGGGCGCACAGAACTCCATATCTTTGACAGAGGCTCTGTAACTGCTGTGAGGTATGTGATGAGATCTTGGAGCCCTATGTTTGCCTTTTCAGTGGTGCAGTTGGACCATATTTCATTTTTATAGATGATAACGCTCACCCTTGTAGGGCTCATCTGGTCTAAGAATATCTGGAAAGTAAAAATATTGGCAAGTTGGATTGTAAAGCCAGATCTCCATACCAAAACCCAGTTGAACATATCTGGGATGCTCTTGTGCGAGACAGAAATTGTAACTCGCCTTCGCCCTCCCAGAACCTGAAAACAACATTGCCGAAGGAGTGGGACCGACTGCCACAGACACTCGTAAACTGCCTCATTTTCAGTATGAATTCACATTGTGAGAGCTGTATAACTCACTACTGAGCACTCTATTAACCCATTTTTGTATCGACATTGTAAACCTGTTTTACTATCGTGCTGATAAGTCTTATGCACGATTATGCATGTACCAGATGTATGGGTTTTTTGTATTATTCGAACCTATGTACATAACTAACTTCGTTAAAATATGTCCGGTAGTCCTGGATATAATCGCCTAAAAGTGAAAATTTTCTGAATTTATGTGTACATTAATTCACCGTCTTTAAAATAAAATTAATGCTCTGTTTCACAGTTTTAAAAAATGTCATCGTCCTGCCCAGATATATAACTAATGTTTCTGTCAGTGTTGGGTGTTGCAACATTTTTTAATGAACCCAATTGAAGAAAATCAATAATCTTCAAAATAAATACTTAGGATGAAAAGCCAGCTTTCTGTCACTTGAGACAACATTTGTTTCACCATTGTCAAGGACAAGTTGTTTGTTTTTTAATTCAATAATAAAGCAAGTCAATGAATAATGATAGAAAACATGCAAATCGAGCACAAGTAGAAATTTTAATCAGAACTGAAAATTCATTCAGAGAAAGGACTTTCAAATCAGCCAGCAACTTTCCTTGTCATTTTGTTTGCAAGCTTATTCATTGCTAAGGTGTGAAACATAATTTAAAAACATGTCTGCTTGTTCATGTAAAAATTAAATCTTTGACATGGCGGCTAAAGTTTCAAGCAAAGTGGAAATCACCAAGAAATATGGAATAACAAAAAGCACATTGTGACACAAAGAGAAGCTCATAAGGTAGGTTGGCCTGGTACACAAGGGTTCGTGCTCTGGCCTTCTGTTGAACAGCTCTGGGTTCGAATTCTGGTCATGGTATGGGCTTTCCTAGTTTCTTGGTATCTACTTAAAGCCTTAGGCTCCTGTCTAATTAGCCCTTGTGCAGTACAAATATTATAGATATACGAAAAAATTAATTTAAACTGTATTGAATCAAATTTTGATTGATAATTTATATGTGTTATTTCAGTTAATTATGACTTGTATGTATAATTGTTCTACAGATAATTTATAAAACTGTGGCACATATATAGAGCATTCTATATTGAAATATTTTCATTCATTCTCATTAACAAACTATTTTACAAATTTTTCCCATTCTGTAAAGGCATGTATGTAAAACTGAGCATTGACTGTAAAACTGAGCATTGACTGTATTTAGATTTCTTGGCTTGAACACTGATGAAACATTTTTCTTCCAGGTACTAAGAAATTTGAAGGATGAATCCACTTACATTTGTGATGTTTTAAAAGGTTAGTGTAATTAGAAGCTTTTCACATATTACACTGCAGAATTTCACAATTTTCTAAGTCTTGCAACTGCAGGTCTAGTAAACTTTAGTACCATTTTAGTATTTCAATGCTGATTTATCAATAAACAGGATAAAATGTTGAAACATTAATCTGTAGTTGAACTTATTGTGAACTTTGAATAAATATTAGTTCGGTTTAGCAAGAGAATAATAAATGGTCACTTTACATTAAATGTACAGGACACTCCTCACTCATCTGCGGCTAATTCATATTCTCCTCCATTTTGTTGCGAGTTTATTTCTATGACAGAAATGAGAGTAGAGTTCTTGTATGTTTTTCCTGTCACTCCTGCTATAAGTGATATTTTACTTGCAAAGTAATAATATGAATTGCAATTAAAAGTCATTCAACTTAGTGTGATTTAAAGTGTTTTGATCAGTGTATTTGTTTCTAGTTCCATTTCTTAAGTAATAATTTTTATAAATATGACCATCCTGGTAGTATTTTTAAAACTTTCCTTTTCCCATTTGCATTTTCCTAGCTATATTTAAGTTTCTATTCAAAAATAGTTAATTTAATATGCTTTTTTAATAAAACAATTTATCCCTTTTTTTGCATACATTCATTTTTTGTTTCTCCTTTAGCTGAAGAAAATGAAGTGTATACTATTATATTAAAGGCATACAAGAACATTCCACAGCAAGAATCATAGCAGAACCATTTGAGGCTAGATGTTTTTCAAACATTTTTATACATTTTTTATATGAACTGCCTGCGTCTCAATGCTGAACCTTTTTCTAAACTTTAAAAATTGATAGTTTACTTAAGTATTGGGGTGATACCTAGTATTATCCTTTTGTTATATAGTAAAGTTCAAACGTTTCTTACCCAAGAAGTAGTAGAATTAAGCAATTTTTTTTAATAAAGGGTTTATTTAAATTAACTAGTTAACTTCTCTTGCCAGTCAGTAATAGAAAAAAAATCTAAAACTACTGAAATGATTTCATCACTTGTTAATGTTTTCCCAAGCAGGTCCAACTTCAATTTTGTAAAACAAAATGAATTAGAAAATTTAATGGGTATACAATACTTAAGAGTATTTTAAATTTGAGCAACATGTGTGCACACCTCTGCGACGCTAGGCTACCTGAATGTTACTGATTCTAAAATTAGTAACATTCAACAGCTGCAAAATTTTTAACTGCAGTGCAACAAGACTGAAGGAGTTAGACCTGTCAATTCTTCTAACGTGATTGGGATGGAAACTTGATTGTATTATGTATTTTTGAATAATTCATTTATATCAAAAGAGCCATAAATGCAACATCATTCACTGTTCTTTTTATAAGAGGAAAGAAAACATACTGCCATGAATGGCCAACACTTCTTCCTAACACTTGCACACTTAATCACAATTTGAAGCTCACAATGAAAATAGAATTTGATTTACTCTTTCAAATTTTAGACCAGGCTTTGGTTTTTCTCATCATTTTAAGATGTATCGAACAAGTTTTAAACAAAATCTAGAAATAAAGCTATAGCAAAGTTTGATCATGTCATACCTGAAAACCTTTATACATTTTGATGCGGTTCACCAAATTTACTTGCAGTCATCACTTTTACTGTTTCAATTTTCCATAGAATATTTACAGGGTGTGGCAAAATTCAGTGTTTGAGGAGTCATTTTGTTTTTATTTCTTGGCTGTTCAGAGTTTGTATTCAAAACAATTCATTTACTTGAACTACCCAAGTTTAAAATTCCTCAAAAACATCAATAGTGGCTCTTCATCAACATTGAGAAAATCTATTATCTTAATTTGATTGGTCCAATCCCCCTTCTTAGCTTTAGAAGATAAGTTATTAAAAAATATGCAGAAATTACTTTTTGTATCAGTATGTTACTGAACTGAAATTAAATAACTTCGCATGCATGATTTTTGTCTAGTGTGCATTTAAGTCTGGTTCAAAAATTCTCACTGGTGATTTCTTGTGCCTAAAAACAAATATTTGCATTTTGGAAGCTAAAATAGCACAAGTGCTAGATTGTGCCAGAGCCTTTAACATTTGTAGATGTATTTTGTACAAATTTTATCTGAGCCTAATGTATTTTTATTCTTTTATTGGATGAAGTGCCAATTTTACTTGTATAGAAAGTACTAAAAGTATATTGTAAAGGCTGTCACTGATATAAAAATGTTTTGTTTTAATTTTGAAATAAAGTTCTAGGACTTTAAATTAATTTTTTTAATAAAATTATAATATTCAGTTGAAAACTTTTAATCTTATTTCTTAATCATTTAAGAAATGAAAGCTTTCCACTTGATTAGTACTGATCTGGGTAGAGTTATTTAATGATGGTGGCTTCCAAATTCACATGATTTAATCTTTAAACCATCTTGTTCGCAGTTTCTAGTACAGTACAAAGTCCTCCGGACCTCGGCCATTCCGGATTTCAGACTTTTCCAGATTATTTGCATTTTTTGTCTAAAAAATTTTAATCTACCCTCGCACAAATTTTGCGTTCTCAATGGTAAAATAGCAGGTATATAAATGGAATAATTAAAAAAAAAAGGAAAAATACCTTATTAATACAATGCTACAAATCTTCATATTTTTATGTGTGGAATTTACTCTCAACATGTCCGTTATTTTTCGTTGTTTCATCAATTACTAAAAATTGTCGGAAAAATGTAAAAAAAAGTGAGAAAAAAAAACACTGGTTAGCAAAATGTCTGGATTTTGGAAAATTCCGGATTTGGTATACTTTGTACTGTAATGTATAATTTTCTCGATATTAAGACTAAATTTTTGTTTCAGATTTCCAAAAAATAGTAGTTTTATTTAAATTATTTTTGCAGAGAACTGATAATTTTCTATCATGAAAATAGGTGTTTTATAAATACATAAAATAAAAATATATTATGAAGAATGAGAAGCATAATATTCTAGAAAATTACCTTTTATACCATTGACAAATTCACAATATGCCTACTCTGTTACTTTACATACGTATTATTACATACTTTACATATTATGAAGAATGAGAAGCATAATATTCTAGAAAATTACCTTTTATACCATTGACAAATTCACAATATGCCTACTCTGTTACTTTACATACGTAGCCAGTTGTCAGGTTCAGTTTAACCAAGTATGTATTAGAAAAATAGTTGGCTCAGTCTTCTCTCTTCTGATACTTATATTGAATTGTCTCGATGCTAACTGGACACTAATTATTATTCAAAGAAATCAGTAATCAAACAATAGTTTAATTTAATTTATGACAATTGCACTAAATTTGGCATTCATTTTTATTTTATCCAAATATTTCTTTATCATGAATATCCCTACTCTTTTAGTTGCCCATTTTTAATAGAAATATATTATTTTCCTCCTTTAATTTTAGCCCACATAAGCTGATAATTTTCATTTTTGTCGGTTTGGAGCAGAAACTCGCTGACATTTTTTTCTAAAATGCTAATTGCTTACTTTCAGAAGAAATACATTGTTATATTGAAATCTGTGCAAGAAAAATAGACTATCAGTGCTTATAGTTGTTATTCCACCTAAAAACTAGTCTAATCAGTAGTACTTTATTATTTGATTTGTCAGTTAATGATTTTCTGCTTTAAGCTTGCAATCAATGTAAAAATACATCTTATTTCGTTTGTGTAAGACACATGTATTTTACTTCATGCATTAACAATTTTATAAGTAATTTTACATTAAGAAATAAGACTAAATAGCTTAGGTTTTTCTTAATGAACATAAGCTCAGTGCAACTGCATGATAAATAGAAGCAATCCTATGATGTTTTTTTTTAAGATTGGAAGTTGCTGAAGGAGCAGATGATGCTAATGACCCTCACCTACAAAATATGTACAGGATCTAGATGCTTCACACTTTCTGAAAGACAGACTAGACTACACAATCAAATTTTCAAAGTTACAACCCCACCAAATTGTTACCACAAAAAGCGAGTTAAATGTTTGACACTAGAAAGTATAGAGTTTTCTATTGAAATGTGATTGTATATTACAAGTATATGAACCAATTAAGATTATTTAACATTAATATATTTGACTATTTCATCACAAAGCATCCAAGAAAATGCATTTAGGCATAAAAAGTAAAATTCATAACGTAATTTTCTCAGCAGTCGCATGATGCTTTATGATCTTCACAAACCTCATTTACCAGAAACATACTTGCTCAAAGATTCTCCCAGATCCAAGTAATTGATTTTGATTAAAATTATAATATTTACTTTCAAGGTTTTCATTTTCAAAACAAATACAGAACACCTCATTTATTATATCATAAATGACAAAAGTTTCTAAAATAAGGAACCAGTAACTTGTTATTGACTGAATGTACTACCCCAAATCACAGTAGTAATAGGTGAAGTTTATTATTGTCTGTCTACCACAACTGTTATAGACATGTTTAACAGCTCATACATTTTGAGTGGGGATGAGGTTTTGGCAATGGTCTGTGTGATAGCTTATTTACTATTAGCCTTCCTTTCATGCAGCCCTTGCAATAGCTTATCCTCTTAAGGCTCAAATTAGAGAAAAAAATGGAATGATCACCTTTTCACATCCATTTAAGAGACTCCTGAATAATCAGATATGAGTGTAAAGGGGTGTGCTTTCTTGGATTCTTGACCAATGCCAATATGACAAACTCAAATGCTTCAACAATCCCCTGTAGAAAATCGGCTGACTGGTTTCTATGGCAACATGCTGTCTAGGAGCCGTTCTTGCGGAAGATACAGTACATGACAGCAAATAAAACAAAGCATGAGTAATGTTTTTCTCTTGTATTTTTGGGCCACTTAGATCACCTAAACCAGAGGTTCCAATCGTGGCGTTGTAAAAAAGTTTTTGTTCGGAGGGAGAGTTGCTGTGAGCTAAAATGATTGTCTTTCCAGCACGAGAAGTGCTCTCACTGAAGTCTGCACAGTGGCGGTCATTAAGAATAGGGCTAGTTTATTTCATGTAAGAACTGGTATATATATTTCAAATTTGTCATCAACTGGTGCCACTTAGATACAGATCTTAAAGCATCCTTATGAAAAACAGGATAGTCAGTTTCTATGGCAAAAAACATGCAGACTAAGTGATAAGAGCAGTGTATCAATATGTAAATTATGGGTAGAAATTGTTTGTGTATTGTGTTATTTTAGTCCCATTGTTTATTCTCCACACAAAAAAGGTTGAGAACCACTAGACTAAACACCTTTGGGACAAATACATTCACAAGAACAAACAGAAAATGCGAGATTGAAAAAATATATATTAACATGCAAAATGAAGCATTTTTAATCAACTATGATTCAAATGCAAATATAGAATGCTTTGTCAATATTACAGTAACTTTTCAGTGGTTAATAAAGCAAAAGAGGATTTTTTGCATTTACATCAGTAACCCAACCATAAACAGTGCTTTACAATTCACTCAAACCATTAAATTATGAACCAGCATTTCACTGACTTGGGCAGGCTGAGTTAACCTTGTTGGAAGAGCAATAGGAGGATTGCGAGTTTGAAACTCAGTCCAGCCAAAGACCGTCGTGTACACTGGAAATGCATATTAAATCTTGGTGTGGCATTGAAGTTTAGAGTGGGGGTCAGCTCAGGTGTATGGTGCTTTTATATCAGCATCCCAACCACATACAGTCCACTTTACAATTCACTCAAACAATTAAGTTATGTATACCAGCATTTCACTGACTCAAGTGCAGTGTATAAAAAGATCATTACTTTTTTTTATATCAAAAATGTTTTTTTAAACAAATCAAATTTAAAAAATGATATAGCAAGCGCTAATGAACCAGCGTAGCTTAGTGTCTACCAAAAAGTACTTCATGGTAGAGTTGGGGGTTACACTGGTATTTATACTACTCATTTGTAAGTTAAGTTGTGGAGTGGTAGCTAAGCTCGCTACAATATAATTTATTGTGGCCTCTATGTGTTCAAATGTGTTAGATATGAGACATGCAAATCACAGTTTAGTTTCTATGTGCTATTGATTTATGATAAACATTAATATATAAGGATTTATAGATAATATTGCTGTGCAAATTTTTGAGATTGAAACAATAAAAGTAATTGGTTCTTGTTACTTTTTATAGTATTTCATGATACAAATCCATAATACTTAAAATTTTAAAGTAAAAAATAATCATTTTGATAAGGGAAGGAATTTTTTATATTTTTATAAATCACTAGCCACTACGTGGCTAGCCTGGCATTTGTTTTTTATCTGGTGTAAAATTTTCCGCAGATTTCAAATCCGTTGAAATTTTGAATGTCTTTAACGATTCCACGAAAAAAGAACTTAACAAGCCCAGTCAAAATTTTTTATTTCTTTGCTCTCCTTTGCTAAAATGAAAATCTGTTTTTATTTTTATTTCAACGCAAAAGGCAGAATATGCAATGTGTTTATTTTTGGAAGGCAAAAGTTCACGTGACATCACAATCCCTTTCAAAACTATAAAAGATTAAAAGAAAATCAAACTAATAAAGTATCTACCTGTTGTAAAAATTTCCGCAAATTTCAAATCTGTTAAAAATTTTTTCGACCTTTAACAATTGCTAAGATAGAAATAAGCACTGAAGAATGCCAGAGATAACTTTAGTAATCTTTTGCTTTACTGGAATCCGTTTCACAGGAAATCAAAATGAATGAATCTCAATACAAACAAAGGTCATTCAAATGTGTTCTCTCCCCACAGATGATAAAAAATCAGTTCAAACATGTAAAAACCTTTCCACAGGAAGGACACGAAAATTTTTTGTTCAATGCATGAACTTGAACAAAACAGCCTCTGCCTGTTTTTAGTGAACAAAAACAAATATTCATCACTTGTCATTTCAATAGATAAATAGAGGCCCAAGCTTCTTATATTCCCACAAATGGAAGATTTTTATTTCCAATGAGAAACCCATTGTTTAAAAAACAACTACACTAAACATGCCCTTGGAGTCTGAATCCCTTGAACAGTTTTATGGTAGACCCAGGACCTCCAAATATAAGGGGTAAATAATACAAGTAACCTCACAAATATGCAGATTCAATCTCTCTTAATAGATCACTTTATCAGAAGGGGCCTAAAGTTCTAAAGACTCACTCAAACTACTTGGTTCAAAAAATTGTTTTGGTTAGAGCCTGCTCCCTCTAACATGAAATTTAAATATTACAAATGCATTAATACTATTGGTAATTGTTTATATGAACCAAATAAAGTTTTGTAACACCCTTATGTAGTGAGGTGGTTAAATAAGTGATGTTTTTGTGGTTACATAAGTGATACCCCCAATAATTCTTTAAAACTGGCAGCACTAAATTATTCCCAATACCGACATCTATTATAGGGAATAGTCATTCTTCAAGTATTACTGAGTGGGAGAAAATTTTAAAACTTACTTGAATAAAAGAACATACATTCTGTTGCTGTTTATTTCATTTTATTAAACTTCAATAAGAAAAAAATAAAAGTGTAATTTAAATCAATCTGATTTAAATCGTCATACCCTGCTTTGGTGAATAAAGTATTGTATACATCACATTACTTCTTTCGTATGAATGCGGTAATGCAAGCTGAGGATGTATTTCCTTTTGAAGAATTTATGGCAGATATCACACTTGAAAGGCCTTTCTTCGGAATGGGTAATATAATGGTTAGTTAGATACTGTTTTGCACCAAAACATCTGTGGCAAATGTCACATTTATGTGGCTTCTCGTTCGTATGGACAAGGCGATGTCTGTCCAAAGTCACTTTATGACTGAAACATTTATTGCAAACATCACACTGATAAGGCCTCTCTTTGGTATGTGTGCGATAATGAGTGTTCATCTTTGCTTTCTCTGTGAAACGCTTGTTGCATATGAGGCATTGAAAAGGCTTCTCATTTGTATGGATACGACGATGTGTTGTTAGAGTTCTTTTCTCGCTGAAACATTTGTTGCAGACATCACACTTATAAGGTTTCTCTTTCCTATGAAGGCGATAATGATTATCCAGACCTGATTTAAATTTGAAAGTTTTACTGCACACATCACACTGATGGTGCGTTTGGTTAGTGTGTACAGTGTAATGTGCATTGAGACCATCTATTCTTTTGAAGCATTTCTGACATATATCACACTGATAGAACTTCTCATTAATGTGGATGTTGTAATGTTCATTGAGGGCCTCTTTGAGTGGGAAATATTTTTTACATGCATTACATTGATAAGGCTCTGCATTGGCATGGACATAGTAATGAGTTATCAGGGTCTGCTTCTCAGGGAAGAATTCCTTGCACACACCACATTGATAAGAGTTTTCTTTGGTGTGAATAGGGTTATGTTGGTTACGATGCCACATCATATCGCCTTCTCTACCAAAGAATTTGCTGCACACATTACACTGAAAGGCCTTGCAAATTGTAAGGATGAGGCTGTGTGTTTGCAAGTTCTCTTCAGAAGTACCATATTTGTTGGATACATCGATATTGGTATGTAGATCCAGCTCCATGTTTTGTATCAAAACTTGTAATACAGTGGTAAACACAGTAAAATAGAGGGATGATTACATATATAGTAATTCTAAAATAATTTAACTGGCAAAATAATTGTGAGGTCATTCATTTAGTTTCTATGATATTAAAATGATAAAAAGAATTGAACATCAATTAATTCCTACTAATTGATGTTTTGGGAAATGCAGAATAAAATAATGGGCAACAATCAAGTTCACAAGTATAGTAAATACAAATATGTATGTGGATTGGATTTTGAATCTTATGCCATAAGGTCCTAAGCAGGACAAGCAAGCTGCTCTAGATGCAGGAGTATGAAATTAAAACAAATAGCAGTGTTAGGCTTAAAATGCAGTACCAAAAATTGAGACACAAGTAACAGATTTAACTTACAAGAACATTTTAGAGTGTGAAGCTTAAAAGAATGAATTGTAAAAATATTTGAAAGAGTAGATTCAAATATATAAGTAACACAGCACTGTTATTCACAATCTCATGACAGAAACAAGTGGGACAATCCCAAGTGGATAGCTGGAAAAACTCTTATATATTATGTCCAATGAAAGACATTAGATAGACACAATTTTGTTATTTTTCTAACTTAACTGTAGATGATAACTTTAGCAAAATTATTGATTCTCCTACATTTTATGCATGCAAATTGAAATAGATAATTCTGTCTTATTTTTTATATATATTTGGCTAGATTACATGTGATAAATAAACACTAGTTTGTCTTTTATTGCTTATGCCTTATATTAAGATTTGTGTTCTGGCTGATTATCATTAGGATTGTTTTTAATAGAAGCATAGTAAACATTTTGAGCATTCACATTGTTTTGTGATTGAATTTTACAATTCTCTTACGACATTTTCAGTAGTGTAGGCACAAATTGTTCAGAAAGAATCGTATACCTGTTGCTAGTAACCAAACCAGAATTTTGTTGACCTAAAAAAGGAAAAAAACAGTGGATACAATCCTTGTAAAACCCTTAATCTAATTGAGGTACTTTAATGAGAAACTAAGGCATTATAACATACACATAAAAATTCTCATTAAAATTGCAAGTTTAGGTAGCTGAACAAACACAAAAATTATGTGAAAATCACGAGACAGATAAAAAAGCAATCAATAAAATTCAAGTACGAAAACATACTATTAACATATAAACATTCTATTAAGATTGAAACAGAATAAAATCTGTACAACTTTGCAGAAAATGTAAACATAATCCTCTAAAAGTATTAATAAGGCTAGAGTATGAATTGTAATGTTATTGAGGTAAGCAATAAAGAGATAAAACACTAACAATAATTCATAAAATGTAATCATCTATTGATGTAATCAAAGCAATGAATTATTACAGCATTCCAACTTTTTAGAGGATAAAAAAAAATGTTTGCATTAGTCATAAAGTTTATAGAATTTTTTTTCACAGTAACACATTTAATGAAGAGACAATTATAAGAATTTGATGAAAAATGGTTGCCTATGAAATACATAGGGCTGTTCAATAAGTAACAAGACTAATTTTACTGCTGCTAAACAACTCATCACAATATTAATTTCTGTGGAATAAAGAAATGTTGCTAGTCTGTTCTAGCAAGCTTGTTTCGCTGCATCTCAGAGCCTTTGAACAGCGTCATGCGATTCAATTTTGTGTTCGTTTGTAAAAATCAGCATTGGACACTTTTAGCATGATACACGCTTTCCATGATGGAGCAATGTCAAGGGCAAGTGTTTTTCAGGACAACATACCTTGTGGTAGTCGCTCCTGTGTTGATCACTGTCTCTGTGATGGATGTTGAAGATCTTCCACATTTTACATTCCTTCCTAAAAGTTTTATGCCAGCGAAAAACACTTGCCCTCGACATTACTTCATTGTGGACAGCCTCTCGTATCATAAGTGTGCAATGCTGATTTTTGCAAACAAACACAAAATTTAATCGCATAACACTGTTCAAAAGCTCGGCGGAGCTGTGAAGCAAACTTGCGTTTAGTCACGTGACACACTGGTACATCATCTCGTATACACCATCTATCAACATTTTTTGTTAGAACAGACCAGCAACATTTCTTTATTCCACAGAAATTAATACTGTGATGAGTGGTTTCACAACAATAAAATTAGTCTTATTACTTATTGAACAACCTACGTATCTTAACAGATGACAGTTCTGAACTCTTTAGAGAAATTAACCTGAAAACCAAATTTTAAGCCAAATGAAACTTTGATGTGTTGATTTAAGTTTATTTCAGTGCATATATTTGATTATTTGTGACACTTAAAATACTTACGGGATGACTCGATGAGAGCCATTCCTCTAAATACTTTTAGTCGTGTGTCTAGGGTAATTAATATTTTTCTTCATGTTGAATTCCTACCCATTCAGGCAATCACCTAGTCTAAATAGGTAGGAATTTGACAGGAGAGACAATGGTGGTTCTTGAATGGGCCTAAAATAATTTTATCAGTCCTACCCTTTAAAAAATGGTTCTTTTTGAGTAAAAACTATGAAGGCAAAACAGAAAATATTATTTAGAAGTAGCTCAAGACTCCCAAAGTATTTTGGCATTAGATGTCACACATAAAACCTTGTGATATAAATTAAATTCTTAATTCCGAATATGTACCTGACAATTTCTGTCTTATGCATTTTGGATATGTATGTCAACAGGCTTGCAGTAAGAACCAAAGTTGAGACTCATTTGACTGAACTCTTGAATAAGGGCCTACACTTCTATTCTTTAAACAAGATCATTAACTAATGGTATGTTTCTGGTCAAAAAATAATTGGGACAAGTACCAATGATTAGATAGATACTCTGAAGAAACTTTTGATACCTTTGAATCTGTAATTGAATAACTCAATAGACTGAAGATAAAAATTATAGCTGTTATCTAAGCCTTGAGATATGTACACATCATAAATATGCAAATGCTTCACAACTGTCTTTTAGTGATTTTGAGCTCAAATCAAATATTAATATTTTAAGAGAATAAAGAACTTTCTCGACATCAAATGAGCATTGGGCATAGTACCAGGTACCATAAATCTAATCCCTCAAACAGAAGTACCTCTAAGAAACATAACAATTAGTTCAAGGAACTCATAATTGCATGCTCTTGGATGATTGCTTTTCAACAATTGATCAGCAAATTCAAAAATATCATCCTTGATACAGTGCACAAAAAATTTAGCATTCTCATCATTGATACCCCTAGTTACTTTCTTCATCAACCCTAGTAGTCTTGAAAGCATTTGAAGAATGAAATCTCTGTACCAGTAAGTCATAAAAGTTTACAATTTCAATGAACTGTAAATGCAACATGTCCCTGAAAAGTATTTTGACTGCATAAATTTGCAAGATTTGTGCTACATTCTTAACATTTAGAGTGCTCTAGTTTACAGGACATTGACACCAGGGATACTTCTCCCCAAGGACTTTATTCGCTATATTGGACGGCAAGACAGTGTATGGCCAAAAGGCCTTGAGCTGGGCGTAGGATTTAAAAAAAAAAAAACGTTCTTAACTCCTATTTATATGAAGGCTGTGCACATTATGCCCCAAACTCATTGCTATTCCTGCAAGAAAATATGCTGATTTGCGATCTGACACTTTTGTTCGATCTAAACCTGCGTTAAGTTTCGGTGTCCCAATATGTTTATCAACCTTCTCTTTTGCTTAGATGAACCTAGAACTCTTTCTGTAACCATCACTTTTTCATGTTCCACCCTTTCATCGGATTCCTCAAATGATGCTAAGTGTCTGCATTTTTCTAAATTCCTTTTATCTGTTTGTCAAGCATGTTAAAATAATGTCCTTCTTACAATCCTGTGCAACTGACCATAATGAATGATGGGGTGAATAGAGTTTGTTTTCAATCTGTATATTGAAATGAAGTTGTCATTCTTCATGAAACAGTTTCTTGATACAGGATTTAAAATCAGCAAATGGAACAGGCAGATCCTCATAGTCAGCTGCATTTTTCACACCAGCATCTGCCAGTTCATTGCCCTGAATCCCCAATGTACACTGGTGCCTAACAGATCAATTGTGTAGCAAGGGATTGGAAGAAAGTGTTTTAAGCACACTCAGCAAATCAAAAAGATATATCAATGGTGTTGTTGAGATGCAAAATTCAGTAGAAAAACTGAGCAGGATATGGGCAAAGATTGTATTGGATTTGGGGTTTCATGGCACAAAGTTCGAAAATGGACAAATCGGTTTATTGAATGCAAATACATGCAGTGGATTTAAATAAGTGCTTCCATAACATGCACTGTAAAAATAAGTGTTTGCATTACATACAATGGAAAAAATAGGTGCATCCAAAGTATGCTTTACAGAAAACACAAGACATTTTTGTAAAATAAGTGAATGATTAGACCTTGGCATGATTTTAATATTTTGGTCACCAAACCAATCCCAAATGGTAATGATTACTGTCTGCTTAATAAGTAAACTACCTCAGACAGTCTATGCACTGGGTGTAAACTGAAGCAACAGGTCTCATATATTTTTAGTTAAGATGAGGTTTTTGTGAATTCAGCAATATTTTGGAAATGTAGCCTCTTCCAACTGTGAATAAATATTCTTTTTGCAAATACCTGAAGAGCCAATAGTCACTTTGTATTCTAATATTCTAATGTGACACAGCAAGATCCAAGAGAATAGTCTCATTTTAACAGCAACAGACAGACACTAACTTTCTGTCAGGAGCAGTTGTTGTGGTGCAATGGCTAGCACTTCTGACAAGACGCAAAAAAAAAAAAATCGCACAAGGGACAAGAATAAAAAGCACTCGGTTAACAAGTAATTGGAATTTTCATCCTTTTGACGAATTTTTTGTAGTGATGTACTGAAATTAAATTCGAGTAACATGCCAAGTAACATAAGTAAACAAAACATGCAAGTTACCAAAACACTAGCGCCGTCAGTATATCGTATATCACTTTACACGAACACGGAAAGCAATGAATTGCGGAGAATAAATAACAAAGGAAAATCTTACGTGTCAAAAGTTATCTTTTCAAAGCACGACAGGTTTTCGGAAAAGCAACTCACAACGAATTGAATTCGAATAACGATTGAATTAAGTAAATAATTTGTCAGATCGTAAAAACTCAAATAAACACACATCAATGGGTATTTAAGAGGTTAAAATGCGGTATAAAGATGATGTTTGAGGACGATCACACATTTGTTTACTAAATTTTTTCTTGCCAAGGAAGAGGCTGCTTGATCTCGATTGCTCGAACGTCTTTGGTTTCTAGAAATCCTGAGTTCCCTAATTTTTTAGCCTTACTTGTCGACGAATCAAGGAATCTGAGGATTTGAAGGTAACATGTTACATAAAATTAAAAAACACGATACTAGCCAATTGGCGACTAAAAGTTCTGCATTAAAATACTATTGGAGTAGCGTTGAGACAGGTTACCATATTCTCAACCTATCGCCAACTATCTTTAAATAATTATTGCCAATTGGCGATGATACAGTGTTCTGGAATCTAACTCGAAACGAATTTAACATTCCAGTCATGTTGGTTGCTAACAGACAACATGAAAGAGTAGCTAAGATTTGAGGGTTACGCTTTCTGTTGCAAGAAAACATCGCTAAGTGAGAATAAAACGCATTTTGATCACAGGAAAAAGGTTACCATTCCTTACTAGAAGGGTAGAAAACGGTGGCAACAATATTGAGTTTTCCTGTATTGACGGTCATTAATTTAGTTCATTCACCTATATTTATAATCGTTATCGAAATAAAAATTTTTGTTTATTTTTCTTGTGATCTCTGTCAACTTTGTTGAGGAATTTCACGGGGGCGCCTAGCAAATTTGCGAAACCCTAAGGCCCAGGAGAATGTCTTCTTGTTTATTACCTCCAGTGAAAACTGAAAAACAGATTTTCGAAGATTCTATGCCAGAGGATGATCCGAACTGTAATTCAGATGTGATAAAGGAAGATTTTAAACAGGAGGATTTCTCCAAACCTCGGTGGGGCCCAAATCACGCTGGTGCTAAGGAACTTGCTAGTTTATACACAAGGGGTATGATTGTTAGATCATAGAAATTTTATTTTCCAGAACATTTTAGCATTGTTTATACATATGTTAACTTTCATCTTTGTCTCGTCTTTCAATGTTAGGAGATTAAACTTTCACGGCTGCTCGTTCGAATTTGATTACATTCTCGTTTGGACACTATAGTGTTACACTCTTTTACTTTTAAGAATCTTATGAATGTTTTACGCTTTTCTCTTCAAGGCAGTTTCCTTACCTTGAGAGATGAAAGAACGTACTGAGAATCAGTACTTTCCCATGGAAAGGTTGGATATTCATCAACTGATGTACTTTCAGGACGGAATTTTCTATTTCTGATAAAGGAATTAGCCCTGTTTAACATTGAGTTCATTGCAAATGAGCATTGTTTCCCCCACTCCAGTTTATTTAATAAACTCCTGAAAAAAGCAAAAATTAAAATAGAAAGAACCTCTTAATTCAAGTGAGCAGTTAATACTTTTTGGTTTGCTTTTTGACAAAACATTATGTCCCAAATATATCCTTTGGAATAGAAATGTGTTGAAAAAATGTATTTAATTATTATTTATAAAAAACTTAATTAATTTTTTAAACTATTAATTTCATATATATCCTAATGTTTATATATCTTTCAATCTATAATTTCAAGTGTTATTGATTTGTATCAAAATAGAGGACACAACAAGGCCCTAGAATTACTATGTTTCCTAATCCCTCATTTTTGTTACGTAAATCGATTCTATCGCGAAACTACACAACATGTCTCATGTCTGACAAGTTTAAATATGGGGAAACAACAAATAAACTGACATCTTAAAATATTTTTAATTTTAAACATGCTTTTTTGAAAAATATTTTTAATTTTAAACATGCTTTTTCAAAAATATTTTTAATTTTAACATGCTTTTTCAAAAATAATTTTAAAAATGCTTTTTCATGTCTTGCTTAGATGTCTCCATCCCTCAGAATTGGGCATACTTTTTTTATGATTTTCATTTATTGTTAACAGTATAAATATAAAAGTGTTCATTTCGGTACAGTTTTTCAATAGGAACTAAAATTGAAGTGGGTTTTTTTTGTGTGTGTGACAAGAGACCAAATTTTACTCATATGTTTTTCTGTTTAGAATCTAGTCATTAAAAATTATCAATCTTATTTCCAAAATCATAGCAACATCTTTCATTAATTCAGTGTTTAAAATTTATAATATGAGTTTTTTATTATAATCTTACACCTAAAGCTTTATTTTAGTTTAAAAAGTTAAGATTTTAATTTAAAAACAAATTAATTCTTCAAGTTTTATATAGAAAACTGAAATGAAATAGAATAATTGTGGTGTAAGAAATACATAAAAGAACTTTTTAAATGGGTATCTACAAAAATATATATGATTAATATTTTAAAGAATTAGAATGTAGTAAAACCTTAAGTTTTGAAAGGATATGCATTTTTTAAGTGTTATACTTCAAACAAAGTTTTTCTTTTATACCTATAGGTGTCAGAAATTATCTTAATAATTTCTCAAACACATTTTTCTTCAATCATTCCTCTTGGAATTCAAAAAATGTTTTGCTAACTAGAAATTTTAATTTTTACTCTATTTTTCCCACAGGGAAAAGGATCCAGGAAATAATATCTGTGCTTCTGTGCCTTGCTCTGATGGCAATCAACTTTGTCCACTTACTCTACTTTTTCCAGCCTAGTCAGTGGAGCTCCATTCTCATATCTGCCTGTGAGTTCATTGCTTTTGAACAAAATTTACCTTTAACAAAACACATATTATATCCTAAAATGTACATGAGTGTTGTTTTGATGCCAGTAAATAATTTTTTAATATCTAAATAGTATGGTATTGCATTTCACAATGTTTTCATAAGCATGTAATTATGATACAAAACAATACAGTACCAGGTTTCCATAGGCCTTTATCTTTTAATTTAGTTTTTGGGCCCTTAACTCTCTACATACGTAAGGTCAAAATATCGTTTCTTCACTTGGTTACGGGAGACGGCTGTACTGGTCGACGAAGTACCTTCCCCCCAGGAGGCGTGGAGAGTGTGTCAATTCTTATCCACTAGTGTTGGGGATCTCTTTTGTTGGGTCGGGGTATGCCTGTAAGGCGCAGTTATTTCCCCGAGTCACTGAAAAGGTGGCAACAACTAAGACATGGCCACTTGAACTCTAAGGATTCTGGAGTTGTCCTCATCGTCGTTTGTACCATGGGAAATCTTTTTAAGAGTTGCAGAAAGTGATAATTTTTCTTTGTAACATTTCTCTCTTGTACCTTCAAGCACTGATCCTTTGTACGAAAACGCGAAAAAAAAATAATGATTGCTTACCCATAGTTGCATTCAGCATTTGACTCAGTTTGCTCACACCAATCAGACGATCTTTACCTCTTCTCCCTGATTTCAGGCCGTGCTTTTTCAACTCTATACTAGATTGCAATGTTTCTTGGCACAGACGCCCTGCCCTCGCGGAGGGGTAAAGTGAGTGATCCGTCTCCTGTTTGGTTACATGGAGAGGTTTTGAGGAGACGTCACGCTTCCAACTTGGCGCATTAATCTAATTTGGCCTTAAATTTAGCACGTAAATGTTTTGACAGCTGGCCGTCAGTTGATATAAGAAAAGCATAATTATAGTAGTTTTAAGACATTTTTATACAGTTAGTAATAGATAATATCGAAAGATATTTTTGAATTTGCAATGGTATTTGTTTAAGTTATTGCTACCTAAAAATTTTCAAAAAGAAGTATCTCAGGTAGCAAATGAAATTTTTAAGGTTGTCATTGAAAAATATGTATGAGGTGTGCCCCAGCGTGTTATATTACTGTTATAAAGAATATAATAGAATTTACCGCAATAAAGACTTGCCTGAAATTTAAAAGATTGTACTTCAATTAGTTAAAACTTATATATTTTAATATAATCAATATACTTCTAATGGCTAATGTGATTGTTTATTTACATGGTACACAAGGTTACAGCAATCTTAAATTTTAAGAATTCTAAAAATATTACTCATTAAAAATATAATAGTTTATAAAATTGAAGAGAACATATGATTTTTTTTTTAACTTTTAATTTTTAGAACTATATTTATAGCAATTTTTGTAAGTAATGTACGTAAATATTTTTTTAAATGATTATTGTTTAACATTACTACAAACTTTTAATAGAATAAAGAAATGTAATAACTTTGTAAAATAAATAAATTAACCTTGAGTGTCCTCTAAATAAATCATCACATATTCCATAAATAGGATATGAACCTCCTTAAAAACCCTTATGGGAAGGTTGTATTCTTCACAATTTTATAAATTCATGATATATATAAAATTCAGCGAAATTTAGTTAGAATCCGGAGTTAATTCCATAATTAATCACAAAATACACAAATGTAGATTCAAATTCTAACAACAAATGCAACGCACGTAAGCTGAAAGATAAGTAAATACTAAATATCTGCCAATGTCGCCAACACGAATCGAGAGAGCGCGGAAAATGCTATTTCACGTTAATTACGACAAAAAATCATTATATATGTGTGGGGTTAACAAATTAATCACATTTATAAGTTGCAGTGCCTCATTGCACTCAAATATCGGACAAGGCGCTGGGAACTATTTGTTTCGTTTGCTCTCAGAGTATTCCTATTGTGCCAAGTAAGCCTGTAACTTAGTATAGTGAATTTATATCCAACTTTAAAAAAAGTCTTTTTCAAGACACTTTCTTCTTTTGATTTATAATACCAACTTAAAATGCCTCGTCCACGATCCGTAACACAAGCAGAAATTAATGAAATTCTGTTTCAAGAAACAGATTAATCTGATTTTGAAGATTCTGATGATGGATGGCCAAGTACTGCAAATCAAACAATGACTGATTTAGAAACCAGTATTTGTGGCGAGAGTAATAGGAGAGAGGATTATGATGGTAAAGAATATGGTGATGATTCACCCCTTAATTTTATCGACTGGACAGAAGACATAAACAACGACCAAATTCAAAATTCGTTGATGTTTCTGTATGCCTCAGGACCTGTGCCTAATTTGCCTACTGGTTCTTCTGCACTGGATTACCTCAAATTATTGATTCCTAATCAATTAATTAGAAGTATTCAGGAGAACACAAATAAGTACGCTGCTCGAGTCAGGATACTCAGTGGCAACCAATTTCCAGCTTTATTGAAATTTGGACATTCTTTGCTGTTTTATTTGTTATGAGTAGGTATAGCTCATTTCCCTTGGCTAACGGATTATTGGTCCCAAAATCCTATTTTGGGAAATGCAATGATAAAAAAACTTATGCCTCAAAATAGTTTTTTTTTAAATTTTACATTACTTTCATGTCTCAGATAGAGAGTTGGAAGTAACACAAGAACATCCGGACTATTCTTATGTGCAGAAAGTTGAACCACTTTTTTCCTTAATGAAAAAAAATTGCATTAGACAATATAATTCGTTCAAAGAAGTTTGTATTGATGGGGCAATGCTCAAATTCAAGGGCAGAATTAGAATTGTGCAGTATATGCCAATGCAGCCTACTAAACATGGTTTTAAAATGTGGCTTTGCTCTTCACATTCTGGGTATGTTCAAAATTGTGAACTATATGCTGTAAAGAGAAGTAGTATTAAGAAATCTGGAAACGGAAATGGTTTTGATGTTGTGTGTCATTTAGCCAAATCATTAGAAAAAAAGGGGCAAGAAATTTATTTTGATCGATTTTTTACAAGTGTTCCACTCATCCTGGAATTGTGAAAAATGGGGCGACACAGTTGTGGTACTGTAAACACGACTGAAGCGTTTAGTTGGGAAATAATTTTACATGTAGCTTAATCACCAGACTTGGGTCCATCCGATTACCACTTATTTGCATCAATGGGACAAGCACTAGCTGAGCAGTGCTTCACATCTTACGAAATTGTACAAAAAGGGCTTGATGACTGGTTTGCCTCAAAAGAGCTACAATTTTTTTGGCATGGCATCCACAACTTGCCAGACAGGTGGGGAAAATGTATAGCTAGCAATGGACAATACTTCAAATAAAATATTTTTCATCATTTTCATACAACAAGCATTTATTATCTGTACAAAAATTCAGGTTTCATATTTGCATCCCTGGTAAATACAACTAACATAGTTTTGATGGCAATGCTTATCATTCAATTTAGTTGCTTTGTTCATTAATCAGTGGTAACAGCCACCTCTCATAAGACCAGTGAAATGTATTCAATGAAAGCTTTACTGTCAACATGCTAGACAAAAAGTTATTTTGTTTTGTGATGTTTTGAAAATTATATTCTTTTAGTGAATATCTGAAAATTTCCATACAATATGATTGGCTGTTATTTAGAATCTTGTTTTATATCAAGGCTTGATAATGCATAACAATGTAATTATAGCACTCAGACTTTTAAAAATGTGTAATAATGTTGTTTAACTGTCATGGATTCACTTTCGAGTCTTGGTTAATCAATGTGACTTTTGCCTTTCAGTATGTGGTGTGGTTGTAGCTGATTTTTTGAGTGGTTTAGTTCATTGGGGTGCTGATACTTGGGGATCGGTTGAGGTTCCAATTATAGGAAAAGTGAGTATTTTTATTTGCTTTGCTCATAGAATTTCAACTATCAAACACCTGTCATTCCATTTGATTTCCTTTTAATCAATGTGCAGTACCTGGCGAAATTGGTTGCACTTCGATTTCTTTATGTAATTTGCATTGGAGAGAAAAAGTTATGAATTTAATTTTTACATGCTTAATAGCAAACATTTGCTGTCATTGAACACTGGAAAAAGTTAAACATACCAGTTAACATATTTGATTGTAATAATCCATGATATGTAGAGATGGCAAGAAGACATTTTGAATCTTTTTTTCAACCAAACTCTGATGCTATAAAATCTTGAATTAATTTTGTCACATCAATAATCCATACTTGTCTTCTGTTTCCTAATTCATGAATGATGTTTCCAGATGTAAATAATTTTCTCAATCGTCTTAGTTTATGTGATAGTCATTCCCCTTTCACATTCTCTTTTCATTTAGTTGTCACACCTTCAATCTAAATTATGTCAGGAAAATTCTCAGCAAAAGCAACAGATAAATATTTTTTCTATGAAAAAGACATTCACTGACACTTGAATTCCTTGCCACTCATTTGCTGATAAAATCATGAATTGGTTGTTTTCCCACTGTGTACAGCAAAATCTTCATTACGTTTTTAATGATTGTGAAAATTTTTAAAATGTACTGTCATATCACCAGACTAGACTTGACCTGCAATTAAGTGTAATATTGCGAAAATTTGTTGTGTAGGTGTTCACTCATTCAAAATTAATTGGGCAGAAGCACATAAATGTAAGCATCCATCAATTTTTAAAAGTTAAAAGGTGGAGTGGTAGCATCCGATACGTTAGGCCGCCAAAGCGATTGTTTACGCCAAATCAAGATGGCGGCCGATGTAAGCAATTCCAAGATGGCCGCCATATACAACGTGAACCTTTGCATACAGTGCATAAATAATAATAATAATTTGTTTAAAAATTAAGAAAAAAACAATATAAATTTCACTTGAACATTTTCTAATATTTCAGTCTGGTTTTCTCCGAACATGTACGCAATTTTGCGTCAATTTCATCCTAGTTTTGTCACTTTAAAAAAAAAATTTTAATTAAAAAAAAAATTATAATTGTTTTTTAAAAAAATTAATTAAAAAAAAACGCGATTTTTTTTAAACGTCCGGATTTTTATCAATTTTGAATTAGAAACTTTGCAATGCATAGAAAATTCAAAACCAGAAATCTTGAAATTGTTTTTTAGAGAAGTCAAAGCGTATTGCGCTTAAGGTTTCAATGTGTTTAAACCAGTATACCGGGAGAAATTTGTTTGTAGATAAGTCACAGCATATAACGCGCAATCCCCGCCTGCCGGCTACCTCGACGCCCCTCCGGGGCCGGCGAGGACCTTTCACCGTTGGCTTCCATGCGTATAAGTCACCGTATTGGGTGCCCACCCAAGCATAGTCCAGTGTTTGTAATATAACCAAAAGCTAAACAAAAATCAAACTTGCCCTCATAGCCGGGTCCTTGAAATTCTGACTATGGTTAACAGTCATATGCTCGAATCGATAACCCTTGAACTCTTTGTCCTTCGGGTATTGATACCAGCATATGACTTCCAATAGTCAGAAATTTTTGTAGTTCCTTGCAAAATTCAGCTCTGAATTACCTCAGCCAAAACTTTCTGGTTCCTATTTTTCACCTCAACCATAAAACATTTATCCGTCCCTCGTTCAAGTCCTCCAAACACCCATTTACCCTCCAATTTCTTACTCCTGTTATACTTTCTTTTGTCAAACTTTTGTCCTATCTTTCTACATTTCCACTCATACCTATCACCAGCATCCTTTCTCAATGTTAAAATCATATCATTCTCACATGAAAGACATTTCACCCTCTTGCCAATCAAGCTACTACATGTTTGCAAAAAAAACAAAAACATTTTCTAACGTTCAATAACACTATCCACTGCTATATCAAATCAACTAAGGGGAAATGAGCAACCAAAAGGGGAAAAAAATTCTAAATTCCAATCTGCAATTTCAAAAATCAAATTTAATCCAAATTTTTTTTCGAAATTTTAATTGAAATTTAAATAAAGTGACAAATTTAAAAAATTGTAACTTACAATCTGCTTTCCAAACTTATCCTAAAAATTTTGAAAATTAATAAAACAAGTCGATTTTATAAATCAAGAGCAAAATTCATATGCACCCAACAATTTCAAAGACTGTCTAAATTTTAATTCCGTTCTACATTAAAAATAAAAGTGGAAAAGCGTATTTTCTTCCTTAACCAATCATGAGACCTGTTTATTATCGTCAGAAGAAAATATCTAGGGTTGCCTTAAAACTAAGAAAAACAGGAAGGTTACCACAATTGGCAATACATCGCTCGAAAGTTGTAACGTATCGGATACTACATACCATCCAGTTAAAATATTGGTACTTGTAATCTCTTGTTGATTTCAGATGTTTTTCTTTTATATCAGTTTCCAAGTGGATCTTTGAACTGTGTAGGTTCTTTCTAACTGTTTACACCTTGCAGTTCTTTGTGATGCTAATATGCAATTATTTTTGAGGCTGTATTTATTTTTTTATGTGTTAAAAAATCTATTTTTGACGCAAATCTACAAACAATGTTTGGACCATGGAGAAAATATTGGTTCCCACCAAATTGTTTTGGTCCTTGAATATGCTAATTTCTTGCCAAAAACAATTTTCTTTCTCATTGGTCTTAAAGAGGATTCATAAATATTCCAATTTGATAATGTTTTGTGCTAACCATATGTTTTAACATTGAAATCGTTTGAGCATTCAAATAACTTTGTTTAACTTTTTCTTGTGAGTAATATTGACATAGTGGCGTTTTTTTTAATATTTTACACATTTTTCTTTTTTATTGACAACTTATGCACATGCCTTGTGTTAGGTCGCTATAAAATATTTCAGGTCCTTGAAAAAAATAATTTAGTTTTTGAAAGTCCTTGAATTTTTTTTGGACAAAGGCGTGTGAACCATGACAGTAACATTGGATGTTTGTAATGATTATTTATACCAGGGGTGGCCATAACGCTGCTCGGGAGCCGAGTACGTCTCTCAGGCAAGTGGTACAAATAAAATGTATGTATGAAGTATGGTAAACTAAGACAAATCATTGTCCAAAAGTAATTATTTTATTCCATTTCTTGTTACAAAGTTATTCAAAAAATTTAAATCTTCCAAAAAGTGTTGTTCTGATTCTATCAAACAATTTTGTAAAGAAAATCTTTCAAAAATAGATTTTTTTGTGGATGCTTTGTGGATGTTGTTCATCTTAGCAATTAGCTGCCAAAAGTTTGATGACTAGTCAGGGCAATCACTTTGAATTTGCATCAACAGCAGTGTTTTTCGTTGCTATTCTCTTTTGAGGAGGAAATGGGGAAAAAAAACCTTTCAAAATTAAAGTTGCTTTTCTCTTTTACACTCATATTGAATCAAGCAAAAGATAATACAAAACAACAATTGTATATGTTTGTGAGCTTGCTACCAGCGAGACTCGTGCGACTTATGTTGTCAAACCAGAGCTATTATTATATGTGTATTTTAGCTATAATAGCTATACCTGTTCCATCCATATGATACAGAATGAATATGTGTATTTCATGTTACCTGAAAATTTGTTATTTTGAATCAAATTTATCTTTTTTCCAGGCTTTCATTCGTCCATTTCGTGAGCACCATATCGACCCCACAGCCATCACTCGGCACGACTTCATTGAAACCAATGGTGATAACTTCATGGTGACCGTCCCCTTCTTAGGATACATGGCTTACCAGTTCCTCAGTTATCCTGTGGAGAAGATCCTGCGCATCTATCACTGGAACTGCTTTGTCTTCCTTCTGGGTATCTTCGTAGCCATGACAAATCAGGTTGGTTTTTTCTTTCTGCCTGTTGCTAAGAGACCTCTTATGACAGGACGCATTGTACTTCTTATCAGACAGTAATATTCCATGGATTATAATTCCATAGAGTGCTGTTGAGGTATCCTAATGTAGTAATTTGTTTTAATTCAGAACAAGGTTATTTTAAAACCAAAAGTGTATCTATTGGGGTCCCAAGCAATTCTGAATCTGATAAACAATTATACCACTATCAATTGAGATGGATTTCTGAAATTTGTACTATTTGAAAAATATTTAACACCAGAGGTGTTCCAAAAATTTAACTTGGATTTTAGATCAAGAGATTTTTGTTAAAAAAACATTTTTTTAATTCAAACTTTACAATTTCCTTTTTTTTTTTAATTAAAGTTTAAAAATAATAGTGAAAATGATATAACTGGGACAAAATGCATGCTATTTTATGTAAATAAATTTTAAAATATGCTACTATAATGCCTGAAGAGTGGCCGTTTTTTAATTTAATATAACTGACTTTCTTTGAGGCAACTCAATGTATCCTCCTATTCTTTTCCCATGAGATTTACTACCTATGGTAAACATGTGCGCCAGAACTCCAAGATGCTCAAGTGATCTTTCCCTACATCCTTTCTTTTCACGATTATGTAACATTGTCTTGTGTTAGGGCACAGCCTGGTCAAATGACCCCTGTGCCATAAAACTCCAAAACAACCAACCCTACTTGGAGGACAATTAGTTTTGATTGGGATGCATTGAGTATCAGTTTCGAGAAATTATTAGGGGATCTAATAAACCTCTTGCTTCATTTATACATGCTAATTCAAAAAAAAAATTATTCGAGATACAGGTCTATGAAAGTGATGCCACAAATTGAGCATACATCATTTACTTAAAAATTGCATATCTCCTGATCCTTGTTGTGATTTAGCTCTTTAAGAACACATTCGGTTAAGTATTGGACAGTGAAGCCAGTTGTAAAATAATCAATGTGCTCTTAATGCTGGATATCAGTGACAGTTATTCAAAGCTGCTTCTGGTTCCTTTGAGTAATACTAGGCTAGATGATTTTGCAACGTTAATACTTGTAGCTGTGCTGGCTTCATTTGGGCCACATGGGGGAGTGATTATTGCCTTGCTCAGAAATGACTTAATGCTTTGCTGTTCTCCTGGGTGACTAATACCTTTGTGTGAAGAAACCTGAGGAAGTTACCTCAGTTTTGGCAGCATTTTAGTACCCATAAAAGCATGAGATTCCAATAAAGTTTTTCCTTCTTATCTTTCAGCTGTATTTTGTTTCATGACCCTTTGGTTTGTAGGTTTTATATCCTTTTGCCATTTTATGTAAAGATTTATTTTTAACTTTATCACTAAAACCAACCTGTCAATTTGATGGGTAGTATTCAGTGTGCTATCAAATCTTTTGTCAATCCATGCAACTGAGTGCAGGAAACCACATTTCTTTCATCTCAATATTCTTTCTCTGACATAACTAGCGCTTATCACATGAGCTTTAAGAAGTTGATTCACAATGAAAATGAGACTGTCTGAACTGTTGGCAAAATATCGTACCACTTTTTTGATAAACTATGAATAATTAATCCAATTCTATTGAGGAATATTAATATATTTAGGTATCCCACATACAAAACATGTAAATTAGAATAGTTGAGGGAACATAAATTGGCTTAAAAATTAGTCTTTTATCTCAACAAAAGTCAACATAAATTCCGACCAAGGTACCTTAATAGTTTGTAATTTAACCTTTTGACTATGGCTATAGATATGACAAGCGCAATTCTTTCTTGGCATGATTCTTACAACTTTTAAGGCACAACAGCTGTTGTTTAAATTCTCCCTTGCAGTGATTATGGTACAACTGCTGTAACAGTTGTAATCTAAAATTTAAAACAAGACCTGAAATCCATCATTTTGACGTGTTTTTTTTGTTTATGTTAAACAGAATATGTTATGATAGAAGTTAGTGGACTGCAGTGTTCCACTTCCATGCTGTCCCATTATGTTGCATAGGTTGTTGTATATTTGTATGTTGTTGTAAGTTTTTTTGCTTATATTTGTAGATTCACAAATGGTCCCATACCTACTTTGGCATTCCCTATTGGGTTACTGTCCTCCAAGATTTCCACATCATTCTGCCTCGGCGGCACCACCGCATCCACCATGTTGCTCCCCATGAGACCTACTTCTGCATCACAACTGGCTGGCTCAACTACCCACTGGAGAAGCTCAATTTCTGGCCCTGTCTGGAGCACATCATTGAGTCGCTTCTCTGCTGCAAACCCAGGACTGATGACTTAAAGTGGGCTCAGCGAAAAGACTAACCTCTTGGGAGTATCCAAAGGAACATGTGCCTCTCTTTTTTTACTCAAATTACATTTGTACATATATATATATGTAAGTATATATATCAGTGGCGTTTTCTGCATCCCTCTTTGAGAAACCTGAAAGCTTAGGCATGGAACACTATTCAGTGAATGATACAATATTCATTTAGTTGGCATTAATTCGTGGTTTGAAATTTTCTTGTAAAAACTTACCTTTTGGGTTCCCACAGTCTTTAAGAAGTCTAATTTAATATTTTAGTGTTTAGGGGCCCTTAAACCTTAATATCTGCTGAAAGTCCATAAAACACTTTGAAAGGCCCTTATTTTTATACTGCATATTTTATTTCTCCTACAATAAAAAATTGAATGATTCTTATCGAAGGTCAAGTATAAAAAAATCGAGGTCGTAATATATAAGTTTGCTAAAAATGATGATTTTAAAACTGGGTCCATGAGACCCAAACCTATCACTCGTAAATGTTTCGTCCCCTGTACGCTCATAAGTTATTCAATAGATTTACACAGTCCATGTGACATCTAGTCTTAAATATGACTTACTTTTTCGTATTGAGTGGGAACCTTTCTGTTAAATTAAAATCTAATACTCGAAAGCATGCACAGCTTAGTTTCTGATGTCATTTTGGACTGGTTGTGGGGTCATGCTTGTTTAATTATTCCATAAATTATGCCTTAAAATAAGCCACTGTACGAGTGTTTCATGAAGTAACAGTACCACTCCTCTCTTATTGTCTTATATTGGTCCATTTTATCTGTAGTGCAATTGGGAATTTTATTGAGTGAGAGTTACTTGTAACAATTTTTTGGGCAGTGAAATCTTATTTGATTTAGTATTGTTGCATCAGACTTTTTATGAATTCAAAAGTTCTCAAAGCAGGTTCTTCTTATCTGAGCTGCTTCTGTTCATTCAACTTAAGCTCATTTCTAAATCGAATTTTAAATTTAAATAAATTATTGTGTAAAGGACTTGACTGAAGCATTGTTATTGTGATTATTGGAAAAATCTGGGACATGGTTCTTTTCAGTTGTGGAACTTGTTTACAGCTCTTAAGAACTCCTTTAATTTTCAAGAATATTGAAGACCTAAAACGGTCCTTAAAATGCCTGTTGTTAGTTTTATTTCTCTTCTCCAACATCATTTTTGCTTTTCAATATTATTTCGGTGCTTGTTTGCTTATGTAGTGTGTAATTATTTTATGTAATTATTTTCAAATTTGGTAAAGCAGATGGAAATGTTAAAAATAAAATCACTTTGAAATTTTTTCAGAAAAAGTATTTTGAACTTAACATATTTATCTTCATAAAGTTATTAAGTTTTCTGATTCTTTGCAAGAACCATTAATATAAATTTAGTTTTTCCTCTAACAAGTAGGAACTGTTATGGGGCATCAAAGAATAAGTGATGCACTGTATATTCAGATGGTAAGAGTTGGAATGTGGTACTAATGCTTCCTAATTGTGCTCATCGCAGTGGTTGGTTGAATCTAAAGGAACATTTCAAATTTATACCTCATAACAGCCCAATATGAAACATAGACAACATCTTTTCTGAATCATAAAACACATAATTTTCATGCTTTTCAGATAGCGAAATTACGTGAAACATTTGGGGGGTTCGCTTATGATATAATACACTCCAAACTGTTAGCTTTTGTATTTAATGTTAACATTATTTTTCGAATGTGTATCTGTAGCTTCTAAACCAATATCTACAGCAAATTTCCAGACTTTGAGGAATGTTTTTTATTAAAGTACCAATATTTAAAAGCTTCAATTTATAACATATAACTACTTGTAGATTTGATTCTTCAATTAAAACGCACAATGGCTTATGGTTACTGTCTGGGCTAAGAGTTATTTTTCACGTGTTGAAATTAGTTTTTTTAGCTCGCTTAATGTATGGCAATACAGTTATGGTTATCAATTACTACAGAACTAACCATTGAGTAGCGTGCAACTGTATCTGCATATAAGTGCCTGTTTTAAAACAATTTTTCAATTTATAAGCTTTCAACATTCAGAGCAAGTTACTCTTTCGAAAAATTCCTTGATACTAAAAGGTTATGTCCTTTAATGTGTAATGGGCTGAAATTTGAATCATGTTTGAGTTTACTATATAACCATCTAATTCTTACCTCATTTGTTTGATTCTTCTGCCACTGATATATTACTATGTATTGTGTATGTTTGTATTGTTTCATGTTTTGAGGCTTTTCATCTAGTGTCAACTAAGAGATAAAACATTGTCAGCTTAGAGCAAAATCATAAACTGACATTTTTCCGGAGGCACTAAATGCTTATTTTCATGAGGTCGATAATTTACATAGTTGTATTGTAATCTGTTTAAAAATATCTAACACTATCAAAATGCTTAGAATCATATTTTTTTTACCTAAAAACTAATAGTGTTTTAAACAGCTGTACAGTAAGTAAACAATTTGTCAGTTTATGGGTTTCTGCTCTAATCTGACATTATGCGCTATTGTGTTGTTTTTTAATTCTGTAAGAAATTTTTTTCGATAATGGGTAGGCATGATGACTTTAGTGGAAATAATGTAATTACTTTTTCATTAAGAATCTAATTTGAGTTGTATTCACTCATTGTCATAATGAGTTTTGCTTCAAAGTGTATAAAAGCACGCACAATTTAAGAAACATTTGTTCTTTAAGCAACTTTTCTATTTAGGTTCCTTGACCTTCTGTAATTCTTTTAAATTCATTTTAATAAGTATTGTAAGTGGCATTTAAAAAAAGATGAAAAAGTGAAGCAGTGTGAAAAACGTTTATGAGTCCAAATAGAGTTGGGAGAAATGTGAGTTCTTCCTCTACTTCCATTTTCCCACATCACTTCCATTCCATTATCTATTTCAGATGTCTGATTGCTATTTTTGAATTTTTGCCTTGTTTCAATTAAAAAAGAGCAACCCGGTGAAAATAAAAAATTTGTAACAGAGTTGAAAATTGAATGAAAAAATTATGACTGTTGATTATGTTATTGGGCATTTGACTGTCATGTGCAGGGCCAGCCCAAAGCCAATTCCCCCAATGGGGTCCCACAATTTCCAAGAGGCCCTGTCATTAAAGGGATTGGTAAATTATGCATTTATTATTAAATTCTTAACAGCACACTTAAAGATTTAGTTTTACTTACAACATGTTCTCTACCTTCAACTATTCAATACACTACCTTTCTAAAAAGTGTATTTTAATTAATTATTTTTCTTTTAATATTTTATGGGTCCCTCAAAGATTGATCGAAAGGGGCCTTACATTTCTTCAAGCTTGCCCTGGTCGGATATGTGGCATAGATTTTAGTTGTAAAAATGGCTCATATCTCTTGTTGTTTAAAAATCAAAAAACTTTTTTGTGAACTTAAAACTACCTTTCCTTAAGCCTATTCAAAATTTTTGGGCATAAATCTTTTTTTTTCCTTGTACAAAAAGAGCTATTAAGCCATCTCATATGGGACACCTCAATGTGATCAGATATGTCCCATATGTGATGGCTTGATATTGGTTTTTTTTTAATGGAAAAATAACTTATTAATAAAGAATATTAAAAGATAGCCATTTTTACATGACACTGAAATCTGACAATAGGATGTTCGTATTTTATACTGCACAAAAGTGAATAGTCTGAAATTTTGTTACAATTGACACTTTCTGTGACTTCTGAATATTATAAATTGTTTGGAAAGGCAGAAAGTATGTTTTTTAATGACAGGTTTTCTTAGTCTTGACACTTGTTGAAACTTGCCTCAAATCATTGTGCACATGATATTTATATTTCTTTATCTTACTTGTGTGCTTTTATGACTACTGTAATTGTTGACAATGTTAGCACTAATTTTTTTTATAAAATTTAAGCTTGTACATATCTATTTTACTAAATGAATTTTTATGAACAGTATAAAAACATTTAGTTTATTACATATACAAACAGATAGCCATTTACTGCAAGTTTGTTTCATTGCTATTCTAACTTTCAATGATGCAATATTAACTGATTTTAAAGTTTTTATTGCCTTAGTCTTTTTAATTCATTTCGTAGTTAAATGCTGACGTGTATACAATGCTTTCTAAATGAAATGCTATACCTGCCAACTTCACAAGATTTTATTTTTTATTGGAAACAAATATTTCCTTTGTCCTTATTCTGGACTAACAATTTTCCAAATTTTTTTTCTGCAGGGAAAAAGTTTTCAGTTGATGAACTTTGTAGTTTTATGCCACACAGGGGCAAAAAGTAAAAAAATAGAATACAATTACCAGATTGGCATGAAAGTATTGCACATACATCCAGGAAAAAATAATTTGGTGTCTACTTATAATTATTTGGTGCTGTTTTTGTTAAAATGTTGCCAAAGTGGTTATGCCTAGTACAAATTTCATCCAAGCATATAACTGCAGCAGAAAGCAGGTCCACTTTTTCCTCTTCAACTGCTTTTTCAAAGCCGTTTGGTGCAATTATCATGAATTTTTTATATTTTTTTATTATTATTATTATTTTTTTTTACACTTTCATATATTCTCTTTGTGACACTAGTTAAGAATTTCTAGAAAATTAATAGTGGCTACAACTGTTTCACGAATATTCTGTAGGCATTGGTAGAGTTAATATGAAATCTTAAAAGTTTTTATGTGTTAGTACTGGATACTAACTTTGTTTTTATGCCATAGTCTGAATTTTTTTTCTTGTGGGTTGGCAGGTATGAAATGCGATAATAGTACTACTTTTGTGTTTCAGTACTTGAAAAAAAGGTTCATGAAGGTTGTTTTTATTATATGTGCTAAAGTGAATTCTGTTTTCTCCAAATGTTTAACACTCTTTTTTCTTTGAAGAATCTAGACTTTTATTGCCACTGCATGTTCATTCAATGAAGGATAGAGTTGCATTGATTGGAAATGCTCTCAAACTAACTATACAAGTTCGGATGTATGTTTTCTAAAAATGAAACTGTACTGTGCTGGTATTTTAATGCATAGCTCAGCTTCTAAAAACATAGTGCCTACTATTTCAAAGCTCGTATACAGCTTGCTATATAGTTTCTGACTACTTATTAGTCCCCTGTCTTCTAAAGTAATGTGGTGGAACATTTTTAAAATATTAGGTAGGCTATCTGCACATTCTTTCTTGCTGCTGTCGTGTTTGTTTGTGTTTTGTATTATATTACTGACCTCAATTGTGGATATCTGTACTCAATTGTTATGCCATACCCATTGTTTTCGCACATAAGATATATGACCATAGGAAGTGCTAAAGCTAAAAAAGGTTTGTCAAAGAACAAATTTTTTTCAAACTATTTTTTTTTCTTCATACTAGTGTCAATTTATCAGATATTTCTATTTACTTACAAATGAATAAAATTACTGTAACTGTTGGGATTTCACTGTTAGAAAAGGTGTGGTTAGACTGCATATTAAGGTTTATAGTAATTTGCTATAACTATGATGCCAAATGTCATACTTGTCATGATGCTAATTGTTTTTGAGTTCTTATTTTTATATGCAGAGTTTCCACGTGCCTTAAAAAAGCTGATTTGTATCATGTGAAATGTAGCCTTAAAAATTTTGTCCCGTAAAGACCTTGAGGCACCAAATTTGCTTTTGCTTGAAAAGTAAGGACTCTTGTGTGTAATATTCTGCTTAATTTTTCTGATGGATATTTTATCAAGCCTTTATTTGCTGCATTTTTCCCGAAACTTTTATTTCTCAATGCATATTTGTGTAGGCCAGAACATAACGAAAATTATCAGAATGGCATCAATATAGGTTGTAATGTTCAGCCGTAACAAGATGTTTTGTTTGCAGAAGAACAATTGAAAACTTCAATAATAGGATAACTCTGAATGTTAAAAATGTTATGTTGGTGGAAATGAATACGACCCCACATATTAGTCTCAAAGGCTGTAATAATCCAACATTCCCTCTAAATGTTTATTGGAATATGCATCTATCCTTGAATGTGAGTCTCCAGTGATTAAAATGCTTTATTTTCTGTTTATATAAATGATAGGTTGGATTACTGTTTCTGTGAGATTTTCAGTTGGCAAAGCTAAAGCAAATTTTAACTGCATTACTTTTTGTAACAAGCATAATATTTTGCACTTGTATAGCATATATTGGTATGCACTAATGGGCACATCATGACATTTTTATGGCTGAAATTCATTAAGATGATTTACCTGAAATAAAAACCAAGCAGTTAATTTTACACATACATCAAAAATTATGAGGCAAGCAAACATAGAAAATCATCCACTTGGTAATTTCTTTGCTGTATATATTAGATAAAATTCTTAAACTATCAAAAATATATAGTTATGAAAATGCTTGTTTTAGGGGGGGGGGGAATAAATTATAATCTTTTTGGATTGTTTTAGTAAATGGGGAAAATGCAACTGATTAGTAGCAAGAGATGAAAATATGTTAGCTTTTTTATTTCAACTGAAGAACCGCAATATACAATAATTAATCTATAAATTCTCAAATTGAATTCACTGATAAATATCCTTTTTTTTTTAATAATTTGGAAGTAAATATGAAAAACTTCTGGTGTTGGGAAAAGCTTTATTCACCACCTGCTTGTCACTCAATTGTGTTTATCATATATTTAGCTGTCAGTGTTAGCATGTATGCTAAAAGACCATGTGATCTTAAAAAGCATTAGCTTTTATAAGTGATATGCATTGAAAAACATTTGCTATTTCTGCAGTATTTAAACAATAGTAAAAAGATGTGGATTAGTTTTTATTCAGATTAGTTACTGCATATGTTTAGTATTCCTTGTGGTCTTAAGATGCTAAAAATAGTTTATGTACATTCTAATTATAAATTCATATTCATTATATTTATAAATTCACCTGTTTTCTTAGCAGTTTCCATTCATTACAAAATACTATGTATGCGACCAATATTATTCTTATTTGTCGTTAGATAATGGTTATAATTTTATTTATACTTAAATTATGTTTATGAATTTTATTAATACTTAAATTATGTTTATAGATGTTATTTATTATAGACTATGTTTAGGATTTTTATATTAGTTTAATCTCTTTTTTATGATTTCTATTTTTAGATAGATTATAGTTTGGAAATTAAAATGTAAAAAAGTTTTAAAATTTTATGGACCACTTGTATGATAGCAAAAATAGTGTCTTAGTTTTGATCCTTCCAAAAAGAGTTGTTGCATAAACCCCAGCTATTAAACTTAAAACTTGATTTTTAGTTACTCTGCTTGCAAATATTTAGGGTTATCAAAATTGATGTAATCTCTAAGGTTAAGTGTTTTCAACATGCCTGCAATTAAATCTTGTTGCATAGTAAGATCCAAGCGGTTTGACCCAAACATTTAGAAAAGAATTGACAGGTCTAACTGCATCAAATCCCTACCCTATATTCTGTTGCTGGGCATTTAAAATTTTATGATTCTAACATCAGTAACATTTCATTCAGTGTCGCAGATTAGCAGTGCTGTTATCCAATATTTAAAAATTTTTACACTTGAGTATTACATCGTCAATTACAAATTAATATTTGATCTTTATGCAAAAATATTTTCACGTGATAAAAAGGTCATTTCTACAATTTTGAGTCACTTAAGGCTGAAAATTCAGATTACTTTTAACAGCAGAAAAGTGAATAGTCAGTCTCTAAAAAAATGTATTGATATAAAGGGTGATTGTGTTGAAAAGTCGAAATTATTTTAGATTATATTAGTTAATTATATAGTTCTTGAAATAACCCTACTTTTGTCCCTTCCTCAAAATGAGAACATTGTAGAAATTATAATCAGCTGGAAAACAGTCTATTCTCAGTTGATATATTACCAAACAATGTTTGAATTGTTTTATATTTTATTGGTAACAATGTTGATTTCATTATCAAGCAATTTTATAATACATTTCTTTGAACTATTTTTGGAAATGGGTTATATATCCGGTGATTTTATTAGGAGTTATATAAGTAAGGAGAAAAGAATGTAAAAAAACAGTGGAATCCTAACAGTGCAATTTCTGTATCTCAGTATGAAATAGATTTGTACTTTGGCTGCTGAATTTTAGTTTCTTTGCCATGGTCATCAGACGTACAAAAATATGTTAAAACATACATCTTTGCATATATCCATGTATATATTATATATAAGATAAATTAACTGTTAAGTCCAATAAAATGTTTAATTTGACTACAATATTAAAAGATAAAATAATGTAAACCAAAATGAAATTTTCATACTTCACAATAAAATGAAAATTGTAACAAAAATAAACAAGAATTTTTACCCTTACATTTCTAGTATCTTCTAAAAACAGATTTAATTTTTATTTTGCCAATATACATTGAAGTATTCATTCTGATTATTCAGTTTACTAAGGACAAAAACCATTAGTTTTTAAGAAAGAATGTGGCTATATTCACAGCATTTACAGGTCTGTGTGTACTAGATTTCCGTGCCTCTTAAGTATTACAAAAGGAAACTTGAAGTATGGAAATGACATTGTATTAAGACTTCTCTTTACAAAATGCAATTGTTGATACTTTTTATTCTGAAGTTTGTTTAAGTTTCATTTGAATATTTTTATTTGTTTTATATTTTTAAAAGTGAAAAATATTTTGTATCTGTTACATATGCTTTCCATGAAATGAGTATTGGAAAATGTCGCTATTGTTTATCACTGTTTAAAATTCAAACTTCTATTTGTCTTCCTGTGTATTTACCTTCCATTTCATTACAGAATTTTATCTTAATGAAAACTATTTTCTCTGCCTGTTATGTAATTATGTTGCAATCTTGAACCTAAAACAGCAAAAGTAACTTTTGCATGTTGTTCAGAATGAATTATCTGTTCACATTTTTTTTAAAACTGTGGTTGTAAATTGCATATTTACAATCTCATAAGTATTATTGGCACACTACTTAAACTGTTTAATTTTGTGATACTTTCTATTGCTGTACAATGTTATTTGTAAAAGTGTATTTTGTATGCCGAAGGGGGAATTCGCAAAGTATGTATTTCATGTTCAAAAAGTACTTTTCCACCAGTGAGTGCATCGTGCAATCATTATGTGAACATATCATGGACACTACGTGTGCAGCGCAGCCTTGCCTTCTTTAATACTTTTATACATAGAAAACTCGCTTTGGTATGCGTACAGAAAATTGTCCTTTTGTACAGGACTCAAAAAGTAGTGAGGATATTTTAACTTTTGAACTACTGCAGGGTTTGTACATACCAAAAAACTCCTTATTTTATGCCACAAAAAAATGTGTACAACAGGGTTCCCATAGGCTTTAAAATGGCATGATGTTTCTTTTGCACTGAAAGGTCTTAGTATTTACTTTAAAAATTACCAAGGCTTTTTAAGAGTTGCAAATTTTTTTTAATCTTTAGTTTTTAATTGCATGCTTTGTTTTATTTCGCCTACTACAAGATCATTAATATTTATCCAAAGTCAAGGATCATAAATCAGGGACCTAATATTTACAGGCTAGCAAAAAAAATGTATTTTAAAACTGGATCCTTAACACCCAAATCTGGCACTCACAAAAGATTATTTTTACTGTGCACACTCCCTTGTTAACCTATTTGAATAAATGTAAAATGAAAACTTTAAATCTAAAAATGGCACAGAAAATATTCTAAATTTTCTTGCTTAAAGAGTGGGAATCCTGTGTAATCTACCTCCTTCTGTTATAAACAGTTAAGTCTTAACCATTCTTCCATGGAAAGTTGAAATATAACATTTCTTCAATAATATATTCAATTCATTAATTTTTAATGAAATAATTCAGTTCTTAAATGCATTTTCTTTGTATATCTGTCTAATAGCCAAAACAGTTGATGAAAAGTTTTGCCAGAATTGGTGAAGAATCTAAAAACATTATTTGAGGAGCAGTTGGGCAAAATGGATACAAACTTTAATTATTCTAAACTAAGAATTCCTTTCCAAATTTTCTCTTAATATTGGTGAAAATTTCATAAAATAATATAAAAATTTCAGTTAAAGTCGTGAATTGTATTTCCTCTAACTTAGTATGAACCCTGCATTACAAACTTATCTATTCAAATGCTTCTCCGGCAACATGCTTCCAGCTTCCAAAGGCATACGAAAAATGCTAAAGAAAAACCAAAGTATTTAAAAGTTTTTAGATTACATTGAGATGCAAAACTTTATTTCATATCTGTGTCTAATCTTAACTCCATAAGATTAGTTCACTTTCCGGTTAAGCATGTAGGCTTTGGTTTTTTTTATATAGAAGAGAGCCTATGCTAAATTTTGCTATTCAAATGTAGTACTTATAAAAGATAAATTATGATAATAAATATATTCTTTAAGCAAACAGAATGTGTTGTCTTTTTATAGATTTCTTCCAGTGATATGACAAACTTATTATAAAAGGCAACTTCTCTCTTAACAATTTTTACCATTTTCCATTAGAACGGAAATTGATATGTAAACTGAGTAAAAATGAGTTTTTCTCAAAGTTGCATAATTTTGAGTTTGAAATTTTGGTAAAAATGGATATTAGCTATAGATATTAACAGACAGCTAATATTAATTTGTATTTACAGTAAACAAGAGGAAAATTAATATTTCTAAAAAAATTTTACAGGAGCATATTACTTTTATTTTATACACTCAAAAATATTTAAAATTTATGCTTAAATTTTCTCTACCTTCAGTTACTTAACTTAAAAACTCTAGCTCTTGTTAGTATTTCAGATAAGACTGTTGCCCAATATTTAAACTCTGGTATTGCATTTTATTTATTTAGCTCAAAATATCAAATTGTTGCTTTATGTTTAAGTTTCCAATGTTTTCCAATTTCCTTAGCCTTCATAAAAATCCTGAGTTTCATATTTATTTCGTTCCAAAACTATGTTTTTAATAGCTTTCCTTGTTTATCTTTGAAAGCTACATCCCTAATTTTGATATTCTGTTAGCATACTTTTAAATAGAGGTCGAAGTTAAAAATATTACTAAGTGATAATTCAACATCTAGCATAATGATTCTTAATCTAGAGGTAGTGTGATTTATATTGGTAGGAATAATGAGCTTACACATTATCATTCTTTACTATCCAGATTAAGCATATCTGAACATGAGTTGTAAATCTCTAATTTTAATTTTCTTCCCATTTCACTTTTTATTCCTTTCCCACACTTTTTCAAGAGTGGAATTCATGATGTTGTCTTACTAGTCTGCGATCAGGTTTCATTGCTTTCCAAAAGTTAAGCATGTGATGCAAATTCTGAGCCTTAAAATGCTTGCTTCAATTTCATAGTGAAACTCACTGTTTGTAAAGTGGAATATGCAAATATATGGGAAATATATAGAATGGAATCTGCAGTTAATTAATTAGGTATGTAAAAATTAGGCATTTGTTGGAGTTGAATTAAAATGTTGACATAAAATTTAAGACCAATTTGGTTATTTGTGGATTAGATAAGGTCAATTATGTCTCAAAGAAGACACTGGATGATTCTCAACACCGGCATGATGTGTGGAAGCTTGAAGCTCGACAGTATTAAAGATGTCTAATTTCTTTGTTGACCACTCTGATTTCTTGTCTACAGAAACAATTTCAAATGACTGGGTCAGTTGTCTGGAGACCTACTCCCTGTTGTCAAAGGGTAAACCCTCTGATCAAAAGTATATCTTTTTTGGCTAAGCGCAATCAACAAGCAACCGTGTCAACTCTAAGAGCAATTTTTATTCAAAAAATTGGAAGGTCTGCCATTACTGTGAGGCGAAAGCTATATAAGGAAGAACTGTAGGCCCAGGTACCATGAGTTTGTGTCTAAGCATAAAAACCAGAAGAGCACAGTTAAAGTGGTGATGTAAGCATAAAAATTGGAATGCAAAGGAATGGTCCAACATGTGTTCAGAGATCAGTCGAGAATTGCCTTCGATTCTGATAATAGGCATGCAAGGATCTGGAGAGAATAAGTAACACAGCAGATATATTGAACACCTCAACATTAGTGCTGCTAATATAATGGTGTGAGCTGGATTTTCTTTGAACTATTGCTCCGACCTGAACATTTTCACCAGAGATCATTGTGAAGGCTGAAAGTTATTTGGGTCAAGTCCTTGACCCCATTGTGAGACTATGCTGCGCCAGTTGGTCTGGCATTTCATCTTATGGACAATAATGCATGTCCACAAAGAGAAAACTTGATGGATAAGTACCTTGAGATTGCAGACATGGAGTGGCCATTATATTTTGACGACCTCAACCCTATTTAGAATTTTTGAGATGACCTTGGACATGCTGGGATCATCATACCATATTAAGATATGTTTTGTTTATACACCAAACAAAAAAAATTTTAATGTAGAAAATGTGTTGCACTTGAAAAACATCACAAATATACGAAATATACTTTATTCGCTATTTGTCTATGAATCTATAGACAAATTGTCACGCAGCTTGTCTGCTGCACCATAAAACTCAAATATTCAATTCTTAAGACAAATTGCCTATCTTCATGTGAAAATTTGAATTTACTGTTGCGTGATTAACTTTTGAAAAGCAGTGTAGAGTTCAATTTTTCAGATTCTATAAAATTACAGTAATATCTCTATTGTTCAAGACCCCTGATTTACAGATGGTACAGGTTCGATTTCTTCTTGAGTGTATTTCTATATCAGTCAAACTTTCCTTGTGTGAGATTGTTCATTACTTGACATCTGTCTTGTGTTTGGCACAGCTTGGCCACGCATGTCCCTTGTGCCATAAACCCAACCAACTTTATTATCTGAACACTAATTAACTAAGCAATTATTATTCTAGCTGAATTTTATTCATATTTTTTTTATTTTATTATTAAGTTTCAAGTAAGAGTGCACACTTTGTCCAGAGGCAAGAAAGTGCTGTGAAACAAGACCGTTAAGGACTTTCTTAAGAGTGTTGTTTTACAAGATTTGTAACTCAAATCGATAGATATAGTGTAAAATTATAAAGATAAATACATTCTGTTATACACCTCTGAGTAGATTATTCTTAATCTTAGCTTCATGAATCTCAGTAGCAGTAAATGTTTAGTATTTTTGTATAAACTGGTGTTGCTATGCATTTGAGGTGTCCTTGTCATCATTACCTCGAATAAACAAGGTTTCAAATTTTTGGTTTCAAAAATATTGTTACATATATATATATTTTAAAGTTGACCATCAAAAGACCATTTTATAAGCAAGGATTTGGTATACTTAACAATAATAAAAATTGGACAATCATGAAAACATTTCTTGAAATTTAAAAATAAGGAAAGCATATTTTTTACATTACATGTAATTGATAGCAACTGATTTAGAGAACTGATGATCAGAAAACAAATTTTCTGTAGGGTAGTATCTCAATTCTCCCCAATAGAAAATGTGACAAGAATAGATAAGAAAAATTAAGGCAACGTATATATACTATGTAGAACTTTATCGATTATATTGGTTTTATGTATCCATGTTCATGCATTAGATATAGACAAATGGCATTTGCTATAAAGATGTTTAAAGAATATGCACTTATCAACATGGGTTTATCACAATTTCCAGTTTTAACGCTAAATTTGAATTCATTCTTCTCTAAACTCAATACCATATTTCAACTAACACTTGATGTTTGCTAAGAGACAATATTTTAAAGACTTCCAATTCAGGATGTGACCCACTGCTAACTGGATTGCCAGAAACTTTTTGGTAATAGCTTGCCGAATTTGAAAATTCTTTGTAACAGTACCAGTTTTACTTTTGCCACAAAGTGCTGAATGCCAACCCTATTCATTATTACCACTCAGAAAAGTTGAATGTGAAAACATTTTTATCACATAAATGCATTATACAACTAACTATTCTTGTAACCCAAATATTTTAAATGAAGCAAAGCACTCCTTTGAATCGAAAGTCATGAATAATATCATAATGCAAAAATTTAAATATCAAAACTATTTTATTAGTTTTCTTCAAGTCTTCTTTCTTGCACTTTTATCCTTAAATCTGTCTATATAAAATGTTTTATGATAATATCTATCACTTTATTAAAAAGAAGCATTGCAAATACAGGGGACTTTTAAGGGAAAAAAGGTTTTAACAGAATGGAATTTTCAGCTAAATTAATTTAATGTCTTCCATATCTGAAATTTAGCTAGCACCTACTAGAAGTTCCTAGCCAATCACATTGACCATGTATATTATGTGGTAATTTTTTAACACTAGAAGAGGGCAGCACATTTCAAATAGTGATATAGGGCCATGTCTTTTATCAATCCTCTCTATTTCCCTTACAACTGAGATCTTGCGTTTGACACAGCTTAAGCATATGTGGACCTTGCATCATGAAATCTAACCTAAGGTGAGAGAACCCAGAGAAGGCCATAAAGATATGTCCCTACTGTTACTTTATAAGGGGTTTCTCCTTTGTTTTGTACTTTTATTGTCCTTAGTGAAAGTTAAAAATGTTTTAACATGTATGCATCTACAAGGTAATTTTTATTCAGCCTAGGCACAACTGAAAATTGAGGATTTTGAGACTCGCCAGTCTACTTATAAGGAATTGTTCCCCCATGTTTCAAGAATACTAACTCTGGTGAGTTGGTATTTGTCATAGTTATGAATGAGTCTCCTTGTTCAATTAAGGAGCAGGTTAAGTATAAATGCGTTCTCACAATAGGCACCTAGCACAGATACTGGTCTATAAGTTTATTTTTAGTACCCTAAGTGATTACATGTTAGCTATCCAAATAACATGGCAGTTAACATTTGATTACGAGTATGGTAGCCCATTTTTCTGGCAAACTTACCCATCTTTATGCAAATGGACTTCAAGGTCATTTTCCTTTTCATTGCAGCCGTATTATAACACTCTTGTTATTATGTGTTTTACATAAACAAACTATAGGTAAATCCTCATCTTGTAGATGAGAAAGATTTGGCACAACATTAAGACTAAATCTGACAGTTCAATGCTTTACACAGAAGGTCCAGTATAAAAACCTTAAAGAAATAATTTTCATATTTTCACTAAAGATAAACTTAATTTACATTTTTATGACACTAATAGCAAATCCATCAAAGTTATAATTCATCAATCTTATGGCTACAAAAGCATAATTTTGACTAAAAACACCAATTTCTTGACTGAATACAAGCTATGCAAATACTAATAATTTTCAGAAAGATACAAATTTAATTAAATTAGATTTAATTTCGTACTATAGTTATATTTTTCAAATGGTGTTCATATAATCATAACAGAGGGTCTGCTGACCACTAGAAATTTACTGTCCTCGAAAGGGTTTCAAGAAAAACGATTTCATCTTGCTTATTTTATTTATTTTCAAACAGAGTTCACATGACATTTTAGAACTTCTGGATAATCAAATGTTCCAGTTTGGTTTTGGAAATTTTCAACAATACATCCAATGAGCACAGGAATATTGACAGCAACACCCTCGATAATCAAGCAGTAACCCTGAATTCTACATTCCTCACCCAAGGAAATGTTCAAGCGCTTTGATATGAAATCGCCTCGTGAGGATATCCAGGCAACTGGCACAAATTCTTGACGTGAAGGTGACCATAGTTCAATCTGCTTCCTCCTGTTCTCAGTTGCATTCAAGTTTTTCACTCCAACATTCACTGTCCTGAATGGCATTTTGAATGTCCTATATATTGAAACCAGAGTCTCAAAAAGAGCATTGAATTTTGAGTCTTCATCTTTTTCACTAAGCAAGAGCAAATGAATGTTGGAAGACTGTACCACTGAAAACAAGTCCAATTTTGCTGCCTTTCTGTTTTTAGAAGTATAACAGCGTCCCAGAGAAAAATATTTTGCTGGTAAAGTTGTCTTAGCAACATTCATATTAGAGAGATATGCACAGAATGAAGCAAACGAAGCTCCACCAACAAGATTTAGTTTTTGTCCAACATCCCGTGCATCTTTAGGCTTCAATGGCATACAGTCATCATTAGAATATGGGTCCAAGCCAATAGCTTCAATAATGAAGGACTTACAGAAATCTGTGCATGACATTGGCGAATAACCTAAGTCCTGAAATTTATCAAAAAAGTATTCTTGAGAATGCATTTCCAAATCAGCAAACTTTCCCTTCAAATAATATGCAGACGGGCTGACATTTGAAAACTCTAGCATGTCCATACTTTTACCTATTTCAACATGCGATGCCGCAGTACATTCGCCAGGTATTCCAATAGTGGCTTCCACAACGTCGTCACCAGTTGGAGTAGAATCGCTTACACAGTTTGGAATAGTTTGAACCAAAGGCATCACAGTGTCTTCCAAATCGTACAACTTATTCTTCACTTCTTTGAGGCTGTTAACGTGAACGTTGCGTTCTTGTATCAAGCTTTCAAGCTCCGCCGTCAAATTCAGAGAGATAAGGCGATTTTTCTCTTCTAAATAATCATGCTCTTTGGATATTGGATTTGAACAGGCAGCCTTAAGGCTTTCCCACTCTTTCAAGAGTGGGATCAAGTTGTTTTCATCGAGTTCGATACCTCTTAGCTGACACGATAGTTTTATCGCAGAAAAGTTTTTCTCGATGAAGCTGATGTCCACAAGAGGTTTTACTATCTGGTACATTTTACCACTATAACGGCCGGGTACATACAACGTTGAAACTTTACTCGGAAGCTGCTCATGATCATTTTTCACCTTTATGGCCAAATGCTCATACCTATTAAAGTTTCGAGACTTCCACAAATGGGTCGTCGATAAAACACAACGCCCTCGGAGAAGGGGTTTTAGGACAGTAATTTCCATTGCAATAGAATTTCTTTGTGGTATACTGTTTCTCTTTAAAAGTAGTCTGGTCACACAAAAACTCGTGTTTATTTCATAGCAACTGTATACAAATATACCGATTTCATTTCATGTCAACTGTAAACAAATATACCCATTTCATTTCACTTCAGAGATGATTTCATTCTCTGAGTCACAGAGAAGTAGCATACAGAGGGTTCACTGCCATAGGTAAGGTAAGGTAAGGTAATTTTAGTTAACGTCGTACTAGAGCAACACAACGGGCTATTGACAACGGTCCGGGATTAGTCCCTTAAGGGAAAGATCCGAGGACAACACCTCGTAATTTTGAACCACGGTCAGATGACGAAGCCATAGGAAGCAATGGACTTATAATGGATAAATAACATGGGAAATCGCATAGATACTGGCGCTCCCAGCGGGGGAGCCAGACCCTATTATAGCTTCGGATCTAGACCTCGTTTCCATAACAACCAAACTAGGTTTCTATAACAACCGAACTAGGTTTCCACAACAACTATCTCAGTCTATTTTATTTTTTTCGAAACCCAATTTGCATTTTTGATCAAAAGCTAAATATTCTTTGAATATATTTTAGCGTAAATGCTTCAAAATAGCACTTTTTTAATGTCCGTCTGAACTTTAAAAAAAAACCTTTATTTATGAAATCTTACCAATGTATGAACTTTTTTCTTTCATTTTAGCTTATTCTTTTATGTGAATGCTTCTTTAAAAAAATATTCCAAACAGTGTTTGATTTGGAAAATTGTTGATCTCTGTTGATAGTCTGAAATATTATTTGAACGAAAAAGTACACACAAATTTTTTTTTATATTAACTTTATCAGGTACATTATTCATTCTTGAACAAATTATACAATTTGAAAAAGGAATAGAAAAGAAGTACTGTTTATGTAGAAGTCTCGTCGAAGCTCATTTAGTAGTAAGTCAATCACACACACGACCAAGTGATAGTGGACTTGGACTGTATGACTTTTATTGTTGAATCATGAATTGAATTACCAATACACAATTCTTCCCTTGTGAAGAATATAACATAGAAGGGTATTGAACCCCAAGGCAAAATCTATCACGTTGCTGTCTAACCACACACTCAGAATACGAATACAAAAAGAAAGAAGTTGGCGCCTAAAAAACTAAGATATTACCTGACCTTGTTCTTGTGCTTTTTCTGTACATTGATTGTTACTTTGGGTTAACTTAACATGTCTTTAGTTAGGATGTTAAAGGAGATGAGGACAGAGGGAGCCAGTAGAGAGTTCTATGTGGAATGTGACTTGTGTGGGAATATGGTTGAGGCAGGAAAGGGTGGTGTGAGTGGGGTTAAAATGTCAGAAAACGTTGAATTTAAATATAAGAGTTGCTTAGAGGTGGGTGATTTGAGGAAGAAGCTGGAGGCTTTGAAGGTGAGGTTTGCAGATTGAGTGGAAGAGGGTGTTCAGTGTGTAGACTTGGGACATGTAGATCAGGGGGATGAGGTTGATAAGGTAACTAATGGGGTTGTGGTTGGATTCAATGGTTAGGGTTTGGGGAGACATGGTAGGGCGTAAAAAGCGCAATTTTGCAAGGTGTTGCTTGCCAGGCACCAGGGTCAAACATGTAGTTGAGGCAGGTGTAGTTAAAGGGGAGGAAAAGGGCAGTAGTGTGGGTGGGAACTAATGATATAGAGAGGACCACTGATGTTGAGTTAAAAATATTAGTCGGAAGCAAAAGGTGTCCTTGGAGGAAAAACCAGCAAGGGAAATAAATATAAACCCAAAAGAATTTTTTGCATATGCAAGTGGTAAAAATAAATTTAGTACTACACTGGGCCCATTGCAGGGGAATTAATTCCAGACGAGGTGGGAATGGCAAACGTGTTAAATGACTTTTTTCTGTGGGTTTTCAATGGTAACTATAAATAAAAAAAGGATCCCAAGGAAGGAGCCTTTGCAGGGGGTACAATTGAAGAATGCAAATTTAACAGGGAAGAAATAAAACATGAGTTGAAAAGAATTAAACCATCTAAAGCACCAAGGCCAGACGATATAATTCCGAGAGTACTAGTGGAATGCGCTGAAGAATTGGGGGACGTAATTTACATGATATTTAATTCAACATATAGCACGGGTTGGGTACCAATGGATTGGAAGTTGGCCAACATAACTCCAATTTTTAAAAAGGGAATACAAAGTGATCCGGGCAACTAGACCAGTAAGTCTAACATCAGTAATTTGCAAAATATTTGAATCTCTGTTTTAAAAAAAAGCATATAATGTTATACTTGGAGGAGGGGGGACTGTTATCAGATAATCAGTATGGGTTTAGGAAGGGCAGATCAGTGTTTAGAAAGCTTAAAAGTGGGTGACCCAGTTTTGGTCGTGATAAAATCAAAGCCCCATCAGTGGCGGATCATGTCAAGTGGGGGCCCCAAGCGGTAAAATTTCGGGGCCCTCAATCTCAAGAATAAAAAAAAAGTTTTAAGAAAACTCTCATTAAGTTGTTAACAAAAAAGTCAATGTAATCAAAATTTTCACACCACAGCCCATCAAATAAATTTATTAAAAAAATTTTTTATATAAATTTCTGTCTTACTTTAGTTTTTGCAAATTCGTCAATTATTTTGGAAGTGTCAATACGGTTTACGATTCCTTGCTCTATATACATAATGGCCATATTAATTAAACTTTCTTCTCCCATAGAACTTAAAGAATTTTTTACATGCTTTGAAACAGGAAACAAACTTCCTCCTGTTGCATTTGATGAGAGAATTGTTAAAAAAATTTCAATATTTCAGAATTCGGAAATGAGCAAGACATTTCTTTGACGGCTCGATAAATGACTGGTGTGGTTTTTATGGTGTCCTCGTTTTCTTTAAGAAATATTAAAAACTGGTCAAATATGTCTTCAAAAGTACAAACACCAATGTCATTTTTGTTAATATCCTTCAACTTTTTTATCCTGTTCTTTTTTTCTACTGATAAATCCCAATAAAAAAATATTCGTAAAGGCTCCACAACAACTTCATAGGTCTGAGTTCTTTGAGATAATTCTGCCTTGGTGTTATCACATATTACAAAAAAGGAATTAATTGACTATGAAATTTTCTCAAATTCTAAATTCAAGTCCGACTCCTTTGTTTTCATTAAAAAACATTTGTTCTCATTTGTCCATCTTTTACATTAAAGGACAGCCCTGATAAATCAGTTGCCTCCTTTTCAACTTCTCTGAAATTATTGATAAAATTTTCTAATTACTTCAGGATAGATCCTTTCAATAGTTCACATTCCATTGATTGCAGTGATTTACAAGTAGCATTTATTCTTTGTAACATAGTATTCCAAATAACTATTATTAGGGCGGTTTCATATTTGTCCATTTTCCTCAGAAGTGAAGTCGCCTCAAATATGGTAACTTTGTTTCTTCAGAATTATAAATTTCAGTTAAAGCCTCATTTATATAAGTGAAACCAAGTTTTATAGTTAATACAGCATCTGGTGGGGCTTTTGCTCACCATCTTATATTAGGAACTCTTTTCACTGCACATAAAGACGCACATTGTAAAGACACACACACAGTCACAGCTTTTCTCGAACCTTAATGAAAAGACATTTTAAGACCTCGGAGCCCTATGCAACCACCGAGCCCCATAAGATGGCCATAAATTGGATCGGTACGGGAGTGATTTCAGACAATAATTACACTATCGATCTGCTGGAGACTTAATAAAGCAACGATATATCACAAAAACCTAATCAAGCCTTATCATAAGCATCCAGAATTCGTAAACTTAGTATTAGTTAAGGATTCGGAATAGGTTGAGATGCAAAAATTACCTACCCCTGTCAAACCCTACGAAAATAGTTTTCTTGGAAACTGTGAAGCACAGCAATCTACAGAAGTGCGCGACTGAAAGACAGATTAATAAATTTAGGGAGGTTATAGAAAGGCATGGGTGAGTGGTGTTCTCACACCTGGGAACTACACATTTGATTGGGATGGATATAGAACTAACTCCAGTTAGGGCAGTCCAATAGAATGTCGCCAAGGCAGACTGAGATTTTGAAAGAGATCAAGAGGTTGTTAGATCTTAGGGTGATTGAGGCGTGGCAGTCAGACTTTACGCCTCCCATGATATGGGTGGAGTCCAGGAAAAGATCCTCGTCAATGTGTGGACAATCGCAGGTTAAATGCTAAAACTCGGGCAGAGTATTCTCCTCTCTTCAACATAGAGGAAGTCATGAAAAGGGCGAGTTCAGCTGCTTTCATCATGGTAATGGACTTAATCAAGGGTATTTCCAGATACCACTGACTGAGAGGGTCCGGAGGTACACCGCTTTTGTGAAGCCTTTCGGGTTATTCTTGCCTAAAGATACGATGTTTGGGCTTCTGAATGCATCATCTTACAGCAAACTGATAGCCAGGGATTTGGGAAGCTCATAATCGTTCGCTCTACTTGGGAGAAACAGACGAGGGACTTGGAGGAAGTGTTGAAACGATTAGGAGAGGCCGTATTGACTGTGAAACTGTCAAAATATAGGTTCGTTCAGGTGTGAAATTTCTGGGATATGAAGTGGGTTCAGAGAAAAGGTCTCCAATGAGGTAAAAATTAAAGCGATACAGGACCCACCACCAAGACACAAACCTCATTATCGAAAAATTTGCAAACCGATATATGGCTGAAAGCTTCCATTTTGTTCTGACAGATCTTGAACAAGCAAACTTCTAAATTTTTTTATAAGGGATAAGGCTATTTTGATACAGCATATAATTTGACACAGGATAAACACAAATTATAGAAAAATCAAAATAAATTTTATTACAATGTTTCAAAGCGATACATTAAAATTTAGTCAAAGAGCTATCATCCAAAGATGGCAATGGGTGTAGTTTACGTGAAAACCTAGAAAAAAAAAGAAAGAAAGAAAGTTAATACATCTTATTTTAAAAATCTGCATACAAGAGATTTAGGCAGGGACCATATTTTTTTTTTATCAAGGTTTGTATTTCTATTAACAGGGGTGAAAACAGTCAAAATGTAAAAAAGAGGAAAATATATGCAGCGTTATTTTGAAGTACAAAAATAGCTGAATAAGATTACTATATTTGTGTACTAATGTATAAACAGAACAGTGGTGCAGCCAGAAATTTTTTTCTGAGGGGGTAGGCAAATTTTTAGTCTGATAAAAACCCTATAAAGTCCACTAAAACAATGAAATTTGTCTTTGGAAAAATAGGAGTGGGCACCTTACGTGCAAACTCAAATTTTGTAAAAGAGAAAAAATATCTAGGCAACTATAAACAGTATAAATAAGTTGGATGAAGTTGAAAATCTTATTTTTATGAATATTTTTTAACACCTCACCAATGGTAAGATTTTCTTAAGAGTTGCAATTTTTCAAAAACCTTGATATAAAAAATGAAATTAACAGGAAATCAAAATGCTGTTACAAAAGAATAAATCAAATATATACTATTTTTATTAAATAGCATAAATTTTATATTAAAAAATATAATTAGACACCAAAAATAAAAATGGTACAGCTTCAGTCTTGGTTTATTGAAAAGGCAACGGATTTGCGCTTTTTGGCGCACTTCTAGTAGCGAGTAATTACAGGTTGAGGTAACCCATATGTATAACGGTTATTGCGGATTTTAATACAACCAGGTCAAGTGGAAAATTTTTAAAATTTCATTTAGAATATTCCAGAAAAATCTTTCAAATTCCGTTAAACTGTCGTTTGATTTCATTGGTTCATTCGAAATAATTCTTTCCTTGACGACTTAACGCCCGGTACACATCCGGTTTTTCAACGTGCGGCGCCACTGCGGCACCGAAGCCTAACTATCCACACAACCGTGAAATGACACACGAACTCATTTCGCGCCATTTGCAATAAATATTCTATCGAAGAAAACGTGTTTATTTCGCTTACTTGGCGTAAAAAAAAAAGTATATTTTGAAACAAAATAGACGTTACTGGATACAACCATTTATTAATTATTATTTATAATCTATAGGTACTTCCGAACGGCGGCACGTTGAACTGCGGTACAAATTGCACGCAAGTTGGACGTGCGTCGCCCCAGCGGCGCTGGAGGCATGTAAGCACTGCTGCATTGGATTTAATGTATCTCAGACCGCACTTGCGTTGCGGCTGCGGCGCCGCACGTTGAAAAACCGGATGTGTGCACCGGGCCTAAGTGCGCCAAGGGCAGGTCGTTGGCACAGCTATAAACGTAGACTGAAGCTGAAACCATGTGGTAGGAAAAATATTTCTTAGTTCAGTTTAAATTTACAACCTATTTTCGAATATAAAATAACTTTTTTTTCAAAATCTCTATATTTTCCCGTAAATATTCTTATTTTCTATTTGAATCAAATAAACTTAAAATTAATAACTCTTATTATCCAAGAAACAATTTAACTTATTAAAACAATCATAAATATTGCCCTTAAAAGAAGCATCATTTTGAAAATAGTTGCAGTCTATGTTTAAAACGATGGCCACCGCCTTGGCGCCGCCTTCTTAAGTCGCCAAAAAAAGAAGTTTTAACGGATTTTGAAAGTAATTTCTAGAATATTCAAAATGAAAATTTAAACTTTCCGCTTGCCGAGGTTGTCATGAAAGACGAAATAACAAAGCATCTTATTTTCTAGTTGAAAGAAAAGTCACATTAAAAGCTGATCAACTTAAAATATTTCATTTATACCTTTTCCGCCGCATCATGACGTTTCACGGGCCTTTAGATAACAGCTCCGCTTTTTTAGGAAACCGTAGCTTTACCTACGAAATATGCAACAACGTACGCTAACTAGTTCAAAATCCAAGTTCTCCAGGTTTACCATTAAACTAATAAGCTTCTCACAAAGGATTCTTTTCAAAAAGGAATTAGCAAGACTTATCAGCTTTTTTTACGTTTATAGAAGACAAATAAGGGCAAAAATAGGAATTTTTTTGTAAAAAATTATAAAAATCGGTCATTTTTTTCAAAATTTACGAAAAGTCGGAAGAATCTACTACCTGAAGTAAGGACACACTTTCCTTATTATTATTTATTTATTATTTTTTTTTATACATTTATTCTTTGGCTGTAATTCATGACATAATTTAATTCAAAGAAAAAGGCGGAAATTTTCGGAAGAAAAAAAAAAGGAAATTCTCAAAAGGGGAAAAAAAAGCGGAAATTCTCGAACGAAAAAAAAAAAGCGGAAATCCGCGTAAACGCTGAAGATTTTCACCCCTGTATTAATATAAAAAGGAAGTGTCTGCATGTACTGTCCTGACGAATCTATGGCGCTTACAAAAATGGGATTTGGCACACAGGTAGTCCGAATTTTCAACAATTTTTGTACGAAGCCTGAAAATTTTAAAATTCAATCTAGAACATTTAAAAATTAATTTAATGGAATTTTAATTATTAGTGTTTTTCTTAGAATGGCAACACTACAAAGAAAGGATATTCTAAACACATTTTTTCCCTTTCCCTTTCATTTCGCGAAGAAATAAAGTTTTAAATGGAGTTATGTAGTTCTGTGTGGTTATGTATTTCAACGGATTTGAAATCAGCGGAAAATCTCACATTAGATTGATACTTAAAAATATGATTTTCTTTACGAAATAAATAATTTTTAAACTGTAACTTTTATATTTTTCGCTGATAAGAATGACCTTTGTTTGATTCGAGAAATTACAGATTCCATTTCTTGCGCTCAAATGATTCCACAGTGAAGGAAAGCAAAACAAATAAAAACCTTTTGACTGGCATTGTTTGGTGCTTTTTTGTAAAATAGGGATCGTTAAAGATAGATTGAAAATTTCAACGGATTTAAATTCATTTCTTTTAATGAATAATTTTCAAAAATTAATTATATTTCCGCAAGAGATTGTGATGTGCCGATTGCATCTCTTCTCAATTCGAATTTGGCAATGCCGCGATGGCTGTTATCCAATAGGCTAAGAATTCCCACTTGGTTTGTTTTTCAAACCAAATGGGAATTCTTAGCAACCACTGGGGGTTAGCAAGCAGTGGTCACACGACCTCACAAAAAGAACTGTCACGGGCAGTGCCGTGCTGGCCACGCAGTGGCTAGGTACTTATATAAAAACAAGCTATTTCCAATTTTACATGAGGTATCAAACAGAGTAGGTGCATGCTGATTTATATTGTTTCTCCTGATTTCTTGGTTTGAAGATCAGTCATGTTGTATTAGGTGAAATATACTAATGCTACTTTCATATTTTGCATAGTAGCTAGCAGACTGTATCACATAGCTAGTAGTAAATATACTACAAGTAACATTTTCCATAAAAATGTTTTATTCATTGACAACACATTAAAAGCTTTTCTATTGGTTTATGTGAAGATTAAGTGTGATTAAAAGCATTAGTTTGCACTATTGCAGCTGATTAGTCCAAGCACACATGCACTTCCCAGATCTTACAACAGCAACTCTGGCCATATATGTTGACTATTTCATTAGAAAGTGTAGATGATTGACACATCTGCTGAAAGTGATGGCACCTAGGGCAAAAATAGATTCAACTAAGGAAAATAGGAACATAACAAGTAACCTGTTTCGACCTTCTTGACCAATGCAATGTTTGCTAGGATCATTTCACCCAATAGATATGGTTCAGTCCTTAAATGTGTAATGTGGGGTAAAAGTAATACTACAAAGAACTCAACTCTCAGAGGGTAAACAAAGACCCTTATTTTTAAGAAAATATTTCTCCTAGGCACCCTTTCGGTGTGAACTAGTTTTCTTTTTATTTCAGTAGGTTGTTTTCCAAATAGGTTTTTAAACAATATGTGTTTGTGTGTGTGCAAATTAAATATTTTTTTTATTCATGGCATAAAAATTAATAAAAAATTAATTAATTAATTAAAAATAATTTCCAGAACACTGACTTAAATCAGAGTTCCACAGCAACATCACGAAAAAAGTCTTTCAAGTATGTGTATCAACCCTGTGATGAATTGAGCCTGGAAATGTGCACTTACTTTTGAAATCCCTCAACCAGCTCATTGACCTTGTTGGGGTGGCAGCAGATGGCACACTTTGAAAGTGTGCTATCAAAGAGGGGCTTTAAGTACTTTGCACCGACACGCTCCATATCAGAAGTGGTCACCTGGGAGATCTTCTCTAGTAGTGTCTGGATGTACTTCATGTCGATGTTGCAGTAGTAGGCCTTGAGCGATTCCTCCGTCACGTCTGCCACCGTCTTGATCTTCTCGATGACGTCAAAAACCAGGCTGCTGGAACCAGACTCCATGAATTCCTGCTCCCACTTCGACTTCCCGTTCAGGTGAGACTCCTGAAAGAAATTGGGAACACATGTGATTAGGGATGACACTTCTAGCATGCCACAAATTCCGATTTTTCCATACAATGATTTCAAATTTCCGTAGTTTAGTTCTAAAAAAAATTAAGGAGTTAGTACCTTTTGAGTTGGAGCATTGAACTAAAATTGGGCTGATTACTATATAAATCAGGAAGTTTTGAATATTATGTAACAGTGATAGAGACGGTCAAAATGAAAATAAAAACAAAAACCAGCTCAGCTGTTAGCTTAATCTGTGTTTGGCATAAACAATGTGGGCACATTTTAAATCAAATATCTACAAAAAATTTCTTCCTGTAATTTGCAGATATTTGCATGGTATAATAAATCCTGCTATATTTGCACTGTAGTTTTATGCAAATAGGATAAAAAGGTTTTTAAGATAATCTAGCAATCAGATTTCTTTCATTTTTACAATGATATTGCACTTAATAGAATTGGCATCAGTGAAAGTTTTCTCCCTGTAGAAGAAAATCTTGGAAAAATTCCTGTTTTTCAGAAGACTTCTGGAAAATGAGGAAGAGTTGACAGGTACGCTTTCTTTTCCAATGTGGACCACAAAGATTCAACATTGAGTCCTGGTGATTGGTGGCCATGGGAGATGTGACAAATCACCCTTGTGCTCAGAAAACTAGTCCTGGACGATGTGAGCAGTGTGAACAGGGGGTTTGTCATCTTGGAAGACACCATCATCATTGGGGAACAAAGTTTATATCATGGGATGGACTTGATCGGTCAAAATGTTCACATAAACCTTGGCCTTAATGTGCCCTTGCTGAGTGATCATGGGGCCCACAGAAAACCATGATATGGCTGCCCAAACCATCACTGAACCCCTGCCATGTATCACTCTTGGTAACAAGCAGTCTGTATTATAGGCTTGGGATGGCGTTTGCCAGACGTAAACTCGGCCAGAAGTGGGAAACAAGACTCATTCGACAAAATTAGTCTTCCATTGCTCCATAGTTCAGGCTTTATGACTCAAACACCACCTTTTCCAGTTAAAGGCATTAGCATCACTGATGAATGGTTTTTGAATTGCAGCTCGGCCAGAAATACCCTGCTTATGGAGCTCCCTTCTTACTGTTTTGGTACTCACAGAGTTCATGAGCACAACATTAATTTCAGCAGTAACTTTTGCAGTCGTGGTCTTCTTATTTTTAGTCACAATCCTCCTTAATGATCGTCTGTCAAGATCACTCAACACACACTTTCGTCTGCGCTGTGGTTTAGCGGATGTTTTTCTGCTTTTCAAATATACAGAATAAATCTTAGATACAGTAGGGGAGAGTGGGGATGGATGGGACAGGGGATGAATGGGACAACTGAATTTTTTATACCTTAAGTAAACTTTATATGTTTTATTTTTCACCTAGTAGATGGCAGCAACTAGCCTATTCAGCAAATTGAGTTTTAAACCATTAGCTTCCATGTTGGTGTAAACAGGACTACAAAGTGTATTTTTCCATACCAAAAGTAAGTTTTTTTGTTTCAATTTCATAAGAGTTTATTAAAAAGTTATTCACTTAAAGCTAGGAATATTATTGTGTGTTGACAATATACTTATTTTACTATGATTTACAATTTAAATGGAGATAATTCATAGTTGTTTTCTAAGCCTACTCTTTGATTTATATAAACAAGTGGGTATGGGGATGAATGGGACAACAATTTGGGGGATGATTGGGACAGTCCCATTCATCCCTTCAATTTCTGGTTTTAAAACTTTAAATCAATAACTTGCAATATTCAACTCATTTTATTAATTTCTTTTTTGATGAACTAAAATTTGTTATATAAGTAGTTTTAAATTTATTAAGGCACTTATTCATATATAGTTGATCAAGCCTATAGGATGTCTGATAAAGAAAATTTATTTTAAAGTCACAGGCATAAAGTTTTTAACTTAGACATTTAATTTTATCACCTATTCTATTTCTTTGTTATAAAATTTTTGTAAATAAAAAATGGGTAGGTACCTTCATTTGTTTTTTTAATCGTGTATTTTTTAAAAATTAATGTTATTTTACTTTTGTAGGATGCCACGGAATTGGAAAAAGAAAACAGAGAATTAGGAGTTCATCATCAACCATTAAAGAAGCTGTTAATGAAGTTGTTACAAAAGGAATGCCTTTAAGAACAGTTGCAAGAGCATTCAACATGTCGAAGTCAACTTTGAGTAGATATGTTATAGAAGCTAAACAGAACAGTGATATAGAATCCTATGTCCCAAATCCCAATGTCGGGAACCTGAAAATATTTTCTTGTGAAGAAAAAAATAAACTGTGCAAATACTTGCAAATTTCATCCCAAATGTGTTATGGTTTAACCACTATTCAAACAAGGAAGCTGGCTTTCGATTATGCTAAATTCTTAGGAAAAGTGCCTTCAGTGGGGAAGGAAAATGAAACCGCAGGAAAGGATTGGCTTTTGGGTTTTTTGTCCAGACATTGAGAATTATCTATTTGCACACCTGAAAGTACAAGCCAGTCGAGAGCAAGTAGCTTTAATAGAAATAACACAAATACATTTTTCCAGAAACTTGAAGGTCTTCAAAACAAATATAAGTTTGAACCAGCAGACATATATAATTGTGATGAGACAAATTTGAGTACAGTAACTGAATGTCCCAAAATCATAGCAAAGCATGGTACAAAACAAGTCGGTCAGATTACATCAGCCGAACGAGGTCAGTTAGTAACAATGTTAAACTTTATAAGTATGGCGGCAACACAATTGCCCCTGCATATGTATTTCATCGGGTGAACTATAAGGAATACCGCCTTACAAGGGCGCTTACAAGGACAACCGCCGCTAGGTGTCGAGCAGTGTGCGTCGCGTTTTCGGAGCTCCCGCGAAATTCAAGTTTTTTTAAGTTATTCTTCATTTATTTAGTACTAAGCAGTGTATTACTTCTTTTTCTATCAGTTCAAACATTTCTAATTGTTTTTAAAGTACTTGTACTTAGTTTTTGACTTGTCAAATAGTCCTAAGTCAAGTCCCGTTAGGCCTAATTCACGTATGTCTTGTTAGGCCTAATTCACGTATGTCTCGTTGGGCCTAAATATTTTGTCTTGTTTGTTTTCATTCATTTCATTCAAGTGCAGTGCTTTTTCTGTGTAATTGACTTAGTGCTTTTTCTGTGTGTTTGATTTTGTGTAGTGCTTTTTCTGTGCATTGAGTGTTACTTTGCATAAGCATGGGTATAGTTAGAATGTTCAAGGAGATGAGGACAGAGGGAGCCAGTGGGGAGTTCTATGTGGAATGTGACTTGTGTGGGAATATGGTTGAGGCAGGAAAGGGGTGTATGAGCGGGGTTAAAATGTCAGAGAAGGTTGAATTTACATGCAAGAGTTGTTTAGAGGTGGGTGATTTGAGGAAGGAGCTGGAGGCTTTGAAGGTGAGGGCTGTAGAGGGAGTGGAAAAGGGTGTCCAATGTGTAAACTTGGGGCATGTTGATCAGGGGGATAAGGTAACTAGAGGAGTAGTGGTTGGTGATTCAATGGTCAGGGTTTTGGGAGAAATGGTAGGGCGTAAAAAGCGCAATTTTGCAAGGTGTTGTTTGCCAGGTGCCAGGGTAAAACATGTAGTTGAGGCAGTTAAGGCAGGTGTGGTTAAAGGGGAGGAAAAGGCAGTAGTGTGTGTGGGAACAAATGACGTAGAGAGGACTACAAATGTCGAGTTTAAGAGGGAAGCAGAAACACTTTTAAGAGGCATTAAGTCTCATGGGGCAGAAGTAACAGTATTAGGATTACTACCTAGGTATGGGTTAGGCAATGGGTGGTTAAATCAAAGGGCCAATAAGATGAACGGGTTGTTAAGGGATTTGTGTGAGAGGGAGGAGGTTAGATTTTTAGATGTTTGGAAGGAGTGTAGGAGGGATTGGATAAGCAGGGACAATTTGCATTTAAGCTTGATAGGTAATAGGGAGGTTGGCAAGCGGGTTTTGAATATTCTGGAGTTAAAAAACTAGTATACAAGCAGGGATGGGAAGGACATAGAGGGTTGACAGTACACAGTAATTGCTTAGGAAAACTAACAGGGTCTAAATTGCAGGAGACAAACAATACAAAGGGAAAGTGCAATGTAAGGGAGAAAAACAATACCAAAACAAATAATACAAGGGGAAAGTGCAATCTAAGGGTGAAAAATAAGCTAAAAGTATTTTATTGTAATGCTCGCAGTGTGAGAAATAAAATGGATGAGCTCAAGGGAATTGCACAAGCAGAGGATATAGATATCATTGGGATTACTGAAAGTTGGGCAAGCAGTGAAGATGCACAAATTTTAGAATTAAGTGGATTCACAATGTTTAGGGAGGACAGAGAGAATAGGAAAGGGGGTGGGGTTTTGATTTATGTGAGAGAATTCTTAAACTGTACAGAAATAAAGTTAAATAGTAAAACTGAGGGTATAGAATCAGTCTGGGTGAAACTGAATACAGACAAAGGCAAAGGACTAATTCTGGGTAATATATATAGACCTCCTGTTTGTAGTGAAGAGCAGGAATAGGGCATGTGCAATCTGATAAACGAAGCATGTCAAAAAGGAGAATTAATTTTAATGGGGGACTATAACTATCCAAATATTGACTGGACAAACAATCTAGCTACAAATGGGAAAGGGGCAGAATTTTTGGAAGTGATACAGGATTGTTTTTTGTACCAGATGGTGTATGAGGATACTAGGGACAATGCAATATTGGATTTGATTTTAAGCAATGATGAGGATAGGGTGCAGGATTTGGTTATAGGTGAGCCACTGGGAGAAAGTGATCATAGAAGTATCAGATTAAGTATAAATTTTCAGTCAGCATACACAATCAATAGTAGAATAATTCCAAATTTCAGAAAGGTAAATTTTCATAAGATAAGGGAAGAGTTAAAGGAAACATTCAAAGGGGGATTATTAGCACTACATCATTCTGAACAATGGGAGGAATTCAAGAATAAGTTAGACATGGTGTTAAAAAAACATGTAACGTTCAGGAAAAAAGGAAAATCTAGAAAATTGCTCCCTATGTGGTTTTCAGGGGAAACACACAAAGCTTTAAAATCAAAACAAAGAACATACAGGGTATATAAAAGCACTGGTAACGACAGGGACATGGAGGCATATCAGAAAGCCAGAAAGGAGTTTAAAACTATTAGTCGGAAGCAAAAGGTGTCCTTGGAGGAAAAATTAGCAAGGGAAATAAATATAAAACCAAAAGAATTTTTTGCATATGCAAGTGGTAAAAATAAATTTAGCACTACACTGGGACCGTTAGAGGGGAAGGGAGGTGAATTAATTCAAGACGAGGAGGGAATGGCAAACGTGTTAAATGACTTTTTTCTGGGGGTTTTCAATGGTAACTATAGTTTAAAAAAGGACCCCAAGGATGGAGCCTTTGCAGGGGGTATAATTAAAGAATGCAAATTCAACAGGGAAGAAATAGCACATCAGTTGAAAAGAATTAAGCCATCTAAAGCACCAGGGCCAGACGATATTTATCCGAGAGTACTAGTGGAATGCGCGGAAGAACTGGGGGAAGTAATTCACAAGATATTTAATTCAACATATAGCACAGGTTGGGTGCCAATGGATTGGAAGTTGGCCAACATAACTCCAATTTTCAAAAAGGGAATACAAAGTGATCCGGGCAACTATAGACCAGTAAGTCTAACATCAGTAATTTGCAAAATATTTGAATCTCTGTTAAAAAAGCATATAATGTTATACTTGGAGGAGGGGGGACTGTTATCAGAGAATCAGTATGGGTTTAGGAAGGGCAGATCCTGCTCTACAAACCTTTTGAAGTTCTACGAAAAAATTACTGAGGAGCTGGATAATAAGAGCAGTGTGGATATCATGTACATAGATTTTCAAAAGGCTTTTGATAAAGTACCTCATGAGGCATTACTGTTTAAATTGGAAAGGCTGGGGATTCAGGGAAAAACATTAATATGGATAAAGAATTGGTTATTGGGTAGAAAGCAGAGAGTGCAGGTAAAAGGAAATTATTCACAGTGGACAGAAGTTATAAGTGGGGTGCCTCAGGGATCAGTTTTGGGACCAATTTTATTTATAATTTTCATAGATGATATAGGTCAGGGGATCAAGAATAGAATCAGTATATTTGCAGATGACTTAAAAATATGGGGGACAGTGGATACCAAGTTACAGATAGAAAATTTACAAGGGGATTTTGATAAGATATCCGAATGGGCTGTAAAATGGGGTATGTCATTTAATGTAGGGAAATGTCAAGTTCTGCATATGGGTTACAGGAATAGTGGAGCCGAGTACTGTCTGCAGGGAGTAAAGGTAAAGGAGGGAGAAACAGTCAAGGATCTTGGGGTGATAATTCACAGGGATTTTAAAATGGGTCACCAATGTTCAGCTGCGGGTAAAAAGGCTAATAGGTTATTGGGGTATATTAAAAAGACTGTAACTTCAAGGGATAAGAATATAATCTTGCCATTATATAAGGGTTTAGTAAGACCACATCTAGAATATGCTGTACAATTCTGGGCTCCATATATGAGAAAGGACATAGAATCAATTGAAAGGGTTCAGCACAGAGCTACAAAAATAATAAAGGGGCTAGCAAATTTCGACTATAATGAACGTTTAAGTAAGCTAAACATGTATACACTGGAAAGAAGAAGAAGGAGGGGGGATTTGATTCAGCTTTTCAAGTTTGTAAAACAAGGGGACACAGAGGGCTTAAATTTCAATAGGGATAACAGAACAAGGGGCCATGGGTATAAATTGAATAAGACACATTTTAATCGGGATTTAAGGAAAAACTACTACTTTAATAGGGTAATAGACAGTTGGAACGCGTTGCCAGAAAATATAGTTAATTCAAAGGGAGTGTACGAATTTAAGACACAATTGGATAGTCAGTGGGAATTGGAGAATTCATAAACAAAGGACCAGCCTTGTTGGGCTTGAGCCTGTAGCTGGTCGTCAATATTTGTATTTGTATTTGAATTTATGCTGGAAATTCATGCATTTCATTAATAGCCCTGGAGCACCATCAGAAACTTTTGCAATGAACAAAGCAGTCTTCTCACAATTATTCGTCCATACCCAAAAGCCTCTCCAAGAAAAACAGGACGTAGATTAAGGAAACGAGGATGCTATCGTGTATTAACTGATACACCAGAAAAACAAGTCATTGAGGAACAAGAAATGACAAAAACAAACAAACAGAAGTTGACAAAAATTAAAAACAAACTGTCTATAGTCGAACAGGAAAACAGTAGTGCAGAGGATTCTGACACTTTATCGCTTCATGATGAAAGTGATTCATCAAGGGATGAAGGGGATTTGTATAATCCAATGCAGAATCTTATTCAAGATAACATAGCATAAGATGATTTCATCTTAACAAAATTCAGTGGAAAAAAGAAAGTAATATGTTATGTTGCTAGAATATTAAAAAATAATGTTGAAAATCCTCAAGTGCAGTTTCTTAAAAAGAAAGAAAACACCTTTTTATTTTACTACAAGGACATGCCAGAAATTTATATTGTTGACTTTGAAGATATTATAATGAAACTGCCAAAGCCTCCAACATTAGGAACAGAAAGAATGAAAGGAATTTTGTCTTTTGATGTTAAGTTTAATCAATAAGATGTAAAATAGAGCAAACTAAATTTTTTTTCACTTTAAACGCTTTTTTCTTTGGAAAAATGGAAATGTCTTTTTTCCCATTTGTTATCAAGTTGAAAAAAATGCAAATTAAATAAAAAAATTTGGTTTTTTTTTTTCAATTTCTAACTTATTTTTTACCTGTCCCATTCATCCCTATTTTTGTCCCATTCATCCCCTTCATGGGGATGAATGGGACAGTATACATGCACTCATAAAAAATATTCTTGTAGTTTAAAATGATAGTAAATTGATTGAATGCATTTATTTATATGTAAGTAACAGTTCAAATATTAGTATAAGTACTGTTACTTGATTGAAAAATGTAAAATTTCTGCAATATTAATAAAAATGTGAAATTTGTCCCATTCATCCCCACTCTCCCCTACCTCTTGAAACACTAAACACTTCATCTACCTTTGTTACAGAAGCATCCACCAGATGAACTCTAACAATTCGTCCACATAATAAGTCTGTTAGCTCTAACATGATGCAATTACAACTTCACAGAATAGTGCCCCCGACAACGACTGACCTGCGCAGCATATTTACAATGTTGTATAGGTGGCATCAGTAGGCGAAAACACCAGCGCCACCTACACATTTCACTAGACTAAACATTTCTTTTCAAGCATGCATTTTACGAGATGTTTCCATATTTTTGTCCAACCCCTGTAGCATTGGGAGTGTTCGAAAAGAAAGTGTTGGAACATGCAAGTTCAAGCTTGGGATTGGTGTCTCGTTAAATTTTTTTTTTATTAATATTTATTGCATGTATCCTGCACATATTTTTCAGTATTCTAATTTTTTGCAGAGTTTGAGGAAACAGTTGTATCATTTTAATCTGATGTGCGTCAAGTTGCACAATGATAATTTTTTTTTAAATTTTGGCTCCTATAATGCTCATGCCATTTGCCTTAGATATGAATTTAGACTTCTGTTTGGTAAACGTGCAAAGCTTGTGTACTTTCTTGTAAATAAATTCAAAGTTATTACTACAGTTTACTTTGTTAGCCACCTGCCAACAGAAAGGTGCGATTTTTTTTACCACATCTTCCTTGATATAGTTGCTGTCGAGACAACACAGAATTCGTGTAAACCAAATTGGCACCCCACACCATCACACCTGGTATTAGACAATTATGCCCTACAATGCACGCTGGAAGATTACTCACAATGCCTCCTAATATGTATATAGCTACTATTGTATCATCCAAAAACATGACATGCAGCCAGTCAGCATGCCATTGTCTGTGTTCATGAACCCATTACAGTTCAAGGTGTTGATGGTTCAAGGCATAGGAAAACCATTGCAAAGGAATGTATGCAGCCAGTCCTCTGTGAAGCAGATGCTATCTAATTGTGGAAGCAGACAATGACACATCTGTTGAAGTACTCCACATTGGGCTAACATTTGTGAAGCTAAAAGGTCTGTCACTGCTATGTGAACATGTCTGACCACATTACATTTTGTGATCAACTGATGGAGTTTTGTAATATTCAGTTCTCTTCAGCCTACTGCTTCCATACACACATCACCGTCATGGCAAGGTTCTGAGCAAGATTTATACCACTTGCAAGGTTATAAAATTAAATAGCAATGTTTTGCTAAAGTGTCCTTATTTGTACTCCTTTGTTTGTTCATACTGAGCCTTTGATTGACAAGGCAGTGATTACTGGAGTAACTTTGACAGCTCATAGTTCACATTACACCTACTTGTGTGACTCTTATAAATAGCCTCTATACTCATAACACGACAGTTCAAATGGCACTGCTGTGCCCAGGCACGCGCATTCACTGCAATTATAATCATTTGCATTTTGATCCTTTTTTGCATATTCTAAGAAACAAATGCTTGCCATTATTCCTTCATGGTGTAGCAATTTTGAAACAGTAGCGTAATGTTTCATTTCTAATAATTAGTTAATAGTTTAAATTACATTGCTCTACAGTGAAAACACAAAATGTGACACTTACAACAATGTTGAGTGCTTCCTTGTAGCCTTTGAGTAAATGAGTGGAATTGGATAGAATGAAATAAATCAAACCAGTATCAGGATCAAGGAAGATATTGTAGTTGTAGGCCAGTCCAAGTCCCCGTATCTGACGCCACATTGGACCCTGAGAAACAGTAGAAACAAAAATGAGCTATAAAAGTTAGACACAACAAAAAAAACCACATTGATATTAAACATACAAGAAAATACACATTTCCTTCCTCTGCCTCAAGGCAGAAAAATATTCAGACATTCTACTACAGCAAGCAAAACATTTCAGGATTGAGAGCTTAACAAACTTAAAAACAAAGAGCTTAACAAACAATGCAGCAACTAAGACCTCAAACAAAACCTTTCAAATTATTTTGTAAAACTTACACAAGGCAACAAATTGGCATTTCTTCTTTGTGACTTACTAAACACTGAGGAAGATACTCCAATATATTCCACAACAGAAATTTAAAGAACAGTTTAAGCTCAGTAGAAATTAGTGAGCTTTTCTTGTGTAAGTTTTATAAATATGGTTAACAGATTGCAGATGTCATATCCCTGGTACCAGGAGTGTTAAAACTACCAGAACATTTTAAAAGTTTTGATGCCAGGACAACACTGAGTGCAAGACTTTTAATATAGATATTTTATTTATACAGTTCGAGTGGCAATTTTACAGAAACGCGATTAAGGGCATACAAACATGTGGTCTGGTAAAAAATATGCTCTGCCTTAATTTTCATTTAAATACTGGGTTATGAGAACCGTATCAAGAATTTAGAAAATAAACTACTCTTTTTAAGTAATTAATATTACAATTACAAAACTAATTAATTTTACGTTCTAGCTGTAGCCGATTTTAATGGTTCTATTCTGAAATTTTTTTTTACTAAATCACTTGATATTCTAACCAGATTAACATCACTTCAATTGCTTTAATTATAATTTTGTGTCTTGCAATGAAATAATTTGAGTTTTAGTTATTTTATACATAATTAATGCAATAATGCCATCTTATTCTGCTAAATATTTAATGAATGCAGAGATGCCAAACTTTGATAAGATGTTTCAGTAATTTGTGGAGAACTTAGCAATCATTAAAAAAATGAAATTAAAATACGCAGTAGTATATATAGCAGGGCAAGTATATACTACTTTCTGGTTGACTGTCTTGCATTGCCACAAATTTAAAATATGATTTTCAGGAATTAAGCATTATCAAAAATGCTTCCAACCATGCAGAATTAAAAAAATAATAATAATAAATAAATTTGAATTAATTTTTTTGGCAAAACAGTAGACATAAAAAGTAGTTATATTTTTAGTTTCGTTGTTTTCTTGCCTACATCAGGTAAAGTTTTACTTCATGTAATTGCATCAGTTTCTTAACCTTTAGACAACAGCCAGTACAGCAATTGTACCTTGGTCAAGGCATGAAAGAATTTAGACTATTACAACAAGAAAGACTTTAGACTATGGTCGGTACGGCAGTTGTAACCTTGAAGGTTATAAGAATTGTGCCCGTTATATCTACAGCTGTAAGCAAAAGGTTGAATCATCAATATCGTTTCAGTATCACGAAACAATTAAGATTTTACAAATGGGGGAGATGCTCCTCTGCAATGAAAGCCAATTTAGAAGAATATATATGGAAACGTCTTCAAAGCAGTTCACTCAGTGGATCTTGTCAGCACTAAGATTTGCTTTCCAGGGTCATGAATGCAAACATAAAGCATCACCAGCTGGTCAATATGTATCACATCATCAGTTCAAACAAACTGGCATACCTCATAGATTGATGTATGTCCTTTTTGGTAAGAGCAGTAGATTTTAGGATGCATGGTATCATCTTTTTCAAAATTAGCCTTATGTCAGGTACAGCCTTTCTTTGCCTTCATCCGCCAGTTGACGCCCATAGGTTGGGATTGAGCTCACAGGGCTCTTGGAAATTCCTACATGTGACATCCATGTCTTATATTGGCAAGCAGAGTTTTTGACTGATATGAACATACATGTCCCATCATACAGGATTCCTACTCTTCAAGAACAAGGAAAAATTAGGGTCTTTGCAAGCCTATTTTAATTTTTTCAGAAGCCTCTGAAAGATTGTTACCTGTGATTCTACAGGGAAACAAACTCTTTTATGGCTGTTTGGATTCCCAGACCCAGCTTCAAAAGTACAAATATTTAGCCATTATGGCCCTTAATTTTTTATGACAAATCTTGATGTTGGTTAAGTACAGTGTAAACTAAAATTGGGAAATGCATGTGGGAACCTTTTCAACCTAGATGCCTCGATTGCATTTTTCCTAATCCTGGGAGATGAATTAAGGTAAAACAACAACATCCAACAGTCATTCTTACTAAAAATGTACAAGCCCTGCTATGAATAATGACTACCATCACTCAGAGTTAGAGGCAGGAGCAGTTTCCATGGAAGATGGACAGTATGTTCAGACAGTGCAGTTGAATGAGCTCACCTCCAGCTGTGTGAGGTACTGGATGAGGACAAGGAGAGGTGCATAGTCAGGGTCTGTGTAGGAGGTGATGCAGGGAGAACACTGCATCAGGTAGGAGGTCTCCACAGACCCAATGCCGATGATGAGTCCTTTGTGGGTGCTGTCACCACTGTAGTCACTCTGAATGAGTTGGTGGCACTTCTTGATGGGAGAGCTGAAACAGAAGTAGAAGCGTCAGTGAAACTGGACCGAAACTGCCGTTTTGGTGTTACTTTTTGATCCTCCGAAATCATTGAGTTAACGCATGTGCAGTACTATCTTTTTGAAAAATTTTCGAGTGAAACAAAATGGATGACACATTTCATTCTATGCTAAATTACAGTATTCGTGCGATGACTGGACTGGACGTATTATTACGGAGCACCTGCTGCATAACAGCTCATCATAATATTGCTTAAATGGAAAAATTTAAAACAATTTTATTAAAATTCAAAAGAAAATTAAGGTAGCTGTGAAAACATAAACAAGCAGCTTATTGAAAAAATAGATGGCGGCACCTACGTCCGCTAAGCCATCCATCCGCGTGCATTCAACTTACCTTATATGAATTGGAACAAGAACATGAGTACATTTCTATAAAATAGATATGCCCAGATGTGTTCTGGTTTTAACTATATTCTGAGTCGCCAGAGTAGAACCCAATGAGAGTAAACGGTAGAATATGACCACGGCAGATGCGAATTCGTTGTAGAATAAAAATTATTCTGTTGATTTATTAGGAATGAAAGACCCAAACCCAAATTAAAATGTTGTATGCGTTCTATTTAATCACAATTTGGAATCAATTCTACGGTGAAGTACATGTTTGATCAGTAACTATAAATGCAGATTCGGGCGTCGTAACCAATATAAACAAAAGTGAGGAGACGGTAGTAGCCAATCACAGCAAGCGTCTCAATTTAATCCCTGGATCACTTAACTCATCATTTGAGATACCGTTCTTGATAATCAGCGAGTTAACTCTGACCCGCAGATCAACTGATCCTTGAGTTAACTCGAGACTTGTGAATATAACAGTTAGTGTTCAGAATTAGTCATACACCGGGTATACTTTTTTCATGAACCAAGATGAAATAAGGAGCAAACAGTTTTTGACAGTGTCCTATTTTAAATCAAAGATAATACGATAAAACTTCATAGGTCAAAATACCTCATTATTGCAGGAGATACATTTGGAGGCAAGAAATCTTCAATCCAAGGCTTCTCAGGTTCCAACTTCTGCTTCAGGTTGTCTAAGTTCAAGGCCAAGTGAACAGTCATCTTCTCAGGCTTTGTGATGATCTCCCTCACAGTATTCAATTTAGACACAATCTAAAGAAAAATTGAGCTTGCATAAATTGTTGCTGGGAATGTGTTTATCATTGACACGTTAAGTGATAAGCTAACCGGGTTATATTGGGTCATCCAGAAAGTTCTATGTTTTTTTAATAATAAATACCAACAAAGCAGTACAAAAACATAAGAAAATATTATTGGATCACATAAGCACCATTTTGTTCTATGATTTTTTGACATTTTTCTGGCAGATAGAAATATTATTATTATTTAAAAAAAAATCATTAGGCTTATTTGTAAAGATGTTATCGAGGTGCTGTTTGACAGTCTCCAAAGATTTGAACTCCAGGCTGTCAAGAAAATTTTGAAGTGACCTGAAGAGGTGAAAATCTAAAGGGGCAAGGTCTGGTAAATATTGGGATGAAACAAAACATCTCAGCCATACTCAATAAGTCTTTGTCTGACATTCAGCAAAATGTGGGGCTGTGCATGGTCATGTAGGAATACAACACCTTGAAGATTGGTCAAATCTGGCTGCTTTGATTCGATTTCTGCTTTTAATACTGCCATTTGATATCTGTTTTTTACCCCCGAATTTATTGTCGGATTTTGTAGCAACAACTCATAATGAACAATTACTTTGTAATCCCACCATATATAAATCATTACTTTTTCGGGATGCAGCCCTCCGCCAGCGATGTTACTTGGGAAGATTCATTTGGCCTACCCCATGATCTTTTTCTTGTAACATTAATTTGTGTAGTATCCACTTCTCATCTCCAGTAATGATCCGTTTTAAAAAAAGAGCTTCTTCATTTCATTTCAGCAAAGAATCACTAGCATATTGTGTTAAAGTATGGGGTACCCAGACATCATAGCGGCTTACCTACCCAATCTTCTTCAGATTATCATGAACTGTACTTTATGGAATATTTAATCTGTGTGATAGTTCCTGACCGTGTAACGTGGATTTTCAGCAATGGCATCTTTTAATAGGTCCTCGTTTACAGAGGATGGCATCCAGAGCGGGGGATAAATTAAGCGGGAAATTTCCACGGCTAAATTCATCAAACCACCTTCGAACTGTGTCATCAGAAAAAGCACTTTGTCCACACAAAGCACCAGCACACATTTTATGAGCAGTCTGACTAGCGTTTTTTTTATCTTTCTTGAAATAAGAGAATAATATGACTGAAATGAACTTTTTGGTTCTCCAGTCTTAGCACTGCAAAGAAACAAATATTATGACAACACAAGCTAGTAAAAGCAGAAAAGACCGAATTTACACATCTGCTTCAATCAAGGTCCCTCCTCATCAGCGGTAGCAAAATAATAACAAAGCGCACTTCAATTTGAAAAATCGCAGAACTTTTCAAATGACCCAATATCTTTGTTTTTGCCATACAATAGGAAAACTATGCTCGAAATGTTATGCAGCAATGCGAAACAAATAGGATAGAACAGAGCCAGAAATCATACAATATAAGTGACAATATTTTGTGATGGTTAAAATGGAAATCCTCTTCTGTTTTAAATGTTTCATTAAACAACATTAGAATAATTATTGTATCAATATTACCATTTCAATTTGTAGGCATTGAGGTATGCCTCAATATAATGTACTTCTTGGGGGTTAAGAAAAGTGTAATACACAGAGCTGTCACAACCAAAGCACTTGTGAGATAATCGCATACATTCTTTAAACCTTTTTTTTAGTGTTGCTCAGAAACAAAAGTAATCAGCTAAAGCACACAAAATGTGCTAATTATGTGAGACACATCAAACTGAAAAGAAATTTAAATTTTGATATTAAAAAATTAAATATTTTCTCAACATGAAATTTGAATTTAAAACACTCAGAATTAGCAGAAGCATTCCCAGCCAATTGCATATACCATTCTTGACCAACACTAATATTCATATTGAAATATATTTTTACGATAGCAAAACACAAAACCAAAATACATAATTTCCTGATGAATTTATTGTATTTTTATAAAATGTTAATTCTTCCTTATTTCTACTTAATTTTAAGGTAAATTTTTATCTATTGTCTAATAAAGTGCATTCACTTAAGAGTGTTAACACTTAATGCATTCTTTAGAACTCTATTTAGAGTAGTAGTTTAGTATTAATGTTTAGAATATGGAGTCAGTTTAATAAAAGGCAAAAACCACAAAAGGCCGCCAACAAGGCGACCTTTCGTGACAAGAGGCGTGATAGATGAGCAACTTGGTGATTTTTGTTTCATCAAATCGGATCTATTTGTAATAATTTCATAGTTGAGAATCTGGAACAAAAACAGAAAATCTGTAACGGATGGCACTTCTGTTGAAAGCAATTTTTAAGAATTCCTTTCAATTAATGCAAAATGTTTCAAGTGTTCCTTCACAAACAGAAGCCATAACTTTTTAAGAATTCAAAAAGAAATTGTGGTATAAAAAATTTAACAATAAAAAAATATTCAAATTTTCAAATTAATTATGATTGAACCAAAAAGGTATATTAGTGTAACTGTTCTTTGTTGCTGTTATGATAGGCTGCAGTATCCAGTTAATGCTAACAATTTCGCACATTATTTTCATGTAAATTTTACCAATTACCTTCCTTGTTCTTGACATTACTTTTTTCAGTACCACAGAAGAAATTTTCGGGCATATTTTTCAAAAAGATAAAAAATTGTCGCTTTTCCCCCTTTATTCTCATACAGTTTCGCGGAAAAGTACACATCCAAAAATTTTTAGATTAACATGGTTTATTCAAAATTGCACAGGGAACAATATTGTGAAGGTTTATTTACTGATGAGACTATTAGTTTAGGTGCATTATGTGTTAAAGATTTTGCAAGCAGGGGGCGAAGCCATCGCTGTAACGTCATGGACTGGAAAGTAAATTCAGGATTATACGAGTTATTAAGATAGTTTCGCCGTCGCAGGAGATTGACTCTGCAAAAGGAGTGTTGGTTTGTTAAGCGAACCAAATAGGACAGTGTAGCAATCCCTGGGGGTGGCAGAGATCTTTTTAAGTAAACAAAGCAACAAACAGGAAAGGAAACAAATGCAGCTACATCCTTGGCTCTGGTTCTTCAAAAAACTATTAGGAGCAAAGTAGGAAATAGTCTAACAGAGTTTAGAGTGTGTTGTATTCGGCACGAGTTAATACACATATCCTTCATTGAAGCGAAAGGAATATTTACATTCATCAAAAAGTTTTAATACCATTGCAGTGAAGGTAGAATTCTCTAAAACATTTATTCCTCTGATGATGTAGAGATTAATTCATGCTATTAGTAAAAGTCACCCAAATTTTGAAATTAGTACCTTTTAAAATAATTTTGCTTTAAAAGATAATCCTATTTGCCAAGGTTAAACATAGGAAGCAAGTCACCTGTAGTAGCCATGGATCAGTACAGGGAGTGCAAAGAAAGTGTTACTTTTTTAGAAGGACATAAATTATACGTTACATCCTATTTTTTATTTAAATTTGTGTAAAAACTATAATATGGTAGAATAGCTTTGTATAAATAATAGTTCATTTATGATTTGCCTATTTTCCATTTGAGGACCAACCCATGAAGAACCCTTAATCCCTCTAACTTGACTATGTCTGTAAATGACCCTACAAAATATCAGTCACTGTACTGTGGCAGTAAGGCCCACAGAAAAGAGTCCTACACTGGTTGAAATAGGTGACCTTTGAACTTCAAATTAAAAGAAACAGATTGAGAAGGACTGATGATAACAAACTTAAAATTCATTGGATACAGGTAAAAGCCTGATAACTTACTGTGCAAAATAGTTAGGAGCAGAAGCTAATTATTAAAATATAAAGTTTCGATATCAAGGTATCATTTCTTGCATTTTGTCTCATCAGTCATTGATAAACAGAAGTTTGAATGGTTTGGTTTGTCACTATGGTTATTTTTGCTACACAAGGGTAAATTAGACTGGGACCCATGGCACAAAAGATTGGTTTATTTGGATTTTACAGTGCAAGGTTCAAAGGTAGACAAGCAGCGCCAAATATGGTATAAAGGGGATCCTGAACCACTTTAAACAGGCCTGAGTGGAAAGTTTATAGGTAGTCAGAGATGACTAACACAGCACTAAATGCATCAAAAATATGCATCAAACAATTCCAAGAAATGTGACGAAAGTATGAAGACCTTAACAGGACTTGAAAAACAGAAAGTTAGACATTTCTTGAGACTGAATATCTAATGGTAGTATACTAAAACAATGGAGCTCTAGTGAGAAGGTAATGATCTACAAGGAAGCCCATTTGTACAAATGTGGTTGCAGGACGAGGATAGCATATTAAAAATAATGTATGATAGCCATAATAGGCAATTATTTGTATGGCCAACAAGTAACCATTGATAATTGTGTGAATGCATTGTTTACATTTAACCTTCTTCCTAATTTAATGAACAGACATTTGACTTTGAACTGACAACTTGCTGGAGCTGAACAATAATTACATTTTGATATTAAAATGGATTATTTACAAAGATAGCGGGTATAAGACCTGTTTTCAATCTTCATGGATTGTACACAAGGATATGGATCCTTCAGATGCCTTAATAAGCACATCTTGAAAATAAACACACTTATAGGTATCTTTCTTTCAAATAAAGGAATGAGAATCAGGAAATATGAGGGTTGATTGATAAGTAAGGTCTCATACTGTGCTGCATTACTGGTAGATGAGGAAGAAAAACCTTTGCAGACGTGTTCAGTAGCAGACACTAGTACACACAAGCTTAGTTTCAGTTTACTGTTTTGGAATAATAGCGTACACTATTCATGACAGCTGCCTCCGAGTTACGTAAAGCAGTGATCACCAATAGTTTTTGACACTAGACATTTGCATGACAATCGAAATTCAAACTGTGTTCCTCGTTATGACATAGAAAACAACCCATGGAATACCATCAGCTAGGTTCTCATGTTGTAAAGCAATTCAATGGTCCCTTCAGTGCAAAGTCATGCTCATGATATTTTGGGATGCATTTTATTCACATAAAATTTCTGCCTAAGGGAATAATTTCAAAAGGTATTGGGAATCTTGGCACTCAAGCAATGCATCGACAGAATCAGGCCTGAAAGGATTTTTCTTTTGTAGGAAACATTGCAGTCCACTGATCATGGGAACGGTGGTGAGCCTGAAATTCACACCTGTTCCACACCCTCCCAACCCAGATTTGGCACTGTCTATTTGGAAAATAAAAAGGACCCTTTTAATCCAATGGCAAAGTTAAAGTTGCTGTGAAAGCCAAATTTTCTAGAAATGAAATAAAAAAGTAGCTAGCAAATTTGGGGAAATGTATAGCAGTAATGGTAACAGCTGATAAAAACGGGTGCAATACACGAGAATAAGAGAATATATTTCCTTTATTTTAATGCAACTTTCAATATTTTATTTTGTTAGAAGCTTATTTTATAAAATTGGAGACCTTACTTATCAATCAACCCTACTATATACAGTTTGAAAGGTTTATAAAACAGAGGTACTGACTTCTTCTGGATTAGATTCGAGTTTCACAAGTAGACCTGCCAGGAAACGAGACTGCCTGAGCATATTGGCAGTCCAGTGGTTACTTTCTTCTTTGAAAATTAAGTTTTTTATTATTGTCTTTAACACAGAACTTCCTTTGCGTTTCAAAGTAGACAAGTCAGTTATCATTTTATTCACAGCAGACTTTATTCTGGCTGGTTCAAAGATGATTTGATATAGTATCTCACGCACCCACTGTACAGACTTTTGGTACTTGTCTTCTTCTACCTAAAAAGATAGATATAACGATTTAATGCGCTGGAAAAACAAACTGTACAAATAATCATTCAGGGTTCCCAACTCTTGAAATTAGAGCGTTTTCATTCCTTAAGGTTACATTTAACATAAATAGCAATAGATTAACCTGTGAATGCATGGGTGAACAACTTGGTCTTATGACCCAGTTTTAAAAACATCAATTTTTAGCAAACCTATAATTATGCCATCAGTATTTGATCACACTTGACCTTGAACAAGTATCATTGAACTTTATTTTTCTATGCAGGTGAAATAAAATATGCAGTGTTCTTGTGAAAACTACAATTTCTTAAAAATTGTTTATGAGCAAATGACGACAAAAGGCTTTCAATAAGCTATTAAAAATTTACTGGAAAATCGGGCTTTCAGGTTTTTTAAGACTTGTGGAAACCCTGCAATTGTAGATACAGATAGAAATTAAAATAAGAAATTACTTACAATTAAGAAAACATGTACACCATAATAGTTTTAGTAAGCAGTTTTAATTTAAGCATGCTGCATGGTGCTACTTTTGATATTAACATGCAAGTATTATTGATTCTTTTTGTTAAGGATTAAATTGCTTTATTTCTTGTAGAAAATGTCGGAAATGTTATATTAAAATGGAGGCATTTAAATAAGATTTGTTGTTTCTTACCATGAGTTCAAGGCAAATAACTTGAGCATATTTTCCACAGAAAAATCTATTGTAATTGAGCCCCAAATGAGCTGATATGGAAATGGTGTCTTCTGCCAACTGTTTCACAACCTCTTGATAAGGTATAATCTCTGCAACGAGAATAAAAAACCTTGCATTGTTAACAGTTATTAAGTATGCATAAAATACCAAGGGAAATTTTCTTTTATAAGTGCAAAAAATTGATTTAGCATTTTTATGTAATTTTATTCTTGGGACCTTATAAACATAACTGTCAAATTTCAAGTTGAAATTCACAAAATTGGCCGTGTTATAAGCCATTAACAGACTTGGCTCATAGATGTTAGAGATTGTGCCATTTCATAACGATGCAAATTGTAGAAAGACAATTTAGAACGATTAGTGATCAAAAGACCATCCCATTTATTTACAGGTTTCAATACTTATATACATAACTGTAAGACATTGGTACAGTAGGAAAGCACTAAGTACTGAATGTGTTTCTGTTAATTGCACTGAAACTTGCTAATGTTTTCTTGGAAGAGTTTCTCATAAGTGGTTTGCATTAAAGAAACTACTGGATTGAACGACTTGAAATTTGTATTATGTCAAGCAAACATCATTTTATTGTTTAATGAAATAGAAAAGCAATACTATGCATTTATATTTTCATAACAAAAACTAATTTTTTAAACAAAATCAATGAATTGGATGATTTAAAACCACTGTTTCCTCAAATATTGAAGAACTGGTTCATCAAACTACATATAACCCTGCATATAAGTAAATACCCTGCAATAAGCTACAAATAACCCTGCATATAAGTAAAACCATGTTTTCAATTTTTGTTTAAGATCACTAGGAGTGAGAAGTCATGCCAACCAGCAATCACAGAACTACATATGGTCGAGGAAGATTAGGTGCGATTTGACAAGAAAATAAAAATTTTTATGATGACCTGAAATGATGATAAATGGACTTACATAGCCTGCACTTATTTTATTGCATAGTTTCATCAACATAAAATACTTAAAAGCAGTAATTTTTGCACATTTAAAAATTATATTTTATACATGTAGAGTATATACTAAGACAATAATAAATTATAAAAGCTAAATACATGCAAAGCAGCATCAAGTTAAAAAATATTGATATCGTATTAAAAATAATTTTATGAATGTTGCAGTGTCATGTGAAATCTTGATGAGTGACATTTTTTCAGTTGGACATAATAATCAATACACTTTGGACTTTAAAAAATAAAATTACAAGAAGCTTCTATTCATTGGACATACAATTTATGCAAATTCACTCGCTGATGTTGTTGGTATGTGACTAAAACATTACCTGTGTTGTCTGAAAAATGCAGTCAACATCTATCTGAATAAGAAACACGGAATCTCACAAATGTTTGTTTTAATGAGAAGGCTTGTTTCTCATTACCGGAGCATTAACATGGTGGACTGTAGTTGTATTTGTCAAAATAATAAGTATAGTAGAGCATACCTTCAAATACAACACGAGTACACATGTTACAAATGAAATAACATACAATACACTCTCATAATAGTCTTTTTAGAATTGAATCAAACGTTTTAGCATTATAAGTAGTTAGTCTAAAAGCCTCTTCTTCATGAAATAATTGACCCAATCACAAAAATTTATTATTTTTGCTTCAAAGGTCATAAATTGTACTGGGGAAAGAACAATGCTTGAAAATTGATGAAAATACTTAGGATTGAGAGTAAATGATTTGTTAAACCATTATAGACTTTGACTCAATTTTTGTTGTACGTTTCTGTATAAAAATCACTACATAATGGTATTAATTTAATTTTTAAAATACCACTGTATTATATACCACTATTCTAATATTTTACAAAAACAACAGTTATGACTTATAACAGGGGTGACTCTAAAGAGTGCCAGCATCACGACTAGCAGACTATTGTACTGGGAAAAAAATAATAACAGTTACATACAAGTCACTGTCTATGGCATTTTCACAGTGCAAGCAAAGATTTAACTCCAATTGAAACTGAGAATTACATTAACTAAAACTAAAAAACAAATTAATTTAAATAAAAAAAAAATTGGACTTCTATTAAAATTTATCTTACATACAATTGTTGGAATGTGATACATAAAAATTCCACAAGACAATAACTACACCTTCTATCGAACTTACCTCCATTTCTCTGAATAGCACATTCATCAAGAAGCTCAACAAAGAGTGGGAGATACATTCTTAATTCATGGGACAAATGACTGCTATCCATTAATACATAAAACTGGAAGTAATAAAAACAATTTCATTTTTAAAGTGTGAAAACAATATATAGTTCTATTGTACATTCTATATATACATTGTAAGAAAATACATTTTAAGTCAAGAAATTAATTTCATTTGTAAAGATCTAAATCATTATGTAAAGATTCTTTTAAGTATTCATAGTTGCATATTACAAGGAACATGTTAGAAAGAGCTTGATTTGTCAAAGTTATTTTGTCAATGACCTTGTATATGTGTCTAATGAAGAACATAACTTTACTGTTGCCATCCGTTGTGTATAAAACATAGGATTTGATCCCTAGTGGTTGTGAAGCATTGCTTCCTTTAGTAAATCTAAGTATTTTGTGATTAAAATTTCTTGGATCAATAAATATAGCTTCAGTTTCTCAATTGTTCTCTAACTACTGCCTTAATGTGATAAGCATGTTGAAACATTAGCGGCTGGTGTACAATAATATCTTTAAAGTTTTGCTGTTATGTTCTTTCTTCAACTGTTTATTGAAGCAAGAAAACATGTTTAGACAAACATGTAGTTTGTACATAGTAGGTTTATCAGCAGCAAAACTATCAAAATCAGCCTTGCTTTGAATAAGAGTTAGGAGGAAGAAAATAAATAGAACCTAAACAAAGCAATGCAAAATGTGTAACACATTTAATAAATATTGCATTATAGAAAAAAAACATTATGCTCACCCTAACAAAATTTGTTTCAATTACATCAAGTTGAAAGCGGCAAGGCATTTTTTCAATAGAAAAATCAATGTTGTTGTCTTCGGTTTCCAGCACATTACAGATCCTTTTGAGAGGATGGTACTTTATAGACTTCACAGACGGAACAGCGACAGATGTCAACATCTCCTTGGGAGGAGGAACCTGTTTGGAACGAAAACATACTGAAGAAATACAATAAAACCAGCATTGAATAGACTTTGCCGTTGAAGTTGCAGGAATAAATTCAAGCTTAATGCTCAAAATTTATTTGAACACCAGAAATTATTAGTGATAACTTAAAAAGACACAGGATTCTTTCCTTAAATAATGACCGTAAACACAACTGGAATTGCATTTTCAGTTCATCCACACAAGGACGATGGCTGGAGTTGGAAGAAGTGTCTCTAAAAGGAATTGGAGAGCTGCTTTTATTTCCGGTGAAGCGCAGCGGTGGTAGGCAAGATTGTGATGGCACGCCAATTGAAACATATAACATTTTAAAAATCTAATGAAAAATCAGGCCTATTTTTCATTTAAATTATTTCTACCAGGCCAACAGGAACTTCAAGTTGAGAAAATAAATTTTTAAATTATATATATTTCTTTTAATTTATTTCAAGAATTGCCATAATTACATTAAGGGGACTCTTAACTTTTAAACAATTAGTTTTAATTTTACTTTTACACAAAATATTTTTTGCATAAATATTATAATTTTCAAAATAATTTAATTTCTAATCTTGCAAATTTCAGTTAAATTTTTTTCCCTTCTATATTTTCTTGCAGTTTTTCTCAAAATTTTGTGATGTACTTACTTCTATTTCTTTTTTTAATATTTTTCTAACAGAACCATTTTTATAACGAAAAATGGTAAATCATAATTCAATTTTATCAATCAATGATTCTTTTAAAACCTTTTATTTCATGCACAAAGTTATCAAATACGAAAACCACAAAACATTTTAAATATGTACATTAACTATAAATGAGCCTTTGTATTTTAAATATTGTTGTCATGAAAAATTGAAAGCAGAGAGAATGGACTTAATAGATTAAAAGTTTGGCGGTTTCATACCGAACCATTCAATGAAAAAACTTTAGTAACTCGGAAAATAAATGTAGCTATAGCTTTGTAATTTTGTGCACATACGTTCTTTAACCCCTAAAAGCACAAGTTTTTTTTGGAAAAACTGGTAAAAAATGATTGAGTTTTTTTTTGACAGAAAATTAATATATAGGTATAGTGAAGTTATTTTTTGCAATTTCAACTGTGGGAGATGGGGTGAAAGTTATAAAAAAAATTATTATGCAAACTAAGTGTAAACAATTTGATTACATGCTTATTTCGAATTTCAAAATATTAAAATCAAATTGTTATACTTACAAGCACAAGAATGGCTAAAAATTCAGTTTGGTATAATATACCATGAAGCATATTACGGCGCAAAGTCCAACATTACAGTTCCTACAACAGTATCTTGTTTCTTTCCTTATCTTTTTACCTCTCTCTCAGATAACTTTTTCTAAACAAGTTACAAATAACGCTTAGTAAAAATTAATTTATGGTTAACTGTTTACTTTTATGACATTTAACGCAATAAAATGGATATATTACCCTTTCCACACCAAACAACTGCTTTATAACAAAGAATTCCTAACAAACTTATAGTTAATTATCATTTACAATTGTTACCCCTAGAGGGCCCGGTTCCAGGTGGCAGATAGGGGAATGCCTTCACTGGTTCTCCAGTGGGTGGTAGAAGGGAAGTAAAATACCTTCTGTGGACCAACAGGTAGAAGTCCAACCTCCCTGAGGCAATGGCACCCATTTTTCCATGAGAAGTCACGAAGTTCCCTTTCAGGGAAATCTTTATAGCAACAAAATTGTGGACATTGCAAGGGCCGTGATTTCGGCACATGGAGTAATTTGATTCGACTTCGATTGGACACGACACCAACCAACCAAAATGCACCACGTGGTTTACACAAGAAAAATGCTGCATAGTTGTGCCATCTATGGTAAATAAGTTTAATTAAAATCTAGCCTATTTTTTTTTACTAGAACGGATCTCAGACGGGCATTAGAAATAAAATAACGTGAGATACAAGATCGCCCGTGTGAGACACAGCCGTGCAAATTTGCGTTGACTCCCGCAGGTGTCAGACACGGGCAAATGCGTTAAGGGGTTAAAGCTGTACAATCAACATAAAACTATAAAAGGGCACTTTTAATCATTATTAGGGCACTGAGTCCATCTTAATCCAGTTTTTACCTCTGTTCCCTGCTGGTGTCAATGACAACTACTTTGCACAAATAGAATGGAACTCTTGTCTTTTAGCAGTTACATAGTCAAAGCGAAGTCTTGTTTTACGAACAATCTTACCTCACTGGCCTCAATAGATGCCTTCAGAATTCGGGATTTCTCCTTCAATCCTGCTTGTGCCAAATTCCTCTGCTGGTTTTCAACCCTCTTCTTTTCTGCAAGAGCCATGGAATTGGAGAGAGAAGGGCTGGGCTTTCCCATCACCTGCCAAAATCACAAATTTATCAAGTACTCAAATACAGAGGGGGTATTAAGTAAAAAGTAACTCCTTGAAGGTTGGTTAATTGAGTTATATGATACAAAGTTCAAAATAGGTCAAGCAGTAGCCAATGCAAGATAAAAATAAAGCAATAAAAACTGCAAAATAAAATGACTGAAAATTTGTATTTCATTTAACATTGCAATAAAATATTTAAATGTTAATAACTGTAAGACTGTTAATAGTATAAAACCATAAATATGAGATTAAGATGTGTCAATGGACAACATAGAAATAGTCAGTGGCTTCATATACATTTAATATTTTAGTGTAGATGTATATTTGCAATGATAGAAGTTCCTGAATCATGAGATATGAAAGGAAAACATATAATTAAAACATTTAATAACATATAAAAAATTAATTACATACTAAAATTTTAACAATTAGGTGAGGACTTAATTAAATCTTGCAGGAAAAAACAAGTGTTAAAAAAGTATCAACAATGATAGTTACAAATTGGATAAGTAATTAAAATGAGATTATGGTTATGGGTATAGGAACTATCTTTACAAATGGATGCTGTGCTTCCATCAAACCAGATCAAGCAGAAGTCCACATGCCCTGCTACTTTTATCCAATCAAAGGGATTCTACAGGCCCCTACCAAATTTGGTAAGTCACTGCCTGGGGTGACAGCATGAAATAGCATTAACAGTGACTACTACTATTATAAAAGGAAGTGTTAGTCTGAGGTGTCCACATGAACCTAATAACACTTATAGCATGAAATTTCAAATAAAATAACAAATTCATAACAACCAAAACTTAGGAAATCTTTCGTACAATTAATAAGAATATGAGAATAGAAGGAAAACTCCACAAGAAATGTACTTACAATCACATACTTTCCCTCAGTGACGTAAGCTTTGAGCAGTTCAATCCAGAAATCGGGGGGCTCATGAAATAATTTCTCAATGGTCGGAATCTCTTGGACTCTGTGCTCCAACTGAAACAAAATGAGATTATTAACAGGCCTAAACCAGAGCACGCTTTGCTAAAGATTATTTCATGCATCAATTCTATTGATAAATTTATAAAACTGAAAGCATTTATAAGAATGTTGTTATTGATGCAGATCTGCTAATAATTACAATACTTATGTTAAAGTTTAGTTATTCAACTGAAGGGTACATCAGATTACTTTGGCATCAGAAAACTGGTAGATGAGTTACCTGTCTTGTGTTTTATAACAAAAGCATAATTGCAATGATAGGGACTTGGCAAAAGTTCATTATGCTATACTTAGAAAAATGAACAAAATAACCTAAGAACCTGCAAATTTCTAGAATAAGGAACAGAATTTTGATCCAAACAGTAATGCATACAAAGTATTAATGAAAGCTACAAAAGCAAGGTCCTGTTTATGATATACTTTGTTTGGAACTTAAGAACTTAGTTCAGTTTCCTTCATCACTGAAATGATTTGAAGGACATTGAGAGGGCAGGTGAAAGGAAGTCTTATTTCGCTAGACTTCTGACTCTCTCACGATAATTAAAAAGTTATTTCTAGAAAAAACTTTTAATATTTTACTAAAATATTACTAAACATTTACTAAAATATTCAATTACATTTTTGTGTTCTGTAATTTTAAATTCTATTTGATATTATTACTATTTATATTGATATTAATTCTGTAATTTTAAATTCTATTATTTTTGTAATTCTAAATTCTATTTGATATTATGGGCTTCCTAAATGCTTTTTTACAAGTGCCCACAACATTTGCAAGACCATGGTTCCCACACCTTTATCCAAAAAAAATTCAAGGACTTTTAAGGACTTTTCAAAACTAAAAAAATATTTTTCAAGGACCTAAAATTTTTTATAACGACCGAAAACAAGGCATACACAACAATTGTCAATTAAAAAGAAAAATGTGAAAATTATATAAAAAAAGACAATTTTTTTTAAAACTACTGACACTCAAAAAAAAGGAAGGTTATCATCAATTTTTGTTATAATTTGGATTTTCTTTCCTCACAGAACCAGTGTTTTTTTTGTTGTTGTTGCATAGTGGACTTCTCGTCTCAATGATAACTACCAGGTTACTTGCACACACATCGGTTTAGGTCATGCGATAAAATATCGTACAATAAATTCTTTTGGTGGCACGAAGAAGAGTAGAGGAGCTTGCACACGGTTCAATCTACACGACACAATCTCTATTTTGCTGTCGTCCACTGCCTACAACAGACGGCTGTCATGGTTTATTTTGTTTGAGAAACAAAACAAAAGTTTTGACTAGTATTAGGGCTTTTTTATTCTCCAGTCTAAGTTTCCATCTTTGCGATCGTTAAAGATAGAGTAAACATTTCAAAGGATATGAAAACTGCAGAAAATTTTACAACAGAAGAATATCTTAAAAAATTTATTTTTTAATTGCAACTTTTATATTTTTGCAATGAGAATTTGGCTTCATTTCTTTGGATGCGTGCCAGGTTACCAATGACGTCCTGACTACAAAAGTTAAGGTTTCCTAAGAAAGCGGTGCAGTTACCTAGCGGCCAAAGATACGTCATGATGCGGCAGGCATAACAAGGCGGCCGTCTTAACGGAGACCAGAGGTGTCAACTTAGACGTACAGAATACTGTGGAAAATGGACGATCTAGATGTAGTATTATTAGTATATCACATAGTGTGAAAGCTCAAAACACCAGTTTCATTCAGAATGACGCACCTACTGTGGAGGAAAACTAGTCTGGACAAGTTCTAATGCAAGACGAAATTACACAACTATGTACAAGTTTTAAAAAAATCAAGTACTTTCAAGGACTTTTCGCCAAGTTCTGTAATTTTCAAGGACTTTCAAGGGCCCCTAGTTAGAGAAAAAAAATTCAAGGACTTTTCAAGGACCGTGGGAACCCTGAAGACTTCAGTTTTGAACAAATATGTTTTGTGAAGTGCCTCTTAACAAGGGTAAACTGAAGGTCACAAGACGTTAATATTTTCTAGCAAAGAATTAAACTACTAAAAATTATACAAAATTTCAAATTGTGTTCTGAAAAATGTTAAGATCTAAGAAAGCAGATGAAGATAAAACTTTATCATTAAAAGCTACAAAAAAATTTACCAAAGGATAAAAACAAGACAGTAAAAACATAAAAATATTGTTATTTTTGAGTGACATTTAAACTCAATACCTTAACACATTAGTCTTAATTTCGTATATTAAGTTTGGCAATACTAGTGCCTGAAAGGGCTAAATTTAAAAAAGTTGTGACAGCACTATTCAAAGACAATATATTTATATTTGAGTATTCCTTTTGTTAACTCTTCTCCTGATGATGGTGGGTGTTTTGTCCACCAAAATTGTTGCTTTAGTTTTTATCATCTTGTTTTCATCTTTATTAGTAAGTTTTTAAGCATTTAATATCCATAATAAGAGAAAGTAATTTATTGCTAAAAAGGACAGAATTGAACAAAAACAGAACACTCACATCTTCAAGAGTTGACCCATATAGAAAATCCCCAATTAAACAACTAGCTAATTGGTCGTGAGGATTATTTTCCATCTGAAAATAAAAGAAATGTGTCACAAAAAAGAACAGAATGGGGCAATTCTGATACTTATAACTCAACAAAAACTCAATCGAATGAGAATGTTACTCTTCATTGTGTCAAGAAAATCTCATGCACATTTATGGATAAAAACTACTACTGGACAACTCACTGGATTTTCATAACTAAGAAGGATTTTCGTCTTCTGACAACAAATTTATTTAATTTTTTTAATTTTTATGTAATTTTATTTTTAGGGTCTTAAGAACATGTGTACCAAATTTCAAGTCAAAATTCGCAAAATTTGCTCTGTTGCAACAAACACAAGACAATGTTAAGTGCAAAAAATGTTATGAAAGGGGGATAATAGTGGAATGAGAACAGAAAAAGGCTACTTGCACCTCACAGGAGTGAGACTATTGTGTTTACTAAAGACAGTAAACCACATGGGAAATATATGTACTGTAGTACCTAGGGTTTGTGAAGCAAGTACACACCTATAGGAGATATGTCCCTGAGGGATTTTAAACATTTGGAATGTCTGACACCTTACTCACATGACACATTGAACTCAAACGCATGGTCAGTTTCTTTCGTGATAGAGAAGATGGCTTAAAGACACGGTCTCACTCATGAACAGATTTTGAATGGATTACAAGGATTGGATGAAACAGATTAAGGTGAAAATAACTATTCTGAAAATGAAGAAACTTTTCCATCTGATAAAGACAGGAAAAGTATCAGTTCTAATCATTAACAAACAAAAATTAGACCTCTGCCTCTTTTATCTAGAAATAGTCCATGACATGAGTGCACCACAGGCACTCAAAGTTCTGAAAGTAGACAGGTAAATTGAGTTTTATGGTGCTAGGTTTAAAAACGGTCAAGCTGTGCCAAACACAAGATGTAAAAAAAATGTAGATATAAAAACATTGTAAAAAGGTCTTACATAAGATATTTGTGCATAACATAAAATATTTATTAATTTCTCAAATCAGGACACTGATAAATATAAAAGTTAAAAAACATAATGGTTAATAAAAAAACATATTGGTTAAAATGAAAGTAGAAATAGTTGATGGAAACAGAATTATGACGGAGTTCTGATTAAAAAGATGCTGAACAGCTACATGTAAAAAAATATGAAAATAATGGATGGTAAATATTGTTTACTGGACAAAAGCACTTCACAAAATTTAAAAATCCAAAGGAACATAAAAAAAAAGTATAGGATTTGGAAGGAGGCTTTTTTCATTAAGATCTTGAAAAAATAATTTTTTCAATAAGATCTTGTTTCCTGTGGTTCCTTGCAACAAGGGTGGAATGATTCTTCGAATCTCGAATCCGCAAGCCGTCCAAGTGTCTATAGCCATCTACTATAAAACACCCAGGATTTGTCAAATTAAGCCAATTGAAAACATTTAGGCAACCTTTAAAACCATCGTTAAATTGAATTATGGCATCATAGGCTCCTAACTTGACAGTTTTGAGGCTGACAAACACCTCTTTTGGCACTCGTTGCCAAATTACACCATTGAAACACTCGTTGACGTTTTGAGTTTTGTTGTGGAGACATTTCTCTAACAAATCTTACTAAAAAAACTTAATTAAACAATTACTTAACCATTTTTTTAAATATTCAATGTGAACGAACAAATTTTAATATTCTATGCCGGTTTTTCGTCCCACTTCCGTTAGCAGAACACTACTTACGGTTTGAAAATCTGTCAACATACTAATATTAAAAGTTCAGAAACTAGAGGTCTAAGTAAGATAGAAACAAAATTAAAACTAATTTGGAAAGCTAAGAAACTATACTTTCAAAGCTAGGCAAAATTAAAAAATCGTATTTTTCTCCACAAATGCGGTTTTATAGGTAGGCAGGCACCTTAAGGAATAAAGTATTTGAGTGTAGATGCCTGCATTATTTGATTAATTGTACTTACATGACTAAGAATATATAATTTTTTCTTCCTAATGACAGTCCTCATACGTTCCATATCAAGCTCTTCATTCCCATTGGCAATGTTTTGTAGCAATTCTAATAACCTAACAGAAAGTTGAAAGTTGTACTTACAATTTACTCACTAAAAGGATTTTGATGCATTTCATATAAAATAAACTAATTATTGTTAACATTCACATGCCCCACACTACATAAACCTAACATCTGAAACTAAACAGTTATGCATTAACATATTTAATCTTGGAAAGCAGCCACCTGAAGAGAAATCTTTCTATCGTCTTATTTTTAACAAGCATTGATCTTTTCACAATTATTCCTTAAATTGATACAAAAAAAATCACAAATTGAAGTCAACACAAGCCTTTTATTTACATAATTTGTTTTATATAAAATTAAATATAAAAATTAATTTCATATTCTGTCTAAATCTAGTATGTGTAGACAAATGCAATAATGGCATGAATTACTCTAGCACACAAGAATGAAACAGTGCAACTTTTGTCTTCCAAAAAGTACTTCTTGGTACAGTTGGGTTACACTGTTATACATACCACTGCATCATAAGTTAAGTCGTGGCTAAACTCGTTACATTACAATTATCAATGGTTTACTTGTAAAGTGTAGTGGGAGGTTAGGTATGTAATTAGTGTTGCACTGGAGCAACAAGACAGCACAGGGACAATCCCAAAAGGAAACATCCGATGACACCCACATAATTTTGAACCACGACCAGACCCGAGTTGACACCCCACTCTCCAAACTTCCACACCATGGACATTTGAGGCCATGATAGATTTAACATGCACCAGCCCCCTTGTAAACAACTGTCCTTAGTTGGATTTGAACTCGCAGCCTTACATTTGATAACCTGCTGCTCTACCAACCAGGCTACTGGGGTCCAAGATTAGTGGAAATGTAAATTCTAAAAATTATCAATCAAATGTCATAAGATATTTGATTGCGTTGCACAATTTTTCTAAAACCATTTTATGTATGTTTCTTAATTTTCAAATTTTAGCAAGATCCGAAAATATTAAAAAATTTTGGTATCTGGATTTTTTTTAAATGATTATTTTTTTGTCTACATTTGCATCTTAGAAAAATTATTTTATATACATGAAATACCAATTTCTTGAAGAATATTAGTTGAGAAATACACAAAAATGAAATAATTACATCATTCATTCATAATTTACTAACACTAGTTAATAACTTAAAGAAGTGATTAGAAATAATAATGACGGTTTCAAGTACCACCACGAACCATTTGGAGAAGTTTTCAGAGTCAGAAATTGACATCTTTTATGATTGTTCAAAAACCAATCTTTCATACTTATGTGGTTTCATTCTATTTCGTATTTAGGCACAACTGTACTCCTGTGAATTTACATCAGCATTAAAGCAATACCAGACGTGAATCTACCTCATAATAAAGGTGTAAAAAAAATCAAATTATGTTTGATATTGATAAAATTAAAATATTATAAACATTAAATTATGGTTAAATTTTTCTTTTGCATAAGGTGTACTAAACCTTATACAGCTCTTTGAGCCCAAATTTAGTTAGTCAGTTGTCCAGTCAACTTTAATCTTAAGTCACTGCAATTGAATATCATATCAAGTATGGTCAATCATGCACATACTCAGAAAATAAGCCGTATATTTTCTCATTTTCTATTCAAAATCAAAAGGCAGTACTAAATGCACATTATGTTAAGGGATCTGTTTTGTTTTCATGTTTATCTACTTGAATTTCAACTGTGATAAACAAAACTAGCATTTCCACTGCATTTCATAGCATACCCCTTAAGATTTATTGTATATTAAAAAAAATTCTTTATAACATTTAAAATAACTTGAAATGGCACCCCCAATTGGGCCATATATGGCCCGCACGACAACAACAACAACAACTTGAAATGGACCTTTTCTCAGAATATTTGCTTGGTCACTTATGTCAAGGCAAAGAGACAAAATATTTTTCGTCTAGTTCAATATAGATAGATCTCTCCTCAACATAGCATATAGATGGATCCTTCTCTTTAGCATCTGAATATCAAGTAAGCATTTCATTTGCAAATATATTTGACAATTTTCAGACCTGTCTATGGTTTTTCTACTTGCAGGCTTAATAATTAATGTCAGTATAGCAATTACGATTCATGAGTATTTTTAACCATGTTTCATTCCATTATTCTTTTGATACTCAAATCACCTTTATCATTACCAAAACTCAATCTGACAGGCATATTTTGTAAATGTACTTAGAACTATACACAAAGTACATACTTTTCTTTCACTTCTTCAAGTCTTTTAATGGGAACATTTGAAAGATGAAGATAAATACAAGAAACAAAGTTTTCAATCACAGTGTAGTCCACCTGCAAAACAATTAAGTTATAGTGACACTGTAGTTTGGAGGAAGAGAATAAAATATAGTAACCCCTTGATATATCATGCTGTTTGGTGGACAAGAAAGAACAAGGTGATACAGTGAGGGGGTCATAAAATGTGTATCAGAAATAAAGAATCCCAAATTACACACTAATCAATGCATTTTTATTTAAAAATTAAGTAAAACTACAAATTAAAAACAGAATTTATGGTTCAACTTTTCAAACAAATAAATGTGGTAAAACAGTTTTGAAATGAGAAATCCTTTCTCATCCTCACTTTCAAGCTCCCTAAATCGTTTTACCAATTCAGTTTAAGAAATCTGTTGAAAGTGACCTTTGAATTTTCAATTCTAAAGAAACAGATTGAGATTTTCTGTTGTTAATTTCATATTGGCACAAGCAAAAGAGAGCAATATAGCAGAACGAGCTATTATTGGTATAAGGTATGAAATTGGGTAATGTTCATTGAAACTACAAACAATCAGAGATAAACAAATATAGAACACCAATTTTGTTTAGTGATTTTCCAATTTACTAAAATGTCTTTCAGATACAGTGGAACCTTATTTTAATGAATTTCATCAAAGCCAAAATGAGTATCAAAAACCTGATTTAACCAATAGTCACAATTCACCTAATCATACTGAATACTATCCCAAAATTATTTTAATTTTCCAGAAGCAAGTCACAATTCAATCACTGCATTCCGTGTGATCTGATTTTGTACTTTTATTTAGAATAAAAACATTATTAAGATGAATTGAGTAATAAAAAGGAATTTGTGATCGAATATTGATAAATTATTTTCAGAAAAGAACATTATAACAAAAGTATGGAAATAGTAATCATAAGGAAATATTACTATGCAAACATGATGGTTATGCAAATTATTTATATGAAGGAACTTCAAGTCTACAAATATATTTTCTTGAATTTTTAAATGTCAAAACACAATTTTAATAAATAGATCATTGAATATAAAATTATAAAAAAATATAAAAAAGTATGAAAATGTTCTCAAATCTTAGCTGTTCCTAGATTTGTAGTCTGCTAGAAACTTTTCTGAAATCCCTCAATATGTCAAAGTAGTGAAATTCACTGATAAAGAAAATAAAAGTTAAAAAACGAAAAAAAATGGGTTCCAATTCGACAAAAAGTTTGGTCCAAACCATTTAGCTCTGAAGCAATCATGTTCAAGAAGGTGATTAATTTATGGAATTAGATAACACAAGGGCCATATATGGCCAAACAAAATACAGACAACACCAAATAATGGACATACACCCAAGGAAATTTTACTGACACAGAAGACAAAATAAAAATACAGGGTAAGTTACAGGAATCAAACCAGAGCTGTCCTCAACTCACACATTTTCAAGAGGAAATGCAACATGAACAATATCGATTTTTTTTCGTTTTTATACTTCATGTTTTGTTTCAGTCAAATACTTTTACATGGCTAGTTCAGTGACGTCATTAAAGTCATTCCATTCTAGTGTTTTAGGTTAATTTAAATTAATTTCTAGGGTTGACTGACAAATAAGGTCTCTTATTGCATCATACTCCAAGTAGTTGAGAAAGAAAATTATCGGCATTTGGGTTAAATAGCTGTTACTGCATTGTGCACGCTAGCTCAGTTTAAGTTCACATCCTTAAGCTCATTAGACATGAGTGCTACTTCCAAGTAATGTATATAGCTGAGATCAGTAAGTTTTTGGAACTTTTTTTTTTTAATCATGTCCAACAGGCCTTTTCTTTTGCATCAAGACAACACAAGGTCAAAATGCTATTCACAAATTATGGAAATAACATGCTTGTCTCTAAACCATGTTAACAGCCTAGATTTGCAGACTTCTGGTTTCCAAAATTGAAAGGATATTCAAAGGCAAAGTTTTCATCTGATGCCAAAGATGCTATAAAAGCAACACCACAAATTTTCTTCGTGAATTATATGAAAAAGTTGATACCGTGTTTGGAAAGATGCATAGCAGTAAATGGCAACCATGTTGAAAATAAGGTTTCAAATGTTTAAGAGAAATAAATTTTGTATTACTGACTGTGACAAAATACTTTTAGAACCACTGTAATTCCTCACCTGATTACACAGAGGATCATCCACTTCTACAAGTTCACGATTGAGAGGGGACACAGATGTATCTGTTAAATAGTCCATCAAAATCTGAATGGATATCAATTGAGAATAATCCTGAAATAAAAAAACAATTTTCACGTTCTAAATTTCCACAAGTTTTCAAGAACAAAAGTTCAATAAAATATTAGAAAACAAGTTTAAATTAATGTTTCTCAAAATAGCTAAAAATACTAATAAAATTATCTCATTACATATCAGATAATTAAAGCAATACTAGATTTGCAGGATACAAGACATACATTTGCTAAGGGTCCACGCCATGCAGCTATAACAAGGCCATATTCATCTTCGTCCGATGGATACTCTAACTCCAGGGTCACAGACTTGGGGAGAGGGGGCACTGGTGACTGCCAAGGTCGCACGAATGGTTTCCTTTCAACCTAGACATGAAATTGCAAATAATGTGAATAAAACAAACATGACAAAATATGTAATGAAATTCAAAACAAATGTTTCACATATATATAAATATTCATTTTAAGATTCCAATTTCAAAATGGAAGCAGTCTCAATGCTAAGTTGAGTAACGTTAAAGCTTTTAAAATAAATATAACTTTCATATACATCACTGGAAATTCTTTCTTCGACTGGCTTTAGAGCCTCAAACACTTTATTTGCATCAATCTGCCCCACTATGATGATGCAGAGGTTTTCTGGACGATAAAACTCTTTGTGGTACTGCCTGACCTGAAAACAAATCAACGTATTCATTAAAAATTCACAGCTAAAAATAAATCATTATAGCAAGAGTGCTTTTATACTCTAAGATTAGTGCTCAGCCATATCTAATCATTTATAAAGATTTGATGAGAACAGTTCATTGAAATTTCTGTTGAATTTGCATAACCCAATAGACAACCTTCCTAAAGGCATAGCATACCAATTTTTATTGTCATATTACACAAGGTTAATATAAAATTTCATATTCTTAGCAACTTTTTCTATTGTAGACATTGATATCTAGATTTAATATGCACATACTTCAACTACAGGGTTTGTCCGTAAAGTAATGAGGCTGGCAGTGCTCCAGTTGCCAGCAGCGCACTCCCTGGTGGAGGGTCTAAGCTAAGCGACGCACCAGATCACGCGTGGAGCAAAAGCTGTTTTGGTTTTTTTCACGGCAGAAAATGTCAAAAATGGAGCATTTGCAGGAGCAGCATTACGCAATTAAATTTTGCTTTTACCTGGGCAAAATTGCTTTTGAGATGCCTGCCTTGGTTAAGGAGGCTTACAAAATCTACGCCCTGTCAAAGGCTCAGGTTTTCCAGTGGACCAGTGAGTTGAAGAACAGACGGGAGACCGTTGAAGACATGGAGCAATACGGACGCACTTCAACAAATGGTTTGGACGAAAATGTGGCCAAAGTAAAACATCTCCTATACTCCGACAGTCGTTTGAGTGTAAGATTAATCACCAAAGACCTCAACATGTGTAAGACAACAGTTCACAAAATGATTTATGAAAATTTGAACATGAGGAAGGTTTGCGCGAAATTTGTGCCAAAAGTGTTGAATGATGAACAAAAACAACGACGAGTTGACGTTTCCGGTGAGATGTTGGAGCAGTTAGAAAGTGAACCTGACTTTTTAGACGACATAACAGGGGACGAATCATGGGTGTTTCAGTACATCCCCGAAACCAAGGGCCAATGTTCGGAGTGGCACACTTCGAACTCCCCGCACTCCAAGAAAGCGAGATGTTGAAGTCCAAGGTAAAGAGAATGTTCATTCAATTGGTCCACAAAGAATTTGTACCTCCAGGACAAACTGTCAACGCTGTTTTCTACAAAGAAGTCTTTGCACACCAGCACAGATCCGTCAAACGGAAACGACCAGAGATTGCCAATTGCTGGAAGCTCCACCACGACAATGCTCCAGCCTACACTTCCTTCGTTGTGACTGCCTAACTGGCCCAGATAGGGGTTGCAACCTTGCCGCAGCCACTGTACAGCCCCGATATGAGCCCAGCAGACCTTTTCCTGTTCCCAAAGCTCAAGAGAAGCCTTGAAAGGTCACTGTTTCAAAGATGTTCCTGCCATCCAATGAGCTGTCAGAGTCTCTGAAAGAGGTTACGGCAGCTGACTTTCAGGGAGCCTTTACAGCGTGGGACCTGCATTGGCAGCGGTGTATCAACACCCAAGGAGACTATTTTGAAGACTTTTAACAAACTGTAACAATCAATAAATTCTTTTTGCCAGACCCAGTCTCACTATTTTATGGACAAACCCTGTATGCAACATTGCTGTACCTAAAATATGGCCCCAAAATTGCATATAAATTTAAATTAAAAATTCAAAGATTTAAAAGTACAATATATTTTATTTTGAAATCAGAGAAAACACCCTCCAGCCCTTACACTTCCTGGTGTGTAGATGCTTTACTCACCAATACAAGAACAAAGGCTTTAGTTAAAGTTGAGGTAGATCAGATTTTCTGTGCAGAAACTTTGGGAGAATTTGTTGTTTTACATTCAGTGGTGACCTGGGACATTTTTTAGTGATATTTTTAACAAATATTTCTACAACTTTCAGTCTTCTTCAATGAGTCACCTTCAGTGCGTAATGCACAGCAAAAACTCATGATTGAATTCTAATATTTCTTACAACTCCTCACACCTTAAGTAACGTTATTCCAAGAACTTCATGGACAGAGAGAATTATTTACCTTTTATTAACATACCATCTTTTTCGGGATTGTTCATAGAGTGGGGTAGTTACAAAGATTTGCATGTGTCAACTGTTCACGACAATGAATGTGTACTCGATGAATGTATCATCAATTTTGTGAGTGTATATAATGAGTAGCTATAAATTTCTTTAAATAGAAACACATTTACTAACGCATAATTTTGTCCTGATCATTTATTTAAAATTGTATGCAAGTTAAACACAAAATTGATGGTAAAACTTTTCAAAACAAACTTTTTTTTTTGTTCCTCACATCAGGTACGCTTTCAATTCAATTTAACCTTTTACAGAGCTGGGACATGTCTCATAACTGATGTTCTCACCAGATGCTAGAAAAACTTGTGGCTTCTTGGGTGATAGAAAATTTTTCTTGGCAATAATAGCACCATTTTCCCCCAAGATAGAGGGTGATCTTAAGAACTGTCTTGAACAAAGATCATATTTGATTTCCAGAATTCCTTTTAGAAATTAACTATGCACTTCCACCCATTTACTTGCCGATGATAATAAATGGCACCCTTAAGGCATTTCACATGGTGAGCAGAGAAATTGTAAAAAGTTACGATAACTTCAAGAAAATGACTTATTACAAAAGATTATAGGATGAGAATTCCTATCCAAAGAATAACATGGCCTTAATCCATCCAATTATCCAATTATCTGATAAATACATTTATATAAAAATCACACACCAAATATATTTAAATAAAAACCTCACAAATACATTTAAATAAAAACCACACACCATAAAACTTTCCAAGGGTCAAGAAGTAAAAAAATTCACCTTTCCATTGGTAGTGCTCTCTCTGAGGTTGTGGAGCAACCCACCTGTCTCGTACTTGTAGCCGCAGTGGCCAGGGTACATGGAGCGCAGCATGGCCAGATGGCACCGGCTTTCACCAGAATTCTCCCGCGTCTGCATCTCGCTGTACACCACACCAGCATCTTCACCATCCCCGTTGATGTGATGCACTTCAGTCACATAAGCAGAATCCTGTGAACACACAATGCAGATTTAAAGGGAGAGCTTTATGAATAGTTCCCTTTAGAGATTCTAACTTTTGATTGGATGCCTCAGGAATTTCAGAAACGAGGTTTAGGAATGTTTCAAGAATTACTTCATATTTCATGAAATGTTTTTCAAAATGGTGCATGTTGAAAAAGTTTAGGGAACTGTGGTTTTACTATTATATTTCATTAACTGCCATCAATATTTCTTTGTAACTTTTCATAATAATTCCCGTTAAATTGTGTGCACATGTCCCAGCAGAACACTAGTTTTCTAGGACATCTCAAAAAAATTTGGGGGAGTCTCTTATCGACTAGTTTTAAATAGCTCACTTACATCCTGAAATCACACCTTATAGAGGGTTTTTCATGTCTGAAAACAAATGAGTTGATGGGTGTACCCTCTTTCCATAGAAAGTTAGTAAGGATCTTTGAAAACATACAGTACATTTTGTAGCAAAATGATCATTTAATATCATTTGAAAAACATGTCAGGACTTATTAGTACCTGAAAGCAATAGTCTTGGCCCTGCATGACTCTACAACATCACAATTCTCAGAACTTATAAAACCTCCAGTAATTTCACATTTAAACTTTTCACAAACAATGACATTTCAAACATTTAGGAAATTTCTAATCTGAATGGATTCTGCTTTAGGAACTTACTCAAAACATAATTAAACCTTTTACTAAATATTCAACATTCTTCTACTGAAAGCATTTTACAAAGCATATAGCTTTATGTGACGGTATCTTTCGTATCTCTCCCTTAAGGGATTGATACCGGACAGTCGTCAATAGCCTGCTGTGTTGCTCTAGTACGACGTTAACTAAAATTACCATTACCTATGGTACATTTTATGTATACAAAATCCAAATATCACTCACACTCACTGTATTACAAGAACAAGGCATAGGAAGCTGAAATTTTGCATTGTGATTCTTTTTATAGTGTAGAGGCGCATTACTATTTTAAAAAAAATCGACTCCTAAGAGGCCAAAAATTGGTGTAGGGACTAAGCACGTTTATCAATTTATTTCCAGGGTAACAAGACAGAGCACTGAAATTTCACATGGCAGTATGTCTCATATGTTCAATGTTCACTAAGGGTTTTAAAAAATTCAGATTTTAAGTGGCCTAAGGTCAAAACATGTTTATTCCTTCAAGTTCTGCTTGATGCTACAGTTCAATAAAGTTTAGTTTGGGTTTTTAGATAGGAAGAAGTTGTACCCTTAAGATTCGTTTTTTTAATCTACTTTTAATATTTATTGCTGTTATGCTATTAAGATTTTGTTGCTGAGTGGGACACTTCCTACCGATTCTCATTTTGTGGCAAACTTTTTACTTGTGTAATCTCCCATATACCTAAAAATACTAAGATTACTTCTCATAGCTACCTCTATTTTCCTTTTTTCCCAATACACATTATTAGACATAGAGCTTATAAAAAGTCTTTAGCCAATATTGTTTATTTAAAAAATATGTTGCCCCTTATAAATATCGAACAAGGTCATTACTTATTTCTTAGTACATAAAACGAGGATCTTTTCAGGGTCATTTAAAAAACGGACCTTTTCAGGGCCAACAATTATATTTCAACAAGACGCTTGCACTACAACTTTCGACAACAAATTCAATGAAAAAGTGTGGGTGGCTCGAGTGCTGGGTAAATGTACACACAAACAACATGCTGGGTATTCAATTTCCAAATCAGCACTCACACTGTCAAAATTTGCTCAAAGTTTTCATTTGAATTCTGATTTCAGAGATACTGTATATATCTTTTCTGTAATACAGAAAATTTAGATTTGAAAAATATTTTTTTGGAATATCATATTTTGTAAACAATCCTTTTTGCTAGGACACATGTCTTCATTGATGCGAGCAAAGCGAGCATAGGTTAGCAAACCGAACCAATGAGGGGGTTGATGATGCTGAACCCGGGGGTTGGCGAGCGTTAGCAAGCAGGGGGTGGGCCTCCTAGTTCATCCTGAAATGCCTAATATCTCTGTATCGAGAAGAGAGAACTACTCTATTTGAGATTTCAGATAGAGGAACAGATCATACCGTCAGTGTTGGATAGAGCAAATGGTCGATATAAATGGGAAGCAGTTTCAGGAATCCTTCATCCCCAGCAGTGGACATGGTGTAACAGGTGTGATCTGTATCGGTCCATGCATTTGTACCTTGAGCTAAACAGCGACTTGCAACCAGGTCGAGCACTCCCTGAAATAGAACAAATTTCATAATTTAAAATAAGTAGCTAAGTATTATTAAATTCTTCTAATAAACAACATTTATTTTTCCCTTTTCACCTGCCAATCTTGGTATCATTGTTGTAGTCATCTGATCATTGTCCCCAATGCATATTTAGACTATTTTAACATCAGGAACTTTTGCACCCTGCTACCCATGATTTCAAAGTGCTCTAGTCAAGATATATCATTATCTCCTCGTCTTGTGCTTTCCAATACAATTATTTAAGATGTGCCATTTTAATAAGTCTTGCCTTTTCTACCTATACATTTTCTTACTAAGTCCCTAATCTAACAATCTTCCTTACTAAGTCCCTAATCTAACAATCTTCCTTACTAAGTCCCTAATCTAACAATCTTCCTTACTAAGTCCCTAATCTAACAATCTTTCTACAAATTCTTCACAACCAAGCAGATTTATTGTTTACTAGTCATTTATGCAACAAGAACTTTAGAAGAAAAAGGAGATACTTCACACAATACAGAACTTATGTAGTAATGTTTTATCATGTTATAACTTAATATTTAAGGATTTTTTATTTAATGAAATTTATTTCCTGGAGCTGCCTCTAGTCAATTTTTGAACTGTAAACATAAACAACTCTACATTAGAATTAGATCCTAATACGGTGATTTCCAAACTTAATATTACTATGCCCCCTTTAAAAAACAATCTTGTCGCTTCTCCCTTTATTTCACAAAATAATACAAATTTTTAAATGGTAAAAAAATGTATTAATACAAAAAATAAAAACGTTGTGGACATAATAATGAGGTTTAACAATATACTTATTTTTAATGCAACAAATGTGCTTGTTCATTAGCAGTTTTTTAAATCCAGGTGACATTGAGGAGTGCTACTCGTAGCTCCTTTCCTACTACTTAACAGGCTTGATATTTGGATTTCACAGCAGTTTCTGCAGAAAATCCCATTTCACATAAATGATGTTATATTTGTGTTATGAATGGTAGCAGAACCAGGCATGAGAATGCAAAATTTCAAAAAAGAGGAAAACCAAAATATGAAATGAAATACACGCGAGTCAGGTCTGTATGCACAGGATTTCGCAACAGTAAAAATTAAAATTAACAACTTGTGACAAATTTTAATTGTGTATAACAATTTGGCCATCCAACATGCTTTAGGTAAGGCTCCTGTACTATTGGGAAAGTCTAGGTACAATGGGCAAAGCTTTATGAACACATAGTCATCTCTGTTTTTTTCTGAATCGATGGCAGATGTTGCTGTCTGGATTGCATTGTCTCCAAGACCATCAACTATGCTTCTCGCATCTCGCTTGTACATTCACTGACTTTGAGTCAAAAGGTTCCAATTCACTATCAAAATATTCAAGATGATCAAAATTGTCATGAAATCGTTTAAACAAGGTTATATCTGGTGACTTGGAAGCCTTGATCTTTAAGTCAGCAAACACGTGGGATAAAAAGACTTCTCCAACATGATGGCGGCAAGCTGACCAAAGAAGCGCACGTCCCAATTTTTTTAGCACACTGACACAGGCAGCAGTAACATGACCTGTGTTGGAAGAAGTTGAGTCAAATGTCATGTTCACAATTGTATGTGTGCATTGCCAAGAGGTGAGCTGCTCATATATTAAATCAGCAATGATTGGGCCACATTTATGATCAGTTCCTTGGCGATATTGTTCCTCAATATACTGGCGTATGAAGAATCTTTTGCTGGTGAACGTTTCCAACGATAATGGTGAGACGTTCTTCAGTTTTGTACTTATTGGACTGTGATGTTGAAAGTTTTGAATCCAAATGCAGTTGTATATTTAGGAAAGCACCACTGTTCCTTGCAGGTAGTTGAAATCTTCATTGCAACTTGCCTTCTTGATCTATCTGCGGTTGCATTAGATGCTGCAATAGTAGATGTCTCTCCTCCTAGTTATGTAATTAATGCTTTTGTATATACTGCTTGTTGTGCTGGGCTCATGTTTAAATGTGTTGCTAGTGAAACAAGATTAGCTTTCATCATAATGTTGTGTGGAATGAATAATGTCGGTCTTGTTCTTTTATTTTGATGACGACTTTGAGTACTTGTTGATCGTCCTTCAAAAGGGAAATTTTCCACATCATTTGTATCACTTTGTTCATCACAATCATCATCGATAGAGCTGAGAATATCATGTAATATTAAGTTGGAACTCATTTCTCTATTCACTTTTTCCCTTCTTATTTGTTGTAGCTGTCTAAATGATGTCATGTGATCTAAATGTTGCCAAACGGTCACTTTGCATTGACTGAAGGAAGGCAAGGTCTTCTTTGTTCTGTATTTGCTTTTCTACATTTACAGACCATTAAGAAAATCTTAATGCTAGTTTATATTCCATCTGTTTTAACTTGTCTATAGTATTTGGTGCAGATCTTCGATTAAGGGGTATCCCTCTTAATTTTGAGCTGTCATCAAGAAGTTTTATAAGTTTTTCACAAACTTTTTGTTCACTGATTATTGGGATATTTGCTTTTTCATGAAACAGCTTTGCTTGGGAAAGGACTAGTTTTGCAGACTTCCATTTAGTTCTATTTCTTGGACACCTTCTTCAATATGATACATCATACACCTCAAAACTTGCAAATTAGTTGGAAGTTAGGAGCCATTTATTTTTGAATCATCACAATTATCTTACTTAAGACCAAAAATATTTGAAGTCAGTCTGGTTTCCATAGGGAAATCAGAACAAAAAGTTCAGTTAAAGTTAGTGTACACTGTCCAAATCAGAATCAAGCTAGCAATAAACAAAAGTTGAATATCAGTTAACAAAAGTTAAAGCTGCAGTCACTAGTCAAGTCAGCGTTACCACATGGTTTTGGCAACAACTTTATCTTGGTTGTAATTGATGATGATGCTGATACAGAAAACATAAAATTTCAAAGTTGTCGTGGACCCCCTAAAACTGTTTGAAAAAAAAAAATTGGTATGGTAACTTTTTAAGGATAATGGAACATTTTGAGATTGGGGACAAAAAGATTTGTTTCTAGAGGGGCGTTTGATGCACCCTAATATATGTGTGCGTGTGTTTACCCCACACACCATATATGCTCAAATAGAGATTCAAAATTAACTTTTAAGAAAAACTTCAGCATAAATAGAAATAAAGGAGCATTTGATTCCTCTAAGTAATGATGACAGCATATATGACCTAGATTGCCACAGAAGTTCGCAACAAAAAAGGATGCAGACGGATTGATTGTAACATCAAGAAACAAGAATTGGTTTTTGGAATTCAACTTAAAATGTGCAAAATCATTTGTTTAAATGATACTGAATTTCAATTTCACTAAAAAAAATCATTTGGAATCGAAAGTCATCTTTAGGACACAAATGACTTTCAGAAATTCCTCATTAATTTGGCGCTGAGCGCGTCATCGGAAAACCGTGAGATCGGGAAAAATCGCGTTGTCACAATGACCGCGAGATCTGCGCTAGCTAAGGGATGACGCGAGATCTACTCTAGCTAAGGGATGCCTGTGTAAGATCGGGAAAAATCTCGATGCGACGAGGACCGCGAGATCTGCGCTAGCTAAGGGATGCCTGTGTAAGATCGGGAAAAATCGCGATGTCACGAGGACCGCGAGATCTGCGCTAGCTAAGGGATGCCAGTAAGATCGGGAAAAATCGCGATGCCACGAGGACCGCGAGATCTGTGCAACCAATGGTCAAAACATGATGTCTTCATATCTTTATGATTTTTTTACATGACATAGTATTAGCTAAGTAGATAAAAAATACAAAGTTTTAATTTTTTTGGACCTTTTGTTTTTGAGTTATAAATTTTTGAAAAATTCAAAAACACCAGTTTTTAGGAACGTTTTGATACATTTAAAAGCACTTAACTCAAAAACCGTTTATCCTAGAAAGCTCAAATTTGTACAATTCTCTTTAGATTTACAAGGGCTTTAATTTAACATATAGCTTGGGTGTACCACATAAGTTTTTTTTATATTTTGTTTAACTAAAAAAACTCCAGCAGATGAGATAGCCGAAGCTGCACAAGTTTTGGCAAAGAAGAGAACTCACCTTTACTAATTTCAATTGCTAAAAGAAGAAAAAATCTGTTCCTTGAATGTAAAGTAAGTTGAATTTGTTGTTTAAATAAAATAGGGTAAATGAAATTTAAATACAAGAGTGTTGGTTAAGAGATTAATTTTTATCTAGGGTAACAAGTAATGAATTAACAGAATTTTCACACGTCTCAATTCAGATAAAAAATTATTTTAATATGACACCATTGGAATACCATCCTGAAACTTTGTACACATCTTACTATTGAGGTTTAGTAAAAAATATATTTCTTTTATCATAATTAAAAATTCCGATTTTTGTTTTTTTACAATTTTTTTTTTTAGTTAAACAAAATATAAAAAAAACTTATGTGGTACACCCAAGCTATATGTTAAATTAAAGCCCTTGTAAATCTAAAGAGAATGGTACAAATTTGAGCTTTCTAGGATAAACGGTTTTTGAGTTACGTGCTTTTAAATATATCAAAACGTTCCTAAAAACTGGTGTTTTTTAGTTTTTCAAAAATTTATAACTCAAAAACAAAAGGTCCAAAAAAATTAAAACTTTGTATTTTTGGTCATATTGAAGAGTAGAACACAATCACAAAATATGATACATTTTGAAAACCTCAAGGTTTAAAATAATTTTTTTATTGGCTGATTTGATATGGAATGACCCCCATAAGAAATGGCTGCGCTAATTATTTGAAATAGATGACCTTTGAATTCACAATTCTAAAGAAACACATTAAGATCTGAAAGAAATTTAAGTCAGAGAAGAATATGTAAAAATAAGCGATATTGCCAAATGAGAGATATAAGACATGGGTTGTCTCATTTTTGAAGAGGTGTTCCCATAATTATTAGCCTACTAGTTCCCCACTATGAACCTATGGCTCTATAAATATAGTAGCATGCTGCTTGCCAACTTTGAAAACTGTGCATCAGTAAAACTTTTGGGTGAACACCCCTTGCCATAAAACTACACATGAATTAATGTGTATCAGAAATATCTGTATATGTCACAATAACTAGTATTATTTGTACATAAAAATGCGCAAGTAAAAATTAATATTTTTATCAACTGCTGAAACTTTGCAAAGCAGTAGTGTTTTAATACCAAACTAAACACATCCACTGTAAAAAAACATTCGTTTTACGAGTACCTACACACTGCATCCGAAACTGTATGTTGTTACATACCATTTAAGCTTGTGTCATGATTACACATCAGTAGAGTTCATAAAGCTTATTTACAAGTACATGAAAAAAAATTCAATGTCTATTTACAAAGTTGTTTCATTTAGTATTTTCTCCAAAAGAGGGGATTGTAGAAAAATTCAATGAAACTGAAGTAGCGTTTTTGGTCTTCTTTAATAATTCTGCATTGAATTTCTGTTCAAAAGAAAATTTGGGGTTTTGTGTCTTCAACACCAACAATCTTTCTTATGTTTTGTTAGAAATGAGAGATCAGAATTCAGTTCGGTTCTTTCTGACAAGACTGAAGATTCTCTCACTCTGCATTGGAATGGGGATGATCAGAATAAAAAGCATAATTTTGGCCAATCTAGCAAATTTTAGTATTCCAACATTTTTGCCAAGAGAATTCATCTGAGTTTCTCTAGGTTTTTTTTTTTTTTTCAATTCCTTTCAGCTGTAGCAATGCTTAGTGTGCAAACATCCTTTCTACACTGATATTTGTTTCTATGATACTGAGAATCTTCCAAGAATGAAATACTTATTCCTCATGTAGCAAAAGATGAACATATAATGATCATACTTTTTGCATACCAAATACTTTTAATGCAAATACTTTTTGCAAGGTATACTCATATATATCTTCAGAATCTGACTAAATAATTTGTGAGCGGAAATTTTGAAAATTATTTTGAGATTCACCGATGAAATTTGAATGGTCATTTACGATTGAAACAATCTTCAAAATAGAAAAGGTCCATTACCAAAACTCCTCATTGTTCAGGTTACTCAAAAATATTTTTTATACAATGGGAAAATTTTGAATTACCTGCTCTAAAATTTCCTACTATGTTGGTTCAGAAATCTGATTATACTCATGCATTTTTATTAAAGCATTTAAAATATAGTATTTGTCCATGATATTAACACAGGAACCATAAATATATTATAAAAATAATTTATGCAAAGGTATTTTTTTTATGCTTACCTTGTATGGATATTTTTCACTGCCCATGAAAACCAAATGTTCCAGCGTATGTGGAAGTCCATCATCATCATGTGCTTCTGTAGCTATAAGATAAGATAAATTTCAGAAAATAAAAGACTAAAATTACAAATTTTTTATCAAAACATGGATGTGGCATCAAAAAAATATGAAGGAAGTATCTGCACTACATGTATTTTGAAAATTTGGTGTTGAATAAAATTTGAGTCTTTATGAACATGATCAAATTGAATTTCGATCGTGTATTGGCAATTCAAATACAACCTACAGTTCAATTATTTTTCTTGTCTAACCCAATGATTGATTTAATAGTAACTTAACAGAAAAATTGACACCAGGTTACAATAAACATTAAATAAATTAGCAAACAGTAGCTTCAGTGTCATTTCATGCAACATGTAATACATATGACCATAATAATGCAAATAATAGTAGAAATAGATACAATTTTGAATTTTTGTTTTAAAAACTGTCACCTTGGCCGAATATGCTACTATGTATCAAGAGCATGTGGTTAGTTAATTTTTTATAAATCTAAACTAGAAACTATTTCTCTATTAATAAATTTCTGTTAAAAAATGTATTGCATTTTTTTTAAAGAATACAAGACACAAAAAACGGTATAGAAGCACAAAAAAGGGAAATCCCTCATTTGAAATTTTAAAACTTTCTTTGAAAAATTTAGTGGCAGCTTTATAAATTAAAGAATTTTAAAGCAATGTTTCAATTTTGAACAGCTTAAAGAATGAGCAGGATTACAGGATCTAACATAAAAACATGTTTTAGAACATTGAAATAACTGCAGCAGCTATTACTTAAATTGACATAATGATGAATGCACATTGCCTTTGATGATTTAATCAATTGTTTTTATACATGTTTAGGTATATTTAACTATTTAATTAGCAAAACTAAATAAAACTTTAAAATAAATAAAAATATAATATAAAATCATTTAAAAGCAAATAAAAAACTTGAATGCTATGATTTTCCCTTCTGGGAGAAACAGATTAAGATTAGTTTGATACACAAAAGAATGAGCTTCTATAGATCCAGCAATAAGCAGTGGATTTGTATAAGAGTAAATAAATGTTAAATAAAACTTTTCTTGGGAGGGAAACATATTTAATATTGTTTTTTAATTATGGATGAGCCAGTCACTAGTTTGGCAAAAGTTTTCTTTTAATCTCTTTTTCTTTATGATGCTATTCCAAAGTAAAAAATTACATTTCCAGCAAAGTAAATAGTAAAATCCTAGTTTACACCTAAATTTCTAGCACACACCAGAATTTCAGTTTTTTATAGCCATACCAAAGAGTAATGGTTAGTATTGCAGAGAAATATGCCAACTTGGCAAAAGAATCAGTAACAAAGAGCCAAGAATCAGTAACAAGCAAAGTATATAGCTTTTACACACAAAGCAGCAAATAAAAGATCCAGTTGACAAATACCAATAGAATTTGGGAAGGGCCCCTTTTGTGCTGCTAAGATAGAGATGCTGTATACAAGGCAATGTTGATTTACCTCTAAACATGGTAACCTTGATGTTTTGACCCAGCTTTAAGGCAACCCTATGCCTGGAAAGTTCGTAAAATTCATACCATGGCAATGAAATTTGGATTTATCGCATTCTATGTTTGGCTACCGATAAGAACATTTTCCCATTCGTTGATTTTTAAAATATTTCTTGCCCATCTTTTCAAGTTACACATATTTGTTGATATTTATTTGGGTTTCATTTGGTTTTTAATCACAAATTCAATTATCATTTGTGAATATATAGATTTATTAGCTGCTCATTTACCCTTGATCAGATATGGCAATGGATGGTTTGACTGTACGTTTAAATGCCTATTGTTTTAGGAAAATGCATGATTCGGAGAGCTTGAAAGTTATTGAATGGTGCTGGAAAGTTGGCTTGACTGCAAAAAGTGCGTAATGTCCAGCATGTGGGAGTGAAATAACTTTAACGTTAAGAAAGGATGCTGGTGATAGATACAAACAGATGTGTAGAAAAGATGGTCATAAGCAAAATCGATCAGTGCGAAAGGGAACATGGTTTGAAAGTAGTAAATTGTGGTACTGGGTGAACGGCGCACCAATTGAATGTGTTATGAAGGGAATGGATGTTGCGACCCATACGATGACTGACTGATTCAATTATTTTGGAAAAATGTATGAGTATGCATGATTTGGGACAGAAATTCAACAGATGTTTCTGGCATTTTTGGAAGAAATGGACAAAATTTACAACATTGAGAAAACAGGGTGAATTTGCTTTTCAGAATCAGAAAATTTGTTTCAAACTATTCTTTACTTTTATTTGTGCATTGCTCATTTTCACTTCCATATATAACAAATCAAATCGACAAGATGGACATGATCTTCATTTGGTGATAAAACATGCCTTGGATGCATCTTTATAAAGGCCTTAAACCGTTATTTCAGTAATTTTAAATCATTAAGAATAAATCAACCATTTAACGTCATCCTTTTTGGACAGGAGCAAAAATGAACTCAAGTTTAATCGGAAGGCACAGATGAAAGCAAGTCTCACTTAATTCTACTTAAGGTTTTCAGTACCTAAATTTCAAACTGGGTATCTAGAAGTTACAAATTTGTTCTTGTAAAGTTAGAAGGTGTGACTGAAAATTTATGAATTACAGAATCTAAATATGTTGATTGTACAGTGATCATGAGTTTAACCAATATTTGAAATTTTTGTACAAGTTTCTGATTAAATAATAAATATTGTGCTGCTCTTCTTCAGATAGAAATTAATTTCAGAAACCAAACAGTATGCATAGTAAAATGAAGTCTAGTATTCTTTATTTAGATTTAACAGCATGTCCGCCAGGGACCAGCTGTTTACATTATTTAGTTCAAATATTAAACCAAATAATAAGAATCAGAACCAGATAGCTTACCGACGCACAAGTAACCACCAACGAGAGGTCCATTTGCCTCAGCAATGCAAATAGACATCCCACTTTTAGTGGATTTATATTTTGATAACTTAGCACCTCCATCAGTCAGAATCTGGGCAGTGCATTCATAAATAGAAGTTTCAGGCATACTTTCTTTGATTTTGAAAATCTAACGCAAAATAATCTAATCTAATTTTAAAAAAATCAATTAATGGAGCATTTTCAATCGAATTACAATGAAGTATACAAAGGATGCTATACTAGTTTCTGTAATCTGTATAGAAAAATTAGACAAACGAGACCGGACAAGATTTATGATGCCATCCAATAGATCAAGTTGTTTCGTTATTAAACGTGGCTAATTGTTTAGCACCACAGAGCACATTCCAGACGAAATTTGTTTTTATTATTACTTTATTTTTATTTCTTTAACTACACAAAACATAAAAATTTAGATGGATTCAAACTGTACTTCTACTTTTTACAACAAAAAGCTGTTACACAGAAATTTAGAACACCATATGATAAAAATATTCTAACATCTGTAATTCCAGACATTATAACGTTAAAAAAATCAGTCGTGAGCTTTCAGAAAAAAATGGTTTCCTTCATTGATTATTACGTTATCTTCGGTAGTAGACGACACCCCACTCTCCAAACTTCCACACCACGCCAACGTGAGTAACAACAGTTTTAACATGCATCAGTCCCCACGGGTATGATTAGTTTCGAACTCAATCGAAACTCAATGGTTGCTAATCCACTTCCTTACGAATCGGATTGGGTTACCCGGGTTATCAACCAAACTATTCTAGGCAGGCAAGGCCTTCGGCCTAAGTTCTCCGGCTCACCCATTATTTCATTTCTAGGCAGGTTGGATTTACTATTGACAAGCTACTGTAACTGCAACTGAAATGTTATTAATGTTTTCTTTTCAGTTTCACTTTTTTTTACAAGTAAAAAACTTGGAGGTGTGAGGTCGGTTGCTTGTCTGCTCCGACTTAATTTGCTTTCCAAGATTTTGGATTCGACTTCAAGGCTTTAGGCTGCTTAGTTCTTTTGTCTTTTGATATTATTATTTCCCTAGTGAAATTTCCCTAGGGCTTTGATTTTTCTTTTTCTACTACTTGGGTAAGTAGTATTTTCTCTTATCTAACCTCTGAAACGAAAAGAATTCCACAAATGGGTGACGACCATACGTCATACCCAACGGGTACATTTGAACTTATATTGGATGCAGACCTTATTAACTATTGTAGTGATGAAGGTAAAAATACTTTCACCTTCATTATTCGCCCTACTCAACCAATCCTACAAAAAAACCCATATACAATTAAAAAAGACATCTATAAGCATTTCTCATCTCACCAAAACATCCTAGAATGCAGACGAACGCGTAATAACCTTTTTATAATAACAGTAGATGGTAAACTAGCTGCCCACGAAACTTCTAAAATAAAAAACATCTTAGATGTACCAATACACACAACACTAACGAAAGACAACCTAATTACCCAATATATAATTAACGGAATAGATACAGAAATAGCTTTAGAAGACATCATTGAAGACCTGGAAGAGCAAGACATAAAGATAGCAAGTATTACCCGATTTGAAAAAACTGTTAACCAAACTAAAATCCCGCTAAAAACTATAAAATTTGGCACCCCTACCCCTCGAATAAAAATCCGAAACAAATTGCATATAGGCATGATGATCCATCAATTAAATCTCTACTTAGAAAAACCTAGACAGTGCAAAAACTGCTGGGTATTCGGTCATGGAATCAAAGGTTGTAGATCCAACCAAAAATGTAGAATCTGCTCTGAAGACCACCCAGAAACTATATGTACTAATCAAAATAAAAAATCCTGCAAAAACTGCAAACAACCACATACTGCGGATGACGAAAACTGCAGAACCAGAAAAGAAGAAACCGAAATATTGAAATATAAAAATGAAAACTTGGTATCCTACATTGAAGCAAAAAACAAACTAAAGACCTCATATGCAAAAACAGTGACCCAACCAATAAACAATCAATTAATGGAACAAAAAGAAACATTAAAAAATAGCGACATAAAAGAAATAATACTCGAAACTTTGAAACCAATCCTAACCATTATCGAACAAATTCAAATCAACCAAGTGTACATTCTGTCACAAATGGTTGAAAACAATATTATTCCAAAAGAAAACATCATTTATGAAACCAAAGAAAATACTACCATTAATAATGCAACAACTATACCAGAAAATAACAAAATACAACAAACTACTCAAGATCAAACTAAAGAACAACAAAAACTAGAGTGGGAAAAAAAAAATCTATTACCAAACACTACAAATACAAATCCTAACAAAATTACCTCTACTATAAAACGTTTCAGAGAAGATATAAAAACTTTGCAGTCCCAAAATAAACAAACAAAAACTTCTCATTCACAATCACAACTCGACCTATCAATCACAGACGGCAAAATGGAATACCAATAGTTCCAGCCACAACCTTCTTTCTTGAATTTCATTTCTTTATTTTTCTTACAACCATGTTTGATCTCAACTGTATTCAATGGAACTGCCAGGGTGCCAGAGCACGCCGATTTGACCTCAATCATAATAAATATTTCAGCCAAGCTAACATTTTAATCCTACAAGAAACCTTTTTAAAACCGGACATCCGATTCACCCTCTTCAAAAAAAACATTTTTCGTTTTGACAGACCTGGTCCTTTTAGAGGAGGAGGACTACTAATAGCCATCGATCAAAATATAAGTGCACAACTCGTAAAGGAAGAACAAAATCGGGATTTTGAATCCCAGGAAGTGAAAGTCCACCTCAACAATATTACTTTCCACATCATTAACATATACTGTCCCAAAGGAATAAAAAACGTAGGGATGCTTGACAACCTTAGATTGGATCCCAACAACCTTTATATTATTGCAGGTGACTTTAATTCAACACACCATAATTGGGGTTTCAAGGATAATAGCAGTGGCAGGAATCTGATAAAATGGATTAATAACCAAAATCTCATGATCCTCAACCACCAAACTGCAACTCATATCAGCAACAGTGGCACCATATCTGCTATCGACCTTACTTTAACTTCCAATAACTGTCCCCCAATAACATCTTGGAAAGCTCACCAAGATAATTTTGGGAGCGACCATTTCCCTATAAATTTTTCCTATCATAAACCAAACAACAATAGACCAAATTTTTCGATTCATTTTAATTGGAACTACTTCATCAAAACTCTAAACGATAACCAAAGAAATATAAATGACCCATATTTTCTCAATGATCTTTTCCAGAAAGCCATTGAGAATTCTCAATCTCTAAAAAAACTTCCCCCACCTAGAGCCCCTTGGTGGAACTCTAGATGCAGCCATCTAAGAGCCAAAGCCAGACGACACCTTACCAAAACTAAAACGAATTTAAGCACAACTGACTGGGACCAATATAAAAAATATAAAAACAAATTAAAAGATTTAATTCAGAAACTTAAAAAAAAATTTTGGTTTTCTACATGCAAAACAGTTGCCCAAGACAAAAATATTTACAAAATCTTACAAAGATTAAAAGATCCTTCCAACCAACAAAAAAATTCTTTTAATATTATTCAAATAAACAATACGAAAATACACTGCCCACAAGAACAAGCTAACCTTTTTAATAAACTTTACACTGCTGATGAATACTTAGATCCCCTTCCCCTTAGTTTTGTTGACTACCACAATAATTCAATCAACAACATATTTACTTGGAACGAATTCGCTAAAGCCATCACCCAAATAAGAAAATCAACCCCTGGAATGGACAAAGTCACCATTACAATGATCAAAATATCTCCTGATAATATCCAGAAATATATTTTAAAAATTCTTAACACCAGTTTTAACACTGGCTCGATCCCCATATCTTGGACCCACTCCCTCATCATTCCTATCCTTAAACCACACAAAAATCCACAAAACTTAACCTCTTACAGGCCTATATCTCTAACTTCCACCTTTGCAAAAATCCTAGAAAGAATGATCCTCAATAGACTCGTAGAAGACATTTACTACAGTAAAAAATACATAAATAAAAACAATCACGGTTTTCTTCAACATAGAAGTTGTATTACTCTATTGACCCAAATCCACACTGACATCTTAACTGCTAAAAAACAAAAAAATCATATAGTTTTCGCCTCCATCGACTTAAAGGGAGCATATGATTCAGTGTGGATAGATGGGCTCATGTCCAAACTACAAAAAAAAGGTATCACAGGAAAAATAGCCCTTTGGATTTTCAATTTTCTTAATCATAGAACTTGCCAGGTAAGATGGCGTAACACCTTTTCAAATACTAGACAAACCTCTCGAGGCCTACCTCAAGGTTGCATTCTCAGTCCTTTTCTCTTCCTTATTTTCCTTGATGATTTATTTGCACACATCCCTACACATGTCAAATGCCTAATATATGCTGACGATATTTTTATATACACCAAAAATAAATCTCTAACTGAATCTACAGAAGCAATCCAAACAACTATAAAAATCATTAACAATTGGTGTAACCAATGGAAACTAACCATCAGCTTAAACAAATGCAACATTATCAATTTTTCCCAGAATAAAAATTCCCAAAAATGCAACATAAAAATAAATAACACTATCATTCCAGAAGTAAACAAACTAAAAATCTTGGGCCTAATCTTTGACAAGAACCTGACCTGGAACAACCACTTTCAATACCTACAATCCAAATCTTCTCGTACCCTAAATGCTTTCAAATTCATTGCGTCTAAGAGATGGGGTGCTTGCACCAAACATCTTTTGCAAATAGGCAATACTACTATCCGCAGCCAATTAGATTTTGGAGCTCCCATTCTCAGTACTGCTTCAACCTCACATTACAAAAAAATCAACCCCATTTTCAACTCCATGCTCAGAATTGCAACTGGCTTACCAAAATACACTCCTATAGAAATTCTACACTCCGAGACTCAAGCTTCATCTCTCCAACAACGACACAACTTACTAAAAACTACCTTCTACATTAAACATATCAGCCTGAGAGAATGGTCTCCAATTTACGATCTCTTTTACAACCCACCCTCTATTATTTACGCTTCTTGGACCAATAAAAAAAAACCAATATCTGCAAGTATGATTAATTGCTTCGAAGATCTCTGCATCACAAAAAGTGACATTATTCCTTGGTGCCCACCCACTTCTAATTTTAATTACAAAATTTATCTTCAAAACTTCCTCTTCCAAAATAAAAATCTTCCTGATAAAATACTGCAAACCTCTTTTGAAAACTTTTTAAAAACTTTACCAAACCACATTATAATAGGGACAGATGGGTCAAAAACCAACTCTAATAGCTCACTTGGAATTGTCATTCCTAAATTATTCGTAGAACGAAGCTACACCGTAAATAACCTAAACTCAATTTTCACAATAGAAGCTATGGCAATTTTCAAAGCAATACAAGACTGGGTTGAAAAAAACCAAAATATCATTATAATAAGCGACAGTTACAGCGTTCTATCCAGCCTAGAAAACATTAACAAAAACTCAAACTGCATTATACTGCAACTTCATAAAATTCTAAGTAAAAAAAGCCAATACAACAACATCATACTAGTGTGGACCCCTGGACATAAGGGTATTCTAATTAACGAAAAAGCTGATCAGGCAGCAAAGAAGGCTGAACTTTTCAACATTGCAGAAGGTGTTTCACCTGAAGACATCATAAAACATTATAAAAAAGACAACCATAATAAAATATGTAACCTATGGAAAATCTACCATAGAAACAATAATTTTCCACATATCAATCCTACAAATCTTTGGTACGAAAAAATCTCTCTAAACAGAAACGATGAAACCCTCATTCAGAACTTTCGAGCAAATACCCTAATGACAAATTCCATTAAAAACAAAATTAATCTTACAGACGCTCCTAATTGCCTCAGATGTCACACCTATGAAGATTTGGAACATATTCTTTTCCACTGTCCAACTTTCCAAAAAGGTCGAAATAACCTAATTCAAACTCTCTCCGCTTTGAAAATTCCACACTCTTTATATGATATTTTTTCAAATTTCTCACTTAGTATTTGTAATGCCATATGCTTATTTTTAAACTCTAATCCTCGTTTCTAAATCTTTTTCATTCTTGAAGTATCATTTTTTCTTCTAGAGGCACAAGGCAAAGCAGCCAAGCCTCAAAAACCTGCTTTTTCTCCAAAGAAAGAGCATCATCATCATCATCATTTCAGTTTCACTTTCCTCGAAGTTTCAAAACATTGGCTTTAGTTAAACAGGAAAAACCAACTGTGTACTTTTCATTGTTGTACCACCTGCCGACGATGGTTCTCCGCGCAGAGTGAATCAGAGCATGAAAAATAACAGTTTAGTTTTCCAAGTGTGGAAGTTTCCTCGCGTAATTTCAGAAAAATAATTCTGTTCCAAATCCATGCGAAGTTAACTTAATTCCATTTGTCAATGACATTATACTTTTTTCTTTTCTTTTATCAATCAATTAAAACATATTTGACGAAAAACGTGCATATTTAATCCAAGGTAAGGTATAAAAAAAAAACCAAAATAGTTGGTTTTAGATTATTTATACTGAAGTGATAATTTAAAATTTCACTAACCGTTTCAGATGCACAAATCATACTTAGAATTCAGCTACCACATAGAGGATTTGCTCTTCAAGGGGCTATCCATCAATTCAGCTGGAGGTAAGATATTTAACGAATTGTGTGCATATAATTAACATAAATATTGTGCAGTTTTAAATGTCTTAATTCTAACTTAACTATTGCAGTTTGCAAATTTTATCCTAATTTTTCAACTAAATGGCATGGAATCTTAATAATTTTCTTAGACTCGGATGCTCTTTTTCAAGTTTGTGGACTTGTGTCTCAAGGAAGATAACTAATCAGTGTTGTTTGAGTACTCTCTTAGGAATTTATTTTACTAAACAAAATCTTTTATAATTACAAGGCTCAGTTTATTTTATGGATATTGGCAGCAACTACCTTCTACAGCAAATTTACCTCTGAAGTAAAATAAAATTGTAAGGATACTTTGTTTTCCTTCGGTTGAGGCAGAATGACAAGCATAAGTGTAATACCATGTCTACAAAAAAAATTCTGAACTTAATAGAGAAAAATTTAGGTATTTGATGGTTCAGATCGAGTCATTGGAGTAGGTGGACACTTATTTTAACTATCAAAGCCATATGATTCATTAAAAATTTCAATTTGTGAGACTAGTAATTTTGTTCCAGCAACTTCATGGCAAAAAAATTGCTGTAACACTTCAAATTGTAACACCAGAAATGTTGTCATAAAAGTTAAATATTATATCCCTATATTTATAGATGTTTTGATTAATTACATACAAGTGCTACCATTACAAACGAGTACTAACATTTTACAACTACGTATCTGCTGCAGATGGATTATATCAGCTGTGAAACTGAATTTCTGTATTTTCAAAATGTGTTGACATATTTTAATGCAAAGATATTCATGTAAAAATTTATATTTTATTAATCAATGTTCATGTATATATCTACTTAATATTATTTTATATACATCTAAGATTCATCAAATTCATAAAAATACTTTTGAATAGTAGTTCTGAAGAGAATTTTTAAATAAATCTCATCAGAATCAGATAAAAATTTCTGTTAAAAAAAATTTTATCCGCTGTTTTTTATATTTTATGAAAGGATTGCTTATTTTTTTGTTCCTTTTAACCTTATGAATAAATGGGAAAAGAAATCTGTCCAATTTTAGTTCAATATTCTTTCTGGAAAAGTACTAACTGCTTAAAATGAATGTTTTGGTTCGTCATTAGTCTGTCATTAGCTTTACCTTTCGGCTTGATGACAAAAATTTTGTATCATGCCATAGCCGCATCATTAACTGGGATTTATTCCTTGAGCAATGCTTTTAAATTAAAAATCATATGTTGTGTAGAATCTTTGCTACTGGACTGCTGTTTTACCAGATTTTAGCATGTTTTTAAAGTATGCAGTGAAGACTAGTATTGTGTGGGTACATTGTGAACCACAATTAAGGGCATCCAGGTGTAAAAATTGTAATCATCAGTTTAAATTTCCTCATAAAGTAGTTCCAATTCCAAAAGATAATATGTCTGGGCTCAATTTTTCTATTCACTGCACTAGGCAATCTGAGAGTGGTAAGTGGCACAGATTTTATTCCACCATGAGTACTTCTCTGTTCTGTTTCAGTAAAACTTTCTTTGTATGTGTATGTCGATTATTTGATGTTGTCTGTCTTGTGTTTGGCACAGCATGGCCAAATATTGCCCTTGCAATAAAAAATTATATGTAATTAGTAGAGCTCAGATTTTGCATATCCTTTTTTCAGCCCCTAATTTTTATAGAAATTCGCATTGAGTGCATATTTTATTGATGTGTATTTTAGTGCGTATTGAGTGCATATCCGTATTATTTGCATATTTGGGACCATTTTGCATATTAAAAAAAATTTCTATTTTCAAACATTTTTACAAAAAAAAAAAGATTTAAATGTTTTTCAAAGAACTTTGTTTAGTGCATTGGGAAAGAAGATTTTCAGAAGCAGGCCTTGGACCCCCCACACCCCTCCCGACCAAACAAACCCTACCTGACAACATCTGTAATTGCCACCACACATTAATTCCACTTTTCCAAATTCTTTAAATTCAACTTAGAAGTCAAGGACATGGTTTGAAAGGTAAATAGATTAATTTGAAGCAATAATATTTTTAGTTCAAGGTAAAATAACAAATTGATTCCTAGATATTTCATTGACAAATAATAGGGCCACAAAACTGACGTCTCAATTGGACACTAAAAGTTAAACGAGTTCAGTTTCGTTTGCCAGCGCATCAAAGCCATTTGTGAGACAGGAAACTTCCGAGACACGAGCCTGTTATCCTTAACACTCAGACGCTACATCCCTTTCTTTACTCAGATCAAACTCACACAACATTTCACACATTCTGCATTTAGCTCCTTTTATAGTTTTGGGCTTTTGTAGTCAACTAATAAGTTTTCTTCATTTTTTATCATTCATAAATATATATACTAGTTAAAAAAATACTCTGCTTGTTTAGCACCCCTTCACAATCCGGCACCTGGGCATATGCCCCGTCTACCAACCTAGTTATGTCCCTGAGGATATTTGAAATCCTTTCATTTTAATCTACATTTTTCAATTATGTAATATTTATTAATTTGTATTTCGTACATTTGTTGCTTTGTATATTTTTTTACTTATCTTTATTTGCTCTATGAAAATAAAATTGTGAATTAATTGAATGAAAGTGTGGTTCAATTTCACTTATCCTCTTTTTAAGAATGGATTTTTTTTTTTTTTGCGATTTTGCATATTTGGTTTTAGTGTCTAGTTTGGGATTTTGAAATGCATATTTCAGGTCACATTTTGGCATATCGATCTGAGCTCTAGTAATTAAATTTCTCTGGATGTGAGTAAATTAGACATGAACTCTCTTTGTTCCTTAAAGGAATTTTTAATTGCTTTGCTATTTATGAGAAAAAACATGGAAGAGTGCAAACCTTCAGATTGAATTGGACTTGGAAGGTAAAAATGATAGGTACTCAAAAAATGACATTGAAAGACCTTTTAGTTCAACTTAGTTATAAAATACTTCTAAATGATTAAATTTTATAAAGTTTTATGCTTATTATTTATAGCAATATTTAATTTGTACTGTAAATTATCAAACACCTTTAAGGTTTTTAATGGTTGTTTTAATTTTATTACTGTAAATGTGTAATTTTCAGGCTCTAATTTGTCCTATGAGCATGAATGCTTTTCTGAAGCCTACTATTCTCATAAGACAGTCCTGTTTTGACTAAAAGCTTCTCTTTCCTTGAAAGGTTTTCTTGTTAGCATAGACAAAATTGCTTCCAATATGCAACTATGTATTGTAAAAAATGTAGTCATGCTGAATTTCCTGTTTATCACTGTGCCTATTATGCAGTGAAGTACCAGAAAAACTTGTACACCAGTGTAATACTTTGTAGGCCTCTTACCGAAGAGTAGAATTCCAGGAATACGATGAGGCATGGACTCCATGAATTTGCAGAAGCAATCTGTATGCATTGAACACCATAGTTCTTGCAGAGTAGTTCGCAATTGTGTTGTATTCTTAGATGTTGGATTTCAATGTTGCACAAGCATAGCATCTCAGATGTGTTCTATAATATTGAAGTCTGGTGACTTAAATGAGAATGGATAGACCCCAAACTTAGAAGTGTATTCCTCTTACCTTAATTTGGCATGTCGACTTGTGTGGCAGCACATTGTCCTGTTGAAAGAGATCATGCCCATTCAGAATGAACACAAGGTATGAATGAGTGTAACTCATTAGAAAGGATTCACATATAGTGTCCACAAGTTCTAACTATTCACAAGTGGCTATCACTTCCGGCCTTGTAGTGACTTAGGTCAAATGTGACTGCCATTAGAAGAAAAAAAAGTTCTAACATTAAACTGTTGAAAATTGCTTAAATCATGACTTGCCATTCTCATGACTTAAAAACTATAGATGTTTCCACATGTCTATCACTTTATTTAATCACTGTCAAGTGCAACCAATAGCATGCTTAGGTGGCATTGCTATGTATTTTGCATAGACTTGTCTACCAGTTTTTCTAGCACTTCAATGTATACACAATAGAGAAAAACATAGTAATTTTCACCTCATTGTGATTGCTCTCTTATTTTGTTTGTAATAACTTTGTTTGCAGGAATGCTAGGGTTATGTATCTGTGTTGCTATCTTCACCTTCATATATGAAACAGTGAAAACTTTGCGGCAAAAGCTGGTCTCGTCATTGGGTAAAAGCCATGCAGATTTGCACACAATAGCAGAATACCAGTCCGAAACAGCCATGCTGGTGGAAGTTAAAGAATCTCAGCACTCATGGAAAAAGTGAGGTTTCAAATAATTTAATAATACATTTTGGAAGTTTATTTCTTTGGGCTAGATAATCTATGTCACATTAAATGATCCTCTTTTTTCCTGTTTTTGCTTTGTGTTAAATCCTGTTACTTTTCTGTTCCTATGCCAAGATATAAGTATACTTATCTTACTTTCAGAGCCATTTTGTCTTGAGACTAAATGATAGGTGTGTTTTCTAGAGCTACTTTAAAAAGCAAGAATCCTCCAACTTTACTGCTCATGTATTGCATGAGAGTTTTTCTTTTTCTATATATATATTTTTTTAATGTTTTTTATTTTCCCTATTGTCTTTGAAACAATAGTGTAGTCATAGCATTGATAACTGGGGATGCAGAGGTTGGATCAAAACATAGAATCTTATGCTTGACTTTAAACAGCCATATCAGTGAACTCCATTTACCTTGTTTCTTTTCTGCTAAGACATTACAATCGAAATAATTTTTAGCCATAAGTTAAAAGTTTTAAAAGGCACAAAGACACCTATCTTGTTATTATGAACCATTCAAATGCTGTCCCAAAACTAAAGGCAGTCTTTTACAAAGGTGGAATTAAAGTTATATTTATTTACTCTCCCTCCCTTTTTCTTCCTTTTCACAATTAATTGCCATTGTAGTACTTTGTTCAGCTTGGCCAAGTTTGACCTTTGTGACATAAAACCCAAAACCAAGCAAAAGTGGGAAAATGAGAAGATAATAAAAAGCAACTCCAAAGACCCACTGTGCATATTATCTTTACTGAATGGTAGCCTCAATTGTAAACATTATGTAAGGGAAAGATCTGGCTGAAGGTACTCATTGCGCTTGACAAATACCAATAACCAATCATAGTGAGAAACCATTTGAAGCTGAAATAACTGAGAATCTGCATTCCCTGTTTTGTTTCTTTTAAAGAAAATCAGGGAAGTTAAAATAGAATTTTGCATCTCATTCAGATTTATGTTAAATCATTGGTTTTGCTTACAGTTATTTTGCCACAGAATATTTTCAAATTTCTTTTAATCTGGTGATGCAAGGTTTCTGGGTTCACATAAAGGCTACACCACTGAATTTGAAAGATGTTATGTATTACATGTGTGGATTGATTGTCACATGAGTGATTTAAAGAAATAATGCAGTGTCCTGCTAGATATCAGAAAAAGAACACTGATGACACTCGCAGACTATATTTTTTGCCATTAAGTAAGTTAAAATATTAAAAATTATATTGAAAATATATTATGAAATGTGTACCTAGTACCGAGTCTCTGAACAATTCAACAACTCTGAAACAAACTTAAAACTTAGATAAATTAATGTTACATCAGTTGTTTAATTTTTTATGAAGTTTGTTTGTATGTATGTTTAATATTTTTGAAGGTATAAACAAATGTAGACGTACAGAGCAGCTGTTTTTTCAACTGTTAATGTTATTTCTACCCTATAGCAATTACAAAATAGAAATTTTTTATATACAATGCGCTTGAGAGCATCGTCATGTAGCTGCAAGAAAATAAACAATGTGGTGTACTACAGGAAATTGCATGATTGTAAAATCTAAGCTATATCTCAGCATTTTTTTGCTTACACCTGTTGCCATTTGACAATATGTAAATAACTGCAATTCGTATGTCACAGTTACTAGTGAAATATAAAGTCATTTTTCAAATTAAATGGGCAACATGTCTTACTTTTGCCAACTGATTCTTGTTACAAATGTAGGATACTTAAGGATACTAAAGATATTATTTTTATCACACATTGACCCTTTCATCCATCTTATATAAAGAATTTTATTTTAATTTTTTCTTGGCAAAATACAGTTATCATTAATACTTTAAACATCAACTATGTTTTTACAGGAATATTAAATATTTAGATTTGCACTGTGTGTCATTCTCCCATTAAAAATCTGATTGAATCTAGTGTAAAAATTTCTGTATTCTTAATTTTTAATTGTAAAACAATAATTGCTTGATATTTTATTTAGCCCCTGAGTAATATAGTATTGTTTTGACCCTACAACATACACAAAATGACCAAATATCAACATCTATTAGTTGATTAAGTTATGCATTTAGCACTATAAGAATTCAAAATGATTTAGGAGAGTGGTCACAATTGTGAAGAAATTCGAAATTCATGTAGATTCTTTCACAAGGTTATGAGTTGAAACTGAACATAGGCAAGGTACATGTTAGTCAATAAAGTTTTTTATGTTATTCCACATTGTGGGAAAACCTCGAGTGTTTAATTTCTAGTCAGGTAGAGGCAGCACCATTTTTCATCAGTCTTTGCCTCATATATTATGATTAAGATGATATTGATAAAAATGGTAATAAATCTTAGCCACTGGTTGGAAGAATTTGTATTTATCTGAAGCAGATAAACGAAAGGGATAGTAGGTAAAAATGATTTTTATCTTAAAATATTATCTCAGTTTTGTCTTTTGTGAGCATCTGTAAATATATCTTAGCTTCTTTTCAGTTGCCTTTAGTTATATAGACCATACTACGCAAAACATTACATAATATCCAGAATTATGTCTATTTAAATGTATTGGATGAATCAAAATGTTTTTATCAGTAAATGTTTTGATAACCCAATGTATTACCTCTTATGTACCTGCATAGATAAATTGTTCAAAAACACCTAACTTTCTTGGATAAATATTGGATATAACCCTTGGATAAATATTACAGTACAATAAGTATATGCTTGAATGAGATTAGACTCATCAAAAGGCAAAATTGATCATGTAAGTCGAACTTCTTAACTGTGAGGGACAAAAATACAACGTGTATTCTCAATCATGGTTTTCTCTTTTTGTTTTAAAGATGTTGGTCAATATTTTGCCTATTAGAAAGTCCTTGTGTTCATTTTGAAAACTCGTTAAAAAAATTTCTGACATGCATCATAATTTACTTTTGCAACAGCTTGGTAGTGTTATGGACCAACTTAAAGATTGGTATAGAATTTAGGGAAATACACAACCTGCTTATGTTCCATTTACCATGAAGTAACCCATCTTGGATCCCTAATGAGAGGGGCTTAACTGTAACTTTGCAACAAGAGTTGCAAGTGTTTTTTCTAATTTGTAATAAATGATTATTAACTGTTAATTTTAACAATTTTGTTATGACTTAGCAACTAATACAATACAACAGTACATGACAATTAGCAACTGAATTTATCAGTTGTCAGTAACTAAGAAAGTGATATTAACGATTCTCGTTTCAATAAGCCATAAAAGGATCTCAAAATGTTTAATGATTTTAACTTTTTATATTTGCCAAACACCGATTATTCGAGTTTTTACTTAATTGCCATCCCAGTAACGTTATTGGTAAGTGCTAAAATTTGCGATAACATTTCCTTCCCGTTATTTTGCAGTAATACTGCTATTTAAACTGCTATCGTAATAATCGCTTGCCTGAGCCACGAATGGCGCCCGCGATCTACATTTTACCCACACCTGACGAAAACAAACGGCTTAGTAACAATCGTGAGGAACCTCGCCAAGAAAATAAACCCAGCGCAACGGAAATCGATGAATAATTGAGCAACCGTGGCACCTCCTAACAAAACCATTATTTGTGTCACACTTCATCAGTACATGACAAGTGTTGGCTCCACTTCAACTGACATCGCTCCTAGTCTATTTAGCTCGTGCTGAATGGGTACGCCTGCCTAATTTCCTCCAAAGGAAGATTCTTTAGAGCAATCTACTGAACGAGGAAACAGATGAATCGGAACCTAGTATAGGATCCCCACATCCAGAGCTGCCCTCGTGCGATCCTCACCAAGTGGCCCCTTCTCAAAAACAGCTCACTTTCTTAGAAAATTCTCTTTCAAACATGTATTCATAAAATGATTTCACGTCAGTCTTCCTACCTGTTCCCTAAATGTCAATGCTCAAAGAACTTTGGATTTATGAATGTTTTTCAGACAATTAACGATTTTGACGAATATTAAATTGTGATTTACGAAACTTAAATTTTCTCTAATGGAACGAGCTTTGGCATGTATTCTTACCTTTATTTCCAAAGTAATTTCGATGAAGGATTTAAATCCTTAAGCTCTCCCCTTTTAAATACATCCCTGTCCTTGAGTGCTTTTGGAACAGCTACACTCTACGTTTATGAGCGATGGCAACGGCCTTGGCGATTTTTTTTGGCGCACTTCTAAATTTCAGAACGTTTTAAAAAGTATATATTTTTAAAACTTTCACAAAACGTAGTAAGCTTAAGCACATATCAAAACACCTTTGTGAACCAGCAGAGAAACTAAGCTACGAATGGTAAAAATACCCTGAAACTTATCAATTACACTAAATACAGTGAGTATGTTGAAAAAGAAAAAAGATTTACAAAAGAAAAAAAAGCAAGAAATAATACCTGATAACGTCAGAATTCTCGCGTAAAAAAATAATGAAAACGAAAATGGTCAAAAAATTAAAACTTTTAATCCTGTCGTGAAAACTCTATTATAACAAAATAAAAAATTCCACAACTGTCAAAATACAAATAAATGGACCAATGGTATCACAGAAAACGATTTAAAAGGACCAATGCAATAAAAGGATATTTTAAAAACAAAATAACCAATTGGAGGAAAGAAAAGATTTCAAACGAATCAATGAAATCAAACGATTTAAACGGATTTTGGAAGAACTTTCTAGAATATTCAAAATGAAAATTGAAAGTTTCCGTTTGCCGAGGTTGCCATGAAAACCACAACAACAGCAACGAAAGATGGGTTGCCTTAATTTATCTTAACTCGCTACTAAAAGTGCGCCCAAAAAAATCGCCAAGCCGTTGCCATCACTCATACACGTAGAGTGTAGCTGTACCGTGCTTTTTTTTTTCAATATTCTCAGGTAAATTAAGAAAAAAAAATGCCGATTTATAAGTGTTTTGTATGACAATTTTTTTTTTTTAACTACGCGTGATTGCACTCCCAGCACCCCACTAAAGAAAGACCGTTACCCCACACTTGCACCAGATGATGATGGTCCTCTCATGAATATACGTATCCAAGAACTCAATTTTGCACAAATGTGTATTTGTTTCTTACCTCTCTTGTTACCGTATTACCAATTTTTACAAATGAAAAATATATTATTATGAACTTCTAAATCAGACTGCGTACAAGAACTTCTCATTTCCCGGGAATAGCTGAGGTCTTTAACCCTGGTAAGTGCGACTGCTTCTAGTGGGATCTGAGCTAGTATTCTTAACTTAAAATACTAGTTCTCTGAAGGAAATTAAATGTAATAACCCCTTGATATATAACGCTTCTTGGGGAAAGGAAAAAGTGCACTATATCGAGGAAAGATATGTAGTGAAGACCAAGAAAAAATATATTTATTAGAGAAAAAATGCAAACTATACATTTATATCTCTCACACGGTTTTTCTCTGGAAATTAAAAAAGTTACTGCCGCTGTAGGATTGAAAACGCTGTTTTCACTCGATTCTGACGGTATCCGTAGAAAGTACGCATCAGAAAATTACGAAATTAACATGGTTTGTTCAAAATTGTACAGGAAACAAAATGGAGAAGATATTTTTTACCGATGCAGCTGTTAGTTTAAGATGCATTAAGTGTCAAAGTCAAAAAACGAAATTTCTTCCGCGAGTGAGCAAAACACATACAGATTTTCAGTCTTCAGCCGAGTTTTTTTTTAGAGTACTTACTAAACGAGAATTTTTCATCATCGATTTCACCTCATCGAGTTTTTTTTTATAAATTTTTATTTGGTTCCTAGTTATATATATTTTTTGAAATTCGGGGAAAATCGGGACATTTTTGTTATTTTTTGTTAATTTGTCTTATCTGTAACTTAATACTATTAGTTTTTAAATTCAAAAACATCACGTGAAACCTTAGAATGTACTTTCTTACGGTACAATTATTTTTGAAATTGGTTTATAAATAAATTCGATGCGATGAAAAGTATAATTTAAAAAATTCGCGACGGCATATAATTTTTTCTTTGCGGGAATTGGTAATTTGTAATTAACGTCGTACAACGGGCTTTAGACAACGATCCGGGATCAATCCCTTAAGGGAAAGATCCGATTTTTCTTTGCGAACATAAAAGGTTACATTTCTAACGGGTTTGCCAGACATAAAATTTAGCGCCGTAGCAACGATTTTTTTTTTTTGCCGTTGAAACTCGCTGTTACGTTAAGGCCCGGAAAGTCCAATCAGGAGTAACAAATTATTTGCAAGATTCAAAAACCGGAAAATATGCCTTTCCAAAACTAACTTTGTATGGAAGGGCATGGGCAACTAAAGTCTCCACACAATGAACTGTATACAAATTGATTGGACCATTGTATACCATATCTTTACTGCCATAGTTCTCTATGAGAACTATATGTTGAGTAGTGGGACTGATTTCTTTGAATAATTTCTTCTTTAGGGAAAAAATGAGGCGACATGCCAGTGTCATGGGTGGTGGTGGGACTTATTCCTTAGAATTTCGAATAGCCCGTTGTGTTGCTCTAGTATGACGTTAACTAAAATTACCATTATCATCCTTAGAATTCGAATTTGCGCAGCAAACAAGCCTTTATTTCGTGTGTTGGTTTGCGAAGCCAAAACACATTTACACCTGACCCTCCCCAAGACACTGCCGGAAGGAGTGTTGATTTACGAAGCAAATCAAATGGGATTGCGTAGCAATCTCTTGGGTTGGCGAGCAGGGGGCGGAACCCCCCCCCATAGTTAGTCAAAATTATGTGAAACTACAATGTAGTAGATAGAAGATAAAATCTTAACTTCAGCCGAAGTTTACGCAAGGAATACTTGAACAGATTTTTACATAAACCAAATTATATCTCATCACATGGAGCATAAAATTTCGAAAGTTTTAATTTTTTAGAAGGGGGAAGCATTAGACCCAAACCCATGGTTCTAAGTTTAAGAAACGCGTGATGAAAAAAGCGTGAGAGCATCTGGGGCACTTGTCAGACAAAACCCACCCGTGTGGGAACAGTTCCTGTGGGTAAGTCGAACCCATGTGAATCAACTTCAGTGCGCTTTCAATTGCTTACGCTCAGGGAAAAGTGTCAGCTTTTGTGTTTAAAGTCATTGAGTACTCTTTTGAAGAACTGCTGAAGACTAAACGGAAGAGGGAACAGCTTTGGATCAGATCAGTCGTGCGTAGAAGCTGCATTTAACGGGGAAGTGTGTTCATTGCCCTCACCTGTTGTTGCCAGTTAGTGCATCGTCTGTTTAAAACGTTCATTCTCTAGATTTGGCGCCCTTCTAACAACTTATTTATCGAGTTGGTTCGAGTCACTCTTTGGCTACTCATATTTCTGAACAAAAATGCGCCCCAGAATATCAATATGGAGGACAGATAAATTGGTATCGTAAGTTCACAAGCGAATCCTTTTGCGAAGTTAATCAGAAATGTTATAGGTCGTGATTTTGAAATTGAAAATAAATTTCTTATTGAACATGGGAGTGAGGTGTGGGTTTGAAGGATTCCACCCCCCATTCAGATGAGAAAAATTTTGAAAATTATATACACACTAACCTACAATAATGGACCGGACAGCAAGATGCGATGGTATAAGGGAAATAATACATGCTTTAATTGGGGGATGGTTCCCCACGTGCTGCAATTATACTAGCAACCCTTCTGGGCATACTTTCAACAAGGTTTTGATACACAGCTATGGGTATTTGTGTCCATTATTGCTGCAAGAATGTCGCCAGCTCAGCTATAGATTTCGGACATGGTTCCCTGGTCCGTGATCGTCGCCTTAACTCGTCCCAAAAATGTTCTATGGGGTTTAGGTCGGGACTCTGAGAAGGACAGGGAAGACGTTTTACATCCATATATTGATATCACTGCTTGACAGAGGCTGCAACATGACATGGAGCGTTGTCGTCCAGTAAGTAACATTCGTCCATTCCATGAAATTGCCGGAGCGTAGGAAGAACCTGATTGTCCAAAATGTTCGTGTAGGCGTCGGCTTTCAATTGACCAGGAACAACAAGCAAAGGTCCCAAGACATACCACGAAAAACAGACCCCAAACAAGTAGTCAAATTTTATGCAAATCCGCAGGCGTCTGGTCCATTATTGTAGGATAGTGTTGTATAAGATGAGTTTTTCACAGATATTAATCCTTTATTAATAACTACTCAAACTTCATAACTTAATTTGAATTAATTTAATTTGAATTAATGTTTTACTTGTGTAATAAATAAATGTAATCAATGGTATATTAGGTCGTAGGCGTAACCAGGGGGAGTTGGGTGTTCAACCCCCCATTCAGTTCGTCGAATAAGTTAGTCAAATTTGTTAATGACGAGCAATCGGAGCTTTGAGCTTTATGGCTAGTTAAACTAGATTATATTAAAAAAAATTATTTTTACACTCATAATATAAATAATTGCTCGGCATATAAGTGAAATTTTTATTCATTTAAGTTTTACATTTAACTTATATGTTTTTTTAAGAACCAACTAGGAAAAATATTTACATATATTTTCCACAGCAAAAACTGATTAATTTTGTCCAAACGTTCATGAAGTTCTAGTGACTATTTTTTTTAATTCTTTTTAATTTAATGATAAACTAAATATCTGGTATGTGTATTCTTACCAATGATGTTTTTTATTTCAATAATGTTAATACATTATGTTACTGATTTACTGTATTTTGTTTTACAAATTTTAAAAACAAACGGTTCGGAATAACCAAACTCGGATCAACGGGGGGTTTGAATTAGCAGGGTTTTAGTGTAATTCAAGACAGTTTTTTAATAATTTGTTGTTAAATCAAACAATGTGTTTCTCAAGTATGATACAATAAAACGACATTCTTTGAAATGACTTTATTTGAAATTAAAGTGGCTAACATTTGCTAGACTAGAAAATATTTAATAATTTTATCTTGTACTAGCCACTGCGTGGCCAGCACGGCGTTGCCCGTGAGAGTTCTTTTCGTGGGGTCAGGTGTTATCACTGCTCGCTAACCCCCGGTGACTACTACAAATTCCCATTTGGTTACGAAGCAAGTATTTGAAAGTTGTTCACGAAATTAAACTTTATTTTTTGAAAGCTGCGAATGTATGTAAAATGTGTGCACAAAATAAAGAATTGTTCCCCTTTTCTTCCAGAATTAAACTCTTGCCCCTTTTTCATTGGTTTCTAACTAGCTCCGCGTGGTAATGTGCCTGTAGTACTTCTCTTTTCGTTAGTAATACAAGTGCAGCGAGCACTTATACGTCTTCTGGGTAAATTCAATTATCGCTCTTACTATTTATTGATTTGGACAGCAACAAAAAAAATGCGCTTATAAGGAAACTGTCTACTTCGACCATTCGACCAAGATAAAAAAGAAAAGTGCATTATGATTTTCGCCCCATATCTATTGCATACTTCACCACTACGGTGCCTGGTTCAACAAGCAGGATTATACTAGTCTTAAAAAAATCTTTCATTGCTGTGAATTATGTACCTTGTTTCTCCTGAATCAATACTTGCAGCACGCGCCTGATCAGCTGTCGATTGGAAAAGATGCCCCATTCATTGCAATCTGCTGTAGCCGATATTAAGTTTTTTCTTAATAAAAAGAAGCCAACGATAAAAACAAAGACCTAGGCCAGTGCAGTATTTTCTTAGCCGTATGCAAAAATTCTAGAATTTAGAACCCCACCTGTTGGGCGGTTGTGATTGTTGTCGAAATTGGTTATTAAAATTATTTGGAATAACTTTCTGCGTCTGTGCGCGTGAGCAATACATTCTCGTACCCCACTGTACCGTGGACTGGGGAAAGTTTTTGTTCTTCGATGTCTACTTGAAGTCCAGTCAAAAGATATGAAAAAAGGGCTTGCCTTGCAATAGGAGGGGTAGAAGATTTTTTAAAATTTGTACATATTAGTACCAATATGAAAAAACCAAGTTATCCAACATGGCCGACCCCGAGAGAACTTATGGAGGCCGAAAAACCCCGAAAATGTACTACTTTGTTTTTTTCCATAGATCTCAGTATTAATTGAATTTAGCGAAACATTTCTTACTAAAGAGGATTAAATTTCCTACAATTGTATTAGAATTTCGTTTCTGAAAATGAGTGCGCTTGACCGGAGTGTTTGCTTTATTTGTGAAATCAGTTTGAATGAAGGTGAAATAAAGATTGTAAAGGAGAAATGAGTAAAAAATCTTAAAAAAAGCAATGCAAAAGGTCAGAATGAAGAACATCAGCGTTTTTTGAAGGACCTAAAACAAGTGCCAATTCACAATGCCTGTTAAAACAATACATCAATGAGTGAATGTAGCATATGTACGGCGTCGTACATCTGGTGATGGTGGTGGTCCAAGCTTTGCGGCTCCATCCCTTCGATCAAGAACTGAAAGTTTCAGTTTTAAAGATCAGTGCTTCTTGTGTGGAGAAGGAATACCTGAAGATTTCTTTTTAAAAAAACAGGAACGACTTCCTGAGCATGAAAGTAATTTTATCCATCATGTCATGAAACTAGATGTGAAAAAAACAATTGTAAATGCTGTCGAAAATCGTGGGGATGAGTGGGAAAAAAAAGGTACTTGATCGCATCGGAAATGTAAAAGACTTAGTTGCTGTAGATGCCTAGTATCACAGGTTTTGCGTTCGAAAAATGTATTAGAGGCCCAAAAGTGATATAAAACTAGGATACCGCCCTGCAAGTAGCATTGATGAGGCAATGGAATCAATTTACTCCTACCTTGAAAACGACTCAGAGGAGTGCCAATTTCTGATCGAGGATATGATGAAATAAAATAGAGGGTGATTTTCGTCCTGACATCAGAACAGTTAAATCACGCCTTTACAAAAAATATAGTGAAGATGTCTTAGTAACCGAAACTCTGCCTACAAGAAAGAAGTTGTTTTCAAAATGTTGGCTATAAAAATACTCAGTGATAATTGGTATAGTAACAAGGACTCTGATCATCAACAGGAAGGACTACGTGTTGTCAAAGCAACTGCAGGCATCATATTGTCAGATATATGGTCGGAGGTCTACAATACTAAAGAGTATCCCCCATCTGACAACTTCTTGGGTGACGTTGAATCATTCTTTCCTGATTCACTGAAACTGCTGATGGAATCCATCATACTGAAGCACAAAAGGCGTTCTCTAGCGAAATGGAAAGAAACATGTATAGCTCTATCACACTCTGTCATTAATGCAGTGTGGCCCCGATCATTTATGTCATCACTCCTTACAGGAATCAGTGGGTATCTGTATAGAAAGTTTGGTTCAAAATATCTCATCGAGCTTCTATCATATCTTGGCTTTTCAGCTTCTTGCTGTGAAGCTTCATCCCTCCTTGAAAAGTCCGCTGTCCTACAGCCTCAGAAGATGCAAGTGCAGGAAGAAGCATTTTGTCAATAATTTTTGACAATGCCTATTTTAACGTCATGACACTTGATGGTACTGGAACATTCCATGCCATGGGAGGAATCATGTGTGTTACTCCACACCATGCCCTTTTTCCTCAAGAGAGTATGAAACGTGTCAGAGTTATCAACAGCTGAAACTGTAAAAAAAAGCAGGACATGTCGAACTGCACACGTTTGGAGGAAGTGGAGGATTACAAGACGTGACGATTGAAGATTTGCAGATCCGATTTCGAATGAAATAGTACCATTGATCACTGATGTAGTCTGGCTTTATAGTAAATGGATACAAGATCCACGTGTTTCTGGATGGAATGACTTCATGGAACAGGTGACAGCTTCTAAGGATTATGATTGTTCAAGGGTAATATGCCTTCCATTCATCAACAATTCTCCCACTCAAATCGACATTTTATACACATCACTTTTAATGGCATCAGAAAAATGCAAGCAACTCAATCAAAAGATGTGTTTCGTGATACTTGATCCGTCATTGTATCTTAAAGCAAGGTACATTGTTGCCAATGGCGATCCTGAGTTGAATAGTGTCATTGTGAGACTTGGCGGTTATCACCTTGCTAAATCATTCATGGGAGCCATTGGCACAATAATGACTGGCAGTGATTTACAGCAGCTTTGATCTGCTATCTACGCTGAGAACAGTTATACAATACTATACATCGGTTGTTATTGGAGTCTGATGATGACTGCTGTTGTCAGGCCAGAATTGTTTCTGAAAATAAAGGTTCTAGTCAAATTTTAATAATTAATGTGCGTTATTTATAAGGCGTTAATGCGTTATCTTACGAAGTTACTAACAATTATCTATTTTCAAGAAGCTGCAGCCAGCTTACTATTTGTACTACAAGAATGTTTTATTATTAAAATATATTACGGGAAATTTAATCCTCTTTAAAACAATATACTATAGAAGTATCCCTAAAAATGACCGTTTTTGAGATACCTCGAAAAAAACCACAAAATTTCGTTCAATTTCGTGATTCTTAGGCCGTAAAATTTTCTTCCGGGGTCGGCCATGTTGGATAATTTTTTTTTAATGTTTTATGCACCAATTTTATGTTGGCACACGTACAAAAAAAAAAACCATTTTCTTTGTAATGTACAATGTTTCTACTGACTGGACTATTGGTCCTTTTAATGAATTTCCCATGTTGGCTTCACTGGCTCTTACCCTGAGAAGGCCTCCAAATAGGTGGATCCGCGGCGCTGTAACACCAGGACACTGGCAAAGGAAAGATGTTTTGATGTTTGAAAGATGTTTTTCTCTTCAATTCGACCTCTCGAGCGGGTGCATATGAGAATTAAGAGTCCACTGTCACGACGTCATTTGGCCCATGCAAATTCTGTATAAAGTGTGATGTCACGGGCGCTGTCTTTGATTGGCCCGTGATTATGTCATATCGAACTGAAACGTTTAAAACACCTATAAGGTGAAGCCAAGTGATATAGATGGTTGGCGACTGCGTAATTGTACTTTGGATTCGGTGGATGTTTATGTGCTGCTTTCTGGCTTGTAGTAATGAAGTCTTGTTCAGGTACTTGTTTGTTTTTACTGCCAATACACTGCTTCTACATGTACGCTAGATTAGAGTTCTAGCATTGTGGCGTCTGCGACAGGACAGTATTAGCGGTGTAGTGAAATGTGGATCTACAAGCATTGAGAGCACAGAGGAAAGCTCTTAGAACTGCCTTTACTTTGAGCGCGAACCAAATTGAAAAAGAACTCTCGAAGGAGGTGGATTTGAAGTGTATTTCGCTGTTACGAGTGCGGCTCAAGGACAAATTTTTACGGCTAGAAACTTGCCAAGATGGGATTTCCGGATCGCTACTGCAACAAGGGGGTGGCGAAAAGGCATTCGCTGATGATTTCGCGGAAGCTGAGAAATATCGAGACCGTTATCTGGAGTACAGCACCGTCATTGACCAGAAATTGGAAGACGTAGTCATAGAAAGCGAAGTCGAGAAGCGGAGGAAGTTCAAGTTGCCACAGTTGGAGCTTAAAAAATTCAACGGTGACGCAAAAGATTTCCTTTCCTTCTGGAGCCAATTTCAGAAGATACATGATGACCGGAGCATTCCCTACTAAGACAAGATGCAGTATCTGGTGTCTTCGGTAGAACCAAAATCAAAAGCCGAGAGATTGGTTCTTAGCTTTCCGGCTACCGCTGCTAATTATCCAAAAGCAGTGGCTCAGCTGAGAGAGAGATTTGGAAGAGAAGACCTTCTGGTTCAGATTTACGTCCGGGATCTACTTACAATGCTGTGTCCGGCCGAGTCAAAACACCTTTCGAGCCTCTACGACGAGGTGGAGAGAAAACAGTGCCCTTGGAGAGCCTTGGACGAACACAAGAGAAGTTTAGCGATTTCCTGGCACCCCTAGTTGAAAGCTGTCTCCCCGAGGAAGTCCTGATGACGTGGGAGCGTAGTAGAAATCACCATGAACTGGCCAACACCGTCGACAAGAACACTCGTTCATTAGAAAATCTTATGGGTTTTCTACGTCAAGAAGTGCAAGGTGAGGAAATGGTTGTCCTATCCCGAACGGGTTTTGCAGTTAATCATAGTTCCCGAAAGAGGGAAAGCCATTCCTTTCTACCTGAGAAAACTGAAGATCAGTCAACTGTGGCAGCTCTAGTAAGTTTAAGCAATTCAGGTAAGAGAATGATTTGCACATTTTGTGATAAACCACACCCCAGTTACAAATGTTTTTCTGCTAAAAAGATGTGTTTAAGGGGAGAATTAACAATATTGTCAAAAAAAGGATCTTGTTTTACATGTTTAACTAAAACAAATCATAAAAGTAGAAATTGTGATTTAAAATTTCAGATAAAATGCTCATTTTGTTCCTTATCTCATTATGAAATCATGTGTAACAAAAAGCAAGATAAGACTAACTGTAAAAAATAGCGTTCGTTCAACGGAGGTTTCTCTTTCCAATTCTAGCAGAAATCAAGTGGTATATTTACAAACGCTTTCCGCAATTGTACGATGTAAAGGTCGTTCAAGGCAAGTGAGGGTTCTGATAGATTCGGGAAGTCAATGGTCTCATGCAAGTGAAAGATTAATTGCTCAGTTGGGATTAACGTCGCATAGGACAGAAATCATATGTCACTCTCTGTTTGGGGGAAGCGTCACGAAACCGAAATCACATGGGGTGTTTTCCATTGAGCTTGGTGATTTGAAGGGAACATTTTCTTGCGGTTTTGAAGTTCTTTCAGAAGAAAAGATTTGCGGTTACGTTCCAAAGATAACGGATCAACGTATTTTAGATGAATTGGAAAAATTGAACATAGAATTTTCAGATTCATGTAGTGAGGATTCAGAGATTGATTTCTTAGTGGGAGCGAATATATTTGGCCGCATTTTAACCAAAAAATCTTTAGAATTAGACTTTGGTTTAATTGTTATTGAGACCAAACTGGGAAATACAGTTATAAGAAAGCAGAGTGAAATCTGTCGGAATCTATTCTAATGTTATGACGACACTCGCAATGCATGTGGGAAACGTTGACTTAACTGATCTTTGGAAACTGGAGAGCCTAGGAATTTTAAATCCCACACAAGTGGAAACCAAAAAAAGGTCTTATGAAGAAATTTTAGATGATTTTCAGGATAAGTTAACGATTCTTTCGGATGGGCGGTATGAGTTGGAACTCCCTTGGAAGAATGATTCGGCAGACTTGCCCGATAATAAAGTATTAACGTGGGTTAGACACGAGAAAATGGTTAGACGGGCTAAACGCAATGATTTTCTTGGTGATTATCAGAGGGTTTTTAAGGATTGGGAAAATTTGAATATTATTGAAAGAGTGCCCGAAGGGGAATTAAAACTCGATAAATGTCATTATTTAGCGCACAGGCCTGTAATAAAAATGCAGAGCCAGACCACCAAATACCGTCCCTGTTTTGGCGGGTCTGCTTGTGAGAAAGGCAAGCCTTCGTTGAACCACTGTCTATTTAAAGGTGTTAATCTTCTAGAACATGTACCGGATATATTAGATAGATTTAGAATGTATCCTATAGGACGAGTGCAGATATAGAGAAAGCTTTTTTGATGTTGTCGGTAGCACCAAAAGATAGAGACTATCTTCGATTTTTTTTATCCTATAGAGGAAGGAGAGTTGATTTATAGACATTGTAGAATTGTGTTTTGGGTTAAACTCTTCTCCTTTTCTATTGAATGCTTCTTTGAAACATCTCTTAGACAACGCACCACCTGAATTTAGTGATGTAGTGCAAAAGTTAAAATGTTCATTTTATGTTGACAATTGTTTATCTGGTGTATATAATGTAAATGAAGAAAAGTGTTTCGTTGAAAAGGCAAAAAAGATATTCTCAAGGGATTGTTTTAACTTACGAGGATGGCAAAGTAATGTAGCTTGTAAATATGTATCTCAACATACTGGAGATGCGTCTGTTTTGGGAATGTTATGGAATTTAGACGATGATACGTTGAGATGTAACATTAATATTGAAGCCTTAACATGCGAAACAAAAATTACTAAAAGATTAATTTTGTCAACAGTGCAAAACATCTTTGACGTAAATGGCATGTTATCTCCAGCTACTTTGCCTCCCAAAGTGTTGTTGCAAGACACTTGGAAGTTGAAACTGCCCTGGGATTCTGAATTGCCTAAAAATATTGAACGTAAATTTATTAAGTGGGTAAAGGAAATACATTTGTTGAGAGCGGTAACTTTACCACGTTATATGGTGATAAATGAAACTTCTGAATTGCATGTTTTTGTAGATGCTTGTAAAGGATCCTATGCTGCATGTGTTTTTGTCCGATCAATAGTGGAAAAAAAGGTTAAAGTTACGCTCATACGATCGAAGTCTAGAGTAGCCCCTTTAAAACTATTGAGTATTCCTAGATTAGAATTAATGGCATGTTGCATTGGAGCTAGACTTTTAAATGCTATTATCCGTGCACTAAATTTACCAGAAATGAAAGTAATATTCTGGTCTGATTCTGCAGTGGCCCTTTGGTGGATAAAAAAGCATGAAAGTTGGTCCGTGTTTGTAGCCAACCGTGTAACAGAAATAAGAGAACTCACATAATTTCAATCTTGGTGGCATGTTCCAAGTAATATGAATATAGCTGATTTGTTATCTCGAGGTTGTACTCCCAAACAAATGTTAGAATCAAACTGGTGGGAGGGACCTTTATGGTTAAAAAATAGTAGGGAACTTTGGCCTGTTAGTGAAATTGCTAATGAACCGGAAGAAGTAATTTCTGAAAAGAAAAAGACGGAACTGGTTACTGTAAATATTTCAGAGGAATCAGTCCCATGGTATGCTGTGAAATTTTCTAATTATCACTCAATGGTTCGCTTAATGGGCTGGGTTTTAAGATTTATCCATAACATTCGGAGCTCTGTTGAGACGAGGAAAATTTGCGAACTGTCAACTCTTGAAGTGGAAGATGCTGAGAAGGCGCTTATTTGTTCAGTACAGAGTAAGTGTTTTCCTCAATTAGGTTCAATTCCAATTGTAAATGTTTTAAAGATAAGGAGGGTATTATTCGGGTTAAAACTAAAATAACGGAGAGGAAAGATGACCTAAATTTCATTGCTCCTATTTTGTTGCCTAGTAGAAGCGTTTTAACCACAAGATTAATTGAGTTTTATCATTAAAAAAAAATTGCCACGTCAATGTCCAAATTCTTATGTCTATTCTTCGTGAGAGATTTTGGATTTTGAAAGCGCGAAAAACAATTAGAAGTGTGGTTAGAAGTTGTGTGCGTTGTCGTCGGTATAGTTCAAAATCGCCTATTAGTGATCCGGCGAGTCTGCCTGCAGTTCGTGTTACAGATACTAACGCATTTGACGTTACGGGTATCGATCTGGCTGGACTCCTCTTTGTAAAGGATGGGGGTAAGGTGTGGATAGTGCTTTTCACCCGTGCTGTTTATCGTGCAGTACATCTGGAACTAGTTAGTTCATTGTCCACTGAGAATTTTTTGCTTTCTTTAAGACGATTTATTGCACGTAGAGGCAGACCGGAAACCATATGCACGGACAACGGCACAAATTTCATCGGAGCTTATTCGCGAGCTGAAAAATCTAGATTGGGATAAGATCATGAGGGAGACGGAGATTCAACCGATTAAATGGAAATTCAATCCGCCAACAGCCGCTTGGTGGTTGAGGGGGGGGGTATGGGGGGGAGAGATTAGTACGTGTCACTAAAGAACTACTAAGACGTACTTTAGGAAATTCGGTTTTAACATATGAAGAACTTTTGACTATTCTCTGCGATTGTGAGGCCATAATAAATTCTCGTCCTTTAACTTATAACTCAGAAGATTCGAGTGATTTGATACCGTTGACACCTAGTTTATTTTTAAATGGTAGGTCCTCATATGAGGAGACGTTAGATTTAGATATAAGTGAATTTGCTAGGTTCCAGAAAAGAGTGAGATATCGTCGGAAACTTATTCTAGATTTAAAATCACGTTTCAGAAAAGAATATCTTAGCCTACTACGACAAAGCCGACCCGGTAATACTACTTACAATTTCACAATCGGAGAAATTGTGATTATTGAGGAGCCGTTCAAAAAACGTATGTTTTGGCCGAAAAGTTATTGGTTTACTTCCGGGTAGAGACGGTAAAATTCGAACCTTGAAACTGAAGTGCAAAAACTCTGATCTGATCCGACCAGTGCAACGAATTTATCCTCTTGAAGTGCAATTTGAAAATAATGAGATTGATCATGTAAAGCTAGATGGCGTTGCAACATCTAGTTCCAATAAAGATAATAAAACGTTAACTGGTGATGAAGTCCTTAAAGGTAAATTCATTAGATTAGGCAGGTTAGTTAAAATACCTGAAAGACTTGGCCTGTTTAATGAGGTAGTAAATGTTTTTGAGTGATGGCAATCCACTCAAAAAGGTGGGAGTAAGTTGCGACGTCATTTGGCAAATGCAAATTCTGTATAAAGTGTGATGTCACGGGCGCTGTCTTTCATTGGCCCGTGATTATGTCATATCGAACTGAAACGTTTAAAACACCTATAAGGTGAAGCCAAGTGATATAGATGGTTGGCGACTGCGTAATTGTACTTTGGATTCGGTGGATGTTTATGTGCTGCTTTCTGGCTTGTAGTAATGAAGTCTTGTTCAGGTACTTGTTTGTTTTTACTGCCAATACACTGCTTCTACATGTACGCTAGATTAGAGTTCTAGCATTGTGGCGTCTGCGACAGGACAGTATTAGCGGTGTAGTGAAATGTGGATCTACAAGCATTGAGAGCACAGAGGAAAGCTCTTAGAACTGCCTTTACTTTGAGCGCGAACCAAATTGAAAAAGAACTCTCGAAAGAGGTGGATTTGAAGTGTATTTCGCTGTTACGAGTGCGGCTCAAGGACAAATTTTTACGGCTAGAAACTTGCCAAGATGGGATTTCCGGATCGCTACTGCAACAAGGGGGTGGCGAAAAGTCATTCACTGATGATTTCGCGGAAGCTGAGAAATATCGAGACCGTTATCTGGAGTACAGCACCGTCATTGACCAGAAATTGGAAGACGTAGTCATAGAAAGCGAAGTCGAGAAGCGGAGGAAGTTCAAGTTGCCACAGTTGGAGCTTAAAAAATTCAACGGTGACGCAAAAGAATTCCTTTCCTTCTGGAGCCAATTTCAGAAGATACATGATGACCGGAGCATTCCCTACTAAGACAAGATGCAGTATCTGGTGTCTTCGGTAGAACCAAAATCAAAAGCCGAGAGATTGGTTCTTAGCTTTCCGGCTACCGCTGCTAATTATCCAAAAGCAGTGGCTCAGCTGAGAGAGAGATTTGGAAGAGAAGACCTTCTGGTTCAGATTTACGTCCGGGATCTACTTACAATGCTGTGTCCGGCCGAGTCAAAACACCTTTCGAGCCTCTACGACGAGGTGGAGAGAAAACAGTGCCCTTGGAGAGCCTTGGACGAACACAAGAGAAGTTTAGCGATTTCCTGGCACCCCTAGTTGAAAGCTGTCTCCCCGAGGAAGTCCTGATGACGTGGGAGCGTAGTAGAAATCACCATGAACTGGCCAACACCGTCGACAAGAACACTCGTTCATTAGAAAATCTTATGGGTTTTCTACGTCAAGAAGTGCAAGGTGAGGAAATGGTTGTCCTATCCCGAACGGGTTTTGCAGTTAATCATAGTTCCCGAAAGAGGGAAAGCCATTCCTTTCTACCTGAGAAAACTGAAGATCAGTCAACTGTGGCAGCTCTAGTAAGTTTAAGCAATTCAGGTAAGAGAATGATTTGCACATTTTGTGATAAACCACACCCCAGTTACAAATGTTTTTCTGCTAAAAAGATGTGTTTAAGGGGAGAATTAACAATATTGTCAAAAAAAGGATCTTGTTTTACATGTTTAACTAAAACAAATCATAAAAGTAGAAATTGTGATTTAAAATTTCAGATAAAATGCTCATTTTGTTCCTTATCTCATTATGAAATCATGTGTAACAAAAAGCAAGATAAGACTAACTGTAAAAAATAGCGTTCGTTCAACGGAGGTTTCTCTTTCCAATTCTAGCAGAAATCAAGTGGTATATTTACAAACGCTTTCCGCAATTGTACGATGTAAAGGTCGTTCAAGGCAAGTGAGGGTTCTGATAGATTCGGGAAGTCAATGGTCTCATGCAAGTGAAAGATTAATTGCTCAGTTGGGATTAACGTCGCATAGGACAGAAATCATATGTCACTCTCTGTTTGGGGGAAGCGTCACGAAACCGAAATCACATGGGGTGTTTTCCATCGAGCTTGGTGATTTGAAGGGAACATTTTCTTGCGGTTTTGAAGTTCTTTCAGAAGAAAAGATTTGCGGTTACGTTCCAAAGATAACGGATCAACGTATTTTAGATGAATTGGAAAAATTGAACATAGAATTTTCAGATTCATGTAGTGAGGATTCAGAGATTGATTTCTTAGTGGGAGCGAATATATTTGGCCGCATTTTAACCAAAAAATCTTTAGAATTAGACTTTGGTTTAATTGTTATTGAGACCAAACTGGGAAATACAGTTATAAGAAAGCAGAGTGAAATCTGTCGGAATCTATTCTAATGTTATTACGACACTCGCAATGCATGTGGGAAACGTTGACTTAACTGATCTTTGGAAACTGGAGAGCCTAGGAATTTTAAATCCCACACAAGTGGAAACCAAAAAAAGGTCTTATGAAGAAATTTTAGATGATTTTCAGGATAAGTTAACGATTCTTTCGGATGGGCGGTATGAGTTGGAACTCCCTTGGAAGAATGATTCGGCAGACTTGCCCGATAATAAAGTATTAACGTGGGTTAGACACGAGAAAATGGTTAGACGGGCTAAACGCAATGATTTTCTTGGTGATTATCAGAGGGTTTTTAAGGATTGGGAAAATTTGAATATTATTGAAAGAGTGCCCGAAGGGGAATTAAAACTCGATAAATGTCATTATTTAGCGCACAGGCCTGTAATAAAAATGCAGAGCCAGACCACCAAATACCGTCCCTGTTTTGGCGGGTCTGCTTGTGAGAAAGGCAAGCCTTCGTTGAACCACTGTCTATTTAAAGGTGTTAATCTTCTAGAACATGTACCGGATATATTAGATAGATTTAGAATGTATCCTATAGGACGAGTGCAGATATAGAGAAAGCTTTTTTGATGTTGTCGGTAGCACCAAAAGATAGAGACTATCTTCGATTTTTTTTATCCTATAGAGGAAGGAGAGTTGATTTATAGACATTGTAGAATTGTGTTTTGGGTTAAACTCTTCTCCTTTTCTATTGAATGCTTCTTTGAAACATCTCTTAGACAACGCACCACCTGAATTTAGTGATGTAGTGCAAAAGTTAAAATGTTCATTTTATGTTGACAATTGTTTATCTGGTGTATATAATGTAAATGAAGAAAAGTGTTTCGTTGAAAAGGCAAAAAAGATATTCTCAAGGGATTGTTTTAACTTACGAGGATGGCAAAGTAATGTAGCTTGTAAATATGTATCTCAACATACTGGAGATGCGTCTGTTTTGGGAATGTTATGGAATTTAGACGATGATACGTTGAGATGTAACATTAATATTGAAGCCTTAACATGCGAAACAAAAATTACTAAAAGATTAATTTTGTCAACAGTGCAAAACATCTTTGACGTAAATGGCATGTTATCTCCAGCTACTTTGCCTCCCAAAGTGTTGTTGCAAGACACTTGGAAGTTGAAACTGCCCTGGGATTCTGAATTGCCTAAAAATATTGAACGTAAATTTATTAAGTGGGTAAAGGAAATACATTTGTTGAGAGCGGTAACTTTACCACGTTATATGGTGATAAATGAAACTTCTGAATTGCATGTTTTTGTAGATGCTTGTAAAGGATCCTATGCTGCATGTGTTTTTGTCCGATCAATAGTGGAAAAAAAGGTTAAAGTTACGCTCATACGATCGAAGTCTAGAGTAGCCCCTTTAAAACTATTGAGTATTCCTAGATTAGAATTAATGGCATGTTGCATTGGAGCTAGACTTTTAAATGCTATTATCCGTGCACTAAATTTACCAGAAATGAAAGTAATATTCTGGTCTGATTCTGCAGTGGCCCTTTGGTGGATAAAAAAGCATGAAAGTTGGTCCGTGTTTGTAGCCAACCGTGTAACAGAAATAAGAGAACTCACATAATTTCAATCTTGGTGGCATGTTCCAAGTAATATGAATATAGCTGATTTGTTATCTCGAGGTTGTACTCCCAAACAAATGTTAGAATCAAACTGGTGGGAGGGACCTTTATGGTTAAAAAATAGTAGGGAACTTTGGCCTGTTAGTGAAATTGCTAATGAACCGGAAGAAGTAATTTCTGAAAAGAAAAAGACGGAACTGGTTACTGTAAATATTTCAGAGGAATCAGTCCCATGGTATGCTGTGAAATTTTCTAATTATCACTCAATGGTTCGCTTAATGGGCTGGGTTTTAAGATTTATCCATAACATTCGGAGCTCTGTTGAGACGAGGAAAATTTGCGAACTGTCAACTCTTGAAGTGGAAGATGCTGAGAAGGCGCTTATTTGTTCAGTACAGAGTAAGTGTTTTCCTCAATTAGGTTCAATTCCAATTGTAAATGTTTTAAAGATAAGGAGGGTATTATTCGGGTTAAAACTAAAATAACGGAGAGGAAAGATGACCTAAATTTCATTGCTCCTATTTTGTTGCCTAGTAGAAGCGTTTTAACCACAAGATTAATTGAGTTTTATCATTAAAAAAAAATTGCCACGTCAATGTCCAAATTCTTATGTCTATTCTTCGTGAGAGATTTTGGATTTTGAAAGCGCGAAAAACAATTAGAAGTGTGGTTAGAAGTTGTGTGCGTTGTCGTCGGTATAGTTCAAAATCGCCTATTAGTGATCCGGCGAGTCTGCCTGCAGTTCGTGTTACAGATACTAACGCATTTGACGTTACGGGTATCGATCTGGCTGGACTCCTCTTTGTAAAGGATGGGGGTAAGGTGTGGATAGTGCTTTTCACCCGTGCTGTTTATCGTGCAGTACATCTGGAACTAGTTAGTTCATTGTCCACTGAGAATTTTTTGCTTTCTTTAAGACGATTTATTGCACGTAGAGGCAGACCGGAAACCATATGCACGGACAACGGCACAAATTTCATCGGAGCTTATTCGCGAGCTGAAAAATCTAGATTGGGATAAGATCATGAGGGAGACGGAGATTCAACCGATTAAATGGAAATTCAATCCGCCAACAGCCGCTTGGTGGTTGAGGGGGGGGGGGTATGGGGGGGAGAGATTAGTACGTGTCACTAAAGAACTACTAAGACGTACTTTAGGAAATTCGGTTTTAACATATGAAGAACTTTTGACTATTCTCTGCGATTGTGAGGCCATAATAAATTCTCGTCCTTTAACTTATAACTCAGAAGATTCGAGTGATTTGATACCGTTGACACCTAGTTTATTTTTAAATGGTAGGTCCTCATATGAGGAGACGTTAGATTTAGATATAAGTGAATTTGCTAGGTTCCAGAAAAGAGTGAGATATCGTCGGAAACTTATTCTAGATTTAAAATCACGTTTCAGAAAAGAATATCTTAGCCTACTACGACAAAGCCGACCCGGTAATACTACTTACAATTTCACAATCGGAGAAATTGTGATTATTGAGGAGCCGTTCAAAAAACGTATGTTTTGGCCGAAAAGTTATTGGTTTACTTCCGGGTAGAGACGGTAAAATTCGAACCTTGAAACTGAAGTGCAAAAACTCTGATCTGATCCGACCAGTGCAACGAATTTATCCTCTTGAAGTGCAATTTGAAAATAATGAGATTGATCATGTAAAGCTAGATGGCGTTGCAACATCTAGTTCCAATAAAGATAATAAAACGTTAACTGGTGATGAAGTCCTTAAAGGTAAATTCATTAGATTAGGCAGGTTAGTTAAAATACCTGAAAGACTTGGCCTGTTTAATGAGGTAGTAAATGTTTTTGAGTGATGGCAATCCACTCAAAAAGGTGGGAGTAAGTTGCGACGTCATTTGGCAAATGCAAATTCTGTATAAAGTGTGATGTCACGGGCGCTGTCTTTCATTGGCCCGTGATTATGTCATATCGAACTGAAACGTTTAAAACACCTATAAGGTGAAGCCAAGTGATATAGATGGTTGGCGACTGCGTAATTGTACTTTGGATTCGGTGGATGTTTATGTGCTGCTTTCTGGCTTGTAGTAATGAAGTCTTGTTCAGGTACTTGTTTGTTTTTACTGCCAATACACTGCTTCTACATGTACGCTAGATTAGAGTTCTAGCATTGTGGCGTCTGCGACAGGACAGTATTAGCGGTGTAGTGAAATGTGGATCTACAAGCATTGAGAGCACAGAGGAAAGCTCTTAGAACTGCCTTTACTTTGAGCGCGAACCAAATTGAAAAAGAACTCTCGAAAGAGGTGGATTTGAAGTGTATTTCGCTGTTACGAGTGCGGCTCAAGGACAAATTTTTACGGCTAGAAACTTGCCAAGATGGGATTTCCGGATCGCTACTGCAACAAGGGGGTGGCGAAAAGTCATTCACTGATGATTTCGCGGAAGCTGAGAAATATCGAGACCGTTATCTGGAGTACAGCACCGTCATTGACCAGAAATTGGAAGACGTAGTCATAGAAAGCGAAGTCGAGAAGCGGAGGAAGTTCAAGTTGCCACAGTTGGAGCTTAAAAAATTCAACGGTGACGCAAAAGAATTCCTTTCCTTCTGGAGCCAATTTCAGAAGATACATGATGACCGGAGCATTCCCTACTAAGACAAGATGCAGTATCTGGTGTCTTCGGTAGAACCAAAATCAAAAGCCGAGAGATTGGTTCTTAGCTTTCCGGCTACCGCTGCTAATTATCCAAAAGCAGTGGCTCAGCTGAGAGAGAGATTTGGAAGAGAAGACCTTCTGGTTCAGATTTACGTCCGGGATCTACTTACAATGCTGTGTCCGGCCGAGTCAAAACACCTTTCGAGCCTCTACGACGAGGTGGAGAGAAAACAGTGCCCTTGGAGAGCCTTGGACGAACACAAGAGAAGTTTAGCGATTTCCTGGCACCCCTAGTTGAAAGCTGTCTCCCCGAGGAAGTCCTGATGACGTGGGAGCGTAGTAGAAATCACCATGAACTGGCCAACACCGTCGACAAGAACACTCGTTCATTAGAAAATCTTATGGGTTTTCTACGTCAAGAAGTGCAAGGTGAGGAAATGGTTGTCCTATCCCGAACGGGTTTTGCAGTTAATCATAGTTCCCGAAAGAGGGAAAGCCATTCCTTTCTACCTGAGAAAACTGAAGATCAGTCAACTGTGGCAGCTCTAGTAAGTTTAAGCAATTCAGGTAAGAGAATGATTTGCACATTTTGTGATAAACCACACCCCAGTTACAAATGTTTTTCTGCTAAAAAGATGTGTTTAAGGGGAGAATTAACAATATTGTCAAAAAAAGGATCTTGTTTTACATGTTTAACTAAAACAAATCATAAAAGTAGAAATTGTGATTTAAAATTTCAGATAAAATGCTCATTTTGTTCCTTATCTCATTATGAAATCATGTGTAACAAAAAGCAAGATAAGACTAACTGTAAAAAATAGCGTTCGTTCAACGGAGGTTTCTCTTTCCAATTCTAGCAGAAATCAAGTGGTATATTTACAAACGCTTTCCGCAATTGTACGATGTAAAGGTCGTTCAAGGCAAGTGAGGGTTCTGATAGATTCGGGAAGTCAATGGTCTCATGCAAGTGAAAGATTAATTGCTCAGTTGGGATTAACGTCGCATAGGACAGAAATCATATGTCACTCTCTGTTTGGGGGAAGCGTCACGAAACCGAAATCACATGGGGTGTTTTCCATCGAGCTTGGTGATTTGAAGGGAACATTTTCTTGCGGTTTTGAAGTTCTTTCAGAAGAAAAGATTTGCGGTTACGTTCCAAAGATAACGGATCAACGTATTTTAGATGAATTGGAAAAATTGAACATAGAATTTTCAGATTCATGTAGTGAGGATTCAGAGATTGATTTCTTAGTGGGAGCGAATATATTTGGCCGCATTTTAACCAAAAAATCTTTAGAATTAGACTTTGGTTTAATTGTTATTGAGACCAAACTGGGAAATACAGTTATAAGAAAGCAGAGTGAAATCTGTCGGAATCTATTCTAATGTTATGACGACACTCGCAATGCATGTGGGAAACGTTGACTTAACTGATCTTTGGAAACTGGAGAGCCTAGGAATTTTAAATCCCACACAAGTGGAAACCAAAAAAGGGTCTTATGAAGAAATTTTAGATGATTTTCAGGATAAGTTAACGATTCTTTCGGATGGGCGGTATGAGTTGGAACTCCCTTGGAAGAATGATTCGGCAGACTTGCCCGATAATAAAGTATTAACGTGGGTTAGACACGAGAAAATGGTTAGACGGGCTAAACGCAATGATTTTCTTGGTGATTATCAGAGGGTTTTTAAGGATTGGGAAAATTTGAATATTATTGAAAGAGTGCCCGAAGGGGAATTAAAACTCGATAAATGTCATTATTTAGCGCACAGGCATGTAATAAAAATGCAGAGCCAGACCACCAAATACCGTCCCTGTTTTGGCGGGTCTGCTTGTGAGAAAGGCAAGCCTTCGTTGAACCACTGTCTATTTAAAGGTGTTAATCTTCTAGAACATATACCGGATATATTAGATAGATTTAGAATGTATCCTATAGGACGAGTGCAGATATAGAGAAAGCTTTTTTGATGTTGTCGGTAGCACCAAAAGATAGAGACTATCTTCGATTTTTTTTTATCCTATAGAGGAAGGAGAGTTGATTTATAGACATTGTAGAATTGTGTTTTGGGTTAAACTCTTCTCCTTTTCTATTGAATGCTTCTTTGAAACATCTCTTAGACAACGCACCACCTGAATTTAGTGATGTAGTGCAAAAGTTAAAATGTTCATTTTATGTTGACAATTGTTTATCTGGTGTATATAATGTAAATGAAGAAAAGTGTTTCGTTGAAAAGGCAAAAAAGATATTCTCAAGGGATTGTTTTAACTTACGAGGATGGCAAAGTAATGTAGCTTGTAAATATGTATCTCAACATACTGGAGATGCGTCTGTTTTGGGAATGTTATGGAATTTAGACGATGATACGTTGAGATGTAACATTAATATTGAAGCCTTAACATGCGAAACAAAAATTACTAAAAGATTAATTTTGTCAACAGTGCAAAACATCTTTGACGTAAATGGCATGTTATCTCCAGCTACTTTGCCTCCCAAAGTGTTGTTGCAAGACACTTGGAAGTTGAAACTGCCCTGGGATTCTGAATTGCCTAAAAATATTGAACGTAAATTTATTAAGTGGGTAAAGGAAATACATTTGTTGAGAGCGGTAACTTTACCACGTTATATGGTGATAAATGAAACTTCTGAATTGCATGTTTTTGTAGATGCTTGTAAAGGATCCTATGCTGCATGTGTTTTTGTCCGATCAATAGTGGAAAAAAAGGTTAAAGTTACGCTCATACGATCGAAGTCTAGAGTAGCCCCTTTAAAACTATTGAGTATTCCTAGATTAGAATTAATGGCATGTTGCATTGGAGCTAGACTTTTAAATGCTATTATCCGTGCACTAAATTTACCAGAAATGAAAGTAATATTCTGGTCTGATTCTGCAGTGGCCCTTTGGTGGATAAAAAAGCATGAAAGTTGGTCCGTGTTTGTAGCCAACCGTGTAACAGAAATAAGAGAACTCACATAATTTCAATCTTGGTGGCATGTTCCAAGTAATATGAATATAGCTGATTTGTTATCTCGAGGTTGTACTCCCAAACAAATGTTAGAATCAAACTGGTGGGAGGGACCTTTATGGTTAAAAAATAGTAGGGAACTTTGGCCTGTTAGTGAAATTGCTAATGAACCGGAAGAAGTAATTTCTGAAAAGAAAAAGACGGAACTGGTTACTGTAAATATTTCAGAGGAATCAGTCCCATGGTATGCTGTGAAATTTTCTAATTATCACTCAATGGTTCGCTTAATGGGCTGGGTTTTAAGATTTATCCATAACATTCGGAGCTCTGTTGAGACGAGGAAAATTTGCGAACTGTCAACTCTTGAAGTGGAAGATGCTGAGAAGGCGCTTATTTGTTCAGTACAGAGTAAGTGTTTTCCTCAATTAGGTTCAATTCCAATTGTAAATGTTTTAAAGATAAGGAGGGTATTATTCGGGTTAAAACTAAAATAACGGAGAGGAAAGATGACCTAAATTTCATTGCTCCTATTTTGTTGCCTAGTAGAAGCGTTTTAACCACAAGATTAATTGAGTTTTATCATTAAAAAAAAATTGCCACGTCAATGTCCAAATTCTTATGTCTATTCTTCGTGAGAGATTTTGGATTTTGAAAGCGCGAAAAACAATTAGAAGTGTGGTTAGAAGTTGTGTGCGTTGTCGTCGGTATAGTTCAAAATCGCCTATTAGTGATCCGGCGAGTCTGCCTGCAGTTCGTGTTACAGATACTAACGCATTTGACGTTACGGGTATCGATCTGGCTGGACTCCTCTTTGTAAAGGATGGGGGTAAGGTGTGGATAGTGCTTTTCACCCGTGCTGTTTATCGTGCAGTACATCTGGAACTAGTTAGTTCATTGTCCACTGAGAATTTTTTGCTTTCTTTAAGACGATTTATTGCACGTAGAGGCAGACCGGAAACCATATGCACGGACAACGGCACAAATTTCATCGGAGCTTATTCGCGAGCTGAAAAATCTAGATTGGGATAAGATCATGAGGGAGACGGAGATTCAACCGATTAAATGGAAATTCAATCCGCCAACAGCCGCTTGGTGGTTGAGGGGGGGGGTATGGGGGGGAGAGATTAGTACGTGTCACTAAAGAACTGCTAAGACGTACTTTAGGAAATTCGGTTTTAACATATGAAGAACTTTTGACTATTCTCTGCGATTGTGAGGCCATAATAAATTCTCGTCCTTTAACTTATAACTCAGAAGATTCGAGTGATTTGATACCGTTGACACCTAGTTTATTTTTAAATGGTAGGTCCTCATATGAGGAGACGTTAGATTTAGATATAAGTGAATTTGCTAGGTTCCAGAAAAGAGTGAGATATCGTCGGAAACTTATTCTAGATTTAAAATCACGTTTCAGAAAAGAATATCTTAGCCTACTACGACAAAGCCGACCCGGTAATACTACTTACAATTTCACAATCGGAGAAATTGTGATTATTGAGGAGCCGTTCAAAAAACGTATGTTTTGGCCGAAAAGTTATTGGTTTACTTCCGGGTAGAGACGGTAAAATTCGAACCTTGAAACTGAAGTGCAAAAACTCTGATCTGATCCGACCAGTGCAACGAATTTATCCTCTTGAAGTGCAATTTGAAAATAATGAGATTGATCATGTAAAGCTAGATGGCGTTGCAACATCTAGTTCCAATAAAGATAATAAAACGTTAACTGGTGATGAAGTCCTTAAAGGTAAATTCATTAGATTAGGCAGGTTAGTTAAAATACCTGAAAGACTTGGCCTGTTTAATGAGGTAGTAAATGTTTTTGAGTGATGGCAATCCACTCAAAAAGGTGGGAGTAAGTTGCGACGTCATTTGGCAAATGCAAATTCTGTATAAAGTGTGATGTCACGGGCGCTGTCTTTCATTGGCCCGTGATTATGTCATATCGAACTGAAACGTTTAAAACACCTATAAGGTGAAGCCAAGTGATATAGATGGTTGGCGACTGCGTAATTGTACTTTGGATTCGGTGGATGTTTATGTGCTGCTTTCTGGCTTGTAGTAATAAAGTCTTGTTCAGGTACTTGTTTGTTTTTACTGCCAATACACTGCTTCTACGTGTACGCTAGATTGGAGTTCTAGCAGTCCACCGCCCGATCACTGAAAGTTAATTAAAATTGGATGTACATTTCTCTAAAACAAGTGTTGCATTGCTTATTGCTTGCTAACCCCGGTGATTGCTACGCATTCCCATTTAATTGCAAAGAGATCCAATAGGCGTGACGTCAGTCTCTTACAAAAATATAAAAATATTAAAGTGTAAAGTTTTAAATGAAAACAAAATGTATTAGGTATCGATCTATTGTAAAATTTTTCGCCGATTTCAAATCCCTTGAAATTTTTATACTATCTTTAACGATCGCTGAGATAGAAAAAAAAGCACTGAAGAACGCCAGTTATACACAGTCCAGTCACATTGATGTGACCACCTGTCAAAAGCCAGAATAACCACCTTTGGCAGAGCGGACCGCTGCGAGACGTGCAGGTAGAGAGTCAATTAGGTTTCTGAAAGTGTTCACTGGGATGTTGAGCCATGCCGACTCCAGTGCCGTGGCCAGCTGCGCTAGATTACGCGGTTGAGGAACCATGGCAATTGTTGCAGGGTGTTTGCTTTCAGACGTTTCACGCCGTATACGCCAACGTCCATCTGTCCGATGGAGAATAAAACGTTATTTATCGGGAAAAGCCGACAGTCGCCACTCTGTGGACTTTCAGTTGCGGTACTAGCGTACAAATTCCAGCCTTCGTCGCCGATGAACAGCAGTCAGCATAAGTGCATTAACCAGGCGTCTGCTGCGGAGGCCCATACGCAGCAACGTTCGCTGAACCGTTGTTGAGGATACACTCTTGGTAGCCCCTTGGTTCATCTGGGCGGTCAATTGCTCAACAGTTGCACGTCTATTCGCCCTAACGCATCTCCGTAGCCTTCGTTCGCCTCTGTCATCTATAGCCCGTGGTGCACCACATGTGCCACGCCGCTGATTTTGGATAGTGCCATTTTGCCATGCACTGTATACTTTTACCACGGCGGCACGCGAACAGTTCACAAAATTAGCCGTTTCCGAAATGCTTCCACCCTTGGCCCGAAAGCCAATAATCATGCCCTTTTGGACGTCGGATAAATCGCTACGTTTCTGCATTACGCCAACGATTGAAATGCTTTCCGATGCCCTAGGACATCCTTCATATACACTCCACTGCAATGTGCTGCCACCTGCCTTTTGTGATTGGTTATTTCACGTTGACGTTGAAAGTAGGTGGTGGTCACATTAATGTGACTGGACTGTGTATAACATTATACGGTACTGTACTCGTTACGTCTATGTACTATACTATTGTGCTGCACTACTATACTATTCAAACCCTATGCAATATTGTTATATACTTTTATTGTAATTTAATTTTTGTATTTGTGTGACTTAACACACCACAGAACACCGAATTTTAAAAGATTGTCAAAAGTAGTGGAATAGCGTTTTTTAATAAAATCCGAGGACAACACCAACTCGGTTGAAAAAATTAACTGCGATTCATGTGTAAAGACAGTCTTGAATTACAATAAAACACTGCTGATTCAAACCTCCCGTTAATCCAAGAATTTGGTTGATCCGAACCAACTGTTTTAAAAATTTGTAAAACAAAATATAGTAAATTAGTAACATAATACTATATTAACATTATTGAAATAAAAGCAACATTGGTAAGAATGCACATACTTTTAAATTTTTTTTTTATTACAATTAAATTTAAAAGAATCGAATTTATTAGAACTTATGAACTAATACATTTGGACGAAATACAATAATTATAAACATTTTCCTAGTTGCTTTTTCAAAAAACATATTCTAAGTTAAACATAAAAATCAAGTGAATAAAAATTTCACTTTTGTCGTGCGATTATTTATATTATGAGCGTGAAAATAATTTTTATTTAATACACTCTAGTTTGAATAGCCATAAAGCTCCGATTGCTCGTTATTAACAAATTTGACTATCTTGTTCAACGAACTGAATACGGGGTTGAACCCCCAGCTCCCCCTCGTTACGCCTATGTACTAATACTCGTATACCATTGTTTCATTTATTACACAAGTAAAACACTAATGAATTAAATTATGAATAGTTTGATTAGTTTTAAATAAAAATTAATTTGTGAAAAACTCGTATACATGCAAAATGTTTCTCAACTGAATATGGGGGGGGGAGTCGAACCCCCAAATCCCCTTGGTTACGCCTATGATTGCAGCATGTGTATAAAGTGTAGCCACAGCTTTGCGCCCCCAGGGGCATTCCTTCTTTACGTTTGTACGGGCTTCACAACCCCGGGGTACCCGAGTGACCTTTCTTCCCTTTCCTTTTCCCTCTCTTCTACCCTTCTGCTTTTTGCTTTTTCTTCCTCCCTCGTTGTGGTTGCCTCTTCGGAGGTGAGGGCTCCCCTTGAGAAGCTTTTCGCCAGTCTGTACTTTTAGCTCCTCTTGGGGATTATATCGCCCACGTGTTTGCCGTGCGTGGAGACCTGTGTCTTCGGTAAAGGTGATCCTGGTGATTGAGGGACAACATAACGCCCCAATACATTGCTTCGGCTCCTGCTTCGAATAAACAGGAGGTGTACTTTGGTCCCAGTACATTGATCGGCTGGTGGGTATATCCTGCTAGGACTAAGGACCTGCTCACCACCTAGCTCCTTAGGGCAGTCATAGAGGTGAGTTGGGTCCGTATAGTCCCTGGCTAGCACCGGTACAGAAACCTGTATCCCCTCGTTGGACTCCATGGTGGGTGGTGCCGCCGGGGACTGAACATTTACTTCTCAAACATGGATAACCCAAAATCAACTTCTCCTTCAGTGGAGCAAATATGTAATAATAATAATAATGAAAAAAATATAACAGAACAAAAAATTTTTACAGTAAAAAGTAACGAGGGAAATCTTAAAAATATATCTGCGATTTTACTAAATAAAACAATATTAGGTATGGTTGGAGAAAATAAAAACATAAAAAAAACCCTAGCAGGAGATGTACTCGTTGAAGTTTTAAATAGAACACAAGCTTTAAATATAATTAAAATAAAATCCGTTGGTCCAATAGGAGTAACTGTCACACCCCACAGAACTTTAAATTCATCCAGAGGTGTTATATCTGAATCAGATTTAGTTCATGATACAGAACAAGACATCTTGGAATCCCTATCCGAACAATATGTAATTAACGTCAAAAGAATCACAATTTCAAGAAATAATCAGAAAATACCCACTAAACACTTAATATTAACTTTCAATACACCAACCATACCAAAACACGTTAAAATAGCTTACATTAATTGCCCAGTGAGACCTTACATTCCAAATCCTGTCCGTTGTTTCAAATGTCAAAGATTCGGCCACTCTTTTCTTGCTTGCCGCGGCAAAGAGACCTGTGCGAAATGTTCTAGTACAGAACATAAGACAGATATATGTACATCATCATCTCTTTGCTGTGTAAACTGTAAAGGTGAACATCCAGCTTATGCCAAGTCTTGCCCTAAATTCCATACAGAAAAAGAAATTCAGACCATTAAAGTTCAACAAAACGTATCATTTCCGGAGGCCCGAAAAATTGTAAATGATCGCACCCCGAAACCTGGAATATCTTACTCATCAATAGTAAAAAAAACTTTCAAAACCAATTGAACTCAAACCGATGCAAGTATGTTTAAGCCATCTAACCAACATAAAACTTCAACGAACCAACCTAAAACGACTTATTTCTCTAAAGCATCAGCTACAACCTCATCGAGTACAAAAATCATAAACCAACCAAATCAATCTAAAAATACTTCTTTAAAAAGAACAATATCATCTGAACAAAATAACATTAAAATTCAAAAAAGTTCTTCTCAAATCTCTCTTCACCCTGACGTTTCATCCAGAAACTTGATAACTAATCCTTCAACCAGTGATCTCATTAATCTTTATAACACTGAAAGCGATATTTCATCTGTAGAAGATGAGGACTTGGAGACTTCGCCACTGAAGCCCAAGAAAGATCCTCGGCAAGACAAACATCGTCCTAGGACGAGAAATCACAAGTAGTTTTTCCTTTTCTTTTCTACTTTATTTTTATGGATTCCTTTCTTTCCTGGAACTGCCGGGGTTTTCGTCCAAAAATTGCTGACCTTAAAGACATCATAAACAACCACAAGCCAGCTGCAATCGCCCTCCAGGAGACTTATTTAAGAAAGAATGATACCACCAACATTCGTCATTTCACTATATTTCGAAACGATTACGATGATGGCCAAAGAGCATGTGGATGTGTTGCTTTGCTTGCCTCCCATGACTTTCCAGTCACTCAAATTAACCTTAAAACAAATCTACAAGCTGTTGCTGTAAGACTTCGTGTCAATATCTTAATTACAATATGCAATTTATACTTACCTCCTAACACCCATGTCGCCACTTCTGAATTAAATAATTTAATAGATCAACTTCCTCGACCATTCATTATACTTTGTGACCTAAATGGTCATCATATTCTCTGGGGCAATTCAGACATTAATCGTAGAGGCAAACAAATTGAGAAACTAATAACGGACAATGATTTATGTATAATGAATAACGGCCAACCTACTTATTTTCACTCACCTTCACTTACTTACCATTCAATAGATCTGGCAATCTGCACTCCTTCAATTTTACCATTTTGGACCTTCTCTGTGGATTTTTACCTTTACAATAGTGACCATTATCCTATTAAACTAAAATATGAAGGCCAGTACCAACCTCACTCTGTCAGCCAAACTAACTACATCTTTGAAACTGCCAACTAGCCACTTTTTACTAGCCTTGCAGATATTTCTAACACGGTAGAAATTGGTGACATCGATGAAGTCACCTCAAAAATAACAAACATAATTATAGCAAGTGCTGACGCTTGCATAAAAACAGTCAGTAATACATCTAAAAAACAAAAGAAACCTTGGTGGAATGAGGATTGTAGCGATGCATATCGGAAACAGAGAAAAGCCTGGAATATCTTTAATAGATATCCAACAAGTGAAAACTTTATAATTTATAAAAAAGCAAAAGCAGCATTTCGAAAAATACAAAGACGTAGTCAGAGGGATTCTTGGACGAATTATGTCGATAGTATTAATAGTAAAATTACAAGTAAACAATTATGGAATAGGATTAAAAGAATTTCCGGTGTTTACCCCAATAGACAAATTCCTATCCTAGAACATAACAACCAAATATTATCGGCACCCAAAGACATAGCAAACACAATTGGTTCATGCCTTTCCGAAATATCCAGCTCCAGTAACTATTCTGAAAGTTTAAAAAAAATTAAAATTGCATCTGAAAAGAGTAAAGTTAATTTTACATCAAGCAGTATATTATCTTATAATTGTGATTTTACTTTTTCTGAATTGACCAAGGCTTTATCCCTAGTTCACAAATCAACTCCTGGCCCAGATAATATTAGTTACATCATGCTCAAACATCTTTCAAATAGTTCTCTAAATCATCTCCTGAAATTTTACAACAGAATTTGGACCGAGCATACTTTTCCGCACTCTTGGAGGTATGCTACTATAATACCCATACTGAAACCGAACAAAGACCCCAAGAATCCTTCGAACTACCGTCCAATAGCCCTAACAAGTTGCTTATGCAAAATTTTAGAAAAGATGGTCAACGCGCGGTTAATGTATATCTTAGAAAAAGATAAATGTCTCTCCCCACTTCAAAGTGGCTTCAGGAAAAATCGTTCGACTATTGACAATCTAGTCGCTTTCGAATCGGAAATCAGAAATGCATTTGTTGAAAATAAACATCTCGTCTCGATTTTCTTCGACATAGAAAAAGCTTACGATCGAACGTGGAGACATGGGATTTTAAAAGACATTTTAAAAAATGACATAAGAGGAAATCTGCCTATTTTTATCCAAAATTTCTTAGAGAAAAGATATTTTAAAGTAAGGATTGGTTCTATTTTATCTGATGTTTTTATTCAAGAGGAGGGAGTGCCACAGGGCAGTGTTTTAAGTGTTACTTTATTTATTTTAAAAATTAACGATATTGTTTCTCAATTGCCTCCATCAGTGAAAGGTCTTATTTACGTTGACGATCTGCAAATTTCATGCGCAGCTAAAGACATTCGTTTAATTGAAAGACAACTTCAACAGGCCGTTAACAAAATCACTCATTGGACTACGGAAAATGGTTTCAGTTTCTCACCTTCCAAAACCGCGTGTGTTCATTTTTGTAAAAAACGGTATCTTCATCTTGACCCTGAAATATTTTTCAAAGATATTTTAATTAATGTTGTGGACAGTTTTAAGGTACCAGTATACGTTGGAACTTTTTTTTTTTAATTTTGGAGCCAGAGTAACAAAAATTTTTATACTTCATAAGTGTTAGAAAACTAACATATCTGCAGAAAAAAAATTTTGAAATTGGTCATATTAAATTAATTAATTAAAATTTAATAAGCTAATTAGGGTCTTACGGTACCGGTCATAACTCATTTTGTAATTTATTTATAATTTTAATTTTAATTGCAAATGAAAGCAACTGATATGGTGCAGAGATACTACTATAATTGTACATCTAAAACAAATTGTCTTTTAATTAGAAATTTATGTTGGAAGTATTTAAAAATCAACACTTTTTACAAAAACAATAAGATTCAAAATTAAGTTAAAAATCAATTATTTCACTAGCATAGTTGATTATAGTACAGTCTCTGCTCTGGATTATACCCTTTTAAATGCATTAAAAAAATTTTTAATCGGTTATTTCAAACTGAAGTTATCACCGGTGGAATAATGTCTTACACTGACAAAACTAGTTCTTCAGAAATCAAGTTTAAAGTTCGTGATATAAATTTTTCCAATGAAACAAAATTTTATGATTATAAATACTTACTTACTATTTAGTTAAATGCGCCAGCTTCATATGTGGGTCCTTCTATTTTGGTTCTATGGTCTTCTTTTCTTTTTTTTTGTCCCCTGAGGTGTTTTCGGCGTTTTTTTTGCAACAATGTGCTTTGCCGCTGGCTGCTTTTTACACGCAGATTGTCTTTTCTTTGTACACCTTCAACCATGTACTGACCAGGTATTATCCGCATTCGCTTCATTACCTCTAATTGAGGTTTAGCTCCTGAATTGAAATATATCAGGGCATCATAGACTGATAATTTCACGACATTGAGGCCTGCATAATTAGTTTTGGGGCATCTCTTCCAAATTAGGGCATGAAAGCTCTCGTTACAGTTTTGGGTTTTTCCATGGAGACACTTACCCAACATCTCAGGAGATGTCAATCTGATGTAGATTGGTTTCACTATCTTCATAATATCCATGGGTAGTCCTCCCTTGTGTTTAAAGCTTGTATTGTTCGCTATGGCGCGCTGATACGAGCACCAACTTTCTTTGCCTTTCGGACACTTGGAGTGTAGAGGATGTGAATCCTTAGCACATAAATGGTAAAAACTACTCCAAATTGCTTTCGACATCTGCTCAACGGATTCAGTGTTGTTTCGAAGTGCAATTCCGAAGTAGTTTTGCATTTTATTAATTTGTGAAAAAGTTAACTTCCCTCTACCACCAATTCCTCTCCGTGTGCTTTTTAATTTTCGTAAGGCTGTACCCAGTCGTTTTTGATAATGACCGATACATTCCTTTTTTATGATTGGGGTTCCTGGGTAGGGATCCAGCTCCTGAACGGTATTGAAGCTTTTACTATCACCATCGCCATAAAATTCAACATATTTCAAACCCCGTTTAAATTGGGATCGAAGAAAGATTCTTCCCACACCAACAGGTTCCATCGCAGGTGAAGATCCTTCATAATTGATAGTACACACATGATTTGCTATCATGGAGGCATATTTTGGATCCGCCTTTTCAACATTTCCCCATTTGCGGCACCCGGTACACTCTTTCGAAAGAACTTCAACGTCCAGAACCTCTCCCGTATCAATAGAAAGTGTACTAACAACACCGTTCAGAGAAGAATACCCTCGTCGCTGCCAAGTGCCATCCACAGAAACGCCACATTCAACACTGTTGTTTTGCTCGCGAACTCGAATTGCAGCAACCTTCATCATCTCCTCGCCTAACCTCTCGACAACATTCAGTAAGGCTTTTGTGTGTTCGTTGTAGGCATTCTTATTGGGTGGTGGCGGCATGTTCATTGTCGATAAAAAAGTGCAGGCATCTTCATATCCACAACCAATTTGCCGCATTCCATACACCAAACGTCGATTTACTTCGAACACCTTGTCAATTCGTTTTGATGTATGACAGCTGTCACTAAAGTATCCACATTTGGTGCAGGTAATTGTCAATTCAAGTGAGCAACCCATCCTTTTTGAAGGGTTATCACTAATATTTAAGCAGGAACTGGCACACGAAGGACAGCAAACCATTTGGAACATTGAATTTAAACATTCCATGTCCATAAAAAACATCTGTCCAAGCAAATAAGACTCTTTCACAGCAGCGGGAATATTGTTCAGTTTCACTGTCGAAGCAGTATCCACATGTGTTGGAGTTTTAAGAGTGTCCTTCACTTTTGTGAAGCGATTTCCCCTAAATGTACGCTTCTTCTTTCGATCATAATTTGGTTTCGAACTTCCCATGATTTCGATGTTCAAATATGAACCAAACAAAAATAATTCTCAAATAATAGAGCAAGCAAATTGTACGTAAAAAAAGCAAACGATTTTTAAATTCAAAATAAACACAAATGCGTCAGTTAAAGCTGCAGTTACACATTGTTGCCATTCGGCAACATGTGAAATCGTCAAAATTATTCTAAAATACTTAAATGTTGGAATTATAGCTAATATTTGATTGATACACATCAATATTTTAGTTAGGCCTAACATGAACGAAAAACGAAACCAAAATTTTTCACTGTGTAACTTTACAAAAATGGGCTTTATTTAAAAAGTATCTTGAATTTCATAACGAACAAGGTATCATTTTGAAGCTAATGAATTGGAGAATATTTTAGAATAAAAAAACAAAAATGCACAATTTCACCGAATTTCGCGATTTCCAATGTATACTGGTACCTTAAATTTTTAGGTATCATATTTGACAAGAAGTTGACTTTTCAACCGCATATTTTAAATTTACGCAAACGTTGCGAAAAGGCTCTCAACATATTAAGAGTTTTATCAAAATTATCATGGGGATCTGATCGAGCGTGTCTTTTAAAAATATATAGAGCTTTATATATATAATACGATCTAAATTAGATTACGGCTGCGTGGTATATAGCTCAGCAAGAAAATCGGCCCTTCAAACTCTGAATACTATCCACCACACAGCTTTACGTTTATGTACTGGCGCATTTAGAACATCACCAGTAAGCAGCTTATATGTGGACACCTTTGAACCTTCTCTGGACCTTAGGAGACAGTTGTTGTCCTTAGAATATTATTTTAGAATTTCCTCAATCCCTCATCACCCATTGCATACCATTCATCATAGCCCATATTTAAAACGCCTTTATCAAGCAAAAACATCCTTCATCCCTACATTCCACTTAAGAATGCTGGATTTGATGAACGGATCGGAACTTTCTTCACTTGACGTCACCCAGAAAAAACTTTATTATTTCTCTCCTTGGTTTAATCATGATTTTGAATTTCAAAACCCATTCGAAAATTTCAATAAAGCAGATACCTCTGATATTATCTACCAACAACTATTTCAAAAGCACATAGAACAATACTCTAATTTACAATACAAATTTTCACGGACGGGTCTAAAAGAGCAAACTACGTTGGAGCTGCGTTCACTATTAATCACTCTGTTCACACTTTTAAACTTCATTCTTCATGTTCTGTTTTTACTTCTGAAATCATGGCCATATACAAAGCATTAGAAAATATATCTGATCATTGTCATACAAAATATATCATTTTCACAGATTCATTAAGTGTTTTACAGTCATTGAAACATCCTGATCATGACAGTCATCCCGTTGTTTTGGAGTCACTGAGAAAAATTTATCATCTTTCGTTAAAAAATTTTAATTTGGTATTTTGTTGGATCCCATCTCATGTTGGGATATCGGGAAATGAAATAGTTGACCAAGCCGCCAAATCGGCCGTAACTAATATTAATCATAACATTCCTTATCGCGACTTAAAATCATTCATTTACAAATTTTTAGAAGAAAAATGGCAGAAGGAATGGGATGAACAAACCGAGAACAAACTTCACACTGTTAAGCCAATTATAACTCAATGGAAATCGTTGCCTCTAAGAAGACAAAATGTAATAATAACACGACTCCGTACTGGACATACTCGAATAACACATAGACGCCTCCTCCTCGGAGAAGATCATCCCATTTGCAATTTCTGTATTTGTCCACTAACCGTAAAACACATCTTAATAGAATGTTCTCATTTTAACAGTCAACGACTTAAACATTTTAATTCTTATACCTTGGTTTTAGATGACATGATCGGAGAGAATCCTCATCCAAATATTTTTAGCTTTTTACATGACATTGGGTTTATTCATCTATATAAATAATTCTCTTACGTGGCACGCAAAAAAGACGTTATTTGTAATCGCGTTTTGGCAACACTGTACGATTGTTTCTTTATCGCGAAGTCTCGCGCATCGATTGAATTTATAGCGTTATCGGATGAAATTTTATTGAAAAAAAAAAGGAAATTTTAATGAGCTGTTGCAGTTAGTTTATTAGAAATCAAAGAAAGCGGAGGATCTTTTCAGGGCCATTTAAAAAACGGTCCTTTTCAGGGCCAACAATTATAGTTCAACAAGACGCTTGCACTACAAGACGCTTGCACGGCAACAAACTCTATGAAAAAGTGTGGGTCGTTTGAGTGCTGTGAAAGTGTACACACAAACAACATGCTGGGTATTCAATTTCCAAAGCAACGCTCACATTTCGAGTCAAAATTTGCACAAAGTATTCATTTGAATTCTGATTTTAGAGATACTGTATATATATTTTATAATCCAATCCTTAGGGATAAGAAAGCGAGTTTTCAATCCTACGACGGCGGCCGTATCTAGCACATAATTCGTTATTCCTGATTGGACTTTCCGGGCAATGACATCACAACGAGTTTCAACGGCCAAATAAAAAATAATAATATTTTCTATGGCTATATAACCTTTTAATTTCCACGATGTTAAACTTATTCTGTCGGGAAATTTTTTAATTATACATAAATTCAATGCTATGAGAAGTAATTGTACCATAAGAAAGAGTACACTCTTAGGTTTCCCGTGATGTTTATAAATTTTAAAACTAATAGTATTAAGGTATTGATATGACCGTTTTAATAAAATGTAACAAAATTTTCCCGATTTTTTACGAATTTAAAAAAATATTAGCAGAAACCAAATTGAAATTTCTAAAAAGAAAACTCGGCGAGCTGCAAAAATGCATGTTTAGAGGTACTCTAAAAACCTCACGGCTGAAGACTGAAAATTTGTATCTGATGTGTTTTTCTCACTCTCAAAAGAAATTTCGCTTTTTGACTTCGACACAAATGCACCGTAAACTAATAGCCGTATCGGAAAAACCTTCTCCATCTTGTTCCCTGTATAACTTTGATCAAATCATGTTAATTTCGTAATTTTCTGATGCATAACTTCGTCGGGAAACCATCCGAGAATCGAGTGAAAAAAAAAGCAAATTTTCAATCCTTCGGCGGCTGCGGTAGTAACTTATTTTGATAGAGGAGACATGTTAACAACATTATTAACTAAAATTATATTTACCTACAGTGGCGGATTAAGCGGTAAGCGGCCGCGTAGTGCCCCGGAATACCGAAGGGGCCGAGGTCTTAAAATGTCTTCATTAGGATTCGATTAAAGTTGTGACAGCGTCTTTACTATATGCGCGTCGTTAAGTGCAGTGAAGAGAGTTTCTACTACAAGAAGGTCAGCAAGAGCAGATGCTGTGTTACCTATAAAATTTGGTTTTACACATATATAAGAGGCTTTAATTAAAGTTTATAATTCAGAAGAAAATGGACAAATATGAAACCGCCCTAATAACAGTTATTTGGAATACTATTTTACAAAGAATAAATGCTACTAGTAAATCACTGCAATTAGTGACAATGCAAACTATTGAAATTATCTATCCTACTGAAGTCATTAGAAAATTATATCAATAATTTCAGATAATTTGAAAAATAGACAACTGATTTATCAGGGTATGTAGAAGATGGACAAACTCGCAGACAACAAAAGAAAAAAAAAATTTTGATGAGAACAAAGAAGTCGGACACATGAATTTACAATAAGAGAAAATTTCACAGTCAATTCATTTTATATCATGTGATAACACCAAGACAGAATTATCTCAATGAATGAAGTGTTTGTTGGGCCTTTTCCATAAAATTTTTATTGGGATTTATCTATACAAGAAAAAAGGAACACGATAAAAAAAAAAGTTGAAGAATTTCAAAATGACGTTGATGTATGTACTTTTGAAGATGTATTTGACCATTTTTTAGTATTTCTAAAAGAAAACGAGGACACCATAAAAAAAAAGCCACACCAGATATCTATCGAACCGCCAAAGAAATGTCTTGCACATTTCCGAACGTTGAAAAATTAGTGAACATTTTTTTAACAATTCCTTATCTAATGTGTCAGAAGAAAGATCGTTTTCTGTTTTAAAGCATGTAAAAAATTATTTAAGTACTATGGGTGAAGAAGATCAATTAAGGTGACCGTTCTGTACATAGAGCAAGAAATTTTAAACTGAATTGACGCTGCCAAATAATTGACGAATTTGCAAGAAATAAAGCAAGACTGAAGCTCATGTAAAAAATATGTTTTTATAAAAAATTTATATAATGTGTTATGGTATGAAATTTTTAATTACTTTTCTTTATTGTTAATAACTTCATGAGTTTTCTTGAAACATTTTTTTCTTTCTCGAGTTTGAGTGCCCCGAAAATTTTACCGCTTGGGGCCCTGCCACTGTTTACTTTCCGATTTTGAGTCACTTTCTCATTGACAGAAACCATATGTGTGCGTGTGCAATATTTATCGCCACCATCACTATTCTAATTAATCTAATCACTTCGAATACTAGATTTTTTGCTTACAGAGGCCATATTAGGTTCTAAACATACTGTCAGACTATAAATCTGAAAGAGTAGGGAGGAAGGGAGAGGAATGGTTTGAAGCAATGAATTAGTCCAATGTTGAGATTAAGCGGTAAGCGGCGCGTAGGGCCCCCGAAGTCTTAAAATGTCTTTTTTATTAGGGTTCCAGGAAAATTATGACAGCGCGTCTTTACAATGTGCGTCTTTAAGTGCAGTGAAAAGAGTTTATCATTCAAGATGGTCAGCAAGAGCAGATGCTGTATAAGCCATAAAACTTGGTTTGACTCATATAAAAGAGGCTTTAACTGAAATTTGTAATTCAAAAGAAAAAGTTACCATAGTGGTGGCGACTTAACTTCTGAAGAAAATGGAACAATATGAAATCACCCTATTGACAATTACCTCGTAAAAGGACCCACGTCGAGCCCGCCGAAATATTTAAATGTTAAAAAACAGCCACTGAATCTAATTTATTCAGCTTCTAAATCGAAGTTTCGTTTATCACACGTTATTATGCACATGGATAAATTTGAAAACAGTCAAACAATATTAAACGTGACTAGGGGGCCTGCCCTCTGCTCGCTAACGCTCGCCAACCCCTGGAGGATTGCTTCGCAATCCTCATTGGTTCGCTGCGCCGAACCTATGCTCGCTTCGCTCGCCTCATTGAAGACATGTGTCCTAGCAGAAGGGATTGTTTACAAAATATGTTACCAAAAAAATGTTTTCCAAATCTAAATTTGCTGTGCATTACAGAAAAAATATATACAGTATCTCTAAAATCAGAATTTAAATGAAAACTTTGTGCAAATTTTGACTCGAAATGTGAGCGTTGCTTTGGAAATTGAATACCCAGCATGTTGTTTGTGTGTACATTTTCCCAGCACTCAAACGACCCACACTTTTTCATTGAGTTTGTTGCCGAAAGTTGTAGTGCAAGCGTCTTGTTGAACTATAATTGTTGGTCCTGAAAAGGACCGTTTTTTAAATGGCCCTGAAAAGATCCTCCCACTTTCTTTGATTTCTATTATAAACTAACTGCAACAGCTCATTAAAATTTCCTTTTTTTTCAATAAAATTTCATCCGATAACGCTATAAATTCAATCGATGCGCGAGACTTCGCGATAAACAAACAATCGTACAGTATTGCCAAAAAGCGATTACAAATAACGTCTTTTTTGCGTGCCACGTAAGAGAATTATATACATAGATATTCATGTAGTTTAATGGCCTATTGATTGCCTGGAGGGAAGATTAAGCAGACTCTATTTTCTGAATACGTCCTGGGCATGAAACTACACAAAATCACGAGATCTCTTAATTTGTTGTACTCGTATATTTAATTGGAGGTAAGTATTTTGCCCGCAGTGGATTGTACTAAAGTCCTGTCCTGTGGAAGAACTGGTGCACATGAGAAATCTCGCTTGTAATGCATAATTAGATTTCAATCCACTTGTCTATTATATAATATTTTCTTTGGACGCTATCCTTTTCAGCCTATGTAAAGGTAGGAAATATCAGATAAGCTTTTAAATGTTTAGTGCATGTTATCTCTTATTGATCTCAACTGGTGCAGTTGGTATGGTTTTGGAGTACATTTTTTTACGTGTGCACTTGCGCATCGTCAGAACTAGGGTCCACCGAAAGACGGTATGACGAACCAGAGTTACTAACCGAACTCTAACCTCCGTGGGTTTGTTCACTGAGCTGTAGGAGGTGCCGGTTTGATTCTTGTAATTCACATAGGTTTATTTCTCTGTTCAGTGTCTGTAAAACTTACCTGGTGTGTTGTATCATTACTTGATGACGATTTGTAAGCAGATCCTTGAGCTCAAGCACACAAGTCGAAATGTATGTGATCATTCAGTTAAACTAACAGGCGTCATTTTTCACTTTACAGGTTCCGCATCCATATGGTGCACGCATTTCTGTACATGCTGCAGGTGACAATGGGCTACCTCCTCATGCTGATCATCATGTCGTATAACGCGTGGCTGGCCATCACGGTGTTTGCGGCGGCCGGTCTCAGCTACTACTTCTACAGCACCTTCGTCCTCTACAGGCCCTCTGTCGTCCCCATCGAGATCCTCTCGCCCGGACAGTACGAATAGCTGCATTCTTCAGTTTCGTTCCTTGGAGTACTTTGGCCTATGCAGATGACCTTGGTCCAATCCGCTTCTTCCCCGCCTAGTCTGTTGCTGTAGAATCGAACCTAATGCCACTTTACTTTCCATAGGGACTCTTGGAGAAATGCGTTCCAGTTTGTCACATTGACACACTTAATGACAGATTGAAATGCGATTTTTTACTTGTCAAGATCTGTACTAAACTTTTTCGGCTTAAACATGTTGGTCTGAGCTCTGGCTCTGATTCCCGATCATGGCATGGATGTTCGTAGTGGTTCAGAACCCACTTTGAGCTGTAGATCCCGATCGATTTGGCCCATGTGCAACAAAATAGGATCGTCGAATGACAAATCAAACCTATCCGCCGCCAACGTACACCGAAAGCAACATAAAATTCAGATATCCCCACTCTAAATGCACGATCTGTTTCTATAGCGACGCCCTCGTCCAGACTTAGTGACGGGAACAGTTCTCATGGTAAACAAACAGTACCAACCCCGCCTCGGAAAACATTTCCCTAGGTAAACGCATGTATTGCGTGGATTATTAGTTTTCGCCTCGTCATCGGCTTCCGGGGGGTATCGAACTGTTAAACTTCTGTAACTACATATTTTACGAAACTCAAAATTCCCAGAGCGGTTAAGTTGGCTGTTGAGTCATATGGATTTGGACGAGTAATTGGTAAATTGGGGGCATGCCCTCATTTGACGTACATAGCGCAGTTTCTGTCTCCGAGTTTATCTTACGATGCCGAAAGTAATAGAAGAGGTGTCGAGTCGGCCAAGCAAATAACCACATAACGATGATAACCATACAAGATTTCTAGTGTGGCATCCCTTTTATTTTGGCAAGCTTAACCACCTTTGTAGAAATGGACTTCTCCAAGGTCATCTGTCATATCATAACCGGAACCGCACTCTATTTGCATATCAAATATATGCTGCTGAAATTGTTTTAAATGAGGAATGAGTTAAGTAGACAATCCAGCGGGGATAGGTGGTCAGTCTATTAAGAACCATTTGCACTGTGTATTACTTTTATATCAGCTAAAATAGCTGTTGAGTTTGAACTCTGAATTCTTAACTGTAACCGAATTTATAGTTACGTTTCACTCCATGGGTTATACGGTGTTGAAGATTTAGATCTGTACATTTGTATATATCATCTGTATGAGAAGTCTTTACCAACAGTGTTTGTGGTAATGTTTTTAATTTAATCTTTCGGAAGAACATTTTTGCATTTGGTCACTTTTCTGTGTCTCATCTTAAGAAAGTATTACATGGAGTACTACAACAGCCGATGGCTTTCAGAAACAAGGATCAATATTACTTGTCCAAGATCAAGTGTCATTAAAAGTCGAAGGCCAAACACTCAACTTGCCGTGAAGGGAATCTCACCCCCGAAACTTGACGATGTCTGCAGATACTCCTTTTAGATTCATATTGTTGCAGAGGGCCCACGAATTAAGATAAAAAAAACATGTGATAGTTGAACTCCACTTTCTAAAGAAAAAGATTTGCTCTGCTGTTTCCCAACTTAAATTTCCAGTTTTAAAATAGACAAATGTGCGATACATCAAGACGCGATATAACGGGGGTTACTGCATTTCACTTCCTAGAAAGTCAATACAAACTGCTTATAAACCTTGTGCCATTGAACCTTATCAGTCAACCAATGTTAAAAGTTTGAAACTCTGTTTACTGCTTGTAATATTTTCTAGTTTTGAGACGCAAACTATAATCTGTAGGAGGTTTGCCTCGTATTGTAATGAATCCACACTTTACAGCCGAGAACAATCGCATTGATAAGCGTCATAATCCGATAAACCGGGATTGCATTGCACTCGTGCAGCAAAACATGACCGTAGAACGACAAACCAAGCCGATTAACCGGATTGTTCATCGAGAGTATTTATTTTGTCTAAATGGTCATACACTTCGTATTTTCATCATATAATGAGACAATCTTTCATCAAGCAGCGAATTGGGTTTCATAACTTTTTATATTTCTTTGTGAGGGGCTATTTTATTAATAGATGAAGACCAGAAATTTTTACAACGTTATAACGTGTTCAAGTCTAAATTGCCTGAAAATATTACAGCATGTTTGAGATCAGTTTTAGTACCTTAATTTTCGACTTTGGATTAATAAAAACAAAGTGCAAACACTTTTACAAATGTGTATTTTGTTCTAAAAATAGAGATGAGTTGAGGGATTATAGGGATAATATTTGTTTATTCATTTTTAAGTTTGTCTGGTTTCATAATTGAGAGCCCATTTGCAAATTTGAAACCCAAATGAGACATTCGAATGCTATTGAATCGAACTTCAGGTCATTTTCTCTTGTGCTTGACTTTGTGTTCATTGTTATTTTTGTTCGAATTTTATTAAAAGAATTTATCATTTGCTGTATATGTAGTTACTTTTTATTTTCAAGCTAAACCCTCTTTAAGGTTATTCTCCAACAAAACACTTTTCATAAGATAAAAACGAGGTATGGTTGGATTTAAAAAGCAAGTAAACTAATTTTCATTTAAATGTATTTAAATGAAAAGTTTAATGTCTTAAAAATGGTCGTAAGAAAACAAAGAAACGACCTAATTTGGGAATTTCTGGATGATCGTTATTTTTTCAGTCGATTTTGCAGAATTAAAAAAAAAAAAACAATAATAATGTCTTGCTAAATAAGTATTCATATTTCTAAATTACAGATGAAATAGTTTAGGGCATGTTGCGCTCTTCATTTACGTCAAAAGAAAATGAACCACGCAACTGTATACTATAGATGAATCGATAATTTTGTGTTGTGGGAAATCAAACGGATTAATCCCATTTTTCATGGAGGATGCTTGAAGAAATGTCAAAGTTTATTACCTTATCACATGATAATAAATTGTAAATATATTTGTTATGATTCTTACTTCCTACCGATAATACATAAAAAAAAGCTGGTAAACTACCCCTTAGCGATAGTAACATTCGCCAAAAGTAAAAACTGAAATTGTCCACCCTTGTTGCCCCTACACAAAATTAACGAATCCTTAACTTTTTGCGTCCGGTGTCACTCAATGTACGATGCGTGCTAAATTTTCTCTAAAATGTAAAAATACCTACACTGACGAGCCAAAATATTACGACTATCAGCACATTTTTCAATGAACTCGTCTTTATGTCGTGGAGGGCACGTGATTAAGTGAGAATGGTATTTAACTGCTGCTAGTGAAAGTAAGTAATCATTCTTGCACTTTTGCGAGTGATGGGAAAGGCTGCTGATTTAAGCAAATTTGATAGAGGGCAGATGGTAATGGCCCGAAGACTCTGAGCTAGTATCACCGAAACTGCGCGACTGGTAGGTTGTTCACGATCTGCCGTTGTTAGTATTCATGCAAAGTGGATAAATGACGATGACACCAGCAGTAGACGCCAAGATGTTGGTCGTGCACTCGTCACAAAAGAAAAAGGACGTCGGAGACTGTCCCGCTTGGTAAAGCAAAATCGCCGCGAGACTGGCTCCGCTGACAGCCCAATACAATGCAGGTCCAAGCGCAAATGTTTCGGAACACAGTTCAGCGGACATTGTTGTGTATTGGACTGTGCAGCACACGTCCTACTCGTGTGCCTCTTGATTTGATCAAGCGTCATCGTCAACTACGCCTACAGTGGGCCCGGGAACATCGAGACTGAACCATGGATGAGTGGAAAAGAGTTGTCTGGTCAGATGAATCAAGATTCCTCATTCATCACGTCGATGGTCGTGTCAGGGTACGCCGTGTGCCAGGCGAACAGTTGCTCCCCTCTTGTACATCTGGTCATACACAGGCTGGTGGTGACGGTATTATGCTTTGTGGAACGTTCTCGTAGGCGACTTTGGGACCCGTAGTTGTGGTAGAACAGACCCTGAACGCTGCGAACTATCTAAACATCATTACGGATCAGTTGCACCTTTACATGGTGTCTGTCTTCCCAACTGGGAATGGAATCTTCCAGCAGGACAACGCCCCATGTCACAAGGCTCTGATTGTGTTGGAGTTGTTCGAGAAGCATACTGATGAATTCCACGTACGGCCGTATTCACAAGTCCGAGTTAACTCGAGGATCAACGATAATCCGCGAGTATTCAGTAGTCTTGATCCGTGGTTTAAACTGCCGTTTGTGTGTTACATTTTGATCCTCCGAAATCGGCGAGTTAACTCGCGAGTAAGAGTCACGCATGCGCAGTACTATCTTTTTGCGAAGGAAAGAAAATGGATGACACATTTCTTTCTATGCTAAATTACAGTATTCTTGCGACGACTGGACTGGACCTATCATTACGGAGCACCTGCAAACAGCAGCTCATCTCCTCATAATATTGCTTAAATGGAAAAATTTTAAACATAATTTTATTGAAATTCAAAAGAAAAGTGAAAACAAAGGTAACTGAGAAAACATATAAACAAGCAGCTTGACGAAAAGATATATGGCGGCACCTCCGTACGCTAAGAGCGAAAGGTAGAATATGACCATGGCATATGTAAATTCATCGTAGAATTAAAATTATTCTGGTGATTTATTACGGATGAAAGAAAATTTACAGTGCAAGTTACTTTTCACACCACCAACATACACCCATACTGACAAGAACTAAGGTAATTGGATTCATATGTCAAGTATGTACATTCATATGTCAAGACATTGTGTACAATTCTTTCTTGCAAAATTTAGGTTTCCATAAAAATCCAATTCGAAATTAAATACCTTTGCATTTCTTTTCCCAAGCCCAAATTAAAATGGGGTATGCGTTTTATTCATCACAATTTGGAATCAATTCTACGGCTAAGTACGTACTTGATCAGTATGAATGCAGATTCGTGCGTCGTAACCAATATAAACAATATCACGTGATCATGAGGAGACGGTAGTAGCCAATCACAGCGAGTGTCTCATTTTAATCCCTGGACACTTAACACGCCGTTTGATAATCCTAGTTACCGCAAATACCGTTCTTGATAATCCTCGAGTTAACTCTTACCCGCGGATCAACTGATACTCGAGTTAATCCGAGACTTGTGAATATGGCCGTTAATGTACTGGCCACCTAACTCGCCGGATATTAATCCAATAGAGCACATTTGGGGTGTCATGGAGCGGCAGCTTAGAGCTCAAGCACCATCATGTCCGAATATCTCGACTTTGCGTGACCGCTGCTGAGACATTTGGTACAACCTGTCTTCAGTCATGTACTAAGAACGTGTGGCATGTATGCCCAGACGAGTTGAAGCTGTTTTGCAGGTCAAAGGAGGCGCAACGCGTTATTGAGTAGGTGGTCATAATGTTTTGGCTCTTCAGTGTATTTCTATATATATCGCTTCCCTCCATATATCACGCATTTTCTTGTCCCCCAGAAGCGCGATACATCGAGGGGTTACTCTATTTGAAATACGGAATTTTTCGAGCGAACTACTAAACAAGTTTAGAGACTACTGCTGGATAGGTAGTTAAATTTACATCGTGCTGGAGCAATAAAACGGGCTATTGGCAACGTCCCTGGATCAATTGCAAAGGGATAGATCAGAATTACTGCAGGACAGACAAGCTGCATCGAAGGCACAAAACAGTCCACTATCTTCTTTTCAAAATATGAATCTTTTCATCCGACCCCTATAAATAAGTAAACATTTAGTCATACGAAAATATGTTACAGCCTAAGCTTCGGTTGTCCCGCAGGGCTCGGTTGACTTCATTTTTCTCAGTCCATTTCGGGATTTTATCAACGAGTTGAATGGAAGTCTCAAAACCAAGTCTGATTAAGGGAATTACCACATAGATGACAAACTGAAGACATCAGTAGTTCAATATTCCTTCGTCTACATCAAAAGAAGCGAGTTATGTGGATCACTAACTGATTTTCAGTGCAAAGCAAACGGGACCAAAAGGGGAAACTTTACTTTCGCCACTCAATACACTCGCATGATACATATCGGATTCCCTTAAAATCAATCCTGCACAGAACTTTTGTACACACTTAAAGAGGTAGGAATTTTAAGTAATAGTACTGGAGCAACACAACAGGCTATTGGTTACGGCCCGGGATCAAAACGAAAGGGAAATATCGGAGAACACCACATAATTTTGAGCTACGGTCAGATGACGATGTCACACCTGAATCTGGCACCCCACTCACACACTTAAAAGAGAATCAGTAATGAAGTACAGGGTGGGTTAACATGAGGATTTATTTACATCACTTAGAAAATTTTTAAATCCAGATATAGACGCAAGGTAAGGTAATTTCAATTAACAAAGCACTAGAGCAACACAATGGGCTATTGACGACGGTCCGGGATCAATTCCCTAAGGGAAAGGTAAGTTATTTAATTTTTAAACCAGAAATCTAAGATAGGGCAATATCTAACTTCACGTATATGGTTTAAAAATGTTCCTTCCATCTTGTGTTTTATGCATAACTTTTCATGTCAATAATTTTATGCGTTTTTTCCCGAAATGAATTTCAGTTTTCGAAATCATAAGCAATTAACTATCCATAATATAAATGAAAGCTTTTTTGATGACTGAAATAAATAAGTAAACTTGAATTATTTTCTGCTATTATATGAAGACTGTTCAATAATTTTTTGAAAGGTGATTAAAAAAAGTAAAGAAAAATAAAATTCACATATTGAATGTGTAGCGGGATAAGTGGAGAATAGATAGCGCAAGTTTCACGGTCATGACGTCATTGCTGAGGCCTTGGCAGTCGGCCAAGAACGCTTAGTTTTAATTTCGCCTACGGCAAAAATGGATGTGACACGCGAAGTGCAATACACTGGATTGAAATTTTGTTTTCGCCTTAAAAAATCGTCAGATCTTTCAAAAACCAATGTCATGTGTGTTCCCCATCCTCAATATAGTCCTGATGTAGCCATGCGATTTTTTCCTCCCTAATTTGAAGAAACACCTCCGGGAAAAGTGGTTTTCATCATCACAGGCAGTGGTAAAAGTTGCGTAGGCGATTTTGAAGGACCTGTCAAAAAATGGCTTTCAGCATGTGTTTGAAGACTAACAAAGAGGTGGGATAAGTGCATTGCATGTAATGGAGAGTATTTTGAGAAAGACCATACAAATTTGGAGGATTAGTACAGGAAATTATTTTTTATTAATTTATGATCACTCTTTATTGAACAGCCCTCGTATAAATCTTTAAATAAATTATATTACACCTAATAGTTGTCAGAGAAGAAAAGTACCCATATAATATATTGAATTAAAGGTCAGGCTTAGATCGGTTGGTATGCATTTTAATTAAAGCCGTACTGATGCAACACAACGGGCTACTGACGACGGTCCGGGATCGATCCTAATGCGAAAGATTTGAGGAAAACACCACGTCATTTTGAACCTCGGTCAGATGACGAGTAACACCCGAGCTACAACCCCACTCACCAAACGTCCACTCCCCGCCAACGTGAGGACATTTGAGGACACGGCTAATTTAACGTTACCCCTTAAACACGGTGTTTGATTGTTTTCCAACTCGCAACCCTCGGTAAACAAATATTTTTTGGTCACTCGGTAACATTTTGTAAACATCCCCAATCCCTTTGACTTGTTCTCTTAATATATAATTGCAATAGATTACAAACAGTCCAGCGATAAATAAACCAGAACTAATGTGCCTATCTCGACTGCGGTCCTGGTAAACCTGTGCAGAGGACCGTCTGGACTGCAGACTGATTAAACCGGGCCTGATAAGAATATCTGGAAGACCATCTGGATTTTGGGCTAGGTAAATCTGTCTCGAGGACCGTATTTGGTCTGCTTGTCCTAATAAACATTTGGTGAGCCATGTGGGCCGTGTAAAACTTTCCGTTGAATTGAACTACTTCTAAACTGTGGTCCTGATATAAATGTGGAGGGCCGTATCTGATAGGTAGGTATTTAATTTATATATTTATGGTACCTTGTGTGGATTAGACGGGTGAGCTGGCACCCCACTCTTCAGACTTCAACACCAACCCAACGTGATGACTTTCGGCCACGACAAATGTAAGGTGCACCAGACGGTCCTCTACACCAGTGGTCCCCAACCCCCGGGAAGCGGACCGGTACCGGTCCGTGGATCAAATAGTACCGGGCCGCCGAAGGAACATTAAATTATTTCCATTTTATTTACTATGGTGTATTTCTCTCTGGTTTGTGCGGTTCGTATCTATGAAATGACCACTCAAATTAGGAGGCGGTAAATCAGAACTTGAAATTTGTTCTGTTACTAGAGCTTCAATTATGATTTCCTGTATGTCTCTATTTTCCAATTTTGACAAATGTGACAACTGTTTTCAAGTTGGCAGACAAAGTAGCTGCATTTATAGCCAAACCTAAGTTGTGGGGACGGCGTGTGAACATTTAGACATGTTTCAGACATTAGTGGGTATTTTAGGCGAGACTGAGCCTAAACATTCATTCTCCTAGTTGGTTCACGATCACCTGTCTTTACTTTTAAAAGTGTTGGAGCGCTACTTCCCAACCACAAAAAAAACCCCACGAACTAGTAAGTAATGGATCCGCGACCCATTTGTCAACAAATCAGACGAATCTAGCATGTCTGTGCAAGAAGAAGATCAACTGCTGGAGATTACAAATGAAGGCGGCCTTAAAATTACGTTCGAGACAACAACTTTGCCGGTGTTCTGGATTAAAGTCATGGCGGAATACTCTGAGATTGCCACCACAGCACTTAAATCCCTATTGCCATTTCCGACAACCTATCTGTGTGAAGCGGGGTTTTCTGCAGTGACAGCAACCAATACAAAACAACGCAATAAACTGTACCTAAGCAACACTCTTCGGGTGTCATTGTCTCCTATTACCCCCAGATGAAACCATTTCGTAGCAAAGAAACAAGCTCAGGGTTCTCATTGATTTAGCGTTATAGTGAGTTAAAATGTTAAATTACTTTATATTCATTTTTTGGTGTAACTGTATTTTATTTTGAAGGCATGTTTAAATACAATGAAATTAAAATTATTAAATCAAAACAATCTAAAATATAAACAATCAACGTCCCGCCCCCCCCCCTCAGCGGGCCGTGTTTAAATTATCAAACGTTGATCCGGTCCGCGGCCATAAAAAGATTGGGGAGCACTGCTCTACACCATAGGCTTACAAATACCCATGTACTGACCCAGATTTGAACCAGGAACCTTCCGATCTAGAGGTTAATACTCGACACGATAAAGAAATAGCATTAATTCGCGAAAATACTTCTGCGACAACTTTCTTTCCGGGTATATATCGTATTACCGACAAATTTATTCCAGATGTAATTTGACGATCTGAAGAATTATGAGGCTCTTAGTTAAATGCGTATGTAAGAGGGCGGTAGAGTGCCTATATAATAAGAGTGGCGACAATAGAGTGCCTATATAATGAGTGGCGACAAGGGACCGAATTTGGCCCAATGCACATGCGCGGCAGCCATTTTTCTACCAGAATCGGTTGCTGGGCGAATATGTTTCTTCCATCGGTTCTCTCTTTCTTTTGGCGATAGTCTTTATGTCCCGTAATTTTTATGCTCACGACTTATTGAACTTGTTTTCGTGAATATTAACAAGAAAATGAATAAAGTTAAGCTTATAACTTCAGTGTTAAATAAAATAAGATCTGATGTTTTTTCTTTAAATTCTTTCCATGCTGTGTGATAGAAGTTTACGCATTAATTTTATAACATTAAATAAAAAATAGATTTGAAATGTCCTACTATTAATGGATAGTTCCTTAAAATAAAACTTTCTTTCAACCAACTGTTCAACACATGTAGTTTTTTTTAGTGTGATTAATCCTTTCCTTACATTAACCAAACCAGAACATTTTTATTTTACCTTTTTAATGCATGACACAAAATTTTAACCCACTTAAATTTAATTTTAAGTTTCATCCATTTATACAAGTCAAAGGACATCTAATTTTAAAAATAGTCAACACCATCAGAGTACACATTTGTTAAAAAATCTATCACATTTTCATATGAAAAAAAAAATTACCAGATTGAAACTAAGTTATGAGCAAATATTGGTCTAAACATACAAGAATAATATCAAGATAAAAAATAGTTAACAGCATTTGTACGCATTTATATCCAAATTCACAGATAAATGTTGTTCCGAGATCTAGCAGCAAAATAAAGATGAAAGTTTGCATCAAATATAACACTTTTATATAAACATTTCTTTTATTCTTTTTATATAAAGCATTGCTACAATTTACTCTCAGCTTTTCTGATGATTCAATTCGGCATAGGTTATTGTAAACCTTTTATAAGGAAACAGCTAAAAAAACAACGCACTATCAAAAGTTTAAAACTTGCTAACTGCCTTTGGCGCGATGTTTACATCGCCAAAGTAGCGGGAAACAGCATGTTGTTCAAAAAAAGCTATTTACTTAAAAAGTCTTCAAATTTACACTGACAAAACACTAAAATAACTATAAATAAACATTATAGAACACGAAATGGATCACGAATAAGCTATATTTTCTTTTTAATTTAATATACACACGTTTTTCTCGAACACACAAAAAGTTCCCATGTTAAGTCTACGGGAGCTGGGAAAAGACCGCTTCGGGCAGTAGAAAAGGGCTCTAAGCCAATCAGAAAGTGTTTCCCGTATGTCGCCACTCTTATTATACGTATAGGCACTCTAGCGACAAGGGACCAAATTTGGCCCAATGCGCATGCGCGGCAGCCATTTTTCTACCAGAATCGTCTCAAAGGAGGTTGCTAAGCGAATTAATATATCATTTCAAGGAGAACAAAAAGCTTTGATTGTTATACTGTGGATACATTCGGTATAAATGAATCACATAAACGCTCAATTACATGCGTTATTGATGAGATGGATTACACAACGCGCAAACTTAGATTGCGGGAAACACCATGTTGTTCATAAAAAGCTTTTTACTTAAAAAGTCTTCAAATTTATACTGACAAAACACTGAAATAATAATAAATAAACATTCTAGAACACGAAATGGAACATGAATAAGCTATATTTTCTTTTTTATTTAATGTACACACGTTTTTCTCGAACACACAAAAAGCTCCCATGTTAAGTCTACGGGAGCTAGGAAAAGACCGCCTCGGGCGGTAGAAAAGGTCTCTAAGCCAATCAGAAAGTGTTTCCCGTATGTCGCCACTCTTATTATATAGGCACTCTAGAGGGCGGTGGTCCGTAAAAATAATTATTTCCCTACCTCGTGTACAAACATGACGAAAATGTTTTACTGTAGGTAAACACTCAAAGTTCACGGTCAAACGTACTATACTTAGAGCAGGTAAAGCTTCCTCGAAAAAAATCCTAAAGGCTCCAATTCCTGCTCTTTACCAACCTGTTGTAGCGACCCAAATATGGCTGTATTAGAAGCATCTACCGTGAGCCACAAAGGTGAATTGGGTGCAGTGAAATGCCTGAGAAGTAGCATTAATCAACGATCTTTTGCATAACTTAAAATCTGCTGAAGTTTTCTAGGTCCAGACATGGATATTTATCACTATTCTTCTTGTTACTGATAAAAGAATTTAAACAAACTTGCTTCTCTGCTGCACCCTTCAGAAAGCGGTGATAAAAATTTAAGATCGCCAAAACGGTCCCGAGTTTTTGTACGGATTCTAGTCGCGGATAATATATTAATGCCTGTACATTTTCGGGTAATGGTGAAACTCCTTTTCGTTTATTAAAAATCCCCAAAAAGAGGTAATTGGTAATTTTAGAGCAACTAGAGCAACACAACCGGCTATTGACGACGGTCCGGGAACAGTCCCTTAAGGGAGAGATACGAGGACAACATCTCGTAATTTTGAACCACGGTCAGATGACGAAGCAACACCTGAACGGGCACCCCACTCTCCAAACTTCCACACAATTCCAACGTGAGGACTTTCGGTCACGACAGATTTAAGGTGCACCAGCCGCCTGTTTACCATACGCTTACAAACACCCGGATTCGAACCAGGAACCTTCCGATCTAGATGCTGTGGTGAAAATTAGGGGTAAGAAAAAGGTAAGTTAAATTAAATAGAGGTTCTTAAAATCATTTCTATATGGGTTGACTGGATTCAATTTTGATTGGCCGTAATTAATGAACAAAAATGGCTCGTGAAAGGAAAAGGCAATATCGGATGAATATCTGATGTTTTTGGAATAAAGAGTTTATAAAGGTGGACTCACCAGATGATATTTTCTCCATTTCGATGTGTAGACACAGTTGGACATCCAGGAACATGGTGGAACCAAATACGAAAAAAATCACAACATAATATTGGAGAGTCCAAAGTAATTCTTTATTTCTCTTTGAAGGGACCGCTGATCATTGTAGTCGAATTCGATGCTGGAGTTAGGGAATTGATAAGTGCTTAAATTTCAGAGAGTGTCCATGGCTTGCCATTTGGGGGTCGGGTCGGTTTTAATCCGCGATATACGATCCAACGATCTATAAGAATCCGGACTTCTTATAGATCTCAAAGGTGCCGGAAATACTCTGACCCTAGAGGAATCCTTGTTTCCTTAGGTTGCTCCATGAAATTAAGCTGGGGAAGACTTGACGATTATATGATCCGGGACTTAAAACGATGGCATTCCTTCATCTTTTCCTTCGGATTTCATCCCTTGTTGTCCCCAATAGGTTGTTGTGTTGCTCCAATTCGACATTAATAAAAAAAAAAACTATTCATAGCGATGCTCAGGTTATATACATTTTAAATCAATGCTCACATTTCAATGTACCTACTGTTGACCTGTCTCGATTTCAACAAAAAATCATCATCTGATCGTGGTTCAAAATTACTTAGGGGTTGTCTTCGGATCTTTTCCTTCGGTGGTTGGTCCCAGACCGTCTCTAATCACTGCTTTCTAGAGAACGTTTCTCTATATCTAGAAGCCGACCAACCGGTATAGTGGTTAAGGTGTTAGCCTCTAGATCTGAAGGTTCCTGGTTCGAATCCGGGTCCGGGCATGGATGTTTGTAAACGTATGGTGTAGAGGCGGCTGGTGCACCTTAAATCTGTCGTGGTCGAAAGTCCTCACGTTGGGTTGACGTGGAAGTTTGGAGAGTGGGGTGCCAGCTCAGGTGTTGCTTCGTCATCTGACCGTGGTTCAAAATTACGAGGTGTTGTCCTCGGATCTTTCCCTTAAGGGACTGATCCCGGACCGTCGTCAATAGCCCGTTGTGTTGCTCTAGTACGACGTTAACTAAAAATTACCAATTACTATATCTAGAGTTGTCTTTTGAAGGCAGTGCACTAATAGCCCGATGTTTTGCTCCAGTGTGACGGTAATTAAAAATACCATATACCTGGACCGTCGATAATAGCCCTACGTTTTGCTCCAGTGCGATGTTAATTCAATATAACTACTTAAAAAAACAACAACTTGAGTTTATCCCTTCGAACCACAAAATCTAATAAAGTACAAAAGAGGTGTGTTACTATCAACCAATAGCGAGATGTCCTTGACTTGTACAACCAATAATATAACACTCCATCTTTCTGTTTTGCATAAAACAACATTTGAAGGGAAATGTGTGCTGCAAATTAGGGAATTTTATACCTCATGTTTTGTTTTAGGTAGGGAAATAAAACTTCTTACATCTGGCATCAACAAGTAACGAAAATATTGCTCAATTTTCGGGTTCGAGAGCAGAAATCATATCTTTATATCTAAATAAATCTCTGTTTTTCCTGCTTTTTGACCTTAATTATTTCACACGGCACGGGCAGCAAGTTAACGCACTCTGTTGGTCATTTGCCGTCTGTTTAGCAATGCCTGTTTAGTTCATAAATTATATCACTTGTTCGAAAATTTGTTGAAAATATACTGTGATATTTACTGTTGAGGAAATGGATAGAAAAGAATCTTTCCGCAATCCCTTCATGCGACCCAGTATGGTGGTGTCCGGAGCGGCATTGACTAGCAACAGTTTTTTACCGTCCCAAAAAACTTTGAAAGGAATTTTGGCGGGTAAGTGTTTGCTTGTCAATCGGAAACAATTCACACCTGCGAGTTTGAGGTATAAGTTTTATGTTCTTCGACAACCTTATTTGAAAATTGTTTTAATTCCTTGGACGTTACCGTATGTTTTAAATAAATGCTGTTTATTAGCCAGTTAATTCATCAAGTAACATTTCATTGACGAAAAAAAGGTTTAATGGTAAATTAAATCGCCTTAAAGTAAAAATGAAAGCATTTAAATTATGAAAAATGTTACTGAAAGAACACTAACAACCTTCACTTCAATGTGTGTGAACAGTTAGTCACGCTTGTTAAAATTTTGCTAGAAATCAAAGAATTATGAAATTGCAAAATACAGTAAGTATAGGATGTGTCAAATTAAATTTTGCTGTAATCTGAATTACCTATTGTTGCCTTTTTTTTTGTATTTTTTGCAATGTTACATTCTTATGTTTTCTGTTTACTGTTACTTCTCAAAAGTTTGAAATATTTTGTTTCTAAACATTTATGTAGGGTGAACCATCCAGTAATTGAGAATATTAAACAAGTAAGCATTGCAGTTAGTTCAAATATTAAACACCTAAACTAGTTACAAAACCCCCCAAAAGTTGGTTATTGCAATATTTATTTACTTTTATACAAGATTTCTTTAACGGTAATTATGACAGAAAATGCAGTCAGTCTTTGCAATGTTAATCAGTTTTTCCACAACACATAAAGCAATCAAAATTGACTTGTTTATCATCAGACTAATCATCCAATCACAAACACTGAGCATTCCTCTTTGGAATAGGTTTTATAGATTTGATAATGTGATGTTTTTTTAAACAACTATTGCATTTACCCCATGTGGTTTTTTATTGCACTTTAATTTGGCCAACTACTAGTATAAATTTAGTCACTTTCCTTAAGCTTCACCACCTAAGTCTTTCGAAAAATTTCCTCTTTTCCACTATGAGTCTAAAATTTTCTCTTGGTTTGAGGTAAACCAGTCTCGATTCTTTTTCCTCCTGACTTTTTCTCATTTTATCCTCATTTTCCCAGCATACTAACTACTTTTTGGATGCAAATGCTCATTACTACAAATTTCTTTGCTTCAGCATTTGTCCTCTGCTTGTTTAATAGCTTTTCTGTTCATTTTTGGTTGTGCCGAAATCTTGTCACTTGCATTTTAATTTCATCAAACTTTTTTACTTTTCTCATTTCCTCTTGAATTTTTTTGAGGTTGCTGATACTTTAGGTGGTTGCATTTCACTAATTGATCACATAGTGGAAGTATTGGATGCAGGCTCATTTTCAAAACTTAAATTACCCCCAAACAATTGCTAAACACTTAGTCATCAAAAAATGGAAATTTTTTATTTTAAATTTAAAGTTTGATTAAACATATAAGTAAATGATCAATTTGATATATATATATATCCGCCGACCAAACGGTACTGTGGTTAATGTGTTAGTCTCTAGATTTTAAGGTTCCTGGTTCGAATCCAGGTCAGAGCAGGGATGTTTGTTAGCGTATAGTGCACCTTAAATCTGTCGTGGGCAAAAGTCCATGCATTGGGTTGGGGTGGAAGTTTAGATGTTGCCTCATCTGACCGTGGTTCAAAATTATGTGGCGATACACCGAAAAGGTTTAGGCTGGGAGGGTGTTAACTAGTTGAATATAGTGTTGACCCATTTAGTTGCTTATTAGAACGTGTGCAGTTTTGTTCTAACAGGGAATCAACCACAATGTTTGTCTTAAAATTAATTTAGAAATGAAGAAACATTTACTTGTGCCTCTATCCAAACTAATTCTAAATAAGACATAATTTATTTGACTTTAATTTAAGACATTGCTACTTGGAACAAGTGTACTGTCCTTTCATTCATCCCATTGATTTGACTTCACTTATTTTTTAATAAAAAAGGCAAATTCAGTTTCTTTTAAAGGAGAAATATCCAATGTGTTTTTATGCTTTTGTAATTGCTTGTACAAATACCATAGAACACTACTTATAAGTTTTTAAAGGGACTGTTAAAATGTGTTGTTAACAAAACATTAATAAAAACACCTGCCACCAGATGTCGGCCTTCTTGGAATCGAAACTTCATAGATCTTAAACTTTAGAAATTACTAGCCACTACTTGAATAGCCCATGCTCGTGTTCGCAAACAAACACAATGGGCAACGCCGAGATGTAAGGTATTAATCTGATGTATATATATATATAAAATTTTCCGCAAATTTCAAATCCGTTGAAATTTTTAATCTATCTTAAACAATTTTGATTTTACAAGAACGAACTTAACAATCCCAGTCAAAATATTTTAATTTTTTTTTGCAATCATTCGCTTGAATGGAATAAGGCAGGAAATTTAATCTGTTTCTTTTTTTTTAACGCGATAGGCAGAAGATGCAATCAGTTTATTTTTGGAAAGAGAAAGTTCACGGTGACGTCACAATTTCTCTTGTGAAAATGTAAAAGATATATTCAATTTAAGAATTATTAATTTAAAGAAAATTATATTTTTAGGTAATGATTTAAATTGAAATTTTCCGCACATTTCAAATCCGTTGAAATTTGTACTCTATAACAGTCTAGGAGATAGAAAAAAGAACTAAGTGACTCCAGTTAAAAGCTTATTTGTTTTTATCGTCTGTCTGAAAAATCATTCCTCCACAAAATCCAAACGAAAACAATAAATTTAGAATCTGATCTCTTTTATCAACACTTCCTATAGCAGGTGTTGCTTTTTGCTGTTGCATTCAATAATGATTAATTCATTAAAAAATGTTCTAGATTAAATTTTAAAATTCGCCTCGACCCTAAAATTGCAAAAAAAATTCGGATTACCTGTGTCCAGATCCCATTTCTGTAAGTGCCATAGATTCGTCAGGACTGTGATCACAAGAAACAAACATTTCCTTTTATAATATTAGAGATACTTCAACTTCAGCATACATGAAATAAAAACCTCAGCTTTCTTGAGCCATTCGAGCTACAATCTTTACTTTTCTTTACTCTATGATAAGACTCTTTTCAATAACAGACTTCTTGAAGGCAGAATATGATAGGAGACCCTTTTACCATCGCAATTAAAAATGTCTTGTATCGAGTCAATATTCTTGGAAGTTCTTAAAACCATTTATTGATAATTGTCAAGCACCAGTCAAATGAAAATAGCCTTGATAATGCTTATCCCTTTCCAAGATTCTCTTGTACAATGGGGTGTCCATTGTAAGATCAAGAAAACTAAACAGTTGAAAAGGCTTTCATATTCCATAACATGTTCATTGCCAAGGGTGGTTATTTGTCTTGCCAACTCATTATCACTGCTGTTGCTTTTGGCACCAACCGTTTAACTGGTAGCAATCCGTGCAAAAGCCATTTGTAGGAACACATATTTGTTTAACCTTCCCATAATTTTCAATTCATCCACCTTCAAAGTCTGTTTGAGTGTTAGTGACTCAAACGTTGCCATATGGCTTAAAAGCTGAACATGAAATACATTTTGTTCTCAAGATTCTCGGTGACAGATTCGTTGTTGAAATGACACATGATTTGTGACAAATTAAATATTCTATACTAAGTAGAATGTCTTCCTGACCAACCTAATTCAACGTATAAACTAGGAAGACCTAATATGAAAAGCGTATATAAGGTGCTCCATTGTAGTTGAGTGATGTAAAGATCTTGTAATAGTTCCTTTCTTCTCTTTGAATTTATTTCGTAATAATTTTAAATTTGATGTGCAAATTGATTACAATTTTCTAGTTGTAATTGTAGTGTATGCTGTCCAATTGGTAATTCAACTTTTTGGTTGAATGTTTGAAAAATATAAATTTTGTTCTGTCATTCCATTCTCAGTGAATGAAAAGCTATTGATCAAGAACACAAAAGATGTACAAGAAACTTACTTCTAAACATGAAGGGGTGGTATGTTTGTTCAGTTTTTTTATAAGATCTAGCTAACTCATAACATTGCTATGATTTAGTTTCATAATGGTTTTTGACCATTAATCCAGGTTTCGCCAATTTTATCTAGACAAAGTTAGTTATTCATAACATGTAAAAGAAATAAAATCACTCATTAATAAGATAAAATGAAATCAACCCTATTCATTTGGATCAAGCTAAAGATAGCCAATACCTAGATTTATGAACATGAGATTTCCTTACCTTGCAAAAAGTTAAGAAAGTGTAGAAAACAAGTTTTGAAAACTTGTGAAATAGAAAAAAAAAGCTACACCATTAATTTCAATCAAGCATTCCAATATCTATACTCTGTTTCACCTTAACTTGTCAGTAGAGTAAAGGCTACGTTGACCGCATCACAGCCGTTGTCGTAGAAACTAGGGTTACAATGTCAGAAGAAGTCAGCTATAAGCGAGGAAATTCGCCCTTTTTGGCAAGGAGAGATAAAATGCACGTGGAAATTCTATACGTTTCACAGATCTTTAATTTCTAATGGCTCTTGCATTACATTTGTTAATTAAACAAAAAGCTACTCTATGTTAATATAAATGCGTTTTGATTTTTCTAAATGAGTATTATTTTTAGTTATTTAAAAATATATATATTTAAAATTTTTTTACAATAAATGTTGTTTAAAAAAACAGTCTATTTAAAGATGTGATGAACCATAAAATTCATTTTTTGAATTTACTTACCTGAAAGCTAAACACCTTGATTAATACTTCTTTTTTCAATTTTAATAATTTTATTAAAGGAAATTAATCCAATTTAATTACTCCTTTGGTCTTACATTTGGTTGGACAAGGTAGGGGAGAGTGCGTCGTCTGCTAAAATATGTGTTTTTCTTAACAGCAAAATATAGTCTCCAAATTAAATCAAATTTATTCTGATATTAAAGAAAGTAAATAACAAATAAAAATACATATAACATAGAGGATATAAAATACATTCACAATAAATAAATAGAATATAAAAAATACAAATATAGTGAATACACATACAATAATAAAAAAAATGAAACCATTTTAAAAATTAGAGTTAAAAAAAATAAACCTTATATGTGTGAAACATATTCTGAAACTCGCGGAACGGTGTCGGGTTGATTAGTAGTAAATTATTAATTTTATGAATAATTTAAAATAGTTTACAAGAAAGTGTACAGAAGAAACCAATCTCTTTCATGAATAGTAGTTACAATGAGAAAACTATATTTACGTTTTACTTATTCATCACATGCATTTATACATCATCAATATATGTAAAACATAGCAAACATCATAACAAATCTATTTACATTATAATATACTTATTCATCACATGAATTTACACATCATCATCACTTAACATTTCCGAATCGCTATCAGACTCACTATTAAAAGAAATTACCAAGTTCTTACTTTCCCAAATATCATCCACAAGTCCATCTACTTCCCACATGTATTTCTCTTTTTCAGTAACATGGTTTATGCAGTTTTTCCAATTTTGTACAGAGACCTTTTCAATCCCTTGGATGACTAAATCCTTCACATCGTTCAGTTTAAAAGTCTTGTTTTCCCTGGCAACGTGTCCTTTTACTTGACTCCATATCATTTCAATGGGATTAAGCTCACAGTGATACGGGGGAAGTCTCAAAACCTTATGTCCAAATTTTTCGGCAATTTCTTCAACTCTGTATTTATCAAACATATGTTTGATTTCGCTAACTTTTTTCAACAGTTCAATCTTGATCATGTCCTGGTTCCACGTAATGTTTTTCAACGATAGCCATTCTTGAATTGCACTTTTTTTCCAAGATGTCGTCGGAATTTTTTCTTTCTTCACCGAGTGATAGGGGGCATTGTCCATCACTACAAAGCTGTTTCGTTTCAATTTAGGCATGATATCTTCAAACCACTTCTCAAAATGGTTACCATCCATTTCTTCGTGGTAGTCACCGGATTTTTTTCCTACAAAAATGTCAGCCGCATCAGGTACAAATCCTTCATCACTTCCGATATGGGTAATGATGAGTCTTCTTCCTTTTCCTTTTGGTGCAGCCAAGCCTGTTGTCAAACTTGAAGAGGAAGCTTCATTGGTGCTTTTGATGTTTTTGTCTTGCCATACTCGACTTTGTGAGTGTCCTTCATTCACCCATGTTTCATCTAAATAATAGATTGAAGCATTTTCATTCTTCAGTTCTCTAATTTTTCGTAAATAATTTCTTCGCCATAAAATTATGTCGTGTCTTTCTAAAAGCATAGCCTGCCTTTTTCGCTTTTCAAAGGAAAATCCCAAATCTTTCAGTATCCTGTACAGTGTACTTCGGCTAATGTTTGTCGAAAAAATATCCTTATCATTGTTAATTTCATTTAGAACTTTGTCCAATGTAGGAATTTCATTTCGACGAAAACAATCATGAATTTTTCGTCGGATGCACGATAAAGTAAAGTTGTCATATTTCATCATTCTTGTTCTTTTTCCAACGGCATAAGGTCGTTTTTTTCCTGGAGTACTCAAAGGACTTGTCGTCTTCTTTTCTTTTTTCAAACGAAAAACAGTTCTTTTGGAAACACCAGTTAGTTGAGACACCTTTCCGACGATTTGGTTAATGGAATCACTATGGTTTTCTTCTCGAAGTCTAGAATAAACATTCAATATGTTCCTGCGAGCTCCACTACCAATTGATTTTCCTTGCTTTGATGGCGTATACAGCTTGGATGGTGACGTTCCTTTTTCAGCCATGTTCAGAGTATCAAACACACTCCAATAAAATAGCACAAGAGAGATATGAACGTAAATACACACGCTAGCAAAGACGCAGAGCGAAATGGCGCAGACTTGGCCGGAAAGCGTATTTAGCTCGCCAGAAATGTTACCATGGAAACCGGTTTAGAATTCCATTTCGGATATATTCATTCGCTTCGGTCAAAAAAAATGCTTTTTACAAATAAATAACCGATTATAAAGGTTCAAAAATCACTCCTTCATTGTAGGACAATTTTTACACGTTTATATGCATTTTCTTTATTTTAAATTCCAAATCAAGTTGGAATTATTTTTCATGCGGATGAACATCATTTCTGCCTTTCCCAATACTGACAAGTTAAGGTGAAACAGAGTATAAATTCAGGATCTGAAACTGAAAACATGACCTTGAAAACTTCCTTAACTTGCAAAAAGCATGGTAATCAATGTCTAGGAAATTTGCCAATTGGGAAAGAAGTTTATTAGTATATCTCATTTACTTCCTGTTCAAAGTTTTGTATTGAAAATGCTTGGTTATATTAGTCACTTTGCTTTTAGTTCTACTACTAGCAGTGTAGTGTCCATGAAAGCTCAAAAACCCAGCATCTTTGATAAAAAGTGTAATTTAAAAACTTGCTGCAAAAAAAAACAACCAGAAACAAAATAAAATTTTTTTAAAACATGAATCTGCAAAACGTGGATATCCAATCCTTTTGCTTCAAATGGTTTCTTACCATGATTAGCTAATGGTGTTTGTCATGCATATCGTAAACTCTTCAGCATAAACCCTTCCCCATGCCATAGATTGAGGCTAGCGTCAAATCAAGACAATGTGCTCGATTATGTCTTTACATGATCTTTTATTCTTCTACCTTTGTAACAGACTGCCTCATATATTTTAAAATGGTATTTCTAGCATACATGGCGAGTTGACAAGATTAAAATTTTAACTTGATTTAGATTTAAACTTGGTTCTCCAGTTATCAATGTTGCACTTACTGCTTGCTATGATCAGGGAATACTGCTACCAAAATAAAAAAAGTTGGTTGAGTTTCTCACTGTTTCAAATATTAAAGTGAAACACTCAAAAGCTCATAACTAGCAATTACAATTTAAACTATTATAAAATTAAAAACTATTTCAATGGTAATTGTAATGTAATTTTTTAAATAATAGAAATAAACTTATTTTTTAATTTTTTTAGGTGGTATTACTGGTGGCATTGAAATCTGTATCACCTTCCCAACTGAGTATGTTAAAACTCAGTTACAGTTGGATGAACGCTCTGCAAAACCACGTTACACAGGCATTGCGGACGTAGTGAAACAAACTGTCAACAGCCATGGTGTCAAGGGATTGTACAGAGGACTGAGTGTTTTGATATATGGTTCAGTTCCTAAATCAGCAGTAAGGTTTGTGTTTTTTCTTTTCTAAACTCTCTTCCTGCCTTGTGCTGTTTGCATAGTTATGCTGGTTAACACATTTTCTGTGCTTTCTTTGAAGAAATGTTTGGCATGTTTTATTAATTTTCTCTTAGCGTGATTTTTTTGTTACATGGGCAATAAGATTTTTGGAATCAAACTGAAAGTGGTTTGATTAGTAAGGGCTCTCTCTCTGCATTCCTACCGTGTGGCGTTATTAGTCGTTGAGGAAGAAAAACACTCAAGAGAAAGCCACATGATTATACGATACAGTGTAGTACACACAACCTTAGTTTTAGTTCACTGTTTGATGTTGAAAAGCATTAGTGTTTATTAGTCACATGTGCTGTCTCGGAGTTGCATATTATGCATAGATCAGAAAGTTTTCTTAGCTACTTTTTGAGAATCAAGCCTGAAAGGACTTTCCTTTTGCATCATGACTAAACAAGGCCACATAACAGTTGAAAAACGATTGAAACAGCTAAAAGCCTGAAATTAATACTTCTTCATACCTTCCTCAAATACCAGATTTGACAGTCTGATTTCTGATTCCTAAAAATTAAATGTCGAAGTTTTCACCCAAAGTTGCAGATAACGCAAACCAGTTTCTTTGTGGTTGGATTGAAAAAGTGGATAGCACAGTTAGATAAAGGTATAGCAGTAAATGATGACTAAAAAAATTTTAGCGTTTAAAGAGAATAACCTGTACCTTTAAGACTGAAACTGAACTGCTAGTTTCAATATTATCAATTTGAAGTTATTACATTACTGAAATATTTTTTAAAATCTAATTTATCTAAGACAGTGACTGTGTTAAAGTATTTGAAATCTGGTCATTGGTGTTTATGAAATTTTCTTTTCAAAGCATCCTGAACTATAGATAGTATATTTATTTCTATAATTTACTAATGTGTAATGTAATTTACTAATGTGGCCTAGAATATCGGTGCTTTCGTGACTTTCATTTTGCAATTTGCTAGTGAAGTTTTGAACATTCATGGATTTCGCTAGTATTACCTTCAATTATTTGAATTGCCTTCAATTATTCGTTTGGTGTACCTAGTTGCTTTAGTTCTTTTAATTGAAGAGTTGGTCATTTTTAGGAATTTGCATTGTCATTTTACTGCTACTTGACATTCATTTAAATTTTTACTTTTAAAGTTATATCTCCATTTGTTATTTCCTTAGCAATAAAATGCTTGGTATCTAAACAGTATGCTCATTGTTTTCTGGATGTATTTACAATTACATTTTGCTGTTTCTTTACTCGGGAGAGGGTTGAAAATCAAATATGTTTACAAACAAATTGGTCAATTAATATTTACTGAAACTAATGAAAAATCCATTTGAGCTAGATCTGAATGAGAACAGATTAAAAAGACGAGAAAAATTCCTTGCATATTTGCCCAGACATTAATAACCAAGCATGTTTTTAGCATTGCAAGGCTACTTAAATTATTTTCTATAGATCCTGTAAGATCCGTTTATCTTGTATGATACATTTAAGAGCATTCTGATATTATATTCTAAATGTTCTTGCATAGCATACCAAATGGCTAGACAATAAATTTTTAATTTAGTAATGCAGACTTGATTTCTTTTAAAACTATATAAAACACTGCTCAACTTAGCCGTGTTACCATAACTGAGCCATTGTAAACTATCAGGAAGAATTTAAAATTAAATCGACTTGCAACTTCTTTTTGATTTGTGTACATCACTTTTCACTGATACTTCAAATTGATTTGTACGAATATCTTCATAGAAGCTTGAAAGGTCCTTTTATAGTTAAGCAAAATGAGATGCATCTAACTAAATCAGATAACATGTAAAAATATGTATTTGTTCTTCCATCATTGTTTATTTCATAAGATTTAGTGTTTATTTTAAAGTTACAGTACTTTCCAAACATTTATGTGAAATTTTATTTGGCTCATGTTATTAATATAGCAAATGAGCCCACATTTGTTATGTTTTTACTAGTAATTGTGGTGATTGTTGTATAAAACTTTATAGGTAAATGTTCTGAATTTACCTTTTTAAGTTGCTCACTAATTACTAAAGTGCATGTATAAAAGCATGTTTGACTATTTTAGCATGAATTCGATTTTAATTACAAAATTTTATGTTGTTTTTCGAAAATTTTTAAGACATCCTTGCTACTTTGGGGAATTTATTTTGATTTGTATGTCCAGCAATGACTGCATCCTGCAGGGAAATCCTTTAGTTTATATTAATTCATCCAGAATTTTTGTATCTCTTAAAAATTTGTCACTCAGTACTGCAGATTAGTTTAGAATTTAGTTCCATACTTTGGGCCCTTTAAACATAAATTATCCAAAGTTTTCTGGATTAATAAAATTTGTTGTCTAATACTTTACACGAACAGTCAGTTTAGCAAACATATAAAGAGTTATAGGCTACATATGTGATTGGGAAATATTCTACCACTTTTTTCTACTGGTAGGTTAAAAAGTGCTCTTGTTTTAATGACCTTTACAGTCATTAAAAACAAGATTTATATTTATAATTGCTGATAGTCCTAAAAAAATTACTTCATTACTATTTAATTCATCAGCATTCTAAAATCAAGGTCAGAGAATACAAATTCCATTTCATGGGTCATTAAAATTTGGTGACAAAGTTTATTGATTTGCTAAAAATTGATCTTTTCAGAGCTAGGTCTGGTGAAACCCAAACCTAGAACTCATGAAAGTTTCTTCACATGTGCACTCACTTTATTGCAATATGTGTGTGGAATGTAGACTTAACAAATGAAAAACCTTGAAAGATCCTAATCTCCATAAAAAAAATTGATGGAACCATTCTCATGAGACTGATATTGTAAATTACATAAAATTATGAGACCTAACTATCTGATCTTCATTTAAATCATGAGTGTGCTCAAAGTGTTTACATAATTAAGTAAACAATTTCGCCACCAAAAAAATTTAAATTTCTTTGAATCATTTTAAAGATATGGTTGTACAGTACTGCGATAACAAAAATATATTTAGAGTATTGTTCATAATGTCACTGGCCTCGCTTTCAAACCTCAGTCTGGACATGAAAACATGTAACTTTTAACTCTCAGCCTTCTCTAGTTATTCAACATCCTTTATAACTTGTAGACCATTATGGATATGCTGAAGATTTTTCGGAAATATTTTTGCAGTCATGTCTAGCATTTGTTGCTTTTACCAATAGATGGCAGCTAATTTATTTTCACTTTCAAAACTGAATTGATACTTTGGCAAGCAGCTGAAGAAACTAAAATTATTCAATATGCCCGTGGTGTTGGTTTGCGGCCGTGGTGTAAGGTATTAATCTTGTGTAAAATTTTCCGCAGATTTCAAATCCTTTGAAATTTTTACTACATATTTAACAGTCTAGGAGATAGAAAAAAGAACTGTGACTGTAGTTAAAAGATTTATCGTCTAGCTGGGAAAATCAAACCGGAAACGAAAAAAATAATTTTCTGAGCGTTTTTTGGGGTGATGAAAAAAACTTGGTATGGTTCCAAGACTAAATGCAAGGTTCATGTGAGTAGAAAAATCAAGATTGTGGTTATTCTTCTTTCGAGGAAAAAGGCGTTGAAGAACCAGTAGAGAATAAAACTATTAAATTCATTTAAAAATCTTCTAGATTAAATTTTAAAATTTTGCTGTGACCCAAAAATTGCAAAAAATTTGGACTACCTGTATGCCTAATCTCATTGCTGTAAGTGCCATAGATCGTCAGGATTTTGCGACCATGAAACAAACAAACACTTCTTTTTATAATATTAAAGATTAGAATGTCTTGTACTTTACATGAAACAAATAATATTTAGGGCAAGCTTGTAAAGTATAGAATGGAATCAATTGCTCCTATCGGTTATTAACACACTGCATTTAAAATTTACAAAAATGGAACCTTTTAAAGGCTTAACTTTTCTGGGTTCAGATCCTGGTCTTATAGCATGGATGTGTGTAATGGTGTGATGCATTTTTAACCATGTGTCTCAGTCTGATTAGCTCGTGTTGTTAAATGACTAGATTAAAACTATCCTTAAGACTTAATGTAATGAGTTTATCAATCCATTAATATATTGAGGATTCTTAAAAACTTTTTTAGTTCTATAAATCAACTTTATATAAGGGATTGATAGGTTAATCCATCTGTTAATCTTGTTTTAAAATAGATTATTTCCACTGCGTGAAACATCAGAAATATATTCAGTTTTATAAATTCAAATGGAACAAATACATTGATCTAAATCTAAAGGGCGAGACCATACCTCTCCTGTTTGATTTTGATATTTCCTTCTATTAACAAATTGTCTTGACTAATACAAGCATTTTTTAATAATTTCTTTTCAAATTTGCCACTAATTTTTTTCACTAATTTTTTTTTTTACTAATTTTTCACTTCAAATTTTAATTTCTAACACGTAAACAATTTTTTTATTAATGTGAAATTTTTTGCTTAGCTACTCACTAAAGGGCCATTATATTGACAGCCATTTCATTCGGTGAAGCAAATTCAGCTGCAAAATGATTGCATCTAAACAAATTGGCTATGAATTAAGTTTCAGGCGTCTGAATTTCCAATTCTGCATTTCAACTCGGGGGCTTAGCATGCGAAAGGTAAGGGAATTGTGACTTTTCACTTGTACTCTTTCTAGTCTAGTCGCAATAAGTGAATTCCATCATGTCTTGAAAAGAGGCTTCATGCATCACATTACTGTTAATTTTTCGAGTAATATTTGAGCGCTTGTTTAGAAAAGTATGATAGTATTTTTGTGCATGTAAATTAGAGATAAATGACTGGAGTTAATACTTTTAACAGTGGGCATTTGCTTTTTTTTGTAAGCAATGAAATTTAACTTAGAATGTAGTTTCTGTTTCTGACAATTAGACTAATACTCGTAAAGCTTTCGGGTATTGAATTAAACTCCACGAGTTAATGGCATTTTTGTATTTCTGGCATTTAATGTTTTATTTTTGCTTATTTTGGTAATCCTTAACATAGTGTAATACATACATATTGTGTACTTCAGTTAATTTATTCTTTGGAATTGCTTATAGCTGTTATTTATGTATATTTACTGTTTGTTTTGAACAGAAGATGGAAACATATTTTTGTTAAAGTTGAGATTTACGTTATTTAAAAGATTAGAAATTGACAAAATTTATTAACTTCATTATTTTACAAACTAGATTCTATTTGTGTTACAAAACTGTTTAATACTTTTCATTAGAAACTTGAATTTAAAATTTTGAGAAATCAAGTATTTTGGGTATTAAATTAAGGTTGTATGAAAACCGATTAGATTGTAAAATCTGTTTTAGTATTTAAAAAAATAATCAGCTTTGCTCTATATGCAGGAAACTTGTACTGCAATAATTTAAGTAATATATTCTGAAATATTGCTTACGTACTAAAACTTTCCTCTTGTAATTTTATTTTAAACACTTTATACTGTTAATTGTAATTGACTCGGGCTAGATTCCTTCCTACTTGTAGCTCTCGCTTCGATGTTTAAAACTTTCCTTGTATGTGTAAGTCCATTGCTTGATGTGCCACCATTGCCAAGAGTTTCCATCAAAGGCATTTTTGCTGGTGCTATTTTAATCATCATCCCAATTTTCGGACTTAGTGGGTTACCCTCCACATTCATCACTACTTTTTTGCAGCATTCTGGATTTTTACCTCATAATCAACATTTTTTATTAACATTTGATTTAAAATTTTAATAACCAACTGAAATTGGGAAGCCCTTTTTAGTCTTTTTTTTTTATCATATCTTAGTCTTAAGTTCTCATTTTTTTTTATCACAATAATTTATTTTTTAAGGGACTTCCTTTTTTTACATATGTATTATGTTTTACCCAATAGCTGCTATATATATATATATATATATATATATATATATATATATATATATATATATATATATATATATATATATCTATATATATCACTTAAGCTGCAACATCCCTATCATTGGCATAATAAACTTGCCTTTTAAATATAATTTTTATTAGACTATTTTAACATCAATTTCTATATCTTGCATTTGGTGCAACTTGTCCTTTTTTTGACCTTGCCCCATGCAACCCAAACCAAATATTACTTGATGTTATCTCTCTTGTTTGGTTTGATTGGCCAGATATGGCCCTAGTGCCACACAAATCCATCCAAACAACCTAATGCAAGGGAGTTTTGTGTTTGTGTACTGGAAAAATTTATTTAGAACTAATAGTCCACCTCCTTACTTAAGCATACTTATTTACCCCATGTTATTTGGCAGCTGCCCCCGATAATAGACGGATAATTCAGGAAAAGCCGGTGAAAAGGACCTTTATTAATAATAACAGGAACAGAAATGTGCCAGAAATTTCCTACATGAGGGGTTTTGCCTCCATTTTTAATGAATTTGGCTTATCTAACTCTTTATATTTTGGAATATTTTAATACAGTAATAAAAAAAAATATTTTTTAATTACGTTGAGCAATGGGTCGTATTAACCATTTCCCTTCGTGCAGCCCAATATAAACTAGCCTTTAAAATATAGTTGTCGAGGTAGAACATTAAAATTTGAGTTGGACATAGTAGCAAAACTGTCAAGTGGCTAAAATTCATAGTCTCCCCAGTGGAACACAGAGGGCAGTCAGGAATGTCTTTCACAAAAATCCAGTGGAGATGTCCTTGTAGATAACCATGTCCGTTAAAAAAATTCTGAACTTGGCCGTAAAGATTCGCCTGGGGAGATCCATTGGGACCGGATTACATAATAAGGCTTTCCCAGATTTTACTCTAGCATCAGTCTCTTGAGTTTTGTATATGTATCTCCTCACTGATCTTACAATGGTGGGAAATGCCTGGTTGTATGGTAAGGCAATAAGAGGCTGTGGAAGGTTGCAACCCTGTTTAGCCAGAGAGTCTGCCTTCTCATTACCAGGAATATTGCAATGGCTGGGTATCCATTGGAAGAGAACCGTCTAACCAGCACAGTTGAAACCTGAAAATAAGGAATGATCTCAAAACTAAAAAGGGTTGGCTAAACTAAAAAGAAAATACATTCTTATCATTAGATTTATTTTTGCATATAGAAATATTGCACTGTAGAGGAGGTTACAACTCCCAACCTCCCTCTTGGCCATTCCGCTGACCAGGAAAGTAAATTTTTTTAGCTTTTCAAAATCTTCAAATACATTCATGCATAGAAGATGTTTCAAAACATTGCAAATGACTGATGGATATGTTCTATTTTCTACCACTCCTTTGCTTAATCTTGGAATTGAATGTTTCTACTGATTTGTTTTGTGAATTCTCCACCAATATCTTAAATGTTTGTTTGTATTCAGCATTAAAAAAAATCATGCATATCAGTTTCGTTAGTCATTAAGATAGTTCAATGACTAGATCCAGGAAAGTTGATGGTCATTTGATCTGTAATCTTGAACTCTTATTTTTGTATCTTAATTTTTTAATACTATAATTTTAAAATAATAAATTTTAAACAAATATATTAAAAGCATTTTTGCATTAAAATATTTTTATGCAATATATGGGAATTTCTTATGCATGTGTATGTTTCAAATCGCTGCATTTCATTATAATGTACCACTTAACAGATTGTCTCCTTTATACTAGCAGGCCAGCAAGGTGTGACCTTGACAGTTCTTTTAGTGTTCTTACTGATGCTGAAAACAAAAAAGAAAATAATTTTAAGAATGAGCCCTACTTCCACCCGACTTTAAAATTTGGGTTTCACACAAACTTTGCATAAAATTCGGACTACCTAAAATAACGATTTGGTGTAAAATTTTCTGCAAATTTCAAATCCGTTGAAATTTGTGATTCATTTGCTTAAATTGTTTGTGTTTGGGAAATGAGAAGAATAATAAATTTAGAAAATGATATATTCACACTGTTACCATTCTAAGGAAAGCAAATAATAAATGAATGCCAATAAATTTTAAAATGTTGTAGATTAAATTTTAAAATTCGTGCTTCTAAGTCTATTCAGTCACCTTTAGGACTACCTGTGCCAAATTTTTCATTACTATAAGTCCTATAGATTTGTCTGGACACTGCATGCAGACATGCAGAGACTTCCTTTTATAATAGAAGCAATAACTTATGAATTAAACAATTCTATAATTTTTAAACTAATTCATCTATTTTTGATAACTTTTTTGCAGTCAATGCCAAATATTAAAGTAGTAAAAACGGCAAGTTTCAAATCTTGGTAATTTTCCACATTTTCAGTTATTAAAAATATGAGACTAAATTTATTTCCCAGAAGAGCATATTTAAAAGAAATGATATTTTAATAAATATGTTTGAGACTCTTCCAGGAAAACCAACATTAAAAAGCATACAGTACTACAATATAGAAATTTTATTAGATAATTGTCTAACTATGTTCCGAGACTGGTTAGTTCTCTAAAGAACTATTTCAGTTAAGAAAGCTATAAGACTAAAAGTTTAATAAAAAACGTTTCTAATTTCAAATATAAAGTTTAATAATCAATATTGCTTGTAGCATTCCTAAGTCATTTTACAAATTCCTGTACAGTTGAATATGGTTGAAATCTGCATTGTGTTGCATACTTGTTATGGTCAGAAGCAAGGCAGCTTACATAAACATGGAGGATTGAAGATATATGTCAATGATAGATTGAATATTTACTGAATCTTTTGCAATGCAAATATAAGTCGCAAAGATTGGTTGCCTATTTTTTTTTAATGAGTACATTTTCATCATCCATTTGTCTACCACAAGGTCTGTTAAGTCTCAATTGCTTATTAACTATGTTTAAATACAGCCAAACTCGCTTATAAGGAGCACGAAGGGACCGTGATATTTGCTCGTTATAACCAAGTGCTCGTAAAAAAGAGGTTTGTGAAAAAATCATAAAAATTCATACATACTCTTACTATATTATATATACATACTTTGTTTTATTTCTGTACAGTTCAAAAGAAGTTGGTTAATTTGCTTTGAACTGTCTTATTGTCTCTTTCTTGTGTTATTGTTCATTGGAGAAGACTCGTGACCCGATAAACATTGTCATTTGTACCCCTGGCTTTGAAAAAGTTAGAAGTTTTTCTGCGAATTCGAAAATCATTGAGTATGTTGGGGGCGGTTCAGCTTGAAATTCTTCACATTTGTCATTTTCATTATATTTCATCTGCTTTAGCTTGAATTTCTGATACATACAATATCCTCGGGAGTAGGTATCTCGGAAGTGATAACATTGCCCCCCCCCCACTGTCAACAGATACATAATTTTCAGATTCCTCTCTACTCATTTCCAAATTTTCAAAGTCGTATACTTTTCCTCAGTAATTTGCCCCTTTTGAGAAATGTCCAATCCAGCCTTACGGAAGCAATTGTTATAATGCACGTTGATGTAATGTTTTCCAATGCATCGCTCATTAAACGTATTGCTTCGAATACGTTCACATTAGCAATTGAGGTATTTTTCTATTTTTTCTCTTCTATCGATAAGCATCAAAATCAAGTGCTTACGAAAGTTTGATTTAAAACTTATGACGACCTCTTGGTTCATAGGCTGGATAACACTTGTAGAATTCGGTTCTAAGAATTAGCTACGGTGGAGGAAATTGAAAGAAATTTTATGAATCACAAAAATATTGCTCGCTATAACCAGGGTTTGCTCGTTAAAAGCTAGTTATGAACCCACAGACATTATACCAACCAAGTATTTCCGATTTCCTCGTTAAATCCGGGTTCTCGTTAAAACGGGGCTCATTATAAGCGAGTTGTACTGTATAATCATTACTGAAATTCTGCGTATCACTGAAAATGAATCTTGTTCTTGACACGATAAAATATTTGCATACGAAATACTTTTTACGTACATCTTTTCTTCCTTAATGTTGAAACTAGATTAACTATTAATTATGTTCACATGTTATAAAGCGTAATCAAATTATTGAAATTCTATGTAATCATTTCTGAAAAAGCCAAAGATTTGGCATATCTAGTAATTAATTAAATAGTTAACACCGTCCCAGATTAAGCCATTCGGTGTGAATCTGAGTTACGACAGCAACCCAGATTCTTGAAATAGAGCTTGTTGTTTAACTAAAATGTTTACATTTTTTAGGTCTTGTATAACTGTTTAACAGACACAGGGAGTTTTTTTATAAATAGTTCAGAAAAATTTATAAAAATTAATAAACATAAAAAATTGTACATTTTTATAGAAATTTAACGTATAATGAGTAAAATATTTTTTGTTATGAAAACTCGTAGATAAATTTTAGAAAATCTATCCCTAGGTCTTCTGCATATACTATAACGATATTGTAGAAATTTATTTCATGCATGCAAAAGTATTGAAAATTGACAGAGGAGTTGGGTCTATAAAAAGTGTGTATTTCGTCTTAAAAAAACATATTAAAATCGTAATATATAATATAATTGCAAATAAAAACGAATTTGTTTTATTGATTATTGATTTAAAATATGTGCTCAATTATCACTAAAAAATTGGTTGTGTAAAATGAATAATAAGAATTTTGTGTTTTTTCTTACGGGTCTCCCTTAAATTGTTTGTAAATATTTGTATAAAACTCTGGAAGATTCTCTGGATTTGTATACAGTTTGAAAGTCATAACATAAAGGAAATAAAGGTTGGGAAAGATTACATTATAATTAACCGATTTAAGTAAAATGTCAAGATATTCCAGAATGACTTTTTGTACCAATCTTCACAAATGTTTTAAGCTTTTCTTGTTGAAGTAAATATGGATTGTTCTTTAATTTGGGCGAATCTCTCTTCTCTATGTGGTTGTGGTTTTCTGTGTCATGCATAAAGAACAGTTTTCCAAACTGAAAATTATGTGTGAATTTATTATGTGCAAGGTTTTGTGGTTGTACAAGAAAAGACATTGATTGTATTTGGTTGCCATTTTCATTATCCTGAATGTATAAAATATACATACAGGATAATGATTAGCAACCAATATACATTTTGTTGAAGACTTGTAAAAGTTGGATGTTTAAACCAGTGTAAGCTAGTGAATAATCTATTTTTAAAAGTACAGTGTATTTCTATAGAAAGAAGAATGGAAATGAGTGAAATTTGAGGGTCCTGAAAAGTGATATTTCTTTCATTCCTTGTTAAAAACTCAAGTTTTTCCATTGTGTGTGTTTGCATTCTTATATTGTATCTTGTCATTTTTAGTTTTTACAAGTTTAAGGGTTTTTAAAAAAAGTATCGGCTTATAAAGATAATGATTTATTTCAATTCCTTAACAAAAAGCCAAACCTTTAAAAAAAATTGTTGATCTCTTCAATTTGAATAGTTTATTTTTTATTTTTTGAGCAGTGACTACTTCAATGATGAAATTTTTTGAAGCAAGTTTCTTATATGCAAGAGACCATTATTGTAAAAAGAATTTGAATATTGCTTTGATCTCATGAATACAATGGGGTGTGTTTAAATGCTTAAGAAATCATAAATAAAAGTATAAATTGATTTGAAGATAAAGCTGTTTTTTTTTCTAAATGAGAGCAACATAGATAAACTATAATTTTGAAGATTTTAAGCAAGTTAAATAAATACCAAATAATTTACCTTTTCAATTTGCATTGAATGCCTTGTTCACTTAGTTTTATATTATTAGATGAGATCAATGGCAAACAAAATGGTGTTTGAAACCAAAAGAACCAAAGCAGTGTTTGAAATTATATCATTGTCCTGTAACAATTATAAATGCTTTAATAAAACATTTTTTTTTTTTTGGGGGGGGGTATTAAAATTGCTTAAATGATGCTTTTAGATATGTAATAATTTTATTTACATGCATGTTTACTCTGAAATTTAAGAGTTTACAACCTTGAGAGAGATTGCTTGGGTAACAAATCTCTTAATGACAGAAAAACAAGCATATTATCTTAAAACTTGAGAATTATAACTTAAAAATGTCTACATTCACATTTAACCCTTTTCTCCGAATTCAAGTATCTAGATTAAGGACAAATTATTTATTATAAAAGTAGTAAACACCTTTTACAATTTCCCATTATTGCCTACTTTCTGTTATTGGAATTTGAAAGCGATTCACCTCAACAACTATGCTAAAAAAAAACAAGATCCCTTTCACACAGAAAGAGTAGCTTGTGAATAAACTGTTGTTCGACTTAGTGAAATTTACTGGAAATAAAAGTTTTAAGATTGGAATAATGTGAACAATGAATATATCTTCAAATACTTATTTTAAGTTATTGTTAGAATGCCATTTTTCTTTACTGGACAAGATTTTTACAAACAAGGACAGATTTTGAAAATTACTTTAGTAAGAGATATTAACAATATTGATGTATTGCTGAAAGTTTGATTAAATATTTGGTGCCATATTTGTCATCAGCAATCTTAAATCACTGCATTTCACTATTGACAACCTGTTTCTTTTCTTTGTATATACGTTGCTTACTGCTAAATCATCTTTCGACTAAATATGATGATGTGCTTGCTATAAAAACTTTGATGCAGCCCATAAAGCTGGATATGATACTGGAATTTGCCTTCAAAGTCAAAATTGATGTCCATTTTTTCATTTCAATTTCAACTCTTCATTTGTTGACAATTCTATCAACTCCTGTGGTGATAATTCCGTTTGTAGTTGTACACGCAGAAATAGTTACCTTTGATTTGATTAAATTTAAATAATCTCCTTGCAGCTGTAGATTCGTTTCATTCAATTTACTATATAAATCAGTTAAATAAGCTATATCATTCTTAAATTTCAATAAATTCTCCTAACGAATCATCTTTGTTTAAAAAAATATGTTACAACCGTGTCAGAGAGGTCACATAAAATCTTTTTAGACGGGTACCCTTTGATAGTCAATGAACTTCTGTGTGCAATAGTAAATAAATGGTTGAAATCTTTGTCATTTTCATCACAAAGTTTTCGAAACAATATCGGCGGTGATTGGTCCTCAACACTGCCTAAATTTGCCTTATACCAAAAACACCCCCTTAAATCTATTTAACGCTCACTTATGGTTGGTACCGACCCTGTTGGGAACCACTGCTGTAGATGCTAGTGTTAAGGTGAAAATGCAAGCACCTATTATTAGTGCTTATTTTGTTTTCCAAAACATACTAGTTCCGAGTACTATGTCTAGTTTCATGTTTGTGTTTATTAAAAATGCAATAAAATACCACATTGGTACTGCTACAAAACTCAATCTCATTTGTGCTATGTCATTGCAGATTTGGAACATTTGAGTCACTGAAGAAGAGATATGTTGATGAGAAAGGCAACCTTTCTCCCTCCAAGCGCTTGTTGTGTGGTTTGGGTGCTGGTGTTGCAGAAGCCATATTGGCTGTCACCCCGATGGAAACTGTCAAGGTGAAGTTTATCAATGATCAGCAATCGGCCAATCCCAAATTCCGTGGCTTCCTCCATGGCGTCAGGGAAATCATTAAGCAACAAGGTAATAAAATTGAGGTCGTTTTTGAGAAATATGTTAATGCTCATGTTTTTAACTCTAGCGGTTGGGCATAAAAAGTTCCACAGATATGCTTGGGTGTCGGACCTAAATACTTAGAAAGATTCTACTGGTAAAGTATTGTTGTATTATATACATTCTTCCACATGTACAGTTAGTTTAGCTGTATGAATGATGTAGGAATTTTGCCTGAATTGTAAGTTTATATAGGTATATATAGCAAGTTAGACTTCTCAAATTGAGACGAGTCATGCAAGGAAGACTGCAGCTTGCAAGATGAAATTTTGTCTGGTTAAATTTTGTATCAATTCTGTAGGATCTCAGCTTTACTAATTTAAGTATGACCATCTTTTGAGTTCTCTAGTACTTGCTTTGAGTTGATAATATCCTATGGTTTGCCAGTGTTAAAACGTTTTTTTGCAAGATCATTAAAATAGCTTGCAATATTCTATGAATCTAAATTTTTATGAAATAGTTGAAGATAATAAAAATACAAATTTGGCAATAATCTTTAACTCTTGTAATCCTACAGACTCAACCAAATTCATTTAAATCAATCTTTTAAAGTCAAACTAAAAGCAACATAATTTTACTTGATCTGCCGAATAACTGCGTTATACAAGGGAAAACGTTAAAACTGAAGTTGCTTGGTAACTTCATCTGGATGATTATGGGTGGAACATGCATTTATGACTTTCAGGTCCAGCCTGACCAATTTAGGTTTTAGACATCTTAGGACTTAGTAGATCACCAAGGAAAATTAATACACTTATGCCATATTATAAACCTCACTTCTCCAAAATTATAAAAAGAACCTGAAAAACTTATGACAAATATTACCATAAAAGTTTTTACAAAAGATGTGAGGAGAATTTTATAAACACTAAGCTAATATTATAATTTCAGATACCAATAATTTGAGACTATATTATACTTTAGGTAAAATGTTAAACATTTGTACTTTCTTTTCTGATCACTATTTTTAAAATGTGGTCTCCATTGTTTTATCAAATACAATTTTTCTGTTTGTTTGAGATTTACAGTTTCTTTACTTCCAGAAAACTTGGAACATATTCTGGAATTAAAACATTGCTTAACTGTTTCATGTGATTGTTACTCAAAGAGAAAAACTGACAAAAAATATAACTCTGGCATCAGCTTATTGAAATCATTTTAGACTGCATGTCCTATTCTAATGAACCTTATTTTTAGCCGTTGTTTTCCACTCTTGTTCATTTATTATGCTTAATTTAAAAAATGTTATTCATTTGAGAAAATTGAATGGTGGGATGGCAAGTTAGATTCATGAGTTGAAAAAGTTAAGTCGGATTCTTAAGTTCCAGTTGGAAAACTAGGCAACCCCTAAACTATCCCAAAACCTCCTACACTCAAGTGATACCACGGTTTGGGGAAGTTGAACATTTAGTCTAAAATAGATGGGTATTAAATTTTCAAAAGAGGAACTGTATTCATATTGCTTAGTTTTTGTGTGCCTTTAAATAGTATACTTAAACAGAATTATTTACAAACTAGCCACTGCGTGGCTAGCATGGCGTGTTGCCAGTGACAGTTCTTTTTGTGGGGGTCGGGTGTTACCACTGCTCGCTAACCCCCTATGTTTGCTATGAATTCCCATATGGTTTGCTTCACAGACCATATGGGAATTCGTAGCCTATTGAATAACAGCCATCACGCTGTTGCCAGTGGTGGCCTCGTTTTGTCAAATGCTGCCAAATTCGATTTGCGAAGAGATCCAATCGGCGCGTGACTTCAGTCTCTTGCGAAAATATAAATATTAAAAAAAAAAAATTTATTTATTAAAAGAAAATCAAATGTATTGAGCGTAAGATTTTCCACAGATTTCAAATCCATTACAAATTTTACTACAGTAGAGTTCAGATAATCAGAGTTGATCTGACCGACACCAACTCGAATTATGCAAACTACATATTAAAATCGAAGAGAAAAATTCAGTTTTATATATGTAACTAAAAAATAGAGATCAAATAGTGAAAAAATAACAAGCACACAGATTTGTAAATTATAAAAATGTATTTTAAATAACATCACACTCTTTTGTGTGTGATTTAATGTTTAAAAAGCTTTTCAAAAATAAAATGTTATATATGTAGTAAAGCATCTGGTTGCTGCTCCATATAGCGAAGAGCAACATCTAATGCTGCTGTGCCTTCCGCATGTGAAATTATCTTCTCTGTTTCATCGTTTACATCTTTAGTTTCATCAATTTCTTCGGTAATCATGCGAATCATTGCATCCTCGGTAATTTCCTTTTCCTCATCACCATAAAGCCATTCTTAATTATCTGTTTCCTCTTCACAGCCGGGTAGTTTTTTTTTTTTCAAAATGTTCTTGATTTTCTTTTTCTTATTGTCTTTGAGATCTTTAGTCGTCAGGATATTATACCAGCTGTTCTTTATTGTCTCCTGTTTAATTTTTTCCCATGATTCAGCAAGCCAATACATAACATTTGTGACACTAATTTTTTTGAATTAAAGATGCAGTGTCTTCCAAAACATGTGTGACCATATTTTTTCGGTACTTCAATTTAAGATCGTTGGTAACCCCCTGTTTCATAGGCTGAATAGGGCTAGTAACGTCTGCTGGTAAAAACATGGCCTTAATATTTCCACTTTTCAAATCTTCTACTTCAGAATGTGATGGGGGAATATCTATCAAGACAAGTGCTTCACAAGGAATCTTCTTTTCTTCTAAATGCATTTCTACTTTTGGTGCAAATTCATTGAAGAACCATAGTTTAAAAATCTACTCATCCAAGAGTTTTTTGGTTTGAAAAGAAACTGGTAGGGCTTGACTAGCAAAGTTTTTTAAAACATGTGGCTTTTTCGATTTTCCAATCACCAATAAGCGTAGTTTGTGTGTCACCGACGCATTGGAGCAGCACATCAGTTAATCTTTCTTTGCTTTGTTTAAAGCCAGGAGCATATTTTTCATTTGTGGAGACTAAGGATTTAGTAGGTAGTCGTTTAATGTTCAGCCCTGTTTCATCACAGTTGTACAATTGCTCTTCAATGAGATTTTCGTTTACCATTAAATTGTCTAATTCAGTTCAAAACTCATTTGCAGCCTCAAAGTCCGCTGAAAGTTTCTCTCTGCAAATTGTCATCTGGCAAACTCCATACCTTTTTCCATCTGTTGAACCACCCGGTGCTGGCAGAAAACTTGTCGTGTTTCATTTTTTGGCAAAAATGTGTGGCTTTTCCTGCAACATTGGACCAGATATAGTCTTGCCCTTAGACCGTTAAGAAAACAACATAAAGAGAGCCTCACTTGTTTTTTTTATAATCACTTTGGCGCATTGTTCTTCTGTTTTTTTAACAATCATCGGGTGTTGGATCTCAGGCACTCCACTTTTTAATTTTTACATTTTCCTTCTCCAGTCACTTGTTACTTCTCCCGCTTCTAACTGTGTTTTAAAATTCGTCTTTTAACATCTAACAAAACAGTTTTCTTTTCCCACTCATTATCCTCGCAAACTTACTGTCTTACTTCTATGAGTTCTCGAACTGAAATGATACACTTGTCTGACACTGTCGCCTTTCTTCTGTCCGACCACCTCGAGAAAAACACTGAACAAGGTTGCCGTGAGTAGATGAGTCAAAGATGACGGAAGCTGGCATAAAATGGACTGCAATATTTGGCAAACTAATTCTTTATTTGACAAAGAATCAGTTTCGCCTGTAATGATATGATAGCTAAATGAGACTTTTGCAGTGGCGGTTGCCAAATGAACTTGCCTTTATCCCCAAAATGCAGTGGACTAACCAGTTTCCATAATGACCGCCATCACTCTGTTAGGTGTCTGGGGTTTTTCTCGTGATGCTAGCACAGTACTCCGCTTTAGGGGTGGGACACTGACACCCCTCAGAAGAAAAATGGACTAGCCCAAACCAGAATGGCAAGTGGAGAAGAAAAACTGACCGCCTGCTCAACAGGCAGTTGACAAATTTTAAGCACACTTGCGAGAAAGAAAAATATACCTCGGATTAAGCGGAGCTGGGATTAGAGGGACTTCTGTATATCTTTCACGGTCTAGGAGATAGGAAAGAGAACTACATAACTCCAATTAAAACTTTTTATTTGTTTTTGTTTGTCCACTGAAAATGAAACGGGAAAAAATAAATTTAGAATCTGATCTCTCTATTCTGTTGCCATTCTTCGGAAAACAATAATAATTCAATTAATTTTAAAATGTACTAGATTAAATTTTTTAATTCGGGCATGATAGAAAAATCGCAAACAAATTGGGCTTCATGTGTGCTAAATCTCATTACTGTAAGTGCCATAGATTTGTCTGTACAGTCCACACACAAACACTTTTATAATAGAGATTAATAGGATGTTATGAATTTAGAAAGAACTAATTATTGAAGCAACAATAATCAATACAATAAAAATAAAATAAATTAGCTCGTAAATAAATGTTCCCCACAAGCCTTAAGAATACGTTTTTTCATTTACCTAAAGTTATAAAAAAATTTTGAAGCAGTAGTTTTTACTGCACCTTTTATTTCACATGCATTCATACCAAGATCAGTGTTATTAGTTCAAGGTCAAGTAATTTAAAATTGAAGACATATTTATAGGTTGGCAGAAAATATTTTTAAAACTGGGTCCATGAAACCCAATCCTAAGCAATGGATGGAAGGCTATGTTTCTGGTCTTTCGAAAGAAACTTATGCTTATTTATTTATTCAAAAATGCTGCAAAAGTCTTTGTTTTTGATATAGAATATGTCTTGCTATTCAAAACCGGGGTACCACGCTTAATTTTTGAGTCGCAAAAAGGTAGGAAATCACGGAAAACTTAATAACTGGACAAATATAAATGATACATAAATGAACGATATCATGTTCAATAGAGCATTAAACAAAGCATGTTATAAATGTTCTTTGATCTCACACTTATGTCATTGACTCTCTTACAACATAGCTCAAAGTTAGATGCACAAATATGTGCACTGCCACTTACATTAATTTAGTCTAGCTCCGGCCTCCTTTGTGCAAGCATGACGTTTGAGGTGTCATGTTTCGCCTCTTTGCGCCTTATGAATGATGCAAATAAACCTAAATATTTTAGACTTGTTTAGATATCAGACTTCGAAGTGTGGAAAATCTCAAACATTTCAAAATGTCCATATTGCATAATAAACTCCAGAAGAACTATTGAAAACATCAACAGAAAGAAAGATGTCTGGACATCTGATGCCGAGTGTCAACAGACTAGGAGGGACTTCTTGAAAGTATAAGCGTTTCACCTTCAAGGTGAACAAATGCCTGATACAAGTGCACAATGTAGCTCCACTGCTCAGTTCGATTCAAGTAGCATATCTGATATTCATAAACATTTTATAATTGAATGATGGAGGTCGTTAATGAACCACAATGTCAAAAGTGTGCATCAATTGTGATCTATGTGCGGAGCAATGGGCATTTGATGTGTGAAATTGAAGCAGTGTAGTACTGATTTTTCACTTACATTCATCATATCACAGGTATTCTGTGACTTGAACAAAGCGGCCATGTCCCAACACATCCCTATCCATTTTTTATATCTAAAGGTACAATGTTATATTAATTTGAAAGGAAAAACATAAATGTGAAAAATACTTCCAAACATGTATCCAAAAAAGAAAAGAATTTCTGAGAATATTGGGTAAAGTAAGATCTTTAATTTTCTTTCTGATATTCTTATTTTATTAACCGTATTTCCTTAAGTTCTTTAATTAGAAAATCCACCTACTCAAAGAACAATTACAATATCGTTAAAATGTTCAGTTTCAACTGTAAATGAAATAATTAAGTGATTTCATTCTTAAAAAGGCCAAGTAATGCAATGTTCATCGTCTTGCTCCATAACATATTGCAGAACTCTCTGCAGAATTCTGTATGAGAAACATTTAGCTAGAGAAAGGTAGAAAAGTGTTGTGACAATATAATGGACAGTTAAAAGTAGAGTAGAAATAAATGTAAAAATAAACTCAGTATTATCTAGACCATATTTTATCCCCAATATTCAAACAAGTTTTACTATATCTTTACCCACACTGCCAACAATCAGTTGAGTTACATCAGGATAAAGCAATCTGCTGCACATATAAATCTACTCTTAAATTCTTGGTGAAAATGGAACAAGTAATTAGTATCAAGTCGATACCATTTACTGATATTCCTGATAAATCTCCAGATGTCTCACCCATGGACTTGGTGTGCTTTTAAATTTTTAAAGATCATTATCAAAATGTCTTACGATAATTATTCAAGGACTTTGGAAAGCTTTGGAACAGGAATGAGACAAAATAACTGATACTACAAAAGTCATTATCATGGAAATTAAGGTGTAGAAAGATAGTTAACACTAAAAGCAAGTAAATAAAACATTTAAAACAAAAAAAAATTCAGGTATAAAAATTTATTTTCATTTTATTAAAGTCTTATTTTCATTTTATTAAAGTCATTAAAAATGTTCAAAGAGCCTCTATTGATATGTATTTATAGATTTTTCTTAAATAGGAAATTATTTTTGCTAAAATTTTTTAACGTATTAACGATTTTTGTAGAATTGGGAAAGCCTTACAGTAAAATATCAAATAGGTGGGTACACTCTTCCTAGTTGTGTAATTTTTTTTTAGGAGCTTTGAAGGATCTTAACTGTATCACATTGTGAATTTTTAAACCTTCTGTTAACAGGGTTGAGAGGTGTCTACCAAGGTGTCACTGCCACCATAATGAAGCAGGGCAGCAACCAGGCCATGCGGTTCTTTGTCATGGAGTCTCTTAAAGATTGGTACCGTGGAGGAGACCCCAGCAAGAAAGTCAACAAACTCCTTGTTGGCATGTTTGGTGCTGTGGCAGGTGCTGCCTCTGTCTTTGGAAACACTCCTATTGATGTGGTGAAAACAAGGATGCAGGTCAGTATAAAACCAATACCGATTTAAGCCAATTAATGTTTTAAATCATTAATTGAAATTGATTATACAAATCCCCCCCCCTTAATTTTGTTTAATAATGATATTGGAATAATGCATGTTAATATATATTTCCAAAGTTCTGTGAATTGTATTATGAACTTTTTTAATATTATCATTGTAATTTTTAATTTGATTTTTATTTAATTATATCTTCCAGCAGAACACAACCTGTTTTTCAGGCTACCGAAAAAAATCTATTTAGAAGTTTATCCACTGTTTATAGCCTACTTATGTCACTGAAATTTGAAAATCGCACACAATAGAGATGTAATTTGAATTCTAGAAATAGGGGGTGGGGTGGGGTGATAGTTGCTGTATGCTTTCTTGATACACTCTAGAAAATGTTTCTTTGAGTAGTGTCTTCCATAGAAGCAAAGTTAGCACTTAAAACATGCTAGCAGATGCTCTTAGCCTATAGTGGCTAAATCCTACTAATTAGCAGGGCATCGAAATTTCAATCACTTGATATAAATTAACGATTAAAAACATGATTTTAATCAAATGATTTAAATCACAACCAATCTTGCATTTTTATAACGAAGTAAATATACTCTCACAAAATCACAGAACTCGTCAAATGCTTTAAATTTTCTGTACTTGTGGTGATTTCAGCACTAATGGCTGAACCTAGTACTGATCAGCTTTTGAAAAACTGCTTCTCACTGGACGCTTGCAAATAATCGAAGGTGTCTATGGACTAAGTAATCTCTTGAGTGTTGAGTCAGAGACTGTGCCAAACAAAACAGTAAAGTAAAAAACAAGTTGACATCTATTTGAAAGTTTTCACAATGTTCATGCATAATTTTATATTATGTTACGAACAATAAAGCATTCATTCATTCAAGTGTGGGCTTAAAAAATCTTTAAACTCAATTTTTTATTTAACAAATTTCTATATAACTATTAAAAAAAAAACGGAGTATAAGGCCTACAGAAATTTAAATAAAAATTCAATTACTTAATAAGCAGAGTAAAAAAAAATTTAATTAGCATGACCTTATTGGGAGAAAATGTATGGACTTGTCTGTACCTGAAAGCATTTGTCATTAGCCGTAATTTTTCCGTCAGATTGCAATTACCAGAATTTAGGAAACATCCCATGCATATTTAAATAAGTTAAAATTTGCTTGTTCACAGTCCAAGAATAATCCTTTTATTAAATACTGAATTATTGGAAACATAGAGTAGAAAAATAAGTCAATGTTTTCGCGATTAATGAGTAACAAACAATTCCCTTTGTACTCTGACCAATTGATATCACTCAAACATGTTTGCTCACTGGACAGTTTTATTTTGCTTAGATCCCCTCACTTCCTTGGCTATTTAACAGATCCCAGTAATTTGGGAGGCAAATCAACTGAGTTCGAAAGGAATCTAATTTTTACTTTAGACGTGTTGAATAAGTTAGTATAATGTAATTGTGTAATGATAAGGAAATGCAGATACTTTTTGAGGAAATCCTCCTAAATATTTTTTGAGACATGAAGAACCAATTTATATTTTACTAACTATGTAGATATGCAAATCATGATTAAGTCAACTGGGACAAAGGATTTTTAAATCCACCAAAAATTATCCATCTTTAAATTATGTTAGGTGATAATAAACAGAATGAGTTTTACTTAGCATAAAGCATTACTGTGCTCTAAGTGCTGATTTTTATATCCTCTTTAACTATTTTTATATCCTCTTTAACTATTTCTAAATTCTGAATTTTAAGTATGGATTTGTATTAAAACACGGAATTTTATCTAAATTTCGTTAAAAAAATTGTTCTTAAATTTTTATTAAATTTAAAAAAAAAATAATAATAATAAACTTTTGTTGGAGTGATGTATTTCTCCTAATCATGTGCATTAATGTTTAAGATTCAGTTTTTCGAAACTACTTATTGCATGCCTTAACATGAATAAGTTTAAATTGAAAAGAAAAATAATTCAATTAGGAATTCTATTTGAATAATTTTTTCTGTTAAAAAGTGATTTTTTATACTCTGGGTATAAATTATCTTGTATAGAATATGGATAAGTCATTTTTGGCAGCATTTGTTTTAGATTGAATAAAGTTATTTGTATTGAATAAGACTTTCTTTATGTAATCGAATACTAATAAAATATAAAATTTAACTATCTTCTAGGGCTTAGAGGCACACAAGTATAAAAATACTTTCCATTGCATTTATGAAATAGCCACGAAAGAAGGCTTCTTTGCGTAAGTATTTATTTTTAAGATCTATGCAACATTTAGTTTGTATTATAAAAATCATTCTTAACCATATCAGTCATTTGATAATCTGAGACATGGCAAAAACTTGATTATTAAGTTAGTCTAGAGAATTAATTTCTCAATTGAATTTTTATTCTTGGCGGTATGAATATTAGTGCTACAATAATATGTATTCACTGCAAAATGATCAATGTTAAGATAGAAGTTTGTGATTTAGTGAACTTAATTGACTGAAAAACGATTGAAATAAAGCCATGCTGTTGATTGAATTAATAAGTCAGAGACCGATTTTAGTCCCAGCATTCGTTACTTTGGCAATATTTGCGAAAAATTTTCTCTTTAGTGCGGAATTTTGATTTCACAACTAGAGAATGATCCGATATGAATTATTTTGTTCACTTAATTTGTCAGAAACAAAATATCCTTCTAATGTTAAGTCTTAATTTTCTTTTGCTGGAAAAAAGAATTCAATTTTCCAGTAAGCTGCACAGGTAAATTGATAACTGAAATATTACTTCAGTACTAATTTATTGCCCTCCATAACTGCTATATGGCAAATACTTACATAAAATCAACTTGGTTGATTCACCTTACTGTGTACTTTGTGACACCTCGCATATGACTGGGGAGCATCTCTTTAGTTGCTCCTCTCTTTCTAACGTCCGCTCCAGTGATGACTTTCGGGCCCTCACACCTTCTGGAGACACTTCGATTTTATACTGGACTGCAAGACGCCTCGTATCCAAAATGACGATGACGGGCGTAATTAAAAAAATAATAATAAATAACTGCTATAAAGTATTTAGTTTAATATTTGTTAAATTTCCACCGTAGTTTTATTGTGATTACGAATAGGGTGGGGTGGGGGTTTGCTCACTGTTCTAACAGCCTGCAATTCTTGTAACTACACTGGGTATTTCTCTAAGGTGTCAATAAAAACTCGGTGTTTGTATGTCCATTTACTTAACGTAAAAATACGTTGCTTGACGCAGCTTGGGATTCACAATTTTTAATATCTGCTTTGCACAAATTGTTCTGTTGAGCAAAGAATTGCATTTTACTAAATTAAATTGCCTTCTAATGTACTCGTGATATACTGCATGTGTAAAATCTCTTTCTTCAGAATGTACTTCAACAGTGACAGTAAAAGCAAAATTTGCGATGGTTCATTACCGGGTTCTGAAAGGAATTTAGAAATTATCTCAATTCAGAAATATTTTATGAAATATTAAGTTTTAAAACTTTGATTTCTTTTGGTTCAACTTGCAATTGCGTATAGTTTTCGATAAAAATACTTAATGTCTAATTTACGCCTTTCTAATATCTGTTTTTTTCTTAACATTCGATATATTAAGCATATTTTTTATCCCCATAAAATATAATGTATCAAATGTCGCAATTATAAAGGGAATTCAAATAGGAAAGTTTTAAAATAAAAAATGATTGTAAAATGCTTTACAATTCATTTGTTTTGTTTGCCACCAGATTCTACAAAGGAACTGTTCCCAGGCTTGGCAGAGTGTGCCTAGACGTGGCAATCACATTCATGATTTATGATTCCTTCATGGATCTCTTCAACACCATTTGGAAAACTGGTTGAACTGGCGAAGGATCTTTTTGTTATGTTTTAGGATGTATAGTTTATTTTGTTAGATTTATATATTTTTGCAACATTTATAATTCAAAATTTCAACCCAGTGTTTGTATGGTGTTAATGTTAGCTATATACCAGGATGCATGTGATTGTTGTTTTTAAAGCTTATCCCCTTCTGTCAATCCCTTTTGATTTTGTATGGGGAAAAGAATCAAATTTTTTGTAATACTTGTTTGTACTGCCAGATTTTAGGATGTATTTTATGAAGTAAATAAAATTTGAATTTGTAAATGTCTGTAACTGATTAATATGCACAATGGTTCTTAGTTGACTTTCCAGTTTTATATAAAAATGTTTATTTGTTGATCTATTTCTGTTGTGTATCTGAATGCTAATTGAAAGCTATGCATTCTGTATGTTTTTTATTGTGTATTCTACCATTAACCGTTTTTCTATAAAATGTGATTCGCTAAAATAAAAGAAATTTTGAATGCAAATCTTGTTTGAACTTACTTTACTTTCGAATGCAAGTTAGTGGTGCATTTTTGAATATTTCTGTTCAGAGTACCTAGCTTAAAATTGTGAAGATAATTTTTTTTTGAATTGGAATCTGAAAATAAATTTTTTGAAAGCTTCATTCGAAGATTTTTTAGGTTTTTTAGTGGGTCCAAAAAAATGTTCAACTATTACTTTTTTTATTACTGATTTTGGATTGAGAATCTAATTTTGGAACCAAATAATTGGTTTTAAAATTAAATAATTTATGGATAAAATGAATATTTCTTGTAACAAAAAATACGTTTAAAAACAGATTTTGTTTCCAAGTTGACTTTTGAAATGCTCACTTTTGTTTTCTACTTGATAAATTTGTATTTTTTAATATTTTGAGAGCTCATAAAAAAAATGTAGCAACAAATTAGAAATTTCACTACATTACTTTAATGAGTGCATAATACATATTTACACAATGCATGCAATCTGTTGGAAACTTTAGATAAAATAAAGCAGCCCTTGATTTAAATACTCTAAAATATTAATGTTATAGTATACAACCTGAAGTTAAAATTGTGAACTTCAATCAATAAAACAAGATCTTAGTTTCAAATATTGATGTAAACATGAAACATTTTAAATACTGAAGCAATGATGCTTAATTATTTTTAAGATGCATTAAGTATGGAATAGGGCAGCATACAATTTGTTATCTCTGCAAAACAAATTTCCATAGTAAAGGAAATGTTTTAATCGGTACCTTCTACGAATGTATACGAAGTTGATTAGAAGAACCAGCTGATCACAGTAATTTTTTAGTTTGTCAGAAATATGCTTCCTGTTTATAAGAAGTGAACTTTTAATCTTTCATTGAAGCGGGTCTTGTTTCACACCAGAGTGTTTAGGCTAAATGCTCTACCATGAGCAGTGTTAATTGATGAATGGTTTGATCTTGGGGAAGCTCACTTGCATTAAATTCATTAAGCTCGCTAGGTCATAATACACAAAATTATGTATGTCACCAGCTATAGGTGATTATTTGTTTCTTCAACTCATAATCACTGCTATTTCTCGCTTCTGGCACTGAATGATGCGAAAACCTTATTAAAGATACCAATCGTGGGAACTCATTGTTAACACTAGTCTGCTTCCTAATTTAACAAATAGACATGTTCAAAGCCAATCAACTTAAATGTCAACTTGATGAAGCCTGCATTTGAATTAGTATGAATGCTGAGCACAATTTAGGATGAAAGTTATTGCCTTTTGTAGGAATTTCTTTTTCTTACAGTTAAATTATCGAACTGTTAAAGAACGCGATTATAAACTGTAAGTGTTGAATATTTGTTCGTCAAATTTATTCAACACATGTAGTTGATTGGACTTGTTCCTATAATTCATTATAATTTTGGGGAACTCAAAATACGAACTACTGTGATGATAGAGAATATTTTCATTCATTGCTGACTAAACCAACATTGCTATCATAAGGTTTCTGAACAGGATTTTTTCCCCCTCATGCTTGTGGAACAGCTCGGACAAACATAGACCTTGGACCATAAAACCTGAAGCCAACCAATCAACATTGTGTGACATTGAATAGGAATATGGGCAGTTTCTTTTCTGATAGATGATTGTTTGAGAAGATGCAGTCTCGCTAAGACTGGACAAAATAGATATATATACCGGGAATAGTAAAAATTATGCAATTCTGAAAATAAAGTATTTTTCAAAAACTAGCTCTCCATCCTATGAATAATTCTCAAACCTGGTCGTTTGAGCACCATACATGATCCAAAGTATGTCATTAAAGAGCAATGACTATACACTTTCAAACTGGGAACTTATTGGGTGTCCTCAGCATACTTTTCAATACTTTAATTATCTGGTAGGTGCTTGGGTTTAAAGTGACAAGGAAGCAAAAACAAGATAAATTTCATTCGATAGCTATGAGAACTTTATACTCCTTTAATGGCATCTAGAATTAGTACTAAACCTAATACAAAGGTTTCAAAATGTAGAGTGATATAATTTTGCAAAGGAAACCACACCAAAAAGTAGGTAATGCAAAAAAGCTGTACACAGAAAATGTGCCAAGAGAAGTGAGATACGGATTGCTTCATCAAATATTCAAACTAAAATTAAAAAAAAAAAAAAAAAAAACAAGTTCATGTGACAAATTTTCTATTTGTATAATCTATTATCTAACTTAAAATTATCGATTTCATTTGATCCTGCTCATAAGAATGAAACCATACTTGCCCTCAGTCTGTACTAAAACACCTTTTCAGTTTTTACTCGATTTCACTAGAATGATAAAAATATATATGTATAAAAAAAATTTTCACTAGTTAAACCATAATAAACCAAATTTTTAAAGTTTGCCAAATTAAGTTTTATGTGGGCTCCTTTTTTAAAAAAGGGAATGACTTTCAATGCCAATGTCATGTTACAAAGGTTGGTATTTTATTTATCGCCACACAACAGTCTATTCTTGATACAAAAGGGAAGACCTACTTACTGGCCTATTCAATGCAACAAACCAGATGTTTTAACTGCTTACATTTTAAATAAATATACTTAACCAAGGACACTACATCCTGCAAAATATATGAGCTGTATAATTGCTGAACAGAATTAAACTAATTTTTTGTTTTTATATATATATATATATATATATAACCTACACAAAATTTAAATTAACAATACTGGTGCCACTAATCTCACGTGATGCCAATGGGCATGGAATTTCATGTTTTAAAGTAGATTACGATCCACATCCTAGAATGCTTGTAAACATTAAAGAATTGGTTTCTGTTCTTACTTACTTTACAGATCGCATAAAGTATCAAACAGAAATTCATTCGACCTGTGGGCAGTAACAAGACTATATTTTAAGAAAGACTTTGTATAAGGCCAAAGAAAAAATGGCTTGTTTCCTGTAACCCGACCGAGCCTGAAATTACAATACAAAAATTTTGACCCTAAACTTTTTTTATTTTTACTTCAAAAAAAAAAAAAAAACACAATGATTAAATTAATTGATTACAATGTCACAGCGATCGTAATCGATTAATAATTGTTAAGAGCTTGTCGAACTGGTTTGCTTAAGGCTTGAACATACTATAGGTCAGTAATTTGGTCGAATAGAGAGTGAATAAACAATTAAACCTGAAGAAAAATTATAAATACCAGAGTATATACCCAGCATATTGACCCGCAAAAACATGGTTCCCACACCTTTATCCAAAAAAAAAAATTCAAGGACTTTTCAAAACCAAAAACATATTTTTCAAGGACCTAAAATTTTTTATAACGACCCAAAACAAGGCATTACACAAAAGTTGTCAATTAAAAAGAAAAATATATAAAAAAAAAGACAAATTTTTTTTAAACTACTGACAGTAAAAAAAAGTAAGGTTATCATCAATTTTGGTTAAATTTGGATTTTCTTCTCGCAGAACCTGATTTTTTTTTTGTTGCAAAGTGGACTTCTTGTCTCAATGACTACTATCGGGCTACTTGCACCCATATTGATTTCGGTCAAACGATAAATTCTTTTGGTGGCACGAAGAAGAGTATGGAAGCTTGCACACGGTTCGATCTACACGACACAATCTCCATTTTGCTGTCGTCCACTGCCTACAACAGACAGCTGTCATGGTTTATTTTGTTTGAGAAACAAAACAAATCAAAAGTTTTGACTAGGTGTTAGGGCTTTTTTATTCTCTAGTCTAAGTTTCTATCTTTGCGATAGAAACTTAGATCTACAGATAGAGTAAAAATTTCAACAGATTTGAAATCTGCAGAAAATTTTACAACAAAAGGATATCTTAAACATGATTTTCTTGAAATTTTTTTTTTCAATTGTAATTTTTATATTTGTGCAATAAGAATTTGGCTTCATTTCTTTGGATGCGCAACAGGTTTCCAATGATGTACTGACTGCAAAAGCTACGGTTTCCTAACAAAGCGGTGCTGTTATCTAAAGGCGTCCGTCTTTATAGAGACTATAGGTGTCAAATTTGACAGAATACTGTGGAAAATGGACGATCTAGATGTAGCATTATTATATATCAAGTAGTGTTGAAGGCGCAAAACAATGACGCTCAACTGGCACACCTTCTGTGGAGGAAACTAGTCTGGACAAGTTCCAATGCAAGACAAAATTACACAACTATGTACTAGGTAAAAAAAAATCAAGTACTTTCCACCAAGTTCTGTAATTTTATAGGGCCCCTAGTTAGGAAAAATAAATTCAAGGACTTTTAAGGACCATGGGAACCCTGAAAAATAAATATACCTGGGTATTTTACATCACTGATCAATTTTAAATCCAACATTAATACTCAGATAATATTTCCTTTTGTGTATTTGCTAAAAATACCCTTTTTTCTACCTACCTACCCAAATATTTTTGCTCATGTTACAGGAAACAAAGCTTTTTTTTATTTGTCTTAATGTAATTTGTATACTTTTCACTTGCTTATATTTTCATGTTGTTAGAGAGTACTTGAAAATTTATAACATAAAACAGTTTATTTCCCAATTTACACAGCATAGAATATATCAAATTTACAAAATATACATTTTATTTTTAAATTTGATTTGATAAGATAAAATATAGGTACAGCACCTTATCTTTCCATACAATGTTCACAAACTCCGATAATTTTGTGAGGTAGAATATAAATAGGAAACATTAATAAGTACAAAGAATTATGTATATGATCCGCAAAAATTATTTCAGTAAATTCAACTTTAGGAACAAACATATTTGTTAATTGTTTTTTAAAACTAGAATTCAAGTTGATATCCTGAACACTTTTTTCAACTCGATATGAGGTTAACCAACATTTGGACGAGAATTAGGATTTACAAAAATGAACTTGCATCTTATTTTTGTGGGTGCACAAATTTTTTGTATAAACTTGTAAAAAGATTAAATAGGTTTGTAATTAGTTCTTTATAGATTTCAACAATTCTTAGAAATCAATGAATTGGAAGCTATCGTCTTGAAAAAATTCGTTGATTTAAATTGATAGAATGAATATTCCGAGTGCTTTAGCAAGACAAAAATTATTTTTTAGGCAGAGTGGATCTGAATGTTTAAAAAGCTTTTCCACTATAGGCAAAAATTCTTACAAATATCAGATATGCTCCCTATTATTTCACAATATTGTTCAGTTCATTATACACCACGGATATACTTCAGTTGATACCTTAATTATCTGCAAGTGAAGATAATACAGTTTGCTATTTTATATCCGTGAGCCAATTAATTCCTTGTAAACTAATGAATATTGTATAATGGCTGTAGTCTTCATACTTTTAGCAGACCAGGAAACCAGTAAGCGGTTTCTCCATGGAACTGTTCATCCACCCAGACTAAACCCTCACGAATTAAATCAAAAATCGCAGTTTCTGCCCTCAGTTTTGCCCAACTAAACTCTTCGGTTAAAATAGTGAGAGTAACGTATCCTTTGGAGCTAGCTCTTTGAATGACCTTGGTATGGTCTACATTCAACTCAGCAGGTACGGACTGAACGATGTAGTCCTTAGCGGAACCACAAGCAATGGTTCTGAAGCCCTCTCCCAAGATTTTCAGTTTGTCTATAGCTCGCAACAGATCGTCGTATCCAATGTCTTCTTGCTTGGCAGAGACGCTTCTGGACTTGATGAGCAGTCTCCGCAGTTCATCTAAATTCATGATACCACCGTTGCGGTGACGAGTGGCAAGGCAGATTTCTACGATTTGTACACCAAGCTCGTAATAGAAATCCCCGACACCCAGCAGATCGGCCCAGAAACCCTTGCTAGATGCTAAAGGGTCTACACCAGTGGCGGCGCACATTTCTTGAAACTGTTGACGAAACTGGGTGTTTTTCTTGATTTTGTTCTTGTACTTTCCGGCGAAATCTTGTAGATTGGATCGGAAAGTATCCATTTGTTTTGTCATCAACTGCAACTGGTCATCGGCGAGTTCCGTTCCCTTGTCTTTAAATCGGGCCTGAGCCAACTGCTGCTTCTGGATCGCTCCGACACCCCCTATGCGCCGTCGCATGTTTCTTTTATGAACAAAAACTATCCAAAATGAGATTTTAAATTTTGATCAAAAAGCACTTCGCTTTCTGAAATATCAAATCTAGATACAGAACCAATACTCGAAACTTAATTTCATTCCAGATTTTCTGCTATAGTTGAATGTTGCCATTCATCAGAGAAGAATGTAATAGTAATCTGAAAAAAATTATGTTGTAAAAAAACTAAAAAAGGAAGCCTGAATAATTTTTGAGGCAATAATAGCCCACAAAAAAAGGAATTAAATGCAATGAAAAATTAAGTAGTATTTTCTTCTTGTCCAAACCAAATTAAAACGAATGATTTAATTGCATTAATAGTTTTCTCACGAATGGCATTAGTGACAGTGAGCGCAGGTTTTTCGCGCAGACTGTAAATAAACAAATCGGGATGGAAAGTGCATGTTTTACTGAAAGAAATTTTCACTGAAAATGTTACTAATAAGTGCAAGATTTTTGAACAAAGCATCGAAGCTTCCAATTTCTGTTTTCAATAAACCAACTTTAAAAATAAACCGAAGATCAAATTTCTGTGTATGTTTTGATTAAAAGTTTTCACACCTTTTGTATATGCTTTTAAACATGATTATATATGTAATCCAAATATTTTTTAACAATTCGCACAAGCGATGCGGAAATGTAGGTTAAGTGTGAAATGACAAATTAAAAAAGGGTGAGATGTAGCAGCACGTCTTTTGTGCTACATCTTTACCCCCAAAAAATTGAATAGGATGAATTATTTTGGGTGTTTTGTTCTAAATGTAAAATTTACATTTTAATATTATTTTTTGTCAATGTTGAATTCATGTTTTAAATTTGTACTTTTAAAAACTGATAGAGAACAGAAGCATTTTTAAAATTTCCATTCAGAGCACCGAATGAAAATTTAAGAATTTACCTGCCTATTACTTCTTTGTAAAATTTATCAATCTTTATGGAATTGAGGGTCAAAATAAAAGCATTTCTCCAGTTTCATTTTCCACATCCACTCTTGCATTTTTTTATGATGGTAATATAGCATATTTAATGAGTCAACCCAAGTATTTACCAACCCAAGTATTATTACAAAAAGGCGAAGACACTGTTCGTTCACTTTCCAGAGAAAACAGCGCAATAATCTACACAGATGGTTCCTCTGATGTTGACTATAATAGAGGCGGCTCAGGCATCTTCATCACTTACCCCTCAGGAAATAACGTCAAACTCAAAATACCCACTGGCCAAATTGCTTCAAACTTCACTAGCGAATTAATCGCTATTAAGGAGGCTCTTACCCATTGTCGCTCTCATTATCTAAACGACTCAATTAAAGAAATTGTAATCTTCTCAGACTCAAAATCAGCACTCGAAGCCATATATAATGGTAAAACAACAATAACGCAAGAAATTAATACCCTTCTCCATTTACTAAATATACCTTGCACTCTCCAGTGGATCCCAGCTCATGTTGGAATTGAGGGGAACGAATGTGCAGATGCCCTTGCAAAGGAAGCACGCGACAAAGATCAACCTCGAGTAGTCACCTGTGCAGATGCGAATGCCGTCGCCAGGCGAAGGATCTACAACCAGCATTTTAGCAAGGCAACAATCCCCGATATAAACTGCCCAAGAAACCTCTCCTCTACAATAGCTAGGCTACGTACTGGACATTTCAAAGGCATGAAGATTTCACGAACTAATATAAAATCCTATCCCATCTGCAGGTACTGTCCCCAATCGCAACTAACTCCAGATCATGTTTTCGACTGCCAGGCCATTATTGGTTCCCTCTTTCTACTCGGAGCACCCCCAATCGAAATCCTCCATAGCCATCGAGCTCCAGAACTTGCAGATCTTGTCACCAAGGCTTTTGGAGGACTCTAAACTTTTGCACTAGTACTGTATGCATAGACACGACAACAACAACAATGAGTCACATTTTGAAAACTGTATTCCACACAGAGCACTGAATGGAAATTTAAGAATTTACCTGCCAATAACGTCTTTGTAAAATTTATCGATCTTTATAGGATTGAGGGTTAAAATTAAAGCATTTTTCCAGTTTCATTTTCCACAGCCACTCTTACATTTTTTTATGATGGATTATGATTTTCTTAGATTTGCTATGTAATATTCATGAATAATTTAAGATGCTGTGTGTGTGATGTGTATAAATAAACTGAATGCAATTTCCCCATACCCTTCAATTTAGCTGGATTTAAAGGTCAACAGCACTAATATATTATTGCTAGAACTAATATACCTAATTCCATTGCCCCACTTATATTTTGTTCTGCAATTGAAATTTTGAGGCTCTAGCATAAGTATAGCTCCAGCTAGCATGACACGTAGAAGTGCTGTTGCACAATATTTGAAAATATTTAAATTTTATTATCACATTAGCATTAAAATTTTAAACTTTTGCTTTTAAAATTGATGTGGGATCTGCATAGAAAAAAACTACAAGTGATAATGTCTTTCTAGATTTAAATCATTTTAAGAACAAAAATTCAGATTACATTTTGATTCTAACTGCTGAGTTAATTAGGCTTTCTAAAAATGTATTGAAAAAAAGTGAGTTATTGTAAAATAAAAATTAGTGTTTGATTCTATTACCTCTTTGTAATTCTAATTGTTTTCTTGTTACCTTTGATTACAAAACTTATGGATCAAATTGCCTAGTTTGTTGAGAAGTATACTTGTTAAGATCTACCTATTCCTCATATGATCCCAGAAGCTTCCCAAGAGGCGCAAGTGAGTAGTTTAAAAAGCTAAACTTAATTGGTAAATATTGAATCCAGTTAAATTTTTTTACCCTGACTAGAAGGTGCATGTTTCCCTGAGATATATTAAAAAAGGGTGTGTTTGCGGAGCACGTTTTGGTAAAATGTTCTTGATGCTAGAATTGGTTTAAGGTCCCATAAATCAAAGTTCTGCTTTGCCCATTAGTAAAAAATAGCATTGAAGTTTAGTAATTTGATCAATTGGGGGGGGGGGGGGGTACACTAAGAAAATAATTCATCTGTGCTATATGACTCCTTTGAACCTTATGTCTTGACCTAATAAGTCTTTGTGTAGGAAATAACTGACTACAGTGACCAAGCAAACTAAATCAAGCCAAGTGATTGTCTAAATGGGGTGGGCTTAGACAAGACAAGAAAAGTTTGTGTGGGTTTTATGTAATAAGAGCCATATTTGGCAAAGCTGCAGAAAACAACATCAGGTAGACGTATACGTGCAAAGAAATTTTACTGACATAGAAGAGGGAAATACACACAGGGAGGAATCATGTGTGCACCATGTACAACTTGCAGGTTTCTAACACAGTTGGTAAACCCAATATGCTATGGCGACCCTATAAGATCAGAAAAATGAAATTGTCTATTCATCCAGACAAGGGTGACCAAGAGTAAATTTAGAAGAAGGGTCCATAGGTCCCAGGCTCTCCACGAAATATTTTAAATGTTAAGAACAATCAAAATACTTTAACTAATTTAAACTAAGTCAAAGCTTTGTTTATCACACAGGTAAAATATGCAAAGATATCTGAATATTGTACAAGTGAGAAAAATTTGTGCACATAAATTTGTTATTAGTCTTTTTGGATAAAAACACTGGATTAGAAGGTTGGTCCATTTCACTTGGAATCCTCAATTAAGCTTTTGTAACACTGATAGCATCACAGGAAGTATCCAGGCCCCACCCTCTGAATACATAACTGTGAGGTACTCTTCTTCTAGGGTCATGGTTAGTAACTGCAGAATGTAGAAAAATGTTATGTGAATTATGCATTTATGTAGTGTCTTGCAATTCCTGTGTGATATTCTTTTAACCATTATTGTATGAACCATGTTGTAGTTTATGAAATTTAAATGTAGATTGAAAAGCAGTTAAGAATGTAAGATAAGATATTTGGAGTAACTAATTTTTGTTATTTTCTTAGTGTATTTCAAGTGATGTCAAATTCACAGAGAACCAAACCCCCTTGAAGAAAGGTAATGTTTTGCCTATGTTCTTAGATACATTTCAAAGAGTAAGGTTAACTGCTGTGCCCTAGATATTATTGGTCATGACATTACCATTTCATAATGTATGTCCAAAATTTGTAATATTGTCTGTCTACCACAAGGACTACTGACACAGTCTGAGTTGTAGTGGCTACTCAGGAAGGAACAGGGTTTGTTCTTTTTGTTTTTGGAGAATGTAAAAATAAAAATAATTAATTTCCATTTTGTCATCAAGAGCACCAGCATGGTAAAATTGAATGCATTTCTTCACGCATCCCCTATGGAAAATGGATGAGGTCCTTTACTTTAAAAGACAGGCACAGACTTTGGTGGAAGCTGTTCTCATGTTAGACAGACACTTTTACACCATTAGACACAATATATTTTTTGCAACTATGTTCTTTCTTCAGCAAAAACATTTAATTTCTGCAAAATATGGATTCTGCATTTTTTATTTTAATCATTAAAATAATGTGGCAACTAGGAGATTGTACAGCATAAACTAATGTTGTGACTTTTCAGATCTGTCTTGCCCATATCCCACTGGCTACGATCCTAAAGAGGTTGAAAAGGGGTGGTATGAATGGTGGGAGCAAAATGGTATATTTTTCTCAGAATTAAATATTACCCCAAGTACAAAGGTGAGTTCTACACTTATTGCACATTAATTACTTTTTATTATATGTTTATTATATAGTTAGGTTCAAAAGTTTTCTGCACAGACATGTTACTACAAGGATTGACAGGTTTATCTCCATCATCCCATCATATGTTTTGTCATACTGCTTTTAAAAGTTTGCGGTGCAGCATCAGTAGCATTCCAGCTAGCCTCACAGATAGAAGTGCTGTTGCCCTATACTTTAAAGTGTTTAAATTTAAGTATAACATGGTCATTAAAATTTCAAATACACAATTTCTTTCAAAATTGAAGTCAGATCGATGTAAAAAAATATCCTCTATCCATGCTGGAAACTGAGAACTCTGTTTATTACAAATATGTACTCATGCCTACAAATAAATATATGTGAATTATATGTAGCCCTACATGGCTAGTTAATAGAAAACTTGGACTCTTGCCTATTCATGATGGTATATTAATCAAGTTTGAATATCAAAGTATTATGCTTCCATTCAACTAGATTGAGCAGAAGCCCAAACACAACTGATGCTATTTCTAACATGATGAAGTAACCCCACAGGCATCCATCAAACTTAATGAGCCAGGGTCTCTGGTTACAGTTCGAGATGAGGGTGGCATTAAAAGATTAAAAGTGAGGTAAAATATTTCTCTGACAGATGTCGTTAGGTAACTTTGAAATTTGTTAAATGCTCACTGAAAGTTATTTATGGAGAAAGACAAGTTACTATGCCATATTTATGTAAATTATATACTTTTGAGAAATAGAAAGTAAATATTTCCATTATTTAGTATCATAAATCATTGGCAGTAGAATAGGAATTTAAGCTTAAATGAATTTCAAAATGATTTTTGCGTTACCTTGACTTTGTGGCAGAAGTGCCCTATTTGCTTTTCTCTCTATATTAAAAAAATGTTACCACCGCCGCCACTGCAGGATTGAAAACTGTGTTGTTTAGCTCGATTCTTAGACGGTTTCCCGAGAAAGTACTGATCGGTAAAAAACCAAATTAACATGGTTTGTTCTTCATCGTATTCCCTAGACATTTATTAAGATTTTTTTCCGATGCGGCTATTAGTTTAGGGTTTATTCAGTGTCAAAATTGAAGAAGCGAAATTTCTTCCGCGAGTGAGCAAAACACATACAAATTTTCAGTTTTGAGTGGTGAGTTTTTTTTTTTAAGAGTACCTCTCAACGTAAATTTTTGCAGCTTGTCGAGTTTTTTTAAAAATTTCAATTTGGTTCTTGATAATATTTTTTTGAAATTATGGAAAAATCGGGACATTTTTGTTACTTTTTTTTAAAATTGCCGTATCTATATCTTATTACTATTAGTTTTTAATTTTTAAAATATCGCAGTATACCTCAGAATGTACTCTTTCTTATGGTACTATTATTTTTGAAATTGGTTAATAATTGAATTGGATGTGATCAAAAGTTGGTCATACAAAATTCGGAATCTTTGGATATTTTCGCTACTTTTTGTTACAACCGTTAACTAAAACTGTCATATCTATATCGTATTACTATTAGTTTTTTTATTTTGAAAATAGCGCAGTATACCTCAGACTGTACTCTTTCTTACGGTACCATTATTTTAAAAATTGGTTCATAAATAAATTCGATGCAATCAAAAGTTGGTGACACAAATTTCGTATTTTTCAGTTCACGGAGCAAATTTGCGGAGCATTGTATTCGCGGAGGGTTGTATTTTTGACTATCGTGTTTGCCAGATATCAAATTTATCGTAGCAACAATTGCCATAAAAACGATTTCTTTTTATTTGGCGAGGAAAAGGGCTCGCTTTTTTCCCTCTGTTCTCAGACGGTTTACCGATAAAGTACAAAGTGCACATCGTAAAGTTTGGAGATTAACAGGGTTTACTTAAAATTGTACAGGTAACAAGATGCAGAAGATTTTTTACTCATGCGGCTATTAGTTTAGGGTGCATTAAGTGTTAGAGTAAAAAAGAGTGAAATCACTTGCGTAAGAGGTATTGGTTTGCGAAGCAAACATTGACAACACATTAGAAACGTGTAAGGAAACGCACATAGCCATTTTTTACATAACTAGCCATTGCTTCACAAACCAAACGGGAAACACATAGCAATCCCCGGGAGTCGGCGAGCAGGGGGCGAAGCCCTCGCTGTGACGTCATGGACCATAAAGAAATCAGGATAATACAAATTATTCTGATAGTTTCACTTTGTGAAAAGAATGTTGGTTTGCGAAACAAACCAAATGCCATATGTAAAAAGAGTGTTGGTTTGCAAAGCAAACCAAATGGGATTGAGTATCAATCCCCGGGGGTTGGTGAGTGTAAGCGAGCAGGGGGCGGAGCCCCCTAGTTATGTTAAAAAATGGCTATGTGCATTTCCTTCCACGTTTCTAATGTGTTGTCAGTGTTTATATTATTTGTATATGCAAAATTGCTATTATGTTTTGTTCTGAACCTTTTTTCTAGAGAGCTGCTTATGCTTCCAAAAATGTGTATAGAAACTTCATGGAACAATTTGATGGTTCACAGGAAAAGCGTTCAATTGTTGTAAAATTTCCAAATAGAGTATAAGATCTTGACCAAGGTTGTGGATAGATACTTTACACTCTAATCCTAATAAGAAAAGCTATGATTATTACAGCTCATTTTACATATTTTGCATAATTAACCATATAGAAACATTGAAAAGAAAACAGTTTTTGAAATTTAGCTTTCAAATCGAATGTTGAATTTTGGCTGTTTTTTTAAACTTAGTCTTAATTTGCAATTTTTAAAGATTTTTCCTGTTTTTGAAACACAAGTGCTACCAATTGTCACTAAAAATATAGTGGGTGAAGTTGTCAGTATAAAAAGCATTATCTCAGAAGTAACATTATCAACAGCTATTTATCTTCTTGTTAGCCACCACATATAATTTACAAAGTTTGATGCTGTACCATTATTATGAAATTACATCTTATTTGTTTGTAGGATAAAGTCCCAGAGTTCTGCCTGGTCTTACCACCTCCAAATGTAACTGGAAACTTACATATTGGCCATACACTGACTGTAACTATTCAAGATACCATTTTGAGATGGTAAGATACCTCCTGTCTACCATGAGAACTACTCTTGCTACAATGTTATGCCTGTCTGTTGCATTGAAATTGACCTAATTTTATTTTCAATAGTGTATACTTGAAGAATTCAATTTCAAACTGGCACACTTTATCACAAATTGGAAATATATTTGTAATGGATTTTACTTGTTACCAAAAAGATATATAGTAAACTACCAACATTGACCAAAAACTAAATTAAAAATCTACCGTACAATTTTTATTTACTTGAGATAAAAATGTATGAAAAGTATCAATCAAGATAAATGTTCTGAATGCAAAATTCTTCACAAAATTGTAATTGTTTGATTATTTATAAAATCTACTCACTTGTTTTCTTTAAAACAAATTTCAGTTGATTTTTAAAATAAAAATTAAAATATTAAAATTCTTGCAATATTTTTTATAAGAATTAAGTATATTTATTCATAACTTAAATAGTTTTAAATGTATTTTCAAGAAATTGACTCAAGAAAATGGCCACCATTGTGCTCTTAATATTGATGTGAAATGATTATAGCATATTGTTTAACACTGATTTCTAGAAATTATATTTCAAAATGCTTTGAACTTTCAGGCGTCGCATGAAAGGGGAGAAAGTTGTCTGGATACCTGGATTTGATCATGGTGGTATTGCTACTCAAACAGTCGTTGAAAAGAAATTGTACCAGGAAAAAAAATTAACCAGACATGATTTTGGCAAAGAAAAATTTCTGCATGAGATTGACCAATGGAAAACTCTGTAAGTGACTCAAAATTATATGCTGGTTTATATCCTATTACCAAGTGGCAGAGAATTATTTAAGTTTCTGTCCTAAAACTATTAAGGAACTCTAATTTAAATTCATTCATGTGTAATGTAATTGATTTATTATAGCATTTTATTTAGCATATATAATGCACTGACTGGTAAACTTTTAATCATGATTTGCATATGAGATAGGTTTTGGGTTTGAATCTCACTGTAAGAATGAATATTTGAAGTTGTTTGAAACCCACATGAACATGGAAATCACGATCTAATCAGCCCTTGAGTTGCAAAAAATACTAGAGATACAAATAAAAACAAAAAATTTGAGAGAAAGTTCATTTATGCAGTTTCACCAGCTGCTTTAAAACTGTTTTGAACATTTTTTTATCTGACAATGCATTATTTAACATTAAACATTAAATTTCATATCCTTCACAGAAAAAGTACTACAAAGTGAAACACTCATGAATAATAAACATCCAAACACATCACTATAAATGTTTAAAGGAATAATGAAAAAGAACTTTTTAAACAAGAATTTTTGGTTGTACAATATCTAAAGGTATTTCAGAGTTTATATATTTCTTAAAAGCACTTATTTTTGTACAAATAAATAATGGGGAAAACTAATTAATTTTTCCCCTTATCTTTTGGCATTTTTATAGGTGTTGTGGTCATTGAATTTTTATTGAGCATTATTAAATCCTTCAAGAGTGGTGGAAAGTCAGAATTGGCCTTTTCCTGATAAAGCGCTTAAAATAATTCTATTTTCATTTAAAATTTCCTGTACAAACCCTGGATCCCTATGAAATTAAAAATTGTTTTGAATGCTGGTGAAGCTTTTCTATAGTCTGTGATAAAGCATTATTTGTGCTTGTTGTGATTTTTAACAGTCAATTATTCACTTCAGGCACTTTTTTAATGAACACAGTTACAAATATACTTTCAGAAACTTCAAATTTTCAGAATAACTTTACAAAATGAGAACCTTTTCTTTCCCTAATAACTTTACACAATTAAAATTTGTTTTGATTAACTGCATTTGTATAATGAGCAGGGTTGAGCTGTTACTTGTTTAAATGTAACTTGTTACAATTACAATTACTTTTCGTAAAAAATAACAAATTACCTGTAAAATTACTATGCTTCAATAGTAACACATTACAATTAAAATTACTTATAAGATTACTTTTTACGACAAAATTCCATATTTACAAATGTTTTTAAAATAATGCAGGAATTAATAAACGAAATATTTTTTACCAACTTTATTACATCATTATAAGAAAATCATTTATTGTTATACAACAAAGCTGCATCTAAAAATTTTTGTCACTTACGCGGCTGCGATTTGGTCGGAGAAACAAACAGCCAGAACTAAACAATCTTTCAACAGCCGCACTGGCTGGCAAGGGAGTATTGTATTTTACAAACATGCTTTTTACTGTAGGTAGAAAACAGAATGCAGACAAACTACAATCTTTGTTTTGAAAATAAGTGGATTACACAAAATCGGTCGAAGGATGTTTAGTTTTCACTGTCTCAAAAAATTCATGGTCACTGTTAGATGAATGTTAGTCATCATCAGTAGGAAAGGCTTCCTTTTTGTGAGCACAATATTTCTCTACTACGATTCGTTTGAAATTTTCTTTTTGACGAAATGCGTTGACAGTATCCCAATCAGAATTAGTTTTGACAGGATCAAGCCAAGTATCGAGTTTAAACTTTGGGTGAAGAACACTGGCAGTCACTATGTTTTTATCAGTAAAAATATGTCTAAATCTATTTTTAACACCTTGTGTTAAAGAAATATTAAGCGGTTCACAATACTTTAACGAGTCCTTTGAGTTTTGTAACGCGTTACCCCCCAAACCTGTTAATGGGATATGTGTGTTTATCATATAATCTTATTTCTGACTATAGATAGATACATTTAGATAGAAGATAGATTCTATTTATTGTCTCTACCATATAAAGCCAATTGTAAATCTTTTTTTAGGATCTAAGATTGATTGATTTGTGTACTGTTAAAAATATTGACAAAGGTGTTTTGGGGATTCTTGAATGAAATTAAATTGTGATTAGTGTTGGAAATTTGTAAAATGTAAATTAGTATTGATTTTTTATCTGATTTTAACATGATACTTTATTATATACTGATTGGCCACTTTATTATGACCACCTGACAATTTTAAGCAAATGAGCTATTACATCACAGTGTTTCCACTAGAGGGTTAGGGAAGTATAAAAGAAGAAAGCTGAGTTCCTGAGACAGTAATATAGGTGAATAGTTTGTGAATATGTGGGGAAAAAACGTGATTTGATGGACTTTGAATCGGAAACATGGAGCGAAACTGCCACATTTGTGAAATGTTCATGAGCAGCTATAGTGAAAGTGTAATCAAGACTGGAATGTTATGCAAAAAACTGTCTGAACGTGCAAAATGTGGTATTCACTGAGTGGTGAATGATCGGGCAGAACAGAGAGTCTCCCGAATCGTAAAAGAGAACAGAACGGTAACTGTGCAACAAATTGCAGCAGATCGTAATCAAGGATCGTCTCAAGCGCACTGTTCGCCGTACCTTGCATTGTATGGGCTATGGAAGCCGAATTCCTATGTGAACACCTTTGCTGTCTACAGCAAACAAGATAAAATGTCTCAATTTCACTCAGGCACACAAGGGTTGGACAGTACAATTGGAAAAAATAATGTAGTCAGAATAATTCCTCTTTAAGTTACAGAACACCATGCAGATGCGTGAGATAGGGTTAGGCAGAAACAGCATGAAAGCATTGACGTTAAGTGCATTGCTACAACTTTTAAAGCTGGTAGAGGCAATGTGATGGTTTGGGGAATGTTTTCGTGGCGTGCTTTGGGACCTTTATTTCGTGTGCATGGAAATCTGAATTAGACTCCATACCTAAACATAGTTGCTAACCAAATACATCCTGTAATGCTGATGGTTTATCCCATTGGTGATGGGTACTTTTTCAACAGGATAATGCGTCCTGCCATAGGACTGGTATTGTGCAGGATTGGTTTGAGGAACATGAAAGCGAGTTCAATTTGTTGAGGAGGCACCACAATCGCCAGATCCCAATCCCATTGAGCATTTGTGGGATGAAGTTGCAAGAGCCATCAGATATCTAGATGTTTTTTTCAAGCATGGTCTTGGATTTCACAAACGACCTATCAACATCTCATAGAGTCCATACCAAGAAGAATCAGTACTGTATTAAAAGCAAAAGGTGGTCCATATTGACGGGGTGATCCTATGAAAGTGGCTACTCAGTGCATATCTCATGGTTGGTCTGTACTCGGGAAAATTGGGTTTCAAGAACACATTTACGTAGAATTTTGATTTTGTAAACAAAGAATATCAAATAGGCAACTTACTTTTTCATGATTTATTTCATAGTTTTTAATTGTGTTTTTAGGATATAACTTTAAAAAAAACCAGTTCTGTTAAACCTGTAACAGAACAGGTGGAAATTACAACCACCATATGTTGCAAAGAAAAGGTTTAATAAAGGATGGAATAAAGGTTCATTACAAGTATTAGCACCAATTTCAATTCTGTATGTAACATCATGTTTTTGACATGTTTTCTTTTCCTATAGTTAAAAAATCATTGTACTTCTTAAATAACTTTACTTTTCTTATTTTTTCAGAACTCAAACAAATATTGAAAAACAATTAAAAGCTCTTGGAGCTTCCTTAGATTTTCGCAAGTCTTCATTCACAATGGACATGGTAAGTTTTCAAAATAGGAATGTCTCAGAATCAATAATTGCAAGTGCATTTTGCTATATATTATGTATGTCCTGATAAAAGAAATCAAACTCAGGAATGGCAGGAGTGATGTAGGTAATCGTCCTAGTTCCACAGGTTTTTGTTGCAAAAGTTGAATGCTGAGGCAAAGAAATATCTGAGGGAAAACCTTCATGTAATTTTTCTGTAAGAATTGGATCATAATCTGAGATGTCAGAGTACAGAGTGTGCTTCTGTTATTGATGAAGAACCTCATGTGATGTATATAGGTGCCCGTACAAAATGTCACAGTGTGGTAGAAGGGCCCTAAGAAAAGGGCTAAAATAACTTTTGAAACAATTGACCTTTGACTTCCCAATTATGAAGAAGCAGATTGAGATACTCCTCTGCTGTTCACAAATTTACAATTCATCACAGGACAAGTGATATATCAGAATGCATGAGATGACAAGTAGTTACTATATCTACTCTTTCTTAATCATATTTTGTATTTACATTTTCCTTCTGGTTATTATTTTCAATAAATAAATAAATTGTTCAAATGCAACCTCTATCTATTCAAATAGAATGCCTCCATGGCTGTGACTAAAGTTTTCATCCAGTTGTTTGAAGAAAATCTGATATATAGAAAAGAAAAACTGGTGAATTGGTCAGGCGAGATTAGGTCTGTGATATCTGACATAGAAGTAAGTCTTCATACTTAAATTAATTTTTTATTAAAAAGGTATCTTAAAATTTATAGATTTTAATCTACTAGTTAATTTTATTTATTTGTTGTAAATACTTGAATCATGTCAAAATGGTTTCATTCATGGATAAAATTTCAAGATATCAATTACTTTTCATATTTTTTAAAAATGAACCAAAGAAATTTCAAACTTCTGAAAATATTTTTTCCACTTGAAATGTATGTTTATATTGTTATTATTTTGTTTGTTTTTAACCTTCTATTATTCAGGCGTCTTTTTTTTTTTAACAAATGAGATCAATATGCAGCTGGGAGAGGCTGTCCTAGTTACATATGCATTAATATTCATTATAAAATACTTCATTAAAATATGTAACAGATTTTAGAGCATACTAAAAATAACTACAGAATGTATTATTTAAATTCATAAGTAATACATTTTTATGAATTAAATTATTATCTATTGAGTTGCATTGAAACACTGAAAAAGTAATTGCACCTAGCAAGACCAGTGTAATTAATGAAGGATTAAATATTGTAAAAGAAACATCTCTAAAATTAATCAAATATCATAAAAAAAATTTACACTCCTAATATGTTAGACAAGTTTTCTTTTTCTAGCATGCAAATTATTAAATTTAAAGATGATGATATACAATGCCTCTGTGTTTTAAAGATAGAATACACTACACTGTTTTGAAACAATCCATTCATAACATTGAAATGTCAAGTGTCTTAAATTTATGCTAATCTAGATTTTTTCATTTAGTTACTAATTTTGAAAACATTTATGCTTGTCAAAAATTGATGAGAATTGCCTACTTTTGTTTTAAAATAAAGCACCTTCAATGTATTACAAATTAATAATTTTTAGATTATTCATGTAATTCATATAAAAAAAGGTTCATGCAAAAACAGAATTAGGTGTATTAGTAAATATGGCTTTACATTACTTTATTTTGTAATTTTAAAATTATAAATTTTCGTCAACCTTTTCAACACCATAATTGTTTTTACATAAATACAGGTCATCCAAGTTTTTATCATAGAGAAAAACATGTTAAGTATCACAGCACTGGGGTAATAAAAAATGTTATATTTATTTTAATTGTTTGTATATTACAACAGTGGATCCAAGCACTTTATGTAACTCCCTATTCCACATAAAAAACATCAATTTTCATAAATTTCGAACTTCATAAATCTTTTTCCACCTGATTCATATAATAAAACTCCAAAGAAAAATTTTGTAATCATGTATACATAAAAAAACTGAAAATGATATAACAGAAGTCAGTCTCAGCCAGTGGGTTAAGGCATCTATTGGGGTATATAATGTTGAATTAGTAAAAAAATTGAGTATTGAAAAGGTTGAATGCTGAGACAAAAATATCCAGGGAAAATAATTTTTTTTTTAAATTTTATCCTTTTGTAAAATTAAAGATGAGTTGGAACTGGGTTTCTGTGTGTTAAGTTTGAAACAGCTCTGCCATCTTTCTTAAGGAATCATTGTAGATTGAATAGTTGTTGATCATTTAGAGGAAGTTTATTGGATTAGAAGACCTTTTAAGAAAATTTATTTGTAGAAAAGAAGAAATTGTTATTAAAATTGCATGTACATCTTAAGTGGAATGCAGGGCTTAATTTTAACATGCATGTAATGTTAAAATGGTGTAAATATACATTGGGTACCAAATGTCTACCAATTCAACAAAGACAAACACATGAAAAAAAAAGTTCTAGAACATTAAGGGACTTATTTGTGGTCTATATTATATTTTAGAGATTTAGTTATGTTTCATTTAGTTTTGTAACACAAAAAACATTTTCAACATGTTAAAACAAGTCTAATTCCCAAACATAAACTAAACTAACATACATTTTCTATTGAAATATATATAAAATGATGTATGTGTGTGTATATTTTTTATACAAATCTACACCGTTTGACCAATCCATACCAAATTTGGTACACTTTTCTTTAGAACACTGCGAAAAACATAGGCTATTACTTTCCTGTCTTCAGACCAACCTGTAGCACTTACAACCATGAAAATTCACACAGGTATCCTAAAAGAGCCTCTTGGAGCCCCAATTTTAAAATCTAAAGTTTGTTTTCCTGGAATAAATGGATATAGATAGTTAAACACATTCTGCAGGAAACTGAAAGGATACAATGTTTCTTGTTCGATATGTGCATGTTTCTTGAAAAGCATAACTTTGTAACAAGGAACGGCATGCAAGTAATAAAAGCCCAAACAAAAAACTCATTGATCATAAAAGCCTAATTTTGCTATTGAGATCTAGCCAACGAGAATTAATGTTTTATTTTATAAATTTGAGTTAGTATCCAGTGTTTGAATTAACACAGGGAAATTTCACGGTCATATTTGAGCATTACTAAATTTCATAAATCATTATCGTCTTTATCAATATTTTTCTAATGTCTTTTTTTCAAATTGCTCTAGTTCAGCTCAGGAAGTCGAAATTCAACACTTTGCACTTCTTTCATTTTTCGGAATTTTGCTTTTTTTCATCAGAATTTCATTTTTGTTTGTATATGTCTTACTCTTTTGCATATTGCAATATTTTATTCAGGAATGAAATGCATGTATTTGCATCTGAAGAAAATTGTAAAAGCTATGAAAAAGTTAAAACGAAGTTAAAAAGTATTTTCCGTACAACTTGAATTATTGCATTTTTATCTGTAAGAAAAGTGATTATTCTAATTCTCTGTTCAATCAACATTTAACCATTTCAACCCAAGCAATGCCAGGTTATCAAACTGGTACTAACTGCATTTAATGTGTTCAAATGGATCTGCATGATCACCTATCTTCAAACACAAAGACACACACTATAGTCCAACTCCAGTGAGTTGATATTTGAGTCATGGTTTTGGATCTGTGTTTTATTCATTAAATTTTGGGGAACATTAAACATAAACAATACATTCATTCCCATTATAGGATGTATAGTGTGGCTCCTAGTTCTGAGTTTATAGCATTCAAGGAGGGAAGTGTGAAAAGTGGTTAAGAGTTGTTGAAACAAATAATAACCTATGGTGATTGTCGTACATGATTTGGAGTATGTCAGCTCTTTCTCCAGGAAGCTTAATCCCCTTTGTATGAATGGACTTTCCTAAGGTCATCTGCTTTCTCACTGAAGCTGCACTGTTACACACTTTTTGTTCAATTTAATAAATAATTTACATGACTTGTAATCCCGCTGTAATATTGTTTAGTGAGTTAGGTGTAATTGTCAAACCAATGTCATTTTCTGACAGATTTGACTTTAGTTTGCTTGTAAAAATGAGTATATGGAAGTTGTATTCATAAATTTGTTGATAGATATGCTTGCTCAGTTATAATACAGTAGCCGAATAAAACCCAGTGTTGCTCGGGTTTAAAAAGTCAAATGTTGATTGAAAAGTGAATTAGAATAATCACTTCTCTTAAGAATAGAACAATGCAATCCCTTAAATTGTATCGAATATACTTTTTAAGTTCGTTTTAACTTTTTCCATATAGCTTCTACAATTTACTTTGGATGAAAATATATAGATTCAATGCCTGAATAATATATTGCAATATGCAAAAGACTAACACATATACAAACAGATATGACCGTGACATTTCTTTGTGTTAAGTTTCCTGTAGAACGTATTTCTTAGTCAATATTCATTTATTGCAAGAAAATAAACTTCAGATTTTAAAATTATGGCTTTGAGGGGCACTTTTACGACTACCTGAGTGCCAATTTCGATGCTTGTAAGTGCTATAGCTTGGTCTGAAGACAAGAAAGTAATAGTCTATGTTTTCCCCAGTGTTCTAAAGTATAAGTGTACCAAATTTGGTGTGGATTGGTCAAACGGTGTATAGAAAATACACACACATACACACACACCCTTTTTTATACATAGACATACACTACCCTACAATAATGGACAGCACAGCAATATGTAATGGTATAAGGGAAATAATACATGCTTTAATAGGAGGATGGTCCCCCACGATCTGCAATTACACTAGCAACCCTTCTGGGCATACTTTCAACAAGGTTTTGATACACAGCTATGGGTATTTGTGTTGTTTCCTGCTTCAAGAATGTCGCCAGCTCAGCTGTAGGTTTTGGATGTGGTTCCGTGGTCCGTCAGCGTCGCTCTAACGCGTCCCACAAAAGTTCTATGGGGATTAGATTGGGACTCTGAGCAGTGGCCAGGGAAGAAGTTTTACATCCGTATCTTGATACCACTGCTTGACAGTGGCAGCAACATGACATGGAGCGTTGTTGTCCTGGAAGTAACATTCGTCCATTCCATAAAATTGCCACAGCTTAGGAAATACCTGATTGTCCAAAATTTTCATGTAGGCGTTGGCGTTCAATTTACCAGGAACAACATGTAAAGGTCCCAGGCCATACCTCGAAAAACACCCCCAAACAAGTAGTTGGATTGTATGCAAATCCACTGGTGTCCTGTCCATTATTGTAGGGTATCGTATGTATGATTGGGTGTACAATTCTTTAATTTGTTTTGGATTGGTCAAACGGTGCAGATTTGTATAGAAAATATACACACACTCAAATATCTTTTTTTTTATATACATAGATAAATGTATGATTGGGTGCTCAATTCTTCTTTAGGTGGACCATTTAGATATTCCTGGAAAAACTAAAGTTCGTATACCTGGTTTGAAGGATCCTGTTGAATTAGGTTTACTCGATTACTTTTCTTACCCATTGTTGGATTCAGGTAGGTTTGTGATATGTATAATTAGATTAGTAGATAGACTGATTTAGATTAGTTGAGTGAAGTAGATTGACTGTTTTTACAAGAGATTTTTCCAAAGTTTTGGAAATTGTGTTATAAATTTTTTATTTTATTAATTTTCATCTTATTGTAATTTTTTAATATAATGTAGTTAAACTGCATGCATTTATCGCAGCATGAAACGAATTTTTTAGGCCTCCTAAAGAACTTCTTGGGAGCCTTTTATCCACTGGTTTACAGCTTATTTGTTTCATTTAACTCCTCAAATCGCACAACACGTAGAGGTTATTCTAATAAAGTGGTAACAGAGCATAGTCACTTGATGCCACTCTTTCCATAGAAAGAAAATAATGGTTCTCGGAATTCTGCTTGTTCCATAGTTCCAAAATGAATAACTAAAGAATCATATTGATCAGCATTGACTAATGTCCTTGGGAAAACCTGTCAGGACTTGTCTGTATCTGAAAGTACCAGTCATAATCTGGAATTTTTCAGCTGGATCGCAATTCCGTGAATTTTTAAACATACCCTGTGTTTAATACAAAGTGTTTCTGTTGTCATTATTGGGCATCTGGGCTGTACAACCTATGCTTCTGGAAGTATATTCCATTTATAAGTACATTCTGCTCAATTCAATGGATTTCTTTTGCATGAATCCATGTGATTTTCCAAACTGTCATCATGTCCTACCCAGATAACAGAAATATTGTTAGTTTTCATTCCATTTTCCATAGCCATTAAAATATTATTTTCTGTGAACCAAATGGAAGAGAAAAAATTATCTTCGAAGAATACTGGTTTCCTTGGACATTCCAGAAGCTTCATCTGCAACTGGTCGATATGTGTGTGTGTGTGCTCTTTTTACTTGTCTATGTATTTTTGTTTTGCAAACAACAAAGGAAATCTCAATTTATTTCTTGAGAATTGGAAGTTTAAAGGTCACTTTTTTTTAGCAATTGCCCTAAACTGAACTGGTACAAAAAATTTGGTGTCTCAAAAGCATGGATGGATGAAAAGAAATTGTTAAAAAAATATTCTACCATTTTTAGTTTCAAATTATAAGATTCTAGTATTCGTTTTGTGTTAGGTTGAATTTAATTTTAGATAAAAAAATATATTTATAATTTACGATTTGTCTTTTTTGCGTAATAAACATTTTTTTTTCTTCCCAAATTGCTTCCCTTAGTGTATCATGCTTTTTTTTTTGTCCCAAGAAATGTGATATATCTCGAAAGGTTTCTTTATTATATTTGGTAAATTATGCTTGTTAAAATTGATTTCTGTCAAGATTTAATTCAGAATTCCAAGTTATTTTAAATTGGACTTTTAAAAATATTTTATGATTTCAGTTCATGAATTAGCTGGCTTGTATCCGAATTTTTTCAGATGAGAAACTTTTGATTGCTACTACAAGGTTAGAAACTATGCTTGGGGATTCAGCAGTTGCAGTGAATCCAACTGACACAAGATATGCCCATTTAATCGGAAAATATGTTGTACATCCATACAGTGGAGAAAATCTTCCAATTATCGCTGATGAAAGTATTCGTAAAGAGTTTGGAACAGGTATTGATGAGAATTTTGCATGGTTTATAGTCAAATGCATGAAAAGAGCTTGATTCAAGATATTTTTTAATCAATGTGTTGGAGTTACATGCACGTCATTCTTCTGGATGAAAATAAACCTCAGTGAAAAACTAAAATTGATTTTCAACTAAATAACTACTAAATGAAAATGTAAACCTTAAATACAATGTTCACCACAGATAAGTTCCAGAATATTTTGCCGTTTTTACTCATCTCATCCATTAGTCTGTCCCATTGCTTCAGCCATCTAGTTCCTATTCCTACTACATGGTGATGATACATGATTCCGAATCATGATGATACATGTTCCTAATACATGATTTGAGCAATATGAACTTTCACACCTCACTGGCTTCAAACAGGCCCACTAACACAAGATATTTCTTCTTTTCTATCTGTGACTCACTGCATTTCACTAATCTGTTTAGATGCACATGTGACTGATAGGAACCAATCCTTTTCTGCAGTAAACATAGTTAATAGGTTCCCTATTCCAATAATCTTCCCCCAAATCCTTAACCTTCTAGCAGATTAGTTTTTAAGTATTCATTCTCCGATGAACCCCTTAGAAGAAAGATTGCAGAGCCCTTTCACAATAAAGATGATTTTAGTGTTTGAAATCAGTGATGATAATATTCCTAACAGTGTTAAAGGTATGGCAGACTACATTTATATAAATTTATAAAAATGTTTCACTTAAAAATATTTTATGTCATTCAGTAAAATGTTTCTATTTCTCATTTTATGTAATCTGTGTTAAAGGTGTGATGAAGGTTACCCCAGCTCATGATTTCAAAGATTTTGATGTTGGATTGAAACATCAGCTGAAAATGAATGATATTTTTGCTGATGATGGGACAGTTATTGCAGATTTTGAAAACTTTAAGGTATTGTGTGTGCTTACTAATAATGGGTGCCAAAATGAAAACAAATGCTCTAGCCAGTTTAGATTATGAGATTTTTTCTTTATTTTGCTGTGAACAAATTTATTTACTTAGATTCTTAGTAAAAATACAATTTGTTCTACACCACAACTGTTTCAAACAATTAATTATTATTATTCATATAATTTATTGAATTGATCAAGACAATGATGTGTTTGATTTTTTTCAAATGAAAAAGTTGTTTTCTATTGGATTTAACCTCTTTTATATTTTTTTTAGCCTCATTAATGTAGAATACACAAAACTATTGTTTGCAGTAAAAGGGATGGAAGTGACATTATTAAAAATTAAAGATGTTTATTACAATGGATAGGAGGAATTTATATTTACAAGTTAAGTTACACCGGGTGTTCATCAGGCATAGCAGTACGCTATCCTCTTTTTGAGTCAATGTATGGAACTGTCTGTGAAATCTCCGAGACCATCTAGTGGCCAGGGATCTCTTTGGACATCGTGGTGCTTGTTCCTTTCCTCAATCTCACATAGGAAGTGGCAGGTGTTCTACTTGTTCTTTACACCACATCCCACATTTATATGTGTTAACTATTCTAGACAATAAACATACAGAATTATCACTAGTCCAAAAGAAGCCTTTAAAAGGTCTAATGTTCCATTTTAGTTTTAAAGGGGCCTTACAAATAACCTTAATATTTGCTCAAACTTTTTTAAAGCCCTATTTTTTGCTACAGTTCTGCATATTTTATTTCGCCTCAATTGAAAAACCAAGTTGTAGAGTTTTAGTACCTATCAGTTGTACAAAAGATATCTGTCATTTAAATGTTTTTATGCTTTGATAATCTTCCTGTAAGTTGTTTTACAGTCTTATTCTTTTTCTCAGTGCTGTATGGGCAAATATTTTTTTACTTGACATTTGTAGGAAAGTGTATATCATCTCAATAGTTTTATCCATATTGATCTGTCAAGTGTGGCTTCAGATGTAAAATAGAATAGCCTTGAAAAGGCCTAAAAAGCCTAATTTTTCTTTTGGTTGAAGAAAGGGAACCTTTCATAGTACAATGCTGTATTTTTTAAAACCACCTCTACTTTCAGATTTTAATAATCATTTCATAATACAAAGTGCAGAATTAGAAGATAATACTTACAACTTTGCAGATATTATTATTTGAAAAAAATTATTTCGTATGTTCTATAAAAATGTTTCTAGTGTAATAATTTCACTCCAACCCTCATCTGATAAAAAAATAATCTCTTAACTTGCGCAAAATTATTGAAAAATTGGTTAGACACAATTTTTAGAATTAAAAAATACAAGTCATGCCTTCAATGTTTTTGTATTTTGTGGAAGCATTTCTAAATTTTAAAATATTGAATTTGAGTCTGACAGCTTTAAAACATTTAAATCAGTAATTTCAATTTTAGTACATGAACTTTAACTGTGCTTAATAATTATTTTTGAGTTAAAAATGTATTTTGAATCAACATGTGTTAAGACCCTTTTAGTAGTTGGAGCTTTTACTGAATGTTTGTGACCAGGTAAATTTTAGAAATAAGAATGTCTGTAAATTTGAAAAAATTCTGCATATCTTGTTTTAAAAATTTGTGTAACTGAGAATAATCACTTCTCCATTTAATTAACTCTTGATTTTTCAATCTCATTAATGTTATAAAACCATGAAATCTTGCATAAATATCAATAAACAAATCTGAATACCCCTTAATAAATTTCCTATTTTCACAAACTTTAGTATTGATCCTGTGGGGTTGTCGAAAAGGGAGGGCTGAATATATGTGTTTGAAATTGAGCTTCTCAGATTTTTTGAAGACCTCTAAACATATTTGGCCATAGTCTGAATACACTGAGCATTTACATTTTATACTGATATATAAATGACTGATGTTTTATATCTATCCTGAAGAAGTGTACGAAGTTATAATAGTTTGTAAGCTCACACATATATAGGGTAGTAATAATCGACCATTCAATAATCATCCCATAAGATTCCTTGTTGAAAATAAACCCCAAAAGTGTCTGGTTATTTGAAACTTTATCTTTAAAATTACCCAACAAAATATAATTTTGGCATTCGTGGAGTTGTCTGCACCTGAGAAAACTTAAGACATTTTTCAAGTCAAAAATAAAACACCAGGTAGATATTTAAATCAAATTCATTCAGTTTTCAGTTGTAGGTGCATATCTCCAGAATAGTGTTCTATTGAAAAACTGATATTTTTTCAGGTTGGTTGTCAACAAGGAATCTCATTCTATGATTAGTTGTGTGGTTGTGTCTGGCCACTCTGTATCAGACTAATAATATTTTAAAGATGGTTTAAAAGGCTAAAATGAACAGAAAATATACATATACTGCTTACATTGCAGCAAGTCTCGCATTTTCTAGGGCACTTTACATTTGTACTTCCTTCTTGGTTAACGAGGATAATATTTATGAGGATAATATTCAAATAATGTTTGTGCCCCTAACCTGCAATTGTGCATTCCAGGGTAAACATCGTCTGGTGGTGAGACAGCTTCTGAGGAAGAGCCTATCAGCCAAAGGACTATACAAGGAAGCCAAAAACCATGCCATCAGCATTCCCTTCTGCAGCAGAACAGGGGACATTGTGGAGCCCCGCCTCAAGGATCAGTGGTACTTGGATTGCTCTGAAATGGGGAGGAAAGCGGTTCAGGTGTGTCTAATACCTTGCACTTGGTGGGCGATAGAGTGCAAAAATTAACAACCATCTCAATTCTGGTAAAATTCTAACTGAAATTCTCGAACACTAGTTTTTAGTTCCAGAATTTTCTTTAGTAGGAGGCACTGAGGTGTATTAATGTGATTTATAAATTTTTTTGCATTTATGATCCTTAGTGAAAGTTATATAAGAGTCAGTGAATATTTTATAAAATATTGATTAGTGATAAAAGCTTGAAAATATCAGTTTAAAACAGCATGTTGATTTGCTGAGGCAGCATTCAATTTGTTGTCCCCTTTAGAGTAAGAAAATTTTGCTGGTAATTTATTTATACAGCCGGGAAAAAAACCCATACCACCCCTCTTATTTGGAGCAATTTCAACAGTAGAGATAATTCAAGAATGTTGTTTTTTTACAGGAACTAATGTCTTCTATAAAGTCAGAAGCATAAAATTTGCATAAGAGACTATCTTTATATTAAAATGAGCACCAACTTCATAATTTCCAATGGAACACCCCTATTTCGATACACAATTTCAAAACTATAAAAATTTAACTTAAGATCCCAAATTTCATGTCATTAGGTCTTACTGTTTCAAAGTTATGAATACAGAAAGAATACAGCTCCTAATGTTAAATCTGTTTCTTAGACTTTTAGGGATACCATCCTTAATATTTCTATAGCGCTGATATTTTGTCAATAAATAAATCACACACACTGTCACAAGTAAACAACCCAAACAAAATCCACAGGATATTTTATTTAAAAAATAGTTTTTAATTTAGTATGCAATAATTATTATTAAATTAATGTTTGAAAAAATTATGAATTGGAACCGTATCATATCTTGATGGGAATAGATTCAGGACTTCTAATATGACTATGCAGAATTTCAGCTCATTCTATTAGTTTTTGCATTGCATTAAATTTTCTTCATTATAGCGATTTTAGTGCAATCAAAGGTTTAAAAAACGTCTGACAAACTTCGTATAATAATCCTCAGGTCATCTGCACTTGAATAATAAATGTAGTAATGAAATTTTTGGGCATATTCTTCACTTGCATAAAAAAATATAGTAAATTATTGGATCGTTTGCATGCTCTGAGAGATATGTTTGAAATCGGGTTCAAATTTGAAATTTGGGTGGCGATAACTATTTAATCTCAATCTACAATTAGTGATTTTTAATGTGGAGATGAAACCTGAAATTGACAGCTACTTTAACATTGAATATCTCTGAATATAAAGATAGTAAATTCGTGAAATTTCATGTTAAGTCTAATGTAATGATGCAGAATCTGATTAAGGCGTCAAAATATAATGTTACCACTAAAAATTTTGTAGTTCGAATGATGCCCTATTGAATGATACCTTTAAATTTGCTCTACTATGAATGGTGCTCGAAATAGAGAGGAGGAAGGTTCATTTTCTACTACGTCTAAAATACGACTACATCTAAAATAACACATTTTGATTGGCCTCTATGTTATGCTTGGTGTTGCTTGTCCATTTCCGGCCATTGTGCCATACATGCCAAAATCCAATGCTTATCTTATGCTCTGGTTGGCTTTGTCGATGTCTGTAATTCAAATTGTATAGGCTATTCAAATGAAATTATTTCCAAGTGATGTGATGTTCTTATGTTTCTGCTTCAGGTTGTCAATGAAAAAAAATTACGTTTCATTCCTGATCATCATGAAAAGGTTTGGAATGAGTGGTTCAAGCATCTTAAGTGAGTTGTATTGATTTTTATTCAGAATTTTTTCATGCTTGTGTTGAAGTATAGCATACAATAGATTAAAACTAGTTATTCTTTGCTATTTGTCATTTTTAAAGGTTATGAAATAACTGAAGTCAGTTGTAAAACTAGTATATATTAGGAATCGATGTAATAGAATTTATTTTTTTTGAATTGGACTCAGTATAATCTAGCTTTGTGTTTTAGAGTTGTGGTCTCTTAGAATTTTGTGTTGAAGGTCGCATTCAAAGTTTTAGGTAGATTGAGCAAGAATCCTCTCAGATTTTAAGTTTAATTGTTAAACTAAAAACAATTCTTTTCATTTCATCTGATTCCAACTTTGATTTGTTGATGATAATTATATAGAATCATGGTCAGCTCAAATAGTATAACAGGGTGTCTATATAACAGGGTCCTGATTGCCGACAGGGTTTCCTTTCGGAAAATATACCGAAAATGGAAAACTGGTCCCGAAATCGTAAATTTAGTCCTGAAAATTTATCTCCTCTTTATTATCAAATCCATTTATGGATTGAAGAAAAAAAATTGAGGCTAAAAAAATTGATGCTGGGTTTGGTACTTCTACTGCTTTGTCTAAGGTGACAGAAACCTACAAAATAGTGTTTCAAAGAGAATGCAGGGATTTTCTAATTAATCTTTTAAATAAACTGAAAGTTAAGTCTCCCTTGTGTAAAAAACTGGTCAAAAGGTTGTAATGCTTTCACCACAAATACTGCTATCATTCGAATCAATCAGGTCAACTTGAGTGGGTATCTCACTGAAGGAATTTGTAACTAAAAAGCAACTAACACCAATTCAAGCTCATGGTTCCAAAAGCACATATTTAAAACTTTGTGAAGATCCTATCACAATAACGAAACTAGAAGCATACAGTATGAAAAAAGAAAGGCTAAATGAGTTTCTGATGAATCTTTTAAAAACTGTGGATGGTAGTAGAGATTACTAATGGTAACCCCTTAGTAATCTCTACTATTTTAAAAGAAAGTGTTTTGTCTGTGTGTGTGAACTGTCCTGACAAATCTATGGCACTTACAACAATGACATTTGACCAAACCAAATGGGAATTCGTAGCAATCACCAGTGGTTAATGAGCAGTGGTCACACGTGACCCCATGAAAAGAACTGTCACGGGCAGGCCACGCAGTGGCTAGTATTTACTAAAATGATATTGACAATGTTTCATGGTAATGCTGCTGTTGAGCGAAGTTTTTCAGTTAACAAAATGTGTCTTGTTGAAAGTTTAGAAGAAAAGTCATTGATAGCTCAACATTCAGTTCATTCTGCTGTTCTACACTATGGTGGTATATAAAATATTAATATAATAAAGGGGTTCCCAAAGTGTGTGCCGTGGCACCCTGGGGTGCCACAGGAGAGAGATGAGGGGTGCCTCGAAGCGCCTATGATGTCTAATCTAATCTATTGCTAAGCAAAAGGAAAAAAATGGTCAAGGTCACTCATCAAAAACTAGTTCACTCATCGGAGGGCGCCCGCAGGTTCTGATTCGTCACAAAGCCCCGGTTTGTTAGTGGACCCACTGCATTGTTCACAGAGAAGCACTTGCATCGAAATTGCTGAGTCATCCACTGAATCTGGTCCTAGAATGTGTAATAAAGGTGGTTAAAACATAAAGGAGGTTAAAACATAAAAACTAGGCCACTTAAAGCCAGATTTTTCAAAAACTATGCGAAGATTTTGGGGTTGAGCACGTTCCTTATATACTACTGCACCTCGCATTGGCTCTCACGTGGTAATGTACTATTTCGTACCTTTAAACTGCAAATTTAATGCTAAACATTATAAAGTCTTTCAGATCTGGCTTTATAATGCTCAAAATGAAATTTACTAGTCATGTGTGACCTGACTAGTAATTTTTAAAAGATTATATCGGACCAAGACCATCAAACATCAAAGATATAGATCAGGTTTTCTTTTGACATTTGTATAATTTTTAATTTGTACCATTATATTTTGTGGCTGAAGAATTCTAATTTGCACATAAACTGTCAACTCTGAGTTAACTTATAGTTGGTTGTTTTTTCAAGGACACACTATGAGTTATTTTGTGAACTGAAATTTTTCTACCTACTAAATCAAATTGTATTTGTAGATTTAACTACGAAGATACATTATGGGTGTCTGAAATAAGCATTGAAATAGTTATGAGACTTCCAGGAATACAATATTTATTCACAAAAAAATAAAAAATAGTTATCATTTTAATATGAAAATAATGCATTTTAACACACATGTCTATGCGTATTGACAATATGTTTATGTATGATACAACTTAAAACAATTTTCCACACACACACACACATCTAGAATATCTGGACACAAGTAGTGTGATCCATGAAGAGTTTGTTGTTTTGCATACATATTCTACACAGCTTGTTTGTGCAGGTTGTGTTTCTCTGTATGGTATAGGCTGTAAATAAAGTTCTTGTTACCTGTATTTCTTCTGGTACATTTTGACAATAAAGTTAAATTATTGCCCCAAAACCAAGTTGGTGTCTGAGATAAGTTTACTTAGTCAATTTATCTCAGTCAGATGTTAAATTAATTTTTTTTAATTGTACTTTTTTTAAACAGCATGTTGCCCTTGTCTTTCCACATCTTTTTATCTTTTGCTTATTTTTGGTGTTCTTTTCAGAGACTGGTGCATCTCAAGGCAGCTATGGTGGGGACATCAGATACCCGCTTATAGGATAACTCACAAAACAAGTAGAGAAGTATGGCTTTAAAAACATTTATAAAACAATACTGAAACATTAAATACCCTCAGACGAAATTATAAATTGTCCAAACATACATAGATTTTTGTTGCTTTACGGTAATATTTTGTTAAATTGGTCTAATTTGACTGGAGATTCAAACCCAGAGCTTGGTGCACCAAAGGCCAGAGTGCTAAAACTACTTTGCTACCAATGATTTACTGTATATAACTAGTAATGTCCAAAAGTTTCCGGCCCAAACATGTTAGAATGAGAATTGACAGATCTAACTCTGAATCCCACTCTATGTTTAGTTACAATACAGTTAAAATTTTGTGACTCTAGCATTAGTAGTTCTTCAGCTAACCTCACAGATTAAAGAGCTGATGACCAATATGTTAAAATGTTAAAACTCAAATATTGCAGTTATTAAATTTTTTATGTGTTTATCTTTTCTAAATTGAGGTTAATCCTGTATTTTAGACATTTTTAAGGACAGAAATTCATATAGCTTTTTAGTGGTATAGAAAGGTTACTTAGCTGTTATAAAATATATATTTTGAAATAAAGGGTGATTACATCGCAAAATAAAAGTTGTTTGATTCTATTGAGCTTTAACACTCCAAGTGATATACCTGAACAACCTAACTAATTTCAACTCTTATTTACATAGTAAAGATTGTTTTTTGTAAACTATGCTATTTCAATTTTATGATTATGTGTTTTGATACACCAAACAAAGAATAAAAAATTTCAATACAAATCTTATTAGTACATTTTAAATTTCTTAATTAAAATCTTATTACTGCATTAAATTTTCTAATTTAAAATCTTATTACTGCATTAAAATTTCTTAATTAAAATTTTATTAATTTGTATTTGATGCATAATTATTGGATATACTTTTTTTTATATATAACTTATTTAACCAATGCTATGTATGTAAGCTCATATCAAATCTATACTGTATTTGGTTTTATCATCAAAACAAATATAATTTCTAAAGCACTTTCTTGTGTTTCACAGTGCCATCACAAGTATGTCAAACAAAATATAAGTAATTTAATGCAATAATCCTATTATATCATGCTTTGCTACAGCATTTGGTTATATTGCTTTTTTTTTATTTTGCCCTTGACGAATTCCAAGTTTGTAGAAAGTGGAAAAAATCTCATATATTAGCATTTCATCCTTCAAAAAAATTAACCTAGAAAATTTGGAAAAACTAATTACATTTCCAAAAAATGTGAGTTCCTAATATTTGTAACTATTTTTTTATTTTTATCATGATTATCAAAAATATTCTGGGTTTTGCATCATTTTTCCAGATTTTATGTTTTGCAATTTATATAATATTAAAAAAACCAAGTGCTTGTTTTGATTCATATTTTAAAGTTTTTTATTTAATAGTAGATACTTCTTAGTCTTCACTGTAGCACTCTCATTAGTATTTTCGCTTTTTCTTTTCTCCCAAAAAACAATATATTGATGAACTACTTCACTTAATGGAAACTACAAAATATTTTAAATCATCACTAAGCAACAAAATTTCAAAAATTTTATGTTCCGAGATGAAAATAGTAATTTTCTAATTAATTGAATGTGCTGAATACGAATATGGCATAGAAAAAGCTGAATTAGCTACGTTTTTTTTGTAATGCGTACACATTTTTGTGACAAAATGTATGTATGTAAATATTGCAATATTGTATGTTATAATACACGTTAAGAATACCTTAATCTTCTTTGGACTTTTGTTTTCTTTTGGCTTGTTGTTTGTTATGGGCGAGGGGAGTATTTTGTCGAACAATAGTCAGCCAGCATTGACGTGGACCATTTGCCTTGTACTGCTGTTCCATCTTGTCCTGATGAAAACGTCCGCCGTGCTCATTACTGACCAGCCATATCTGCTGTTGTTAATCCTCTCCAATAGCAGCTTTAGATTGTTGTACCTCTCCTTTATGTAGACAGCATGTTCGATATGTATGAATGGAAGCTGGTTCCGGTTATACAGCAAAACTGGATTCAGTTTTGACAAGTCTATAAACAGCCGTCATTCATGGGGCTCGTGTGCAATGCCGAGCTCTTGTAGTAAGCCATCAATATCACAGCAGAACACAAGACTTTATTTTTTTCAAAGATTCAAAGGACTGATGGTGATGGTAAAATAAAGTCACTTGGGCATTTTGTTCAAGAAAATTCCACTGTCGAAGTCTTGTGGCCAGTATTCCAGTTTTGCTTTTGGACCGATCCAAATCTTGAACGAGATCATTCGGTTCATCCAAGCTAAGTTTATGTGGTGCAGATGTTTCATCAAAACACGAAAAGTCATCATCCATAGTGCCACTACATGCTGGCGTTGACGGTTTAGGAGATTTTGCGGATGCATGGGGATCCTCCTCGTCTGAACTGTTAGCAAAATCAGTAGGATGCTCTAGAATAGGACCATAAAAGACAAGACACAGAGCAGATGGTATGTTAGGGCATTCAACTATCCACTTTTTCTTGGTGATGACTCCAGAAACTGGTGGTACCATGCAGAAATAACAGTTATCAATGTGTTTGGTCGGCTCCCTCCAAATCATGGACACAGCAAATGACATCGCCTTTCCTTTGCCAATAAGCCACTGTGAAATTTTTTCTGCACAAGTGCAGCAACATACGTGTGGGACCCAGTCTTTGTCCTGGTCGCCTTGCAACCAAAATACAAATTATACTCTTTCTTAACTATAGCACTGAAGGTCTTTTTTTTTGTACAGCAAATGTCACTTCTACGCAAATATAACAGAAGTTATCAGCACTATTAACTACTTGACTTGGTGTGTATGATGCAATAACTTATTTGTGTTAAAGGATGATGAAATATGCCGCAACAATTTTGTCTCCATGTTTTTATCTTACTAAATTGCTCTATATTACGCGATATCACATATATAACGGACAAAACGTCCATATCTCTGCAACAAGAGCCAATCAACTTTTTTTTAAGGTGATATTCGTGTTCAGCAACAAGAAATCATTCAGGACTTGGTTCTTTCAACTAATAAGCAATTTCACTGTTGAACAGTGTTAGAGAGATCGAAGTTTAACTTAGTTGCAGAATTTTTTTTTGCAGGAGAAAGATAGGTGGGTTGCAGCAAGCAGTCAAGCTGAAGCCGTAGAAAAAGCATCAAAAGTGTTCAATTTATCTCCTGATGATATTATTGCTACTCAAGGTAATAATTGATTCTCCACAACTTCTCTAATTCTATGACTTTTTAAGTTTTGCAAGTTTTTCCAGGATGTCTCATAAAAATAATTAAATTACAAAAGAAAATAAGAACTATACAAAGAGAAACAGATTGACTGAAGACCAGATGGGTTTGAAAATCTACTTGAGTTATCTGACTTGTTAAATGAATGTTCTTTTACATAAACATCCTTTAATAGATGGTACAGTGATGGTACAGAAGCAATTACGAAAGAGCCCTGGGTTGTCATGTCTTAGTGGGTATACCCATTGCTCTAGCAATCTTTGAGTTGTAGACTGTGCAGATGTGATTCCTCCCTGGGTGTATTTCTCTCTTCTGCAACAATAAAGATTTCCTTGAGTGTGTATGTCCATTACTTGATATTGTTTGTCTTGTGTCGGATTTAGCATGGCCAAATGTGGTCCTTGTGCTATAAAACCTAACCAACCAAAAGAGCGTCAATTCAATTCTTGATTGACAAAACACCAACAGATCTGTCATTTACAAAATGTTCACATTCACAACAAGCTTTGAACTTTTAAAAAGTTAATCTGTTGAATTAAAGAATGCTATTTAGCACAAAATGATATAAATCAAGTATCAAATGGGATTTTATAGGGGATTTAATGAAGACCATGTAATTTAATGTTATGTTTTATGCCAATTTTGTTGTGTAAATCGATCAAAAGATTAAATTTATTCAAAAGATAAAATTTATTGCTAACATAAACAACAGTAAAATTAGCTCTGAGTAATGGATCTCTTTACCATTATAACACTAAATATTTTAAAGAACTTTCACTTCAATTCGATTATTTTTTGGTCATTGTATGTTGGGATATGTGAATGAATGAATTTTATGTTATGAGTGGAGTCTTTTTGTTAAAAATGACGTATTTGTTGGTCTTTTGGCAATCAGGTATTGACTCTCTCAAGATCTTTTGATGTTGACTTCATCACTGTACAGTGCATAAAGGGATGTTTATATTAAAATACATTTAACATGTAAAAAAAAGCTACTGTCAAGTTAGAGCTCATAATAGCATTCGACTCTTAAAACAATATCAAACAAAAGTATCTGTGAAGAACTTGCTTTAAAAATGATGCCTAAATAATTTCAGTTCCAATATAAAATAGATGGTTGAAATATGTATTAGATTTAGTAACAAACTAAAAATAAGGAATAGACAAATTTTTGTCTTTTAGAGCGATTTTTTCTGAAGCCTCCAGTTTTTATAATCTTTTGTCTGGTACAGTTCATTTTTAATTTATCAAGGTAAAGTTAATGTTAAATTGACATTAAGATTACTTTACTTGCTAAGATATATAATTTTTTAAATATTAGTTAGAGCTATTAAAGTATAAAGGTATTTTTCAAAATTTCTATTTTAAAAACAGTCAGTTTAAAAATATTAGCATCCATACATCATAAGGTCATGCACCTTTGAGTTTTCATCTTTAATAATATCGTTTACATTAAATAAATATCAGGTGGGTATTTTGCATCTTTAAAATGTTGTGGTTAATTTTGTATTGGGTAGATTAAAATGCTAATTTTTCATGAAACATCTCATTTTTGTCTCAGTTGACAGTCCAGTTTTTATGGAACTATTTTCTCTTCAATATAAATATTTATCTCCTATTTAATGTGAAAAGGAAAGTAATTGTGATTTTCATGTAATTTATTTTATGTGTAAACTTGTATTATTTTATTTACTTTGATTCTAAAAAATGACTCATTATATTATAAGTTATACATATTACAATATAATTATATACAAACATTCTTTGTTTACCTTATAAAACAATAAGATTTTCTGTAGTTACAAAGTATTTTAGAAGATAAGTCTTGGTATATTAATTTAAGATTTCCAATATTTCGATTCGAAAATAATGGTTTATCACTAAAATTGACATTGATTAAAGCACATTTTTTGCAGTAAAGATTGATTTTATATAAAATATTCAAACAATTTTTCTTTTTATAGCATGATTTAATAAAAATGCATAATAAATGTTCCTATTAAAAAAATATTCACTTCAGAGTAGTAATTTAATGGATACAGATTTTTTTATCAGTCTCAATTGAAACTAATTTTAAAAAGTTGTGAACTACCTTGAAAGTTGCTCAAAGTAGTCTACTTTGAAATCAGTTCCAGTAATTATTTTGAGTGTAACAAATATATGAACTCAACAAATGTCATAACAAACAGTTAATTTTTGTGAATTCCTTATAGATAGTGATGTATTGGATACATGGTTCTCTTCTGCTCTGTACCCTCTTACTTCTTTAGGATGGCCATCAGAGGTTTGGTACTTTCATTCTTATATTTCGTTTACGTCTGTCATTTTACCTGATATTGAACTGCAATAACTAGTTGCACAAAACGATTTGATATTCATTACATTATATTTTGATTAATAATCACCAGGGCCTAGATTTTGTTGACCTGTAAAATGTTTAAAAATGACCTATAAATTGCTATAAAATATGCCTACAGTGTGAAAAAATGACGTACAAATTGTTTAAATTTTGGTATCATTGAACATTTCAGTTCAAAAACATTATCATTAAACATTTTAAACATCATTATTAAACATTTCACTTAAAGATCCAAAAGTAAAAAAGGATTTTTCGTTTTCTTCTGTCAAAACTAAAGAAAATTTATCAAGCCCTTACTCTGTCTAGTGTAAATGATATTTTGTGTTGAAAGGGAGATCACATATTTTTTGGCACATGCTGGTAGATGAGTTATTTATTTTATGTTTTTTTTGTAAAAATGATATTGTGAACAAAAGAGAGTTACTTTGGAAGGTTTAAAAAATTTTCTTTTTAGACCCAGTACTAAATTAAACATCATAAAAACTTGAAAATACCCGAAAATATCCTGAACATCTCAACAAATGACCCCCAAAATGCCTTAAATATTTCAAAATTATCTTATAAAAATGGATACAATACATGCTAACAAATAATATTTCTATTGAGTACTAAAAGTAAATGTAATTTATGTATGGGGATATTTGATATAGCATTTAGTGAAGTATTAAGATTGTCAAATTACATTGTCTGTTGATATTGTAATGCATTTGATCAAGCGGTATTCTATGTTGAACAAGTAAACATTGGATACTGCTTGGTCAAATCCTTTGCATAATGTAAATGATTTGACCTAACTACAGGGTTCGCACGCTCCTTAAGAACTCCTTAAAATGGATTTTCGTTTTAAAGCACTCTTAAAACTCCTTATTTTTATGTGCTACTCCTTAAAAACTCCTTAATTTTTTTCCCCCGCCGTTTCAATTTCGAAATGCGCTACGTTCCACCGAAATAATGGGTTCCAAAACGTACCGTTTCAATTGGAACAGGATACTTCACGTTGCTCGCGGTGTATTGTCAGCAAGTCTGAAATTTTCCCATGAGAAAAGGCTATCATCAGTAAGGCATCATGTAGCGAATCACGGCCACATGCATGTCTGACCCCTCTTACCTAATTACCTAACTTGTGCGATAGAGCCTTGAGTGGCATTTACGACTGACGGTCAATAGGGTGGAACAAAAGGAGGACCCCCTTCTAGAATGTCAGTCGCTGACAGATCGTAAATAGTGATCGTTAAATATTGAAGGAACGTTGCGAACGTATTAAAAATCGCCATCTGTTATCATCGAAGTTGATTATTACAAATTCTTAAATTTCTTTAGCGAAAGCGATAGTTTACTTATTAAGGAGACAAAATATTATCGCATTTGATTTATTTTGAATTTTCAACATTAAATCTCCGTATAAGAGTAGCATTGAGAATGTATTGAAAATCGTAATCTGTTATAATCGCTTCTATAATCCTAAAATATAAGTAGATTATTTCATACTTGAATATTTGAAGTTAAAAAATAATTTACCTATTCATTTATAACAAAAATAATTGCGGATTTCATTCATTTCTGTCTGAAATCTGTCATTTGTATTTACTTGTAGAATAATACAATAAAAAATCTCAGCACAGTAAAGTCCCGTATTTCGAATTTTTCCTGGTTTTGAACTTTTCCGGATTTTGAATCTGGATTTTGAACTTTTTCATGTTTTGCACTTTTCCGGATTTTGAACTTCTTTGGTTTTTGGACTTTTCCGGATTTCAAACTTTTCAAAATTTTGGATTTTTTATTTTTAAATTTTTCGAATTTTGGATTTTTCCGGATTTTGGACTTTTTCGCACTTTGGACATTTTTAGATTTCGGACTTATCCAGATTTTGCACTGGATTTCTGACTATTTGCCTTTATTGTGTGTGTGTGTCGAAAAAAACCTTAAACAAAACCACCCACGCGAATTTTGGGTTTGCTATAGTAAAATAGCAGATATATAAATAGGAATAATTTAAAAAAAAAAAAAAAAAACTTTTGAAAAAATGCAACAAATTTTACTTGCAAATCTTCTAATTTTTGTGTGTGGTAGTTTCTTTGAACATGTCCGTTATTTTGCGTTATTTCATCAATTAGGTACAGGTTTAACTTCTTGTTTCAGGTGTCAAAACGATGTAAAAAAGTGGGGGGGGGGAACGCTAGTTCGCAAAACGACCAGATTTTGGACAATTGCGGATTTCGGACGTCCTTTGGGACTTTGTAATGTATAACTTCATCCTAAAAATATTTAATTACTATTTTATTTTTAAAAATACTATAAATTGAAAAGAAATATGCTTGGATTTCTATTATTGTGAGTTTTATCTGGGATTTGAGAGAAATTTGTACTTTAAACTGAGAAACGTTGTACTGAGATTTCACTGTATAAGAACTGTTTACAGCAGGATCCTAGATAAAACAGCTCCAGCAAGCAGGGGGAAAAGGAACTTGTGTTAAGTTAAAATATCAAAGTATAATTTTATTGTTTTTGAGTAATTAGTAATGTAGTATTAAGTGGAACTAAGTTCTTAAAAGTGTTGAAACATTTTTATTTTTCGCACTTGAAAATGTGTGTATAAACTTTCTAAGAGTCCTTAAAAATTTCGAAAGAACTCGTTAAATACTCCTTAATTTTTATATTCTATGACTCCTTAAAAATTTTGAGAACATCATTAAATACTACTTAGATACTCCTTAATTTTTGTATTCAATATTCTGTATGAACCCTGTCAGTATCCTAGATATTTACAGTGGTGAGCATAGAGATACTGCTAGGTCAAATTCTGTAAAGAAATTTTTATTAGTTTTGATTATTGGAGATTTGCCCAATATTAAAAAAAATATGTAAATACAAAATGCAGATTCAAAATATCAAACATCTCATCCCTTCTGCTCTGATTGATCCTTGAAGATTTACTGGAATGCTAACCATGTATAGAAGACATACTTGACCATATATTACTTCATTGTAAAAAATTCAAAAAAAGAACATAGCCTTTTGCAAAATCTAAATCTAATCCCTGACCTCAATTATCAACTTCTGTTTATGTCAAACTTTCATAAATAAATCCAATACCAGAGCTGTCTGCTTTCTACAGTCCACCGATAAACACTAAACCAATTCAACAGCACCTCATCCAAAGTCCCAATCATGAACGTGACACTAGAAACAAATTCTAACAATTATGTTGGAACCATAAGTCTCAAAGTACTCAACAATTTAGAATGTACTAGTTTTTGTGAAAACTTTTTCTTGTGTCATACAGTGAAGTAATATCAACTCTTTATCTTCACAAACCTATATTCTTTAAATGGTATTATATAAGTTTTCAGTAATTTTTATGTTAGCTGTGTGATAGTCGCTTTTGTTATTTTATTTAAAAGTAGTGTTGTTATATTTTCTTCTAACTGGTGTTTTTAATTTCGTTTTTCATTCAAATTTTGCAGGACAAAAACCTACAAAAGCATTATCCTCTGAGTCTGATGGAGACTGGATTTGACATTATTTTTTTCTGGGTTGCACGCATGGTCATGTTAGGGGAGCACATTACTGAAAAGCTACCCTTTCATGAGGTACAGTCTCTTTTCTTTCACCTATCATTGACATGTAGTGTCTCTACAACAAAACATCATCTATGATAAGTTGCTCAAATTATCAATGAAAAGTTGAGCAACTTATCAATAAAGCTTCTATGGACAAATTATTTATAAAGTGTTTAGATAGTAATTACTGATTGTTCACTATTTATTATTTAGCTTGTATTATTGTTTACTTAAATTTTAACTTTTACCGATTTACTTGCACGATTCTGAATTGTAATGGAAATTACAAGTCTAGGTGAATGAAAATATATGTTAACAGAGAAGGGGAACTTTCAATGAATAATAACTTTTAAAATCCATTCAATTATATAATGTTGTGCAATGAAATGGAATTTCTATCTGTTACTAATAAAACTTGTTTACAATAGTACAGCTTTATCGAATGTAGTGCAAAAACTTCTATTGTGGAATTTTTGTTTAAACTTGTCAAATTATGTGTTTTTTACTTCTACAATGCTTTCCTATTTTTTTTATTGTTTCATTGACATATTCACATTACTCTGCTGTAAATCTGCTTCAAAAGTGCATATGTTTATTTTTAAATGTTTTTGTTGATAGTGCTATGTTGAAGCAAATTAAATAATTTGACTTGAGGGGGAAAAAAAATCAGAAGTAGGTATTCATTTGTAACAATGAAAATTAGGTTGGCTCCCATGATAAAATTTAGATACCATCTAGCATAAATTTTATTATTGAAGCCTCATATTTAGCTTACAGGAAAATATAAAAATTATCAACAATGTAGGAAGAAGTTATTTTGTGAAACAAGTGGTGAAATACATAAGCATACAAGACGTGTTTTGTTGGGCATACTATGCAATGATAAGTAAATATAATTTTTCTTGAACTAAGCAAAACAATAAAAAAGAAACCACTTAAAAAATAAATAATCATTTTCTAACTAAACATACTGTAGTTTTTTTACATCTTTTATTGGTGCTACTATCCCTACAAATACTATCAATTCAACTCAGACATGTTAAATAAGTCTTTAAATTAACTAATATTCTAAACTATGTTTCATTTTTTGAGTAATGTGTATGGATTCTAGGTTCTCTTACATGGAATGATTTGTGATTCGCATGGTAGAAAAATGACCAAGTCTCTCGGCAATGTCATCGATCCTTTAGATGTAATTCAAGGAATATCTTTAGAGGTAAGGTATCTGAAAAATTTATTTGAAGTCAATGAAATTTTGTTCTTATCTATTGCTTCAATGTTATGCATATTTTACTTCCGAAATTAAATTGAGAGTTATTGATATTAAAAAGATTCATTGTGTCCTAATACTCAATTAGAAAATCAATTAGTTTTCAAAAACTATTTTTACTTAATTTAAATTCTTATATATTTGTTTTATGAGCCTTATTTATTTTATTTTCAAAATATAAATTATGTGATGTAAATTTGGGACAAACAATATTCTTCAACATAACGGAAACTTGTGTTTGTGTGCCATGTGTGATGATATTTTCTGGGTTTTGTGTTTTTAAATTTTATCTAATTACCCAGTTGTATACTGTGACACCTCTGCGAGATCAAAAGATAAAAAATCACGAATTTATATCTTTAGTATAATAACTTTTTTCCTAACAACTTTTATTTTGTTTTTTTTTTCGCTGTTTTGTTTCATTTTCTGTTTTAAATATTTATTATTGTAATGAATTGCATTTCGTTTTCATCATATGCAATACCATCACAAAGTATTCGATTAAAAGTGGTAGGTAAGTCATAATAAAGCAATTTTTATGTGGAGTTTTGCCATTATTGAAAGAACGTTAATGTTAAAAATATTCGAACCAGGACTTTTGAAATATCACAAATTCTTGGTCATAATGACAGGAGGTCAAGGTGGATTATTTTATGAGTTGAAGCTATATTTAAGCAACTTGTTATATATGTTAAACCTTTATTAAAAATAATGATTTTCTTTAAAAAAAAAACTGAGACAAATCGATTTATCATTTTTTAAAAATAGTAATAGGTTAGCTTTGTAGTTCTATACTGAAGACATTCACTTTCAAAACAAGTTATTTTATTATTAGACATGCCACAAAATCGACAGTAATCGACAACGTTGCATGCCTGATACAAGAGTGTGCAAGAAAAAAAAACTGCATTATTTTGTTGGCTACGAGTGTGAGAGCACTCGCCACATATTCATCCTTTTTATGAATTGATTTGAGCATGAAAAAAAAAAACTTAAGAAATGGAATTTCAAGTCCTATAAAAAGGATTCATTGTAGTAGTAACCTTAGTGATACCTTTTGTCATACAGCAAGGGTGCGATATATGGGAAATAAAATATGGATGGATATGCATGTATAGGATTTGTGACAAAAGTTTAAGTTGTACAAATTATAAAGGTGTTAGAGTATTAATTTATTCTACGAAAGACAAAAGTGATTATACTGATAATTTCTTCAATATAGAGTTAACCATTTGAAACCGAGTAAGGTCAGGTAATTTTGCTAGTAATTAATAAAAATGGTTTGATGAAAATGTTTAAGATTTTTAGTAGTCTTTTGTTCCTTACTTTAAATACTTTTGTTTGTTATGTTCCTCTACCTAATTTTGTATTAATCTTTGCTAATATAGAATAAATGTTAATTAAAAGTAAATGTTATTTGTTAGTGCAAATAAATTAAAATTTATCCACATTTTTGAACAAATGTTGCCTAATTTAATAGAATATATAATACATCATACTGTTTAAAACGATATATTTTATTTTTAAAATTTACACCCCAAGACTGTCAGAGTTAGTCATATAAACATACTACAAGCCTAATTATTTGTATTCCCACTAACAGTCATTCATATTTTTAATTCAACTATCATTACTCTCCTCTTTATTGCATACTTTTAATTTCATCTCAACTTTTTTAGAAAATTATAAGTATCATTTGCTTTTATGTGATTATAAGTATCATTCGCTTTTATGAACTTTATTGCATTTATGTGATCAAAAATGGGATGCACATGAAAAGTTAATCATTAAAAATTTCCTTACAGAAATTATACCCTTTAATAAAGTAGAGAATTTGAAAACCTGTATTTTAATCTATTTCCCATCTTTGTATTGTTTGCCAAGAAACAGGGTATTACAGGTGATGCTATTTCAGGGTCTTTTGCAAAGAGTCAAAGACAGTCAAGATTCTCTCACTCCCGAAGAAATCAAGACTTTGATATCGGGCTACAAGCACAATTTTCCTAGCGGCATACCTGAATGCGGTACTGATGGCCTGCGCTTCTCTCTGCTTTGCCATGATGTTCAAAGTGAGATTGGGTGACACTTCTTTTATTACTGGGGCAAACGAGTAAACATCATTCAATAGTCTGGTATTTTGATTTGTGCTGGTATTCTTTAAAAATTGAGCCTACATTTTTGCATACTCGAGGCATAGTTGCCTTTGTGGGACATATAATCTGCTTTTTATCCCAATATAATTTTTTTTAAATGATTCTATACTCTTCTGCAGTATTTCAACAGTATAACTAACTTAATGAATCATGTGAATATCTCAGAACTACAATTTCGGTTCCATGCTTTCACTTAAAATGTTAGATCTCTTTTATTAATCATATTATGTTTAATAACCTTCTGTAGTTTTTTTTTTTAATGTTATTTATGAACAATTTTTTAAGTAATTGTTCATGTATAAAACAGTAAAAATTACTGTTAATTTTTTATGTTTCCCTTTTTTTAACTTATCTTAATCAGTCTAACTTGACTCTGTCTACTAACGTTATGTTATCATCTTAGATAAATTTCTGATTGTTAAAAATTTATTTTGTGTATGATATATTGTCACAACATATACTGATTGAACAAAAATATGCTGTGAAATTAAGACAAATGCTTTTTAATGACACAGTAAGACTGTATTCAAATTTTTGATTTAATAAAGGACATTTCATAAGAAATCTTACAATTTTTTTAGCTAAAAATTTGTAATTTTGTTATAATGAAACACATTTTCATGAAATTTGTTACAATGTGAATACATATTTTTGGTGCATAAATAAACTAATCATTTTTGTAGATCAGCGAATCAACATCGACGTGAAGTCTATTCGAGTGTGCCGCCACTTCTGCAACAAAATCTGGCAAGGATTCCGTCTCTTTACCAAAGCCATTGAAAACAGCCCCCAGGAAAATTTAGTCCCTCTCTCATCTGAAGAAGTTAGTTATTCAGCATTTAAATTGTTTTTGTTAATCTCTACAAAGATGTACTGAATTATCTGATATATTGGGTGGTCAGAATTAACTGCACACTAATAATATCATATAATTCCTTTTCTATAACCAACCTGAAAAAATTGTTTCTCATTTTTCAATTTTACAAGCCATTCTCAACATGCATATCTGCAACTAGTAGTTTAGCATACTCTTTCAGATTCATGTATCCGTCTTGTGTTTTATTTTCATCTTGATTGACTATCATGTACAGGCAACTTCAGGGACACCAAAATTATAGTTTGTATGGTGTTTTAAGTGCTAAAATTTCAATGATGATCGGGACATCATGAGATTTTAGTATGGCAGTGTGGTATGATTATTGTGTGGTCGATTTTGACTATCCTGCATTTTGTATTTTCAACTGGACTTCACATTTCTTAGGTGGCTTGAAGATGTGATACTAAATATTGAAACTGTAAAATATTTCTTGTTTACCAGTTGTGGTTTAGTCTGGCGATCCAATTAATACAAAACTTGGTTATCTTTCATCAAAGTTTAACTTAATAGTTTCCTTAAAATAAAATTTTGAAATTTAAATTCCTTAGCAATGTTACTTTGCATTCATTCAAAGCAATTGTTTAAGAATATTGATAAAAAGATTTTAAAATTATGTTTTGCTTGACTGCAGTGTTAATAAAATAAATAATCACATTTTCTAGAAATTTGAAAAGTTAAATTTGAATGTAATACATTTAATTCCTAATGGAGATGATTTTTTTTTACATTAGTTTAGGCAAAACTCTAGGATTGTGATTTATCATTGGTAAAATTAGTTCATGTTACAGGGTGGGCGAGAATTAGGAGTATGATTTAAGAAATCAATAACTTTACATTAATCAATCATATCAATGATATTTTGTACAATGAATGCTTAATGTATGAAGATTTGTTTTACTACTGTTTTACCTACTGGCATCTGAAATTAGCTCAATTTGTCGGCCTTTTCTATTAAATTTTTCATAACTTTATATATTTACTGACTATAAGTATTTGGACACCTGTGATAGAAAAGAAAAACAAAATGTATTCATATTCAATAGTTGGTGGAGCCTCCACGAGAGGGAATTACACCCTCAACCATCCGGGGCACACTTTCCACAAGTCCTTGTATGACAGCTAGTTGTATTTTCTTCCACTCAGCTTGGAGAAGACATGCAAGTTTCTTCACTAATTTTGGACAGTTGTAGCACCCCTTAATTCGGCAATCCAACTCGTCCCAGATATTCTCGATAGGGTTCAGGTCTGGGCTCTGGGCAGGCCAGTCCATTTGGTTAATCCCATTGTCACCATACCAATCTGTGGTGGACCTCGCAACATGACAGCTGGTGTTGTTAGGCACACTGTCATCCAAAATAATGTAGTAGGCATCGGCATTGAGCTTACCATGAATTTGGACCAAGGGTCCCAGTCCATACCAGGAGAAACACCTCCAGACCATAATTCCACCTCCGCCAAACTTTACTGTGGGCACAACGCGTTCTGGCAGGAGGCATTCTTCAGGCAGACGCCAGACCCTGCCATCCGAATGGTAGAGGATGAACCTTGATTCGTCGCTCCAGAGAACCCGTTTCCACTGATATACGGTCCACTTTCGATGTGCTTTGCACAACATTAACCGAGCTGTGCGGTGGTTGGACTTTGTAATCAAAGGCTTATGGGCGGCAGCACGACCATGAAAACCAAGCAGATGTACTTCCTTACAGATGGTATTAATCAAAACAACACTCCTGGATGCCTGTTGAAACTCCTGGAGTATGTGGGGCCATAAATTGGGTGTGGTTCTTCCGAATTACTCTTGACAGCTCCTGTCGGTTTCCATCTCCCAGTTTCGTGGATCTACCAACTCGGGGCACATTCCGACAATCACCGCTCGCCTTCCACTTCTGAATCACATAGGCCACTGTGCATTTTGTTGAATTCAGCTCACTAGATATGTCCTTTAATGATCGGCCATTTCTGTGATACCCGACGATTACACCTCTCTCGAAATCAGATAAATCTGCACTTTGTGGCATCTTGCATGCGACTAATGCCAATGTCGTTTCCTACACGATATTTTATGGCGGAGGACGTGGCGTATATCAGGATCGCAGATATCATCATTTCCATGGGTGTCCAAATACTTATTGGTAGATAGTGTATTATGTCTGAGGCATTTAAGTTTCTGCATGGATATTCTTCCTTGAGCTGCTCAATTGTTCATGTACGCCCACTCCTTCAGATATTCCCTAGGGAATTCATTGAAATGCAAGGTCTTTGTATCAAAGTAATGGACCTACTATTTTGAACATGTTGCTCACTCCTGTCAACAATGTCATATCTCAAAAAATGTGATTTTTCAGGAGAGTGATTTTAAAGTTTAAAAGTAGAATAAAATGTAGTAAAAATAAATATTACTTCTGCTCTCTAGCAGCTAAACATTGAGCAGTGAGATAGGATGATCTTGCTGGGATATATTGCTCTTTCTGGGCATTCTGAAAACAGGCATAACTATAAATTGCCAATTATTGAGATACAAGTATGACATTGCTGAAAGGAGTGAGCGATGTGTGCATTATCCCAGTACAAAACTAGTTTTTTCGGCCATCAACAAATCTTCAAAGAATTTTACCCACTGGTTCGCTTACATCACTGAAGTCCTAAAATTGCACAGCGTGCAGAGATCTTTCAATTCTGTGAAAAAGGTTATACTTTCTAGGTTCACTTCTAAACACACCCTTTTCTGATATCATCCACTACTTTGGATGGATACAGCTGAGGCGTACGAAAGGCTCCTAATACCTTCTCGGAAGGAATACAATTGTAGCCTGCCAGAGTACGAGGATGCTGTATGTCACCAGGGTGGTGGTCGTTATTGATGCCCTCTTGTAGGAGCCCTATTTGGTCTATTTTTAATTTTGTTAGTCCATAAAAATGTGTCCTCCACTTATGTTTAACACATTTGCATGCCAACCCGTCAACATGCATACTATAATGAAAAAATTTTCATGTATTTTTACAGAGAACTGTTTTTACTCTGTTATTACTTTTTGAATTTTTACAGCACAAGATATTGTTGTGTGTTTGTGATTATAAGAATTGACTCCAAGTCGTAAATATTATTAATCTTTGTTAAATTATTTTGTTACAAGGTTAGTACAATTGATATTCAGAACTTTGAATTCTGGTATTTAAAAAAAATGTTTTTGGCTAGTAAAAGGCGGGCCATTGTTAGGAAAACCTTCCTTTTCTCAATTTTACTAAGCCAACATATTTGATTCGTACTTTATGCAAATCTTATCACGGGTATGCAAATCTTGTCACGTGATCTTCCATACTATTGTAAAAGCGGTTGCAATCTGTTGCACCGGAATTCCCCGCTTTAATTCCCACTCTCACTTGTTTGATCATGTACCCGCTTACTTGATCTCTTCGATCAAGTTATTAGATTAGATTTTACTTTTCAATGTAACTATGCATCGATTGTAATCTTTTAATCTTAACTTAAATCCATTTGTTATCTTTTGAATAAATTCTAGTTTGGATTTTTAAAGACTTTGTTGTGTGTACTTTTAGTAACTTAAGTTTATACCAGCCTAATAGGTGATAGTTTATTTTAATTCACTGCGTGATAACTCTAATTTATCTTAAAATTCAATCAAAAAAAGAGGGGAAAAATGGTTTCTGAACAGTGCTTTTCGTAGTTTCAAAAATTAAGACACCTTTATTTACCAAGCTGCTAAATCATTCTGATCAGCATTGATAAACAATGGTGGTGAAATATGTCATAATTTGAATAGGTTTATTGAAATCCAATAGGTTCACAGTATGGACAAAAATGGAATCGATTCCTGGATACTGAGTCGTCTTGCTGGACTTGTTGCTGTTAGCAACACTCATTTTGAAACATATGACTTCCATTTGATCACTGGTGCTGCAAGGCAGTTTTGGGTGCAAAACTTTTGTGATGTGTACATAGTAAGTGCTGTTTATTGTTTTAGCATTGGCAATCATAAATTGATTGTAACATTATTGTTTTGTGTACTTTCTTGTTCATGTAAGTAATGTCTAAGAAGATAATTCGAATATTTAAACAAGAAAAAGCAGATTTATTTTGTTAAATTTATTGTTTTTGTCATTTTATCTATTTGTATTAGTTTTATACTGGGTCATATGTTTCCATTTTTTATGAGATAGCTAATGTTTTCATATTTAATGTATTTTTAATTGCAATTGGAATATTATTGATTGATGGCCTTTTGATATCTAAATATTGTGTTTTAGTACCATGATTTGTTGATTACACATAAGTATTAGTGTAGATTTGTATAATGAAATATTTTTCTTATTAAATTCTCTTTAATATTTTTCAATGCTATAAGGTTCTGCTAACAGAATTCAGGAATTCCTCATTTAAGAATCCTTGCGCTTTATCCAAAAAAATTAGTACTTCTCAGATAAAAGGAAACAGCACGGACATAATTTGGAAAAGTCAAAAACATTTATCCGAGGAATTGGCACTCTGGATCACATGTATGACTCTGGGTTTGAGTTTTAAATTAGCTATAAGTGTTGTGGTTTTGGCTACACTTTAAGTGGATTATGGTGTGGTTAGCCTTTTTGTAACAAAAGACAGTAGAGTAAAAAATCAAACTAAACAAATCTAGGAGTTTTAAGGAACTCTTTTAAATCCTTTATTCCATACTGCTGTTTTATTTTTCAAAATGTTTTAAAACGTTAAATTTGCTGAGCTTATGAATGGATGTAATTTTATTCTTGAGTCTTATAGAAGAATATTAGAAATGCAGCATGGCCAATTATGGCTCTGCTCCATAAAACCCCAACAAACTGACCAACCAATGAAATCAACTGCTAAACATTTTAAAATATCAGCAAAATTGTCTAAGTTTTTATGGCTTATATTAGGTGTAGTAAGAAGTTTTAAAGCATGTGTCAAAGAAATGAATATGTATTTTAGAGCTGATAATATTGTTTTTATTCATCGAAATAACCTCCATCATTATCTAATACCTTCTGCCATCGGTCATTTAGTTCACAGATGCCAGCAGTGTAGAAAGATTCCTCTGTTGACACAATGAAGTCGTCAACCCATTTTCGTATGTCGTCAACTGTCCGGAAATTTACAGAAGACAAGGCATTCTGTATAGACCGAAACAAATGACAGTCTGAAGGGGCTCTGTCGGGGCTATACGCCGGGTGTTCCAAAACTTCCCAGCCAAGTGGTACTAACGTGTCCTTGACCACTTTTGCAACATGCGGCCGTGCATTGTCATGGAGCAATTTGACGGGCCGCAAACCTTTGCCAGTAAACGGACATTTTCGATCGATTTTCGGTTGTAATTGCAGTAATTGTTGTTTATAGCGTTCAGCAGTTACACTTACATCCGACTTCAGCAATTTGTAATAGAGTACTCCCTTCATATCCCACCAGATCATAGGAGAACTTTTTTGCAGTGAATGTTTCTTTTCAGCGTTGATGTTGTTGCTTTGCCGGGATTCACCCAATATTTTTTGCATTTCGGACTGTCATAACAGATCTATTTTTCATCTCCTGTCACGATTTTTCACTAGAAAGATTTTCTGTGTTGCCTGTTTAGCAGATTCATGCACTTCAAGACACGGTCGTCCTCAATGCATGTGGCACCCATTTTCCTGCCTTCTGAATCCTTCCCATTGCATGTAAACGATTATATATTGCTTTTTGTGATATTCCTAACTGTTCAGCAAGTTCATTTTGCGTTTGAGATGCATCTTTATCGAGAAGTGTTTGATAATCGTCATGAATAGCCTTCAATGGAGTGCCGCTACATTGTCGATCGCTAACCTCAAAATCGCCATCTTTAAAACATTGAAACCAATACTAACATGTGCTTTTCGATACAATATTCACCTATAAATCAGAACAAATTGAATGACATGCTTTTGAAGCACTTTTGTGCTGGTGAATTCGTAACGAATGCAGTGACGAATAAATGTCTTATCGTATGACATCTTATACCTTCAAAATTTCAACTTACATTCTCCTTTTCCCTAGCTTTTGCATCGGTTTGATATCTCTGATCCAGTTTCTATCACATGACACAAACGTGGTGTACTGATTGATGTGCTATTTTGCAGTAGACCTCATACAAAACTTGCTTTAAAACTTCTTACTACACCTAATATATTTGATTGACAATTTGTTTCCCTATAGGAATATGTGAAGTCAATTTTGCTAGAAAGTGATCAGAAACGTCTTTTCTTATCCCGTGTGATGCTTACATGCATCGAAACTTACCTCCGAGTCATCTCTCCAATCATGCCATACCTTTCTGAAGAACTTTACCAAAGATTATCACTGATGGCCAATATTAAGTCCTACAAAAGTATCTCCATTGCGCCTTATCCCACAGTAGATAAAGTAAGTACTCAGCATTGTTTATCCCTGAATTCCACATTATTTTATGTGGGTTTTAAATGTTTCCTTTTCACCAACCATTTATGTATCATGTTTTCCAAAGTACCGAAAGTCATGAAACAAGCCTTCCTAACAGTTGTAGAGAGCAATAGGTGTAATTTGGTTTTGTAGTTAAAAAAATAAATGAAACATGCATGGAATAAATAGTAATTAGGAGATTGACAGATTTTATGAGCTGATTTTTCAAAGCATTTCTCAAATTTTGTTATTGAACTGGACAGACCCTATTCTGTTTATTTCTGCATAATACTTACTTTTCATTATAGCAACTGCTGAAAACCCAGTTTTGCACAAACAGGACATTGCAAATGAATTAATATTCACTGAACTTTACCACTTCATGGCAGATATTCATATTTTACTTGATAATCAAAAGTATCCTGCTAACAAAATTTATCTTCTGTATATTCAGTACAGTTAGTGGTTTATCCATTCAATGGTCTGATTCTTCAATTTGTGTGGGCTAAGTGTAATTTCAGTAAAAAATATTGGAATACTTCATGGAGTGCTCCCATAAGCCAAAAGTGTCAAATAGTTTGGGAACTTCTCACTTATGATGTTCTTGCTTGTATTACTGCCCTTCTGAAAGGTAGAATCTTCAAATTTTGAGCTGTCAATTGTTTTATTAATCGTTTCTTCCTGACTAGTGCAGGAAAATAATAAGATTAAAAAAATAAACTGTTAAACAAAGCTATTACTCATTCAGTCTTTGCCTGTGAGCTGATTACTTTGTAAGTACAATAAATGTTTTCATTAGTTCTATTGCAAAACCTAGTTTTCATTCTTATTACTGAACTGGTGGTAAAGTTCAGCTCATCAAGACCATAGTTATAAATGTGTGCAACATAGTTGTAAATGTTATCAAGCTAAGCAGCATGGCCAAATATGGCCCTTGTGCTAAAGGACCCTCAAAAACCAACCAATCATCTTGCCTCTTGAGTGTAGCTTTCAATAAAACCTAGTAATTTTATTTGAAGCATTGAAAAAATGTCCTAAATACATCCCTGGTCAGTAGAAAAATTTTGCTAGACGGAAGTTAGCTTCAATAGGTGATTGTATTTCATGTTAATTTTCAATGCTCGAAACTTTCAATGCTATAAACTCAGTGACTAGGCCGTAAAACCAACCAATAATCTTGCCTCTTGAGTGTAGCTTTCAATAAAACCTAGTAATTTAATGTCCTAAATACATCCCTGGTCAGCAGAAAAATTTTGCTAGACGGAAGTTAGCTTCAATAGGTGATTGTATTTCATGTTAATTTTCAATGCTCTAAACTTTCAATGCTATAAACTCAGTGACTAGGCCCTAAAACCAACCAATAATCTTGCCTCTTGAGTGTAGCTTTCAATAAAACCTAGTAATTTAATGTCCTAAATACATCCCTGGTCAGCAGAAAAATGCTGCTAGACGGAAGTTAGCTTCAATAGGTGATTGTATTTCATGTTAATTTTCAATGCTCTAAACTTCCATAAAATATTCATTTAATAGAAGCAACTTTTAAATAGAAGTTTGCTCAGCTATAATCTTCTGAAAAAAAGCACATTTAATTTTTAATTTATGAGACTAGCCTCTAGCTATACCCAGGGCCATCATAGCTCAGTGACTAGGCCCATTACCATAGCAACTTCTGAGTTTTGTGTGCATTTTTCTTTTCTGTGTCAGTGAACCTTTCATTGTACATGATGTCTATTAGTTGATGGTGTAGGTCTTGTGTCTGGTGCAGTGAGGCCTAATATAGCCTTTGCACCATAAAACCCCCAAAACCAACCAATCTTTATCCCCACTGCTTTTTATCTTTATTTTATTAGCAACTTTCTAGAAAATTTGGTGCATAATTTTTGTGTTCAATACTTTCATGAATACGTTTTATTTTCAGTATTCCAGATGGCGTAACACAGTATTAGAAGCAGATGTGCATACCATAACAGATATAGTAGGAGTTGCTCGATCCTTAAAATCTAAACAAGGTGCTACGCAAGCAAGACCGTCAGGTAGATTGGATATTTTTCTTATGCAACTTAAAAGTCTCATTAACCATTTGGAATTCTCAGCTTCTAAATTTTCAATAAAAATGTTATGCTGTTAAAAATACGAAAACTTATAAAATATCAGAAGTGATCTTTGATTTATGAATATTGAATGTGGGATTGTTTGCCTAACATTTTAACATTAAATATATCTTAATGTTAAAAGTTTGAGTGCCCTTTGAAATGAAGAGTACTTGATGGTAGTATAGTGTGTTGTATAAGAGCCAAGTGCAGTCGACATAATTGTATCATTACATTTATAATCTATTAATAAATTATTTATTACTAGTATTAAAAAATTAATCAAAACAATGTTGATAAACGCCGACCAACCGGTATAGTGGTTAAGGTGTTAGCCTCTAGATCGGAAGGTCCTCGGTTCAAATCCGGGTTCGGGCATGGATGTTTGTAAGCGTATACCAGCTTAGGTGTTGCTTCGTCATCTGAACATGGTTCAAAATTATGATGTAATTGTTAGGGGCAATGATGGCCTTCCCACTGGGTGCTCCTTCACAAGTGGCCATCACTTCCGGTCTTGTAGTGGCCAATGACTTCGGTCAAAATGTGCCCGCCATTAGAAAGAAAAAAAAATGTTGATAAACTATTTTGATCTATCTAAAAAAAAAAATAGGTTTATATGATTTAAAAATAATTATCAATTTCTTAATTAGTGTATCATTGCTAAGGGTTTGGGCTTTTAAAATCATATTGCCCCTCTTATATTAAATGCTAAACTTGTGCAAGAAAAGTTGCATTGTATTAACTTATTAATTCTATTCTTTAATACCTTTCATACATTACATAATTTATTATACTGTATTTAATGATTTTATGTATATATTTAATGATATTTAGCTGTAGTGAATTGTCACGGTTCTACTGTATTATCTTCAATACATTTTGATTAAACTTGTCACTTGACTTTTGACAACTTCAAATTTTGGAGCATGCTAAAGTGCAATCAGGAATCGTACTCAAATTCCCCCTTTAAAGCAGCAAAATTTACAAAATAGTGTTTCTAATTTTTTGCATTAACCATGTTCAAGGCTAAAATAATTTCTATTAATAAATAATAATAAAAGCTAATAATAATAAAAAATAATAAAATAATTTAAATTTGTTACATACATTCCAACTTGTACATTCTGGTCATAATACTCACAAATTTTTGCTCAATTGTACAATTATACAGGCATCTGCTGATTGTACAATTTCTTGTAAAATTTACAACTAAATCTTTAAATTTGATTTCAAGAGAAATCCGATGTGTTTGCAGAATGATGAGTCCTCCGCAATTTATTTGTGAAAACATTCTGCACAACAAACTACAGGAAAAATTAGTATTTTGAAAATAATCTTTCCATTTTCAAAAATAATTTTTCCTCTCACTATTTTCATATAAATTAATTTTTCACCCAAAGACATGGATTATTGGACCACTCGACTAACAAGAAGCAGTCTGAAGAATTAGAAAATCATTAACAAATATTAGACTAATACTAAACAATGTCTTCTAATATCAAAGACATGGCATAGTGAAGAATACCATAGAATGACTGACCACAGAACAACCGACCAAACTACTATTAAAAAAATTAATGTCCTGTAGAGTAAACAAGATAAAATTAAAGACATAGTTTCTAATTGATACATCCAGCACTTTTAAATTTTCAAATAAAAGGGTTTCTGTGTTTGTTTATTTGATTTGATTCAACAATTGGTTATCTTTTCTGAAATGAAGGTACTGTTCCCATATTGTAAATTTAAACGTTTAATTTGGAAACGTCATGAGCCTATTCATATTGTAAGATTTCCAAAATTGATATGTTAGCAGCTTTATTTTAATCGTTTCAAAGAGTTATTCTCTTTTTTTCAGTTGTTATAGCAGTAGAAGAGGAGAACACACTGTCAGCCTTGAACCCATTCAGTAATCTGATAGCCTTATTAGCTAAACTCAATTCTGTCACTTTCCATCTTACGCAGGGGCAAGAGTTTTTTGAACAATATCCACAGGACTCCTGGGTCTTTGAAACTTACAACCATGGGATCACAGTTATTATGGATGTTGGGGTGAGTATTTGTTATGTGTATTGTAAGTACTGTCTCCCTATTTCCTTAATACTATTTAGAAAAACATTGAACTTTAAACTGGTTAAATAAAATCATTCTCGCTGGAGTGTTTTTGAAATTGTCAGGAAGATTTTTAGAAGCATAGCTTTTTAACTCATTCATCTACAATATATTTATCTTCACTATCATTTTTCTGATCACTTAGATTAAGATCAGAGGTCTGCATGAGAATTTTCTTCCAATGCTTTTCTCAATAAAATGTTTGAAATTTTATCATGGGACCAACAAACAGTGCACTTTTAGATTATTAATGCCGAAATAAAATTATTTCTGTTAAAAAAACATCTGATTCTGTCAGAAGTTGTTTGCATTACGTTAGAACCATTAACGTAACATCATGTTTTTACCTTCTAAAATAAAATTTTTATTTCAGTCAATCCTTCTATCGCTTTACTGGGACTACCTGTTATAGGTCAATTTTCACTCCATCAGAATATTTAGTTCATTGAAAATTTATTCATCTTGAAAAATGTCACCAAAGTAATATAGCAATACTCCAAACAATCTTCAATACTTTAAAAGCATATAAAACTAAATCACAGGAACATACTAGCACGATAATTTCAGTTTTTCACTCAGCTTTTAAAACTTCTTCTGTTTTAAAAATAAATTTGTAATTAATATTGCTGAATCAGTTTAATCAGTTGTAAGGCAGTCCTTCAGTTCAGTTCCTCTCTAGATGCATTTCTCTCTTCTGTGTCACAAAAACTTAGTTTTTGTACTGTACATGGGTTGAGGCTGATCAGCAATGAAATGTGTGCATTTTGAAGTTCTTAAGTTGTTTTACTTGAAATACTTTTGAAATTAATTAACAAAATATGAAACCATTTTGTTTCTATTCCATAAACTCTTGATATTTTTTTAATATATCAAGATCTTTTGTAACATTGTGTACTTTGCAAGATTAAGGTAGTGAATGTTGGATTTTATTAATTTGCATGTGCAGTTATATGGCTGAGTCTAGAATATTTGTAAATAATAATTGATTTTCAACTTCAAGAATCAGGCAAAGATCTGCTTTTTTGTTCCAAGGTTTTGTATCAAATATGTATATTTTCTCTTTTGAAGGAAAAGCCCAAATCTCAGCCTATGGACCGCAGTAAACTGGACAGAATGAGGTCAGAGTTGAACAAGCTGAATAAAATGCTTTCGGACAGTGGCTATCGTAAAAATGCACCACTCAGTGTTCAAGAGAAGACAATGGCTAAAGTAAGTAAATGTGCATTCTACAAGATCTTTTTCAACTTGAATGCGAACAAATTTGAAGATTAGAAGTTGTGAGAGCATGAAGAACGGATACAAATTTTACCACATGCTTTTTTAGCATGCATCAGCTATTTGGGAGCAAAATTTCACTTAGGAAAACAAAAATATTCAATAAAAGTATATATTATCTTCATATCAATATATATTCATAGAATTTAGCACATATTTTCATTCCTCATGCATATTTAAAATTAATTCAATGAAACAGCCTTCAATCTCTATGTCTTCTAAAATGACTGCATGTGTTGATCAGGGGATCCTTATTTATGTTTGCCATAACGTCCCTGATGGTGATTTTTAATGAGTCCTTGGTATTGTGAGTATGCTTGATGGTATCCTTCTCGACAGAGCCCTGGATGTAGTAGTTTGGGGGGGAAGGGTAAATCAGGTAAGTTTGGTGGACAGTGAAAAATTTCTGCCAGCCACTCTTGTGTGGGAGCTACAGATACACACTTGCAAGAGAGCAGTCATATTGTACATGTATGGCTTCCCTGAATGTATAACATGCCTGATTGTTGATTCTGACTTGGAGGTGATTACTCCTCATGAACTTGATAGAGTTCCTGTTGATGATGACCTGGACTTTGGTTCAATTTTGTCAGGAAAGTCGAAATATTCAGAATTTTCTTTCTAACATTCCTGCCGTAGGTCAGGATCTTCTCTGTTCTTAATTGCAAAAGACCTGGTGACTTTTAAGATGTTGCCATCTCCAAATTTCTGTAGCTGGTGGCTAAGGTGACAAGAACAGCATACTTTTCATTGCTTGAATTTGAAGCTTCCATGTTGGAGTGGGAAACGAAGGCATTTAGTTACAGTTACTCCCAAAATCGTATTCTTAAAATAGCTGACACACCCTATATTAAGATCAACCATTCCTTTTTTTTTAATAATAATTTAAATTACTTTTATCTTTTGGAATCAGAGTTTTGTTTAATTTCGTCATTAATAATTTATTTTGCTTGGTTAGTGATCAAATTATGTATAATCCAATTTATGTGAACTCTTTGTGAAATTAAAAAAATTATATTTGACAGACATAATAGACAATTGAGCACTTAATTACAAAATGCATTCCATCTGATATAAGGGTTTTCGCATAACAGAACATTGTAATGCAAATTCAGTAGTCTTTCTGTGAAACTGTCTAGTTTGCTGTTATTTATTTCATTATACATTTAAATGTAAAAGGGGAAAATGTGAGTGTAAGGTTATTTTTGTTGTCTAACATTTCAAAGTGTTGCTTGTTTATTGTGCCCTTATATTCAAGATTTGTTTCAAATCATAAAACCACAGATCACGACACATGTATGAGCTGATTATAAAATATTTTGCCAAAGACAGAAGTGTAAAATTGATAGTATGTAGTATTTCAAAATAGTTTACTACTTTTTTACCTGTTTATTTTCAAACTGAAATCAAATCTCACAGTGACCAATTGGTATAGTGGTTAAGGTGTTAGGCTCTAGATCGAAAGGCTCCTGGTTCGAATCCGGGTCTGGGCATTGATGTTTGTAAGCATTTGGTGTAGAGGCGGCTGGTGCACCTTAAATCTGTCATGGCCGAAAGTCCTCTCGTTGGGTTGGTGTGGAAGTTTGGAGAGTGGGGTACCAGCTCAGGTGTTGCTTCGTCATCTGACCGTGGTTCAAAATTACGAGGTGTTGTCCTCTGATCTTTTCCTTAAGGGACTGAACCCGGACCGTCGTCAATAGCCCGTTGTGTCACTCTAGTACGATGTTAATTACAAATTACCAAATCTCACAATAAAATTTTTAATTGTTTTCTAAATTTTACTTGTTTTCATGATGATGTAATTGGCGCTTCTCCCTTTTTAATGCAAAAAAGGAAAATTAACTTATTTTCTTTCACAAGAAACTATACAAATTGTTTCTTCTTTATTTGTAGATTTTTTGTCCGTCTGTGTTCTAGTTAAATCTTATCAAATTAATACAGAAATAATCTAATATATTCCTCTTTCTTTGCATATACACAAACATCAGTTTAATTCTTATCAAGTAAAAAATTGCTTAGTTAATATAGTAATAAAAAATGTAAATCACAAATCATTTTAAATAATGAATTTTACTCTCCTTTTGTCACTATTTTCATTACAGCATTAGGAACGTTTTAAATGTTTTCTTTTTACTACCATCTATTATATTAACCACATATAAATTGATTCCTGTGAAATATCAAACAAACCTAGTTGTATTTCAGAACTGGAAAGACATTTTAACAAAACATTTGATTTTTCAGCAAATTTGTTTTAAACTATAAGAACATAAAAAGCACTTCAAAAATGTAAATAATCTTTTATTGTTGGACCCTATAAAATGGGTATCCAAGTTCTTTAAAACTTTAATAAATTTATTCTTCTTCTTTAGTTTGTACTCTATATTACTATGCTTGATCCTCTAAGTGTCAGAAGATTTCCAAATTGATAATATTGCTTGCGGCCTGTGTCACGTTTAATGACACCATTATTAATCATCACATTTTTTTAACGATTTCTGGGAAGTATTGTACTTGTCAAAACTGGTAACACTCGTGCACCCCAGTGGGCTAATATTTTGAATATATTTCATTTACAATTTACTAATTTTTCAATGGTCCAGTAGCCAAATGATTAGGACCTCTGACTTGGTTCATTTGGCTCTGGGTTCCAATCCTGGTAATAACATGGGTTTTCATAGTGGTTCAGCAATCATTATAATGTCACTGTCTAATTTGCCCTATAATAAATATCTATTATATCTTTCTTAGCACCATTGGGGATTGTGAAGCTCTTTTTTATGTTATAAAACAATATTTTAAAACAAAACGAACAATGCTACAAAAACGAACCAGACAAAACAAAAACAATATTTTGCTTAATTTGACTTGTTTTTTTTAGAATTGTCAACTTTTATTCTCATTTTAAAGTGATCCCATGTTTTTTATCTTTTCAGAAAGCATCACTCGAAGGAGAGCTTCAGAAACTCCTTAACTATTGTGGCAAAAACGAATCTAGCGACAGGAAAAAAGATTCACCCAGCTCCTGATTGCAAAAGTGACTGTGAAGTCTTTTCATAAGTGAGAAATCTTCCCCTTATCTCAGATATGCTGATGCTAGCCTTTCAGCAGAAGGGAAGAGAAAGTATTCCCCTGGACTAGGTTCAATTTTGGGTTGCATTTATACGTGTTTATTAAGAACAATAATTTATATCATCATTTCACGTAACCGTAACATTTTGTAAACAGTATAAGGGTCGCCAACCTTTCATCCTTTAATACTTATTGTGATGTTCATGACAGTTTTTTGCATATTTTCTTAGGTGTAGAACGAAGTGTTACTTTGTTGACTACCAACAACTCATTGTTTGTAGTTTTCAAAGACGTTCACAGTGTGTTGTAAACTAAAATCTTTTCAACAGTGCCAAGTATGTGTAAATTCTTAAATTTGATCTACAAAGATTGATTATGGGTGTCTGAAATAAGCATAAAAATACTCATAGCTTCAAGGAATGAAATATTTATTCATGAAAAGATATAATTAATATTTTGCTGAAAATAATGTTTTACACATATAAATAGTAGGTCTATTGTAAAAACAACATTAAAACAATTTTCTATTCGTAAAGTTAGAATCTCGGAACGTTCAGGACAAAATAGCTGTGAATAATGCAAGTTCTCATTCCTTGTATTTCGTTTTTTATGTTGTGGCATTTTATAGACTATCAAAATTGTAATGTCCCTTGAACCTAGTTGTTGTCTGAGACAGGTTTGCTCAAAAACACCATGGCAGTAAGCCAGTTACTTCAAGTATTTTTATTTCATCTTCCATTTTCACAATTATGCAAGTTCTTATATTGTTTGTCAGATGAAAATATGATAATCATGGCCACCTGAAACACAATGTTTACAACTATGAACAGCATGCACTATAGTGATTGCTAACAGTGTACCATATATTGTCAGGTTACTGCAAAAACAAGACAACTCCATTTTTGTCTTTTTTGAGTTTAAGTACACTTTCACTATATCTGCTTTGCATGTATTTGACAGGTTTAGTACTTGTACTTGATAGGCTAAGCTCACAGTAGAGTTCTTGTTTTTACAGAACATACTACGCACAATTATGTGTGAACGGTTACTAACTCAAAAAAAGAAACAAAATTGAGTTATCTTGATTTTGCAGTAGCAAGACGAAGTGTGTTGCAGTATGCTGGACATAAGAAGCTTGGAATAAAATTTTCCTAAAACATGTTTTTTTGCTGTTTTATAATGCATATCGAAGAGCAGTTTCTACTGTAAAGCATCGCATTTATTATTCCTTGCAACATTATTTTTTGATACACTCAACTTGCAATTTTGATACTCTTTGCAGTAAAACTTTTAAGAGCACAAAGTTTTTTTTTGAAAAGATATGGTTTCTAAATGTTTTTAAATTCATATTGTTGTCATTAGTTTTCTTTTTACCATATTTATTTCGTTATACTCTAAATTGAATAACACCTGTATGATTTAACACTATAATTTTACTCAAACTACAATCACTCTCAGTATCATAATCACATTTTATAGACTTGTTATTCCCTATTAATACAGCATTTCAATTTTCTACTTATTTTTAGAGTTTGGGATTATTTGAGATTGTATTCATGTCAGAACATTCAAAATTTTCAAGTGCTTTATATTTATGTCCGAATCTAATTTGATCCTTTTTCAGTACTTAAATTATTTGTTTTTACATCAGTGTAATGAGTATGCAATACCATAGTTCATAAATAGATACATATGTGTTTGTTTCAGTAGTACATTTTAGAACGAATATCTTTCTTTTCTATTTCACACAAAAAATTATTTTGTTATGTACTTAAAATGGTATAAAACTACAGAAAAGATTTCATGCAAATCAACATTTCTCATGCAAATCGGACTAAAATTTTGAAAACAGAAAAATTTTAATTTTAAAATTTAGTGGCTGATATTCATGTTTAAAATATTTTAATTGTTGAGCAATAGCACTTCTCTATCTGCAATGCTATCTGGAAAGCCACTCATACTACTAGTACGGCTAAGTCTTAACTGCAGTGCAACAAAACAAAGGGGGTTGATAGTGTTAGATCTGTTCTTGTTAATTCTTGTTCTTACATATTCAGGCTAGAAACATTTGACAGGTATGTTTAGTAACATACCTGTCAAATGTTTCTAGCCTGAGCCTTTCTACTACAGTAAGAGAGCTTGGGGCTCCTGTGAGTGAAACAACTTTTATTTAATATAATTTGGTATTTCGGTTCAAATATATACCCTAGAACATTTCTGTAAAGAAAATAAAATTGCTTTATGTCGTTGCATTACATCCATCCTTGTATGGCATTCAGATAAAGTTGTTTCAATCATAGTGAATTCATTTGTTATCCAGACAGTCATTATTCCTGCATAATATATAGTATCAATCCGTCTGGTTATTCTAAATTCTGAATTTCATATTTTTTTATTCTATTCTACACTGGGACAACCAAAAGCAATATGTGTGCAACATTTCTTTTCAAAACAGCTGAATATTATTCCACTGAAGGGCACTTTACATTGACTCAATTTTTTAATGATATGTGTACTTTTCAAATTAAATCTTGTCTAATATTTTTAAAGCATCATGGTAGAATCTATAGTTTCTCTTTGTGATTAACTAATGAAAATGCACATTATAAAATCTAGAGATTGTATAATTTGTTACAGAACATTGTTAAATTACAAAACACCCTTTTAAAAACTGCAGAATCTATTTACATTTTATGTAAATTTTGTCGATATATTTATATTTATGAATTTATTGTGAGATTTTCGGCATAGCTTAAAGGTTGGTAATCCTTGTGATATACTTTCAAACAAATGATTGAGCTCTGTACACCTTAGTACAAAAATAACTGTGATTTATAGGAGTTATTCTCACCTGAAATTTACTTTTCTTTTGTAGGGAATATTTATGTGAAAACTGAGATTTTTATAGACAGTTGAATTTATGTAGCAATGGAGCAACACAACGGGCTATTGACAACAGCCCTGGGTCAAACCTAAAGGAAACAATCTGACGACAGCACCTCATTATTTTAAACCATGACCAGATGATGAGGTCAACACCAACATTTTTATAGATACCCACATCCTCAAAATGTATTTGTCATCTTAAACTTGAAGAACTAATTTATTGGAATGTACATAGTCATTGAAATTTTGTTGATGTAAAATGTCATGAATAAAGTAATATGCTGTTAAATTATAAATTAGTATGAATCACTTAATTAACACAAACTACATTTAAAATACTAATTCATAACTGACTCCACTTCAACACAAAGTGGCTAACTTGTTTTAATATGGTTTTTGTGTTTCCAAGGAATTATAAATCTACTTTAGGTTCAATATGTCTATTCGTTAAATTGTCATGAATTATTGCAATTTCGAATTTTGTAAACTGTGTGAAGTACATCACAGAAATGAATATTTCGTTACGTCAAATCAATTGATTGCAATTATAACATTTACGAAAAGTATGTATCAACACTGTTCTATCCTGAATTTGAATACATCTGTTTTGTTAGTGTTGTCATACAGCTAGTTGTAACTAAATATGTGAATAATATATTTTATAATTTCACTTTAATTCTTAATCTTTCAAGGTTGTTAAAATTTAATAAATGCACAATTTTTGTGTTAAAAACCTTCCTAAATGCACATGTACCACTCAAAAGCACTTTGTTAGAAAAGTAATTTTTCCGTGAGAGTTTATCAAACACAAATAATCTCTCGAAAGACGAAAAACGTCGAAGACTAATTCAAGTTATTGGCGTTTTGGCAACATTTATCATTAATTCCCTCTGAAACTGAATATTCATGTCAAAGAATTAAATCTGAGGTATAACTAAGGTGCTACATTTCAGAAATATTTGTTAAACAAATTTAGTTTTTTTTTTTTTAAGCTTATAAAAATATTTTATAATTGTAAACATGATTTTATCCTTGTCTCTACAGTTTTCCAATGCCATTCGTACAGAGTGAATGTGTTCATTCTATCATTAGAATGCAATGTTTAAGTCAGTACTTGCTTTCCTGAACGCCTCTTCAATCATATACTGATGATATGACAGTTTTAGTTTTGTATCGGAAATTACGATCTGAAAGTTCCGAAAATTGGATGGCCAACTTTTGATTGCATCGAGTTTATTTACTAACCAATTAAAAAAATAATTGTGCCATAAGAAAGAGTACAATATCAGGTATTCAGTGATGTTCTCAAATTAAAAAATAATAATAGTATTAAGCTGTAGATGTGACGGTTTTAACAAAAAGTAGCGAAAATACCCCAAGATTCCGAATTTTGTGTGGTTAACTTTTGATCGCATCGAATTTGTTTATTAACCTATTTAAAAAATAATTAGTTTTTTAAAATTTGTTTTTTAGTACCATAAGATAGAGTACATTCTGAGGTATACTGCGATATTTTCAAAATTAAAAACTAATAGTAATAAGATATAGATGTGACAGTTTTTTTTTTTTTTTAATTTCGAAAATGTCCCGATTTTTCCCGAATTTTAAAAATATATTATCAAAAACCAAACTGAAATTTCGAAAAAAACTTGACGAGCTGCAAAAATTTACGTTGAGAGGTACTCTAAAAAAAAACTCACGGCTTAAGACTGAAAATTTGTACGTGTTTTGCTCAATCGCGGAAGAAATTTCGCTTTTTCAACTTTGACACTTAATTAATAAACCTTAAACTAATGACCGCATCGAAAAAAGATCTTTACAATTGTCCAGGGCACACGATGAAGAACAAACCATGTTAATTTCATATTTGTCTGATCCGATCTTTCTAGGGAAACCGTCTAAGAATAGAGCTAAACAACACAGTTTTCAATCCTGCGGCGGCGACGGCGGTAACTTTTTTTTAATATAGAGTGAAAAGTACATTCTGCTGATTCAAAAATGATTCTACGTAGAGTATCATGTTTGGCCCCAAAATTCGTCCCGTTCAAAATTTCTGTTTCTAGCAAATTAAAAAGTAGCCTCAAACGCCCAAGTAACGCCAAAAGGAGCCCCAAGTTTCCCAAAACGCAATCTGGCAATTATGTCTCCATAAATGGTCTTATCATGCCCATTGAAGCATTTAGAAGTCAAAGTAGGGGAAAGTTGGAGAAAACCGGGTCCCAAAATGTGTTTTTTTTCTAAGCACCTACGTGAGTGAAATTGCTTCAAGTTCTATTTGAATGATAAATTAGTTCTTTAGTTCCAAAAATAAATATTTTTTAGAAGTATGCAAGTACCCGGTTTTATCCGACCAGTTCGGACAAAACCGGGTGGAATAATTAAAAAACGTTGCTTTACTGCTGAAATAATTATTTATAACAATAAATTCGTATATGGCCTTCCTACACTGAGGAACGTTACGTGAGTTTAAAAATCACGCAACACAGGTAATTTTGAATTTAATGTGTTTGGAATGTCTAATTTAATCTTGTGCAATAAAACTATAACGAATTTAAATTGTACTTTACGATTAGAATAAGTAAATTTTTTATAACAAATATTTAGGATTGTATTTTAAATTCCAAAGGAACTGCGAAAAAATTGATAACATGCAAAAAATACGTTGCCCTTCGATCAATTGGCGACAATCGTCGCCAAACGACTATTGTGATAGGCCTACGACGGGATCTTATTCCATGACTATCGCCATAACTGCCAATCTATATTATCGCCAATCATAGCATTTCCTTCCCATTTTATGCATATTACACGCTTCAAGATAACAAAAATGAAACCCCAAACCAAATTATTTTTTATGTTTGAAGGAATTTATAAAAGTAGGACATCATGTCACGACTGAAATAGGCTCAAACATTTAAAACTTACTTTTATTGTCTTTTCAGATTCACGCAATCTGATAAAGGGTCTCTTGTTTAATTTTGTAGTTGCTTAAACTGAAATTTCTCCTAGTGCTTGCCGAATTCTTGAAATCTACTTATTTCACTAGTGATTGGGATAAAAATAGAACAAGGATTCGTGAGTTGTGTACATTTGGGAGATTGGGGTATAACAACGATGTTTGAATTCTCTTTTACACTCAAAATTAGTGTTTACCTGTTTAATAATCCTTAATATTTACAAAAAGATTTAATATTCACAAGTAAAAAGTATGTTATACTTACGTTTCCAAAGGAAAAACTTATGCAAAAGACTTCTCTTACAAATTGAACTTATGTCACTGATGGAACACTCCTTGGATTAATAGGGCCGGTCCCCTTTATTTCAAAGATTCACCGTATTGTTTGGACGGGGGAGGAGAGGGCTTGAGGCTGGCAATTCATATCGATATCACTCTTTAAGACTCTTAAAATTTACATTTAAAAGGAAATAAAAATTGGTTCTTGAAGATTTTTAGTGTGAAATTTCATTTGGGGATGATATATCGATACCAAATGAGAGGGGGGAAGAGAGTTTGATCCTTGATATCATTTGATATTTTAGGAGAGGGAGGAGTCTTAAAATCATAAAAAAATAATATCGGTATACTATAGGAATGTCCCCCTAAAGGTAGTCAACTTTTTGTGGGAGTGGGGAGGGTGCGAGTGAAGTATACAGGGTTGTGTCGCGCTCATGTCAAAATGTATACAGGTAGAACTAAAAATAAAAAGCGTAACTGTGGTATACGAATTTATTTATAATAAAAATTTTATATAAAATATTCTACACGGAAATTTGTAAACCTTAAAACCCACAACTTAATTAATTTTCCTTCTTTTTTCGCAAGGCAAATTCTGTGATAATGTCGTAAAATTCTTCATACTTTCTGTCACCTTTTGTAAAATGAATGAAATAGCAAGATTTGTCATAAACAAAGGAACAGCCTTGTTGGGCTTGAGCCTGTAGCTAGTCGTCAATATTTGTATTTGTAGACCGTAAGTAGTTTTTAATATTTCAACTTACTGTGAAACTGCGTTACCAGAACGCCACTGTAACCGGTAAGGTCAAAAAATCCTGAGGGCAATTTTTCTATTAAGATATGGATTTTTAACCTTTTGACTACGGCTTTAGATATAACTGGGGCAGTTCTAATAACTCTTTTAAGGTAAAACTGCTGTACCGGCCGTAAATTGTTCCTTTGCGTAATTCTATTAATTTTCAAGGTACAACTGCTGTACTGTGGCTGCAGTCAAAATTCTATTTTTTTTTTTGGTATGATCACGGTACAACTGCTGTACCGGCCGTAGTCTAAAGGTTAATACAATATTTGCAAATAAATTGAAGTGCCAGAAAAAAGTAAAATTTACATTTAGTTAAAAATATATCCTGAGACAAAAAAATCAAATTACAATAATGAAAATTTCAGGACATATAATAGACATCTTACTCTTTCGTGCTGAAATGTTTTGATGTTTCCAGAGTTTCTCTCACAATCAAATATGCATTAAAAAATGAAAATCATATTTTCCCATATAGTTTTACATGATTTTTTTCTTTATGAAGTAGAAATACAATCACTATATTACGCCACTCTATTTGTTATAATAAACTCTTCATTAAGAGTAATGTTTAACACTAGAAAAACGGGAAGTTGCCTTACTCTTAGAAAGATGGAAGTGATATATGGCTCTTATTGAGCGTTAGATCATATACAGCTTTTTTAGGTTTAAAATGATAGATAATGAGTAAAATAGTTATACTAGTATTCAAATTGAAAATTTATCACACTGATGCTGCTCTTTATGTAATGTTATTTTGTTCATTCGTTGAAGCAATCAGTGTATTTTATTTCTCTCGCTGAGCATTTCCCACATACTGCCTTTGCATTTCGCTCAGTTATTTTTGTGTGGTTTCCCATGCAAAATATCCGTACTCTGTATTTCAATCGTTTGTTGGTGATGACTTCTTTCATAACTACCTGCGACAAAATCTGAGTATTAGCTGCATTAATTTTAGATGCCATATATGGAGTACGAAGCTCTCCACAAAGTTGCAGGATGAAATTTCTCCTGCAAAGTTTATTTTTTCTACTGTCACCCAAGCATTTGCCGCAGACATGTCTAAAATATTAAAATATACTTGCATAGGCCAGCGACGAGATTCCGATTTTGTAGAGTGCAGGTCATTTTGTCTACAATGTGGGCGCCGTACTTAGTCTGGTTATAAAAATGTGCAGAGTTTCCGGTGTTTTCTCATTATTATCGATGGTAATAGCGTAGGGCAAGGGTGGCCAACCTTTTACATACCATGCTGCAACCTTTTCACATACCAAGTTCTGATGCGCTATACAACTCAAGCACCTTTTCTACCTTTTTATGTTCATGGTCCTGGCATACCCTTAAGAACTTTTTGAATAAAAGTATGTGTAAGGACATATCAACATTTTAAAATGATTTAACTATTGTATATTAAACAATATATATTATAGCACATAAACGTTACTTACTATTAATGAGACATTTAAGCCTGTATGGATTTTGTTAGTCTTTCAATGTTTGGTGTTAAATTTGTTTGCGAGAGCGACAGATAATTCTTTAAATTTGAATCAGCCATTTGAAACCTCGTTTTACTTTTAATAAGTTTCATGGATGGAAATGCTTGTTCACATCTGTATGTCGTACCGAAACGACATATCTAATTTTTTCAAATTTTCTTAGTTCTGGAAAATGTTTACAGGGTAATGAAAGCCAGAAATTTACACTGTCAGAGCATTTTAATCTGAATAAAAAAAGCTCATCAAATTTCATTTTCGATGATGAATTTATTCTTAAATCAATAAGTACATTTGTATGTTACTAGGAATCTTCATAACGTTTGGTTCACTAAGTGAAAAGGAGTTTATAAATGTGAGCATCCAGTTTTCTACTATACTAAAGCCAAATCATGAAAACGACTTCGAAATGCCCCTTGCAATAACTTTATTTTTCAATAGATTTAGTCAAATTGCTATTATTTGCGGCACATTAACTCTGCTCTTTCAAGTGTGAAAATTGACTCAAATCCTGATTTTCTAACCAAGAGATGAACAGTTTTAATTTCATTTTAAATGAATTGATGCTATTTACTAACATAGGAAATTTAATTATTATTGTCTTGCATTTTCGAATTTAGGTAATTGAGATGGCTAGTAACATGAAATAAAAATGCCAAATCAAATAGCCAGTTGTTATAAAATAGGATTTCGTCAAATAGTTCACTTTCATGTTCTAAAAAATTATAAACAGCATTTTTCAATTTCCAAAATCTACTCAGAACCCGACCTCTAAAAAGCCAGCGCAACTCATAATAAAGGAAAGGTTCATCATGTATTCAAAATCTAACAATTCACAATATTCTCTGAACTCTCGTCTGCTCAATGCTTTTGCTCTAATTTTATTCACACATTTCTCAACCGGTAACATAACATGCAGCATTTTCAAAGTTTTTCCACAGAGCCTCTTGATCTATAATGCAGTGATAGTTTAGTACAGGACGATTTAAAAAATTTTCCAAGCAAAGTCGTAGTGACATTGACTTTACCTACCATTGATGGCGCACCGTCATTACATAGTGATGAGTTTACTATAATATAATGTAGATTTTCAATGCATGCTTTTACTTTTTTAAATATGTCTGATCCGCTTGTTTTACCATTCAATGACTTCAGACTGGCAAGTTCTTCAAAGGCATTAAAATTATCATCGATTCCTCTTATAAATATGCTGAACTGGTCTACATCACACCTGTCATTTGATTCATCCAAAGCTCGAGAAAAGAATGGACAAGGTTTTCCAGTTGTAACTCAGATTCAAGAACAAGCTTAATTTTTCCATCTATGTTAGTCTGATGATGTGTTTTAAAGTGTATATTATCATGTCTTCTATTATGTGAAAGAGTACTTTCACAAACAATGCCAAACGGTTTTCCTGACAGACTTGCTATAAATAACTCATTTCCCCACTGTTCATTAAATTCACGCTTTCTATCACTTTCTGCGCTTCTTTTGCTCATTTTCTTTTGCACTGTGATGAATAACAGGAATGTAAAATATACCATTAAAAAGTAAAAAACTCTAAAAGTTGAAAAAGAACAAACAGATCACTGATACGTACGTCGTATCAAACAGAATATCAATTGCAAAGTGTCAAGAATTGTGTGGAACTGATGAGTAAGAAGACTGTATGAATTGAAATAAGAGCATTCTGGGGTTAAGAATATGAAGATGGATTCAGTTATGACGCCTATTTTAAAAGAATAAGTAGGCACAAGGATGCAATGCGCCACTCGTAATCATCCAATGCGCCACGTTTGGCGCATGCGACACAGGTTGGCCACCCCTGGCGTAGGGTGAAGAAAACAAAAATAGAACATTTTTGTTCATTTTTCTCTGATAGACTTGGTGTTGGTGGCATCTCTGCGACTTTTTCTCAGTGTTTCTAAAGGCTTGTGCACTTTGATTTCAATTGTTCACAGTTTTAAAAGATATATAATAGTTATACCTGTTTATGTTTGTCCCTTTTCCCAAATTGTGTCGCCAATCACTACTAAAACTTCCATTTCATTTCCCTTACAAGAGACTATCCATCATTCCCTTAAACGTCCCAGGAGAGTTACAGTCCAAATGATATCATCTTATATTGGTACAGTACATCAAGAGTAATGCACACCGTCTTCTCTTTATCTTGTTCTACTACTATTTACCGGTAACCAGATTTAAGGTCCATAGAACGAAACACATTCGTGTCAGAGAGACTAACTTATCGTCAACACGGAGAAACGGATACACATTTTTCTTGGCAATTTTTTTCAGACGGCGGTTATCTATACAAAACAGCAACTTTCCGTTTTCTTAAACAATACAACTTGTGACGTCCAAAGGCTCTCTGATTGTTCGATAATATCAAGTTTTTGCATTTTATCAACTACATGAATCCCACATCTTTACGCCAGTGCTAATCGATAAGGCTTCTGATGAAGAGGCAGTCATCGGAATTTATTTTCTTCGAACGTTGCTGGAAAAGGTCACTGGTTTGTCTCCAAAATCAAATACATCTAGGAATTCGTATTGGAATTTTAGAAGTTCATCCCTCTGTTTCTCATCGAATTCAATGTCTGAGAGTTGACCCAATTTTTCTTTCGACTTTTCTGTATCTACATGTTTTGCCATCGGCTTTACATTGTCATCACTTAAAGAAGATATTCGAATGTCTATTATTCGTCAGTTTGGCCAAGGGATTTAATCCTGTTGGTATTAACTGTAATCGAGAATATTGCGAAATTTATGATATCCATGCACCTTGTCCACCTAAATTGCGACGATTGAGGCTGGTTTTCTAAGATATCTATTCAGTTCACCTCCTTTTATGCTAGTGAATATACCTTCTCTAATTTGCTGATGTTAAACAACCGCGGAAATTTTTTCAATAGGATTTCTTGGGTTTACATAATTACTGGCAGCATGCACACGCAAATTTTCGTTTCTTGGATGAATACGATAAGATGAAACTTCAACATATTGAATTTCACCAGAACAGCAATCAATTATAGCATCTGTAGCTGCGGAAAATTCTATTCCAGGATATCATTGCTGAGAAAATACCAAAAATTCAAATGGTTGCACAATTCTATTCAAGTCTACCTACAATATACATCGTCCCAGGGTTTCCACTAGTTTTCCACGGCAGTTCGAAGGATAGGATTGTGATCAGTAAACTTTGGCGTCTTTAACCGAAGACGTAAATGTTAAGATACCACAGTCAGCTTCTGAATAAACCAGGGTCTTAACATCATGCCCTTTAATAGTAACGCGTGTACATAATTTTTGGATTAACTTTACTGCTGTAAACATTGAAAGATTTTCTTCACCTGTAGCATCATCCCCACACCCACCACACATGGCACATCTCATCTTTACAGATTGCAGGCTAGTTTTCCTCTTAGGATCGAATAGGCGAGCGGCTTGAGCGACGATTTGTGGATTCTGATTGTCGCCATTAAGTTGCGATTGGGGTCTGGAGAATTCCTTCTATACCATCGGTTATTTATTTCTTTATCGTGTCAATGATCAGAAAAAGAACCAGAGTTCAGGGATTGAAATTTATCTGTTTCCCGTCTTGATTTAGCCTCTACACATTGCCCATCACGGCAAAATTTCAATACGTGCCCCCACACGTATGAAATCCGTACGTACACCGCTTTCCGCTTTCATTCGCTAAATCCGCTTTCATTGTGGACGTGCACGTACGTCCACAATGAAAGCAAACCAGAATATTTTCAGATGTACGCCAAAAGTCAATCTTCCCTTAGAAAGGGTCTAGGTTGTTTCTGGAGTATGGGAATGCTATATGGGTTAGCTATATGGGTTTCTGGAGTACCAGAATTCGCTCGACTTCGTCGTTGGGTTCTGTAAGACGTTACATAAGTCTTTTGAGGTAAAAACTATTATGTTCTTTTCGAATAATCGATTCCAGGTTTCCTGATTCCTTTTCTCGGCACGAAGCTATTTGGGGGTAATCATTGAATTCCCTCTCTAACGATTTTTCGAACCATGGAGGATAAATCTTCATTCAGGGAAGAAACGAAGGTTATGTTAGGTAGTCTCAAAATGGCTTTATTGCACGTCTCTCTTCGTCACCTCTGAATCTGCATCTTCAGTTGAAAATGCTATGCGCTACGGTAATCATTTCCGTCTGTCATAGCTGAGTTTGCATATAAGCACAAGGACAAAACACCTTGTTCGTGTCTAACCCCGGATGTTGTGCTCTTGTTCGTAACTGCCCTTCGTCTTGACAGTTGAAATCCGGGAATCTGAACGTTTTCTTGAAATTTTGGTGCATTCTTCATTATTTTCCTGCCGTTGTCTATCAGTGTACGTTCAATAGAAAATGACGTTCGCTAATCGTATCAACTCGTCCCAACGGTTGTAATTCGAAATTCCCTCAATCCTTTAATCACTTTTGAGGATCTTGGGCACTGCATTTTGCAGAAGAGAAAGATGAATAGTCATTTTCTATTGGGTCTGGTACCTTCAGATGCCGCTCCACTTGCGACTTTGACCACTGCGATATGCAATCCTTATCAGGTCTCCAGGCTCATACACTGTTAAAATACAGTGGGCCACAAAAGTAGTCGGACATCCCATGTTTCTATTTTCATGAATTTTTTTTATGGATGTAACTACAATAACGATTTAAAATTTTACTACAGCCACGATGTCTTTCTATTTTATCTTCCAATCAAAATAATCAAATAATCATTAAATAGTAATTAAAATATTACAAATGTGACGTAACCCATAAAATCAAACAAACAAGAGTATTCGCCCACTTTCATGAAAAGTAAAACTACAAAATAAAAATGTAAAAATTGGTATTTATTAGATTTTTATTTCCACTAGCAGTATTACCCAACCTTACTGGGGTTGAATTGTTGAAATAATGAAAAAGTTATCGGAATAATCACTTTTCTATTTTGTAGAAAAATGTCGACATCATTTAAGTGCCACGAAAATAGTTTTTTAACTGCTTTTCGATATTTTTATAATTTTTACAATTTACTTTGGATGCAAATCGAAAATCCTTGAATACATATCCATATTATCCATTTCACATGCATTGCATGCTTTTTATGAGACAAAACTACGAAAGGTGACTAAGATAACTACTGCAAAAGTTAATTTTGAGTTCGGGGTGATAATGAATGCCTTTTCTCAAGTTCGTTTCCTATAAAATTGCCATAGCTCAAATAGTAAAAATTTCGAATCTACTACACTCTAGTAGTCTTACTTTCATGGTTGTCTTACCATAACTATTTTACTTGTGGCACTTTTGAACCAAGTATGTGACATTTTTAGAATTTCTTTCATCTGTAAGGAAAGGAAGATACATTAATTTGATAAGATATTCATGACAAATTTTTTAAAAGCGAATATATTTTTCTTGATTATCTTATTAAGTGGCACTTGCACAAAATGAAATGCCGCCAGAAAACATTCAGTTTTAAAAGAACATTTTAAAATTGAATGCGCTTTCTAGATTGCTTTCGAGCTACTGCCCTTCATTAGATTCCTTCTTCCACTTAACACCAGACTCCTCGATCCACGAAAAGTTGCAACCCTTTGATAGTTTGGATTCACATTTCCAATAAAATAAAGTATCCTCAAAAAATGGAATTTTGACATTTTCATCTGGATCGTACGATGCAACGCAACATAAAAAATAAAAGATTTTTAAATCATCTCAAGATAAAAGTCGTAGTATTTATTTGAAGCAACTTTGAAACTATAGTGCTATTACTAAAAAGTTCTAGACAAGTTGTATATTAAAAGTAACAAAAGATCTGTACCATCATGCTCTTTCCAGATCTTTCGTTCCCATCATCCTCCCTCAAGATTTTTTCCACTTGATGCCACAGTTCTGGTTTAATTGATCTCCTTCCGTGCTGTAAAAGACAAATTCTTGGTAGTACATGGATCTGCAATTTGAATTATGTCAATTTCAGTAACTATTCAAACAAAACGTAAAAGTCACCATCTGATCAGTAATAAGGACTCGTACATTTCGCATATCTCCGTCATTGTTGGAAGAGGACCCGCTAAATAGGAGCCGTCCTCCCACAGCCATCCAGAAGGCGGGGTCCATCATATCGGCCCACGCTAGGTGCCATGAACATGCCATAAGGCATTCCTTTTTGGGTCCTGCAGGACTTTGGGTTTATATCCTCCTGCTACAAACTGCTACTACTTCTATGTACTAACATAGAAGAATATTTCTATATTTACTCTATAGAGTTGATATTTATCTAATAGCTTTGATATAAGAGATGTAGTTTGATAATATATTGTATGATAACTATCGTGGGTCCATCTTGGTGACTAACTGTCTGTCCTGCTAACTTTTATGTTAAGGATGCATTTCGCATTTCTGGTAATGTCTTGCTCAGTTTTAAAGTCGCAGGAATAGTATTGCAACCAAAAATATGTGCGTTTTCAGGCAATTAAAATAAAATAATAACCATAGAGTAAGTTTTCCTTACTATAAAAAAAAACAGAAGGGTCCGTCTACGTTGATCGTATCTCATTCTCGGATAATATGCTGTAGCTCAGCAGGATGGTCCTAAAATATTGGTACACATAATCCAAGTAGAACAAGTAAATTGTACACATTCAAGTAGATTCTTACAGGGAAATTCATTCTAATTTCTAATCATATTTAATTGTTGTTAATTGTAATTATTATTAAAATGAAAGTAGCAATAGGTTAAAATGTAATTATAGTAGGAGCAATTTCAGGATAGCATTATTATTTTTATAGTTAATTAATTTCTAAAAATGCACTAACCACTTGTCCTTTAACTTCTTAAACCACGTACCCGCTCTAAGAGTAAGAAAATTGATTAAAAAAATAGGGCAAGAACAAAAAAAAAATCGAAAATGGAATCAATGTACTTACACTATAGGAAAAATTATAGCAAATGGCTATTGATATTTTAGAAATAGAAATTAATATTTTCCTTAGTTGCACACAACAATTAAATTCAGTCAACAGAAATTTATTTGCTTGGAACTGCATTGTTTTTAATCAAACGTTAGCAAGACCGTTTTAGTGTAGTTTAACAACAGTGCAGCTCCTTTGCAATCAAAGAATTTTTATTAGCACAGGAGTTTGCGTTGTTTTAACTGCGTGTATATGTTAACATTATGTATTAACTAAGCCGGAAATTGATTTAAAACTATTCTATGAAACTTATGTTTCCAATTTCAATTTAGTCAGTATATAGAAAATTAACGAGTGCACTGCAGGGAGTTACGGGGAAAAATTCGTTCAGAATTTCAATGTTTTGCCTTTCAAAAAAGTATTGTTTTTGTTTCAAATAAAATTCATTTCAGAAGAGAAATGTCTTTACTTAAGCAAACGTAAACAAAGATATTAAAATGCAATTTACTGAAAGTGATTCTCAAATCCCGTAATAGCACATTCTATCAAAAGTTATGTGCTCACACCCGATAGTACACGAATATTACTTCAAGTTGTTTATTGTCACCAATGTTTCGAGTCTGTAGATTTGTTAAGCGTTAATCTCAAGTGTAAAGTGCATGTTTTTTTAGTATTATCTTTGGTATTATTATTATTACATATTGGCGAATTTTCTGCATTCTGCAAACTTTCCCATTCAAAATTTTAAAGGCAGGAGTTAATGAATGATGTCTCCTACAACCCTGACGGATATGCCGAGAGACATGATTTGCGATCACGGCATCGAAGGGAAGGAACGAACATAAATGTTATCTCCCAGCGCGGAAGACACTTTGGTGAGGGTATGAAATTACGAAAATGTAAAGGATCCCTTACGACCTTGGTATAAAAAAAAGTTCCTTTTTTATAATTTATTCCCATGCTCTGTTTCTTCAGCATCGAAGGTCAATGCTCGCTACAGCAGAGACATAGAGCTCTGTTTCTTGCTCTAAATTGCATTGACACAGAGTAACGTTCGTTAAATATGCATATATCCGCAACCGAAACAGCCATTTCCTCCAAAAACGTTTGTGTAATTTTTTATTTTAAAAAACGAGGAATAAAATTGCTTGATTAATATGCTGCTTTGAAATTTTTTTTATCTACAAACGAGCTATGATATCAGCCGATCCTATTTTGCTTGAGAACAGCCATTTTTTTATGTTCACAGATGCAGTGTGGTGACAAACTTAAAGACTGATAAATGTGCGACGAGTTAGTTTTCAGTCTGACAAAAACATCATGAAGTACATTCAGTTTCCATCAATTCCAAGCGCTTCATGCGGCAACTGCTCTTTACAAAATTGCAATATTACCATGGAGCGACCATGTTGATGAACCTTTCTTGCTCCTTTGAAATATAACCTTAGGGATTGATTCCGGACCGTCGCCAATAGCTCGTTGTTTTACTCCAGTGCTACGTAAACAAAATACCAAGCTACCTTTGAAATATCCCCGAAATCTCAAAAGGCCATATAACAACAGAATACTTCCGTTTGGGATTGACCACCGGACCATCTTTTTTGGTGCCATCCTCACGGTTGGTTAGGATTTATTTATTTCCTTTTCCCCTTACTACAATTTGAAGCAGTTATGGAACAGCATACGTCATCGGGTGTACGTAAACCAATTCACATTCAGCAGAAATAAAGCTGCAGGTTGATGTATGAACTTTTCTATTCCACCTTTAATATTCCATTTTTGTGCCAAAACAAATTCGGTTTGATCTTACTAAGCTTGAATATCTTATTTATTTCCTTTTCCCCTTACTACAATTTGAAGCAGTTATGGAACAGCATACATCATCGGGTGTACGTAAACCAATTAGAATTCAGCAGAAATAAAGCTGCAGGTTGATGTATGAACTTTTGTATTCCACCTCTAATATTCCATTTTTGTACCAAAACAAATTCGGTTTGATCTTACTAAGCTTGGGACACCTGGTTTCAAAAATGTTCTGAATTCCCGTTTACTTTTGTCTCTATAAATTGCTTCCACTCATGCTTAGTGCCTATATTTGTATTTTTTCTTATTCCCCATCGGATATTTCTCCCTCTTTTCGTATTCTTGTCCTTCCATCGGCACGGAACAATTCAGGCGAGCATAATTGTTCGCACACCGTGATTAGGTCGCTGAAGACTTCAAGGGAAATCCAGACAGTGTCACATCGGTGGGCGGGGGAATCGGCGCGTGTGGGCGAGAGATTTATTTCCTTCTGCCTCGGCCCATAAAGCACTGGACGCAGAAATGGAAAATGTTGATAGTTACCAGATGTTGACGCTTGTCACCACGTCTGCCTTCGGGCCTCCAACTCGACGTTTTTTACTCCTGTCCCCTTCCTTCCCAGCAGAATCCGCAATCCGACGGATACGTGCTGGTGGCCGGAGACCTTGCGGTGCACCAGAGACTCATCAACAGTGGTTTCTGTCCTCCATCTCGTCTTCATGTGTACACTCCCAGGAGATGGTTCAGGTTTTTTAGAAATTATGTCTTTATGCAAGTTGAATGAATAGTTTGCCTCGTTCTGCAAGCTTATCCAAGAGGATGGCGAGGGCAGTGTGTTTGGAACGGACGGTATCGTTTTCGTTGGTATTCATTTTGTGCTTCTGGTCCTTATTCATCATATCATCGGGTCAATTGCCTTCAGGTAACTTTTCTTTTCAAATTCTTTTTTTGGAACTCGTCTTTTATACTTCCATAAATATTGTTTTTTTTTTAACATTAATTGGATTGAAACAGATGAGAGATACTTGTGTTGAAATGGTAAACACTATGTTTATTCTTGTATCTCGACCTCCATTTTGCTGATGAAGGAAGTATATAAGTAGAGTGAGCAAGGGTAAGCTTTTGATTGGTCTATTGATTGTTCATCTGATAGTGGTAAACTGGCGATTTCAGTACTTTTATCGCCACTCTATAGAAGTGCATATTCACACACCAACCCGGTCATATAATGCTATACCGCCAAACGAGGATATAAGGTAGCAAATCGGTCACACACACACACACACACACACACACACACACACACACACAACCAAGTCAAATTTTAACAAAACAGTCACGTGGTCAAGATGGTGGTCACACTTTTTGAATCTCCCCTCAACAGCAGTGCTCATTGCTTATATTTCATACTAGTCACCGTGTGGCTAGCCCGGCGTTGCCCGTGCCTGTGGTGTAAGGTATTAATCTGGTGTAAAATTTTCCGCCGATTTCAAATCCGTTGAAGATATATTCAATTTAAAACTTATTTATTTAAAGAAAATCATATTTTTAGGTATCAATCTAAACTAAAATTTTCCGCAAATTTCAAATCCGTTGAAATTTTTACTCCATATTGAACGGTCTAGGAGACAGAAAAAAGAAGTGTGACATAGTTAAAAGATTTATAGTCTGTCTGGATAAACATTTATCCGCGCAAAATGAAAGCGGAAACGAAAAATAAGAATTTTTTGCTCGTGCAAAATGAAAGCGGAAACGTAAAAAATAATTTTCTGAGCGTTCTTCGAAGCTATCAAATATATTTGGCAATGTTACAAGGTCACGTGGGTAGAAAAGTCAAGATTAAAATCTTCTAGAGTGAATTTTAAAATTTCACCTCGACCCAAAAAATTGCAAACAATTTGGACTACCTGTGTAGCAAATCTCATTGCTGTAAGTGCCATAGAATCGTCGAGATTTTGCGCCCGCGAAAAAAACAAGACAAACAAACAGTTCCTTTTATAACATTAGAGATGATCTTGCCATAGTTCACAAAATTTTAGTCACGTTGTTTTCCTAGAAATTATAGAAATATTGTGTAGTAATTTCCAGGGCTATGGCAATATCACCACATAATGTTCTGTATTTTCCATTCTGGTTGCAAAGAAGGGCAGAATATTGTAATTATTCTCATCCCATGGCATAAATGGCAAGATCGAGATAAGAGCACGACTACCAACGGAGCAAGTGTTTAAAAGGATGTTTTTAAAGAAATTTTCAGTTTTTTTTTACTCTTGCATCGTTCATCATTTTAGCTCTTCCACTGTGAATGAACAGTTAAGTGAGGGGGCAAAAGGAAACAGATGTGTTAAAAGAATGATGAATCGACTACATCCTTATATTTTACAGTAGTGGTTCCCAGATTTAGTTTTCTTTTAACATTTTCACAAGAGTTGTTTATCTGTTGGTAACACTATTGAATCTACGTCACTCGTCCGAATGATTAGCATTTACTGTGTTCTAAATTTGATACTTCTTAGTATTTTATGTGTTATTGATTGTTAAAGACTTGTAGTTTTTCTGAACATTTTATGTTTTGTAAGGACGGTTAATTCTTTAAGTGCTACTGCTTACTAAGTTTCTCTATTCACCATTTTTGTACTAAACCGATCATTTTTTGTGTGTTTAGAGCAATGTAATGAAGCGTAAAAGAGTTTGAAATTTATAACACAATTTAAAGGGTTCTTTTGACATTATTTTTCTAAATAGTATGTTTGTAAGCTGGGAAATGTATGTGTACTCAATTCATTGTACTGAACTCTAACCTTCAAACAGAATTGTGCACAGAAATTTCCTATAAGAGGTTGCTACCATCAACCCTTATTCCTTGGTAAAATAGGACCTCCCGGTGACACTATTTTTTAAGTTTTCGTGGATACTAATCAAACAAAATGAACACTGAATTTTGTATAAATACTTTCCTGATTACGGGATTCCGATTTTAGGGAATTCCCGGGGATGAATAATTTTCCTGAATAAATTACTCATGATCAGAGGACTTTTTTGTAAGAACTTTAAGTGTCCAATTCCCTGAAATGCAGCGCTGGTATTACTCTGACTTTCTGGATGCTGCCAGTGTCATGTAAACTTCGCGGCGTCAGTAATCCAAATCGATAAAACATATTTGCAACCCTTTATATACACGAAGGTTTCATCACGTCAAAAAAGATATACTCATTAAATTCTCACCAAATTTCTTCGTAGAGATTAATTTGAACTCCATTTTTATTTAGGAAATCGAATTTTCATGGTCAGTAAAGTCAAATCCAAATTTGGTTCAAAGTTCTATCGGCATATAGCTCTAAACATCCCTGAATAATTGAAACCACTATTATAATTATTATACTTATAGCAAACTATAGGTCGATCGACTTGTTTACCTCTTCTTTTTTAAATTAAATTTCCAGTTTTAAGATGGTATCAGTTGCCAAATAGCGATTCAACGATTCATTATCAAATGCTCATACATGATTAAAATTGACAAATGCCATTGAAAAGTTACAGATACAAATTAGTGCTGTAAGATATTTTATGAAACCTTTCAAGATTTGTGACGGTTTAGTAATTTTTTTACACGGTTGAAGTCTTAGTCGTCACATCAGGAATTTTTATGTTAAGAACCTCAAATAATGACAAAAATTCAAGGATTTATTTATTTGACAGCAGTATTAACAAATGGGCAGTATGAATCTCCGAAATGTAATTTCAATAGAAGTGTTTTCCATAAGTTCTAATGCTAAATAAATGTACTAGTCAATTGAAATTAACTTTTTTTCTGCGTGAAATGGTTATGTTGTGGTGCTTTATGTGTTTCTGGCGCTGATTTCAATCCTGTAAAATATATGTTAAGGGCAGGGTTTTTAGTAACATGCATTTAATGTTTAGCAATAACCCACAGACATTTTTAGATTCCCGTTTCTTCGGGAAATGTTTCCATCTTTGATATGTTTTGGTGAAGTTGTTATCCATGTTCGTCCCTTTCATGTCCAGAATTTTTGAGTTAAAATGCGATTTCAAACAGAATATAGTGTGAGAGGCATTACATCCACGATCTCCAGTTTTCAAATTCACTGTACGTTCTTTGAAGTTTATGACTTATTTCCCTAGAAGTTTAACACAACTTTTTGAAGCTGCTCTACTCTCATTAAAGTGCCGCTCAAACTCTGTATCTTAGAAGATATCTCTTATTTGGGTCTCCTCAAATACTTCCATCTTTGATATTTTCATATATATTATTAATAATGAAAGAACGTTCTTCATTACGATCTACCGCTTTGAAGAAGTTAATAAAAACCTCTGTCTGTATAACTCGATTGTGTAATGGGTTGTTTGTTTAATGTTTATAATGTCTAACATGTTTCAAATAAAGAATCTCCACCCATTTACACAAAGTCATTTTGCATGTAGAACAAGTGTTCTAACTGCTGCTTTTGACGAAAACTATCATATTTTAGTTCCATTTTCGGGTATTGAAGTATTGAAAGCCCTAAACTTCGGACCGCGTTTCAAACAAATTCAGATAAAGTATTAGGTAATGAAGTATGTCGAACAACGATGATAAGCCACTTATCAAAATTTTCAGGTGAACAATTTTCAAGTTATCAAAAAATTCCAAAATGATAATGATTTATCTACCATCATGGTCATGTTTTCTTCAACATTCAAGAGAAATGTACTCATTCAATCAAACATTATTTTGTCCCTCTAAAAAATTTAATTTTAAATTCTTTAATTATGTAACATGTTTTTGTAGCTTATTATTATGTCCAGAGATCTTCAATTACTGTAGCCTGGTTATTTTTGTGAGGTTCAGTTGTCCTATCTAGAAAATTTGAGTTCTTCTTCACTTTTAGTCAGTCAGAAACACTTCACAATCAGCGTGGCCCATGCTTCTCTGAAATTCATAGCTGTATACTATGAGGAACAGGCCTAATGGCTGAGGAAATTATAGAGAACTTGATTAAATTCCTAAACTTTATTGTTATTATACTGATTTTTTGGGTGTACAAAATGTCTTTATAACAAACAAATTGTAACTATCTAAATGATACTTCCCATTCAGCTAACTACTAAGCAAAATTATACAAATAAACAGAGTTACAAAATCATATTGGTTTTTTAATTTCTAATGCGATAATGTTTCTGCGAAAAATAAACAAATTATTCTTAAGGAACGGCTATTGTATCATATTAGTTCATCATTATAGACTTGAAGAAATAGTTAGGAAGTTAAGAATGCGATTAATAAAACCGACGGTTTTTAACAAAATATGGAAGTATTTTAAACAAAGTGAGTCCATTGCAAAATAGTGGATCCCTTAAGACACATTCTAATCTCCTTTCCGGAATCAACATCTAAACATGTACAAGCATCAGCTTAAGATACTAAACTTCGGAGAATTCCTTTAAGAAATAATTTTCTTTACATTACTAGGGGATCCGCCTCATGCTCGCCCAACCCCGTAATAATAGTATTAAGCTATTAATATGGCGGTTTTAACAAAAAATAACGAAAATATCCCAATATTCAGAAATTTGTATGACCAACTTTCGATCGCATCGAATTCATTTATTAAACAATTTCAAAAATAATTGTACCGTAAGAAAGAGCACATTCTTTGGTTTTCTGCGGTATGTTTCAAATTTAAAAACTAATGTTAATACGATATACATATGATAGTTTAAAAAAAAGTAACGAAAATGTCCCGATTTTTCCCGAATTAAAAAAAAAATATTGTCAGGAACCAAATTGAAATTTCTAAAAAAAAACCTAGGTGTCGTGCAAAAATTCACATATAGAGGTATTCTAAAAAACAATCACGGCTGAAGATTGAAATTTTGTACGTCTTTTGCTTCCTCGCGTAAGAAAATTCGCTCTTTCAACATTGACTTTAATAAACCCTAAACTAATAGCCGCATCGGAAAAAAATCTTCTTCGTCTTGTTCCCTGTAGAATTTTGAATAAACCAAATCAATTTTGTAATTTTCTGATTCGTATTTTCTCGGGAAACCGCCTAAGAATCGATAAAAAATAAGCAAGTTTTCAATCCTGTGCGGTGGCAGTGGTAACTTTTTTTTTTTATTGCTAGTGGCCTCCGCCCCCTGCTTGCCTACGCTCGCCAACCCCCGGGAATTGCTACGCAATCCCATTCTTTTGCTTAGTAAACCAACACTTCTTTCGCAGATCTTAATATAGAGACATTTCTCAGATTTCTTCGATGCTACAGTTTTTTAAAATTTACTGGTGAATATGCCTCAAACTTTGAAATGCAAACGATTGATATACCCGGTAGATTATCTTTGCGTCGAAATCCACACAGGAGTAGCCAGCTTTTGACACAAAACCGTGTTCCAAACTGTCAAACTGTTTCAAACAATTTTAGGCAAGGATTAATTTGTTTTCCTACATGAATCTTCCCTTGGAGTAAATGAGCAGTTTTGTCTGGACGAGTTATCTCGCCATTTGCAAAATTTTCCAGACCTTGGACAAGGTATCTCGCCAAAAACAAAATTGACCAGATCTTGGATGAGATATCTAGCCATTATCAAAATTGGCCAGATCTTGGACGAGGAATCTCGCAATTAGTAAAATTGACCAGATCTTCGACGAGGTATCTCGCCATTAGCAAAATTGACTAGAACTTGGACGAAGTATCTCGTCAGTAACAAAATTGACCATATCTTGTGCGAGATTCTCGTCAAAATTTCTTATGGGTTAAAATTGCAAAAGCACTCTTCTGGACAGACCATTTTGCTTTTCCATTTTAAATGCATCCATTTTATTTATTAACAAGCAAAGCAAAAGAAAAAAGTAGGCCACAACAGCTTCTGAGTAGCCCTTTTTAAAATTTAAGAGCGATATCTCTTCTCTCAAGGACCTTCACCGACTTTTTTTAAATGCCCAGTACGCACTGTAGAGTTTGTTGTGTCATTGTAGAACTTTTTCAATGACAGATAAACATATGAATGAGTTTTAGTTCTTGTTCACGCCCTGCTTTAATTCTGAAAAGAAAGCTCTATTTTCTCTTCAAGTGGCTAGCTATAGTAATGGAAAGGTTATCGCATTTTTTAATTTGTCGAATTTCCGAATATATACGAATTACTGCATCAGATCCGTTAACTATTGTTTATGCAACAGCTACTATATCATGCATTCTTTACGAATATGTAAGCAGATGATCCAGTCCTTCTAAACTAAAAGGCACAAGGGCAGTAAATCATTTTTTAGCATTATCAGAACAAAACATGCCATTCAGAATTAACTAAGACTTTGCCTCACAGATGTACAGTCCTTATCAAGGGAATGAGAAGTTTAATAAAATATTTAGACGCATTTCTTTATTTTATGATTTAAATTAATTTATATAACTTAGTTGAATCAATTTTTCAAATTTTTAAGGCATTATTTGAAGTTTACAGATCAATTACTCAAAGCTATTTCACCAAAATATATCCATTAGCGATATTTAAAGTGAAGTATTAACCTTTTGACTACGGCAATAGATATTAACAGGCGCGATTCTTATAACTTTCAAGGTACAACTGCTGTACCGACCGTAGTCTAAATTCTTTCATGGCGCGATTCTTATAACTTTAAAGATTCAACTACTATACAGGCCGTGGTCTAAATAATTATTTTTTGACACGATTAAGGTACAACTGCTATACCAGCTGTTGTCTAAATGTAAAATATTTTATATGCCATTTAATACCACAATACTGTTCCAAAAGGTTATCATTATTGCCCACTATCATTAAACATCATCAGCTGTACACAATTTCTACAGGCGACGGCTGGATAGCAAAATGTGCTTCTAATGAAATGATGGCGAATAATATTTTCTACTACTGTGTGAGCAGATTTCTTTAGAGCTTACTTTGGTGGAATAGGTAGTCCTGAATCTTATAGGTCATGTTTCCAACTGGGCGGGCTCAGTGGCGTATTAAGCGGTAAGTGTACTAGCCCCGGAATACTGAAGGGGCCACGAGGTCTTAAAATGTCTTTTCATTCGGATTCGAGAAAAGTTGTGATAGCGTCTTTACAATGTGCGTCTTTAAGTGCAGTGAAAAGAGTTTCTAATGCTAGATGGTCAGAAAGAGCAGGTGCTGTATTAGCTATAAAACGTGATCTTATGCATATAAAAGAGGCTTTAAATGATATTTGTAATTAAGAAGAAAAAAAAAGTTACCATAGCGACTTTACGTCTGAAGAAAATGGACAAATATGAAATAGCCCTAATGACAGTTATTTGGAATACAATTTTACAAAAAATAAATGCTACTAGTAAATCACTGCAATCAGTGGAATGCGAACTACTGAAAGGATCTATCTAAGTCATTAAATTTTTTAATTTTTTTATGACTAGATCGATCCTAGATTTTTAGAAATAGATTTTTTATGACTAGATTTATTAAAAAATTTTCCAGACATCACAAAAAAGAAAAATGGTTTTTTGATGAAAACAAAGCATCGGGCACAAGAATTTACAGTTAGAGAAAATTTCATAGTCAATTCATTTTATGTCATATGTGATAATACTAGGGCATAATTATCTCAAAGACGTATGAAGTTGTTGTGGAGCCTTTTCGAATATTTTTTATTGGTATTTATCAATAAAAGAAATAAAAAAAGAACACGTTAAAAAAAGTTGAAAGATATTTACAAAAATGACATTGATGTTTGTACTTTTGAAGATGCATTTGAGCATTTTTTAATATTTCTAAAAGAAAACGAGGACATCATAAAAATTACACCAGACATCTATCGATCCGCCAAAGAAATGTCTTGCACATTTCCAAATGTTGAAATATTGTTTTAAATTTTTTTTTAACAATTCCCTTATCTAATACTTTAGAAGAAAGATCGTTTACTGTTATAAAGCGTGTAAAAAATTACTTAAGGAGTATTATAGGAGAAGAAAGAGATTAATTAATATGGCCATTCTGTATATGGAGCAAGAAACGTTTTTGCTAAATTATAATCGAAGAAAAATATTTTCAAGTTTCGTTGGTATGAAACGTGGGTGTCGGAATAATTTATTTAAAGGGAAGTGAAATTACATAAAGTTTAGAAACCTTGACATAAGTAATCCTCGCTACTGCAACTGATCTTTCTCATTAGCACGATTAATATTGTTGTATCTTCTAAAAAAAAAAAAAAAAAGGTGAAATGATTTTAATTTGATAAACAGTTACTCCGATTGCTTTAAATGTCAAAATGTAACGAAAGATATTCAGACTATCCACTCCTACTTATGAAGTCGCCCAATTAACGATTCGTTGGAAATGAAATTACTGTTTCAAATACAGCTTCGACGAGGATTGCGCGAATAAGCACAGTACATTTCTGTGCTTATTCATTTTTTAAGGTCAGTTACGTTAATTTTTATAAATTTAAGCATGCGTGTGTGTTTAAAGGTAATTTGTAAAAACTTAAACACAGCTATCATTACATTGTCTTCCTTGTACTATTGATTTCATCCTTCAGCCCCAGAAATTGTTTCATTAAACGTTTTTAGTCTATGAACTTCTTGATACAAACCAATTTTACGAATAAATAACTACCTGCTTTCACCAACGATTAAAATCTAATTCAGCAATACTCATTACATAAAACATCTATCTTAGTAATTCCTATATTTAAAATAAAATTTTATAGTAATTCGTAATAGAACAGCCATCCCCTTCCCTTTTAACAGAGATAATACTGACGCTGTTGTAGCGAGACGTACACTACCCTGTAACAATGGTCCGGACGCATGCAGATTTGCATAAAATCCGACTACTTGTTTGAGGTTGTTTTGCGTGGTATGGCCTGGTACCTTTGCATATTGTTCCTGGTTAATTGAACGCCGACGCCTACATGCACATTTTGGAAAATCAGGTATTTCCTAAGCTGTGGCAATTTTATGGAATGGACGAATGTTACTTCCAGGACCAACAACGCTCCATGTCAAGTTGCTGCCTCTGTCAAGCAGTGGTATCAAGATACGGATGTAAAACTTCTTCCCTGGCCTGCTCAGAGTCCCGACCTAAACCCCGTAGAACATGCGTGGGCCGAGTTAGAGCGACGATTACGGAACAGGGAACCACGTTCGAAATCTACAGCTGAGATGGCGACATTCTTGCAGCAGGAATGGACACAAATACCCATAGCTGTGTGTCAAAACCTTGTCGAAAGTATGCCCAGAAGGATTGCTAGTGTAATTGCAGCACGTGGTGGACCATACCCTATTAAAGCACGTATTATTTCCATTACACCCTCACATCTTGTTGTCCGGTCCATTATTGTAGGGTAGTGTATCTTTTTAAGCAGTTTAAATTATTCTAGTCACACATAAAAATCTCTAAGCGGAGACAACTCAGTCATGCTACCTGCCTCAATGAAAGACCACATCTTGAAAGGAATTTTTGCCTGTAGATTCAATGTTTTTGAATTTACCTCCATTCGAGATCATCAAAACCCAATTTATTTCTCTGAGAGAACCCACTTTTTGGCGAGCTGTATATCTAATATTAATTACACACACATCGTACTGAATTTGTCATTTATCTAAAAGAAATAAGAAAGCAGTTTTAGTTAAATATCTCATTGCGTTACAAAACATCCATCCTGAAGTTGACGGTGACATCTGATCCAAAACTTCACTCCATCGTCCTCCGACGCCTGCTGGTAAAGTTGTTTTCATTCAAAAGGAATACCGCAGAATGGTAGGTCAGGAGTATGTTGCAGTTGCCTTTCAGTAGAATTTCGTTGACCTACAGTGTGTGTATTTGACTTTATAGGACAAGCATTGTCATGATGAAGGATGGAGATTAGTAATATGATATCTATGTGACTTTCTTCAGTGATTAGTTAAGCCTTGAAAGTGTGAATAGAGCAGTATCCCGGGAAGAGGATTGTTTTGTGCGGAGGTAGGACATTTTTTAGTTGTAGTGAAAGAAAACGCAGTAATATTTTCCAGCTGTTGTATTTGAGAGCTTTTAAAGTTCTCAATCGGTATACTTTCGAATAAAATGACTCACGAACGGCAATGTTTTATCAACTACTAGCAACTGCGTGGCTAGCCCGGCGTTGCCCGTGCCCGTATAAAATTTTCCTCAGATTTAAAATCCGTTGAAATTTTTACTCTATCTTTCATGGTCTGGGAGATAGAAAAAAGAACTGAATGAAAAAAATAATTTTTTCCGCGTTTTGCGGATGAAAAAAATTTGTCATGTTTCCAAACCTTGGCTGCAAGGTCACACGGGTAGAAACAGTTGTCCGCTCTTGAAAAAGCAATGGAGAATAAAACTATTAAATTCATATAAAAATCTTCCAGATTGAAATTTAAAATTCGCCGCGACCCAAAAATTGCAAACAATTCGGACTACTTGTGTGACAAATTTTATTGCTGTAAGTTCCATAGAATTGACAGGATTTTGCGCGCAAACAGACAAACACTTCCTTTTATAATAGTAGAGATGCCTAAAATAGTTTGCTTACATATTACGACGCCATACTAATTAGCATAACTCGTAACTGCTATACGTTAACAGAGGTTACGAGTTTTGCTAAATAGCAAGACGATAAGGTCTAGTCCGTCAAACAAAATCTAACACGTGTTCATAAGGCCTGTCAAGTGTTCATGAGGTCTGACATGTCTTAATAAGGTCTGACATGTGTTATGTTGTATTGGAACAACTTGTATGGAAGTAAAAATATTATTCTTTTGAAAACAAAAATAAATAGATTTTTCCCCATGGAATCCATTGAGCAAATATGAAAATGTATCGATGGTACAGCCGTGAGTTTGATGTCTTCCAGGTTCCGCGGATCTGCTGAGGGCGGTGAGCATCGGGCAGGAGCCGCTGGGGGTGAGCCAGTCCACGGGGATGTGCGACAATAGGGCACTCAGCACGGATGAAGATGGCAGTCCCGTATACGGAGCTCCAGATGTGGCCTTCAGTATCACACAGACGGCTGTGCTCACTACCACCACGGCGCAGCTCTTCACAGGTTAGTAGTGACAAACACACTTCTGCATAAGTTTCTAGTACACCGCGTTGTTTTATTCAGATAAGTGGAAGTTTTTCTTATACCTTCTTCTAAAAGCAGCGAGTACAATGAAAACAAAATACACTCTATAACAAAAAAATTAGAAGCAACAAGAAGTTATCCAGGAATTGTGCCGGGCTCGATCGACTTGGAAATAGGGATGCGACATCGACAGCAAAACATCGATGCTTTGATACATCGATGTTCAAAATTAAAACATCGATGTTGATAATACAGCGCCCCCAAACCATCGATGTTTTTAAAATTCAGTGTATTTAAACTTTTTCCCCCATTTCTTAAAACTGGTTTAGCACCTAGTGATGCGACATCGACAGCAAAACATCGATGTTCAAAATTAAAACATAGATGCTGATAATGCATCGCCCCAAACTATCGATATTTTTAAAATTCAGTGTATTTAAACTTTTCCCCCCTCTTCTTAAAACTGGTTTAGCAACTACTGATGCGACATCGACATAAAAATATCCATGTTCAAAATTAAAACATCGATGTTGATAATACATCGCCCCAAACCATCGATGTTTTTAAAATTCAGTGTATTTAAACCTTTTTCCCCATTTCTTAAAACTGGTTTAGCAACTAGTGAGGCGACATTGGCTCCAATACATCGATGTGTTTTATAAAATATCAATGTTTTGAAAACATTGACATCGATGTCGCATCCCTACTTTTCAGACCCTTCACCCTTGGTCACTTTGGTCTAAAAGTATGTTCAATTTGCTGATTATGAAATATATGCTACTTGGTTATTTTTATAACGGTACTTTTTTCATTTAAAAATAAAACATCGACAAGTCTAAACATCGATGTTACAAAAACATCGACCCCAATACATCGATGTTTTGAAAACATCGACATCGATGTCGCATCCCTATTTGGAACGGCTCTAATAGAGGACGTATAGTCTTTAGTGACGAGTCCCGTTTTCAACTGTGTCCTGACGACAACCTCAGACGTCCAGGGCAACGTGCGGATCCTGCCCTTACTATGGCACGCCACACATGCCCAGAACATGGCGTTATGGTCTGGGGTGCCATCTACTTTGATAGCAGGACACATTTGGTAGTCATTTCTGGCACACTTACAGCACAGCGGTACGTAGACGACATTCTTCAAACTTTCCCAACGTTTACTTGGCCAGTTAGGTCTCCTGATCTCTCTCCCATAGAGCAAATTTGGGACGTTATGGGAAGGGGATTGCAATCATCCCGCAATGTTGACTATTTAGCCCGATAGTTGGAGACAATTTAGCAAGAAATTCCGCAGGACACCATCCTGGAACTTTTTTAGTCTGTGCCACGCCGGGTGACAGCTTGCATCCAGGCCAGAGGTGGACCAACGCCTTATTGACTTCCTCCCTTTGTAACGGTCAAACTCTGAATTAGATCATTCAATTGTTCAGAAATTTTAATCGTTTGTTTTTCTATGTATGTTCTTCACCATCCACCAATTTTTATCGCATTCAGACAACTCCTTCTTGGTGCGTCGATCTTTTTTTTTGTTATAGAGTGTATCAAGCAGCTTCATTATCTGTCATTAAACTTACATTAGCTCTCTCATGTATTTCTTAATTATATCCTTAAAATATATGCGTTGCGCACTCTTTAGAGATGATTGTACACTCAGGAACATTGAAAATAGCGCACCAAGAAGGAAGAAAGCTACAATCGTGAAACTTTGCAAATAAGTACAGTGAGATCCGATATGCAAATGATTCAAGTTTGGTGCCAATGCGCATGACCACACATCCTGCAGTGGCGCTGGAGTCAGGAAGTGGGACCGGCGCATAGTGGAAGATTCATGAACGTGACGATCACATTCCGACTCTAGGAGGACTTTAGTAAGCGAAGAATGCCAGGTAGACGTATGAGAAGACATTTCTCACAGTTATGCGAGTTTGAGAGGTGCCTCATCATCGGCATGAAAACCGCAGGCTGGTCGACGTGCCGTGTTGCTAGCCAGGTCGATCGTTCGGAGTGTGCCGTCAGAACATGTTGGAAGCAGTGGACACTAGATGGTACCAACATGCGGCGTACCGGGTGTGGAGCGACCACGAAGATGACGAGGCGAGAGGATCGAAGGATCGTGCAGCAAGCACTCGTGGATCACACAGTGACTCGTTTCACAGTACAATCCGATGTAGGTGTGCCAGTTGTTCCACAAACCATTTCCAGACGCCTTGCGGAGGCGAATCTGCAATCCAAGCGCCCTTTTCGTGTCTTTCCTTTAACACCGAAACATCGGCGACTCAGTCTACAGTGGTGCCAAGACAGAGCGACGTGGAATGCCACAGATTGGCAATACATGGTGTTTAGTGATGAATCCCGGTTCGTTTTGGGGACACAAGATAACTGCGTACAGGTGTTGAGGCGCCCTGGTGAATGGTACAATTCCACCCACGCTGTCGCGCGACACACTGCCCGCACAGCAGGCGTAATGGTCTGGGGGGCCATAGCCTATGATACTCGGTCCACTCAAATTGTGGTACGTGGAACCCTAACAGGCCAGCGTTATGTTGATGGCTTTCTTCGATCCCACGTGGGACCTTTCCTAAATGGTATTCCAGGGGCAATTTTCCAGCAAGATAATGCTCGTCTGCATACAGCTCGAGTTATTCAAGACTTTCTACGTCATGTTCAGACTCTTCCATGGCCGGCGCGCTCCCCGGACTTGTCCCCTATAGAGCATGTGTGGGACCAGCTAAAACGCCTGATGCCGCCGTGTCACTCTGAACATGATTTGGAGGTGGCTAATCAAGAAGTTTGGTGCCATCTGCTTCAGGACAACATCAGACGTCTAATCAACTCAATGCCGGAACGTGTTTCGGCATGTATGGCAACAGGAGGAAGCAGGATATTGAAGTTGCACTGTATTTGTCTAATTGTACACACTGTATTCGTTTAATTGTGTTGATTTTGGGATCAAGTGAATCTCATCTGTATCATTATGTGTATTAAATTTCATTTAAATTCCGATGTTCCCTTCTCGGTGCGCTATTTTCAATGTTCTTGAGTGTATATAGCTACTGACTGTCAAATAAGTATATTCAAGTTCAACATCCCAATTAGTTGTGCAATTTTCAACCTAAAGGTAGGAAGACAGTAACTTACAGGTACCTTTTACTCCAGCATTCTCGCCTGTGCAAGTTAATTTTCTCACGATAGTTCTTGTGAGTAGGTTACTGTATATATGAACCATTAACGCACTAGATCCCCGCCACAGTGACAACCATGGAAATAATATAGCAAATGGCCTTACAAAGCTGAATTTTTTTAACCCAGCATAATCTCAGAATGAAGCTTATTAATATAGACTTGTTTTAATACTTTTTCACTCTTTTCATCGCCATGCAATAAGAAAAGTAGAATAAAAAGTTATTTGTTCGGTAAAACAAGATAAACTACTTCACCAATCCTTGTTACCCATACTATGAACATTTTAGAAGGATTACATAAAGTTACAATGACTTAAAACGTAAACAAATTGAAATGAAAGAATTTGCCAGAATTTCAAATACAACCTCCTCCACCAAAGACATTTGATCACTTGAAGTCACATTGATTTAACATCTGCATGGTAAGGCAACTCTAATGTTCCGCGAATAATTGTATACTGTACTGTGTAATAATTGTACTGTTTTCCTTTCCAACATCGTGGCAGGTACCTTCCCGTTCGACTTCTCCGTCCTGGCTACCATTCGTCCGAACCAGGGCACTGAAGCATTCCTCTTCACTATTTATAACAACATCGGCGAAGAGCAGGTTGCGCTCGGGGTCGGAGAGAACGTAACCTTCATGTGCAGGGAGAGCGCCGATCTCACCACCATGGCTGAAGTCTCATTTCCAGTGGTCGTCAATGATGGCAAGTACGTATGCATGTCCGTATAGGACGGGACGCTCCTATGAGACATCAGCTATTAGCTGAATCGATGAAAATCGAAGTTTTGTTAAGCCATGAAACAGAAAAATCTTGGACATGTCTGGAAACAGTTAAATACATTTGCAAATGAAACGCTCATTTAGTATTCGGTTGCTAAAGCGAGCGAAGAATCCATCTATGTGCTTGGTGTGTAATTTAAACAGCCGGTCTCGGTCTAATTTGCAATCATGTAGCAAAAAAAAAAATGACAGAGTGACCATGCAAACCAAAACAAACTAAAATGATTGTCTGATTGGGAAGGAATAAACAATCAAAATTGCACACTGAAGCTAATTGAATCAACCTAAATAGAAATTTCGATCACCACACAGATGCAATGCACGTAGAAACGTTTGAAAACAGATCCAAAAATTATTAAGTGTTCATTTAGCATTTAGCTCAATTTTCTATTCGACTCTTTGGTTTGGAATAGAAAATTGAGTCTTCCCCAAAACTATTCTCTAAATACGTATCTGGAGTTGAGTAATGATCTGAATACGTATGAGATCCTCAAAGGTCACCGTGAATTGACATAATAACAAAGATAATCAATTGCATATAAAAATATTTATGTGTTTTCGGTACAAGTTAAACAATAAACATTTTTTTTTTCCAATGGCGGGCACTGGACTTTTTTCCTTGTCCACTACAAGGCCTGAAGCGATGGTCAGTACTTCCAATGGCGGGCACTAAGGACTTGTCCTTCGCCATTAATAGGCCGGAAGTAATGGTCACTTGTGAAGGGGCACCCAGTGGGAGGACAATCATTACTCCTAACAAAGGACAGCACAATTTACATCCATGCCTTGACCCCGGATTCGAACCAGAGCCTTCCGATCCAGAGGCCAACAACTTGACCACTAGACCGGTTGATCGGCAATAATCATTGAAATGCAGATTTTTATTTCACGAGAGGATTGTCAACATATATGATTGTGGTGTCCGGAATGTAGACGTGGGTTCCTGAATTAGTGATTTTGACATGAACGATTTTTACAAATCAATATACAGGGTGTATTTGAATTCCACCAACGAACTTGAAGGGGTGGTAGTATGCATCCAGACGATTAAAAAATGCAATGGAACATGGGGTCGCAAATGACGTTGAGTGAGTGAAAATCGCGAAAATGCGTTTGCAAAGTGTGATGAAACAACAAATATGTACAGAAAACATTTGTTGGACAGTATAGGTACAATTTTTACAGAAAAAACAAAATTGTTACAATAGTTGTTCATAGTGGTGCCCACGGACGTCAGGCACAAAGACGTAGAAACGACTGGCAGACACGCTCGAAAGTTCCGAGTGTTTCCTGGATTTCTGCTGCAGCGGTCACAATCCTCGCTATCAGATCTTACGATGTATCCACTGGTGTCACATAAACGAGCTATTTCAGGTGATCCCTGAAGAGGGGTTAAGGAAAGGTTAAGATTTCAAGGGGTTGAGGTCCGGCGAGCGTGAAGGCCAAGCAACGGCGCCTCCGCGTCCGATCCGTCTTACGGGATACGTTGCATCAAGGTGGGTACGAAAATGGGGTGGGGCACCATTGTGCATGAACCACATTTTCAGCTACACGTAGGCAGGTGAACGATACCGAGACAGCGCAGATGGCCTTCGACAGGCGTTTTGTTGGTTTTGAGTGCAGGTGATTTTAACCGACTCCCTTAAAAATCTGGACACAGGGATATAATTATTTTTAAAATAAACGCAAGTTAATTGTAAATTAGGCTGCTTCGTTGTGTTGACAGGCACACCAATTGGCCCTTTACGTTACAAGGGTGAGCCAACCGACGATTGACCTACGCAATCCACGGCAAGCCGCCTCACGACGTCACACTTTGCAAACGTATCTTCGCAATTTTTACCCACTCAACGTCATTTCTCCAAGTTAATCGGCGGTGTTCAAATACACCCTGTATACAACTACTGAGCGTGAAGAACAGTGCTGAAATTGTAGCTTTATTCCGAGAGTTTAAAATAGTTAAGTAACTACTTACGTTTCCGGTTACAAAAGGGTTTCAAAAAGGTTTTAGAAACAAGCAATAATTTTTAATTTCCAATTCAGTTCACTCTGTTTCAATACATTTTTAAAATGGCGGATTAGTAAAAATAATCGGAATTCCTGTCTCTAAAATTATCTAAAAACAGCAAAATGACTTCATCGCTTGTAGGTTTCCCCACGTAGATCCACCATCAATGTTGAAAAACAATTAATTTGAAATTTAATAACCGGTTGATGCTAAATTTTAAGCATTAAAAAAATTGGACTTCTATTTGCGACGCAATGCAACTAGTCAACTTTTTCCTAGTCAATTCTGTGACATATTGCCCCAAACTGAAATATATATATGTAATTTCACAATATTCTCCACTGAGAAATCACTTACATAACATACCTAGTTTTCCAAGGAAATTTTTTACATGTACAAAAAATATGTAAAAAATAATCAGTTATTTTTATGTTTTTTTTTATTTTAATTATTATACGAGCTTGATGGTCCTCTCATATACATAGAAATAATAATAAATCTAAACCTTAGATCTTGTTGCATTGAAACTATTTAAAAAATGGTAATGTTCGTATTCAGAATTGAGATATTGTTCGTGTTTAGTTATACAGAACCGAGAGTTTTCAGACTTCTATTTTAAGAAATTAGAATATGAAAATTTGTGTTCGTCTCCAGCTCCAATTTTAAAAATAAATTTCAAATACAGTATAATAAAATTGAAAGGCAACTAATACCATTTCTTCACGATGGTCTCGCTCTGAACAGACTGACTTATATAGTATTGGCTTTGGATAGTAGTTGGGGAACGGTCGTTAAATGGAAGCACACAAATACATGTGCAATGAAAATAACTATTTTGGAGTGTAGGTGATATTCGGGTAGATAGCTTTCTCGGAAATTCCTGGGCAAATTGATATTCAACCGGATTTCTGGACAGCAAATTAAATTCCGGGACAATCCCGGACAATCCGGGACGGTTGATAACCCTAAATGCAACTGATGCTAGATAGTGTCGCCGCTTTGGACCTTGAACCTATTTAAAGCTGCCATGATGCTGTTTTCAGATTCAGTTGCTTTCTTGTTTTTGACTTGTTATCTCACGAAAGAGGTGTGAACATTTACAAAGAGCAGAAGGGTAGTTGATTTCCTTTTCACATTATGGACACAAGGTTCATGAGGAATTTGTAACAGAAATAATCTGATCATTCTAAGGCTATTGTAAGGTCAAATATTTTAGATTCATAAAGGCTACAGACATATACAGGGTGGTTGAGTCGACCGCACTCTCAGTATAGTACGCGATTCCTTGCCAACCCCCCCCCCCCAAGTTTTGTTCATTTTTCGATAAGACGTGCTATTCTGGAAATGACCATCAGCAACTAATAGTTCGATAAATATTCCGATTTTCATATGCAACTCGTTCTTTATTTTCGTATCAATTGACTCTGGCACAGGGATCCGAAAAAGAAAGATTTGTATTTTTAGGGCTGAAATTTCGAAGGAAGGGAAATCATAAAACTTTCTATGGAATGTAATGGAGAAACGAACAACACGTTTCTGGTTTAATTTTCAACAAGAAATCGCATGGTATGATTATTATGCGGTCGATTATGTTAATGCTGAGGTGTAAAAGTATTATCTCATTTGATATAACGTCAAGGAGATTATTGTGCAGTGGATTCCGACCCTCCAGTATAATGGATGCTAAGATGTAAAACTATTCTCTCCTTTGATATGACGTCAAGGAGTTGTCTAATAGACGTTAAAAACTTAAGGGGTCTCACCAGCCAACAGAGAAATTGTGTTTTGTTAGTAGCAAAATACACTATTTTTTGGTGAAATCACCGCGGGTGACCACCATACTATTTTTTTAAACTTTGCTAGTAGTGCCATCAAAAATAAACGAACGAATTAATTATTATATTTAATTGCATAAATACTTCTTGTGTAAACTTATGTAATGATTTGAATATCCTCAGGTGGCACCGTGTGGCTCTGAGTATCAAGGGCAACTCGGTGACATTGCTGAGCGAGTGCGGGCGTCAATTGACGCAATCCCTCTCCAGGACCGAGGACGCCAATATCGACTCCACAGGCATCATTCTAATCGGATCGCAGCTAGTTGACGGTGTGTATTACGAGGTAAAGCACTCAGTCTTAAGTCTGCCTATCACTGCACCGACACTCATTTGTATTCATTAAGATACACTTGTGGATCAGCAAAGAACATCGTATAACTAAATCAGCATTGAGTCGTTCATTTCTTATATACGTCGTTTAGTTCTTGATAGCTGAATAACCCGGTGTTGCTCAGGTTTCAAATATGTCCGCGACATTTCCCTGTGTTAACTCAAATTTCACAAACCCTGTAGAGCAGTGTTTCCCAAAGTGTGGTACGCGTACCCCCAGGGGTACGCGAAGAGTTTGGTGGGGGTATGCGTTGCACCGGAGTTTGGAGGGGATATGCACTGCACTGTGCTTGGCTGCGCCTAATTCTACGTTCTCATGAGTAAAGTCAAGACAGTCTTGTGAGACGCGAGATGGTCCGGAGTGACACGGCTGAAATATACCACACTTCGTTACAGATACAACTTACTTCGTTAACCCTCCGTCGGACGCAACCGTTCCCCACTACTCTCGTAGAAGGGGTAGAAATCTGCTTATTCTAGTAGTCTCATCTTTACCGGATGTTTGGACTCAACCTTTTAATTTTATTCGCGCGCTTCGTTGACAGCTGTTAGTGTCATTTGATCTCTCAGGCACATTTCGCCAGAATACGTTATACATATAAAGGTACGTTACAAGGCAAAGAAATTTCATTGTTTCACGTTCAAGATAAAGTGAACGCTGCCATCGCAAAACTAAAGTTATGGTAAAAGAGAGTTGGTAGTGGAGAAGTAGACTCGTTTCCCTCTCTTCATGAGTTTATAACAAGTTCGACTACTAAAATTGATGCTGATACTCTGAAATGCATAACACAGCATTTGGAGAGTTTGCAAGTGGGCTTGAAAAACTATTTCCCTGATTGAACCAAAAATATTGAATGGATAAGATATCCGTTTAACACTAACACAACATCCATGCCAGAAGATTTGTCGCATGCGGAAGAAGAGCAATTGCTGGAATTGGCTTCAGACGGATTCTTGAAAAATAAACATAAGGAGAGTACTTTAACAACATTCTGGTTACAAATGCAACTTGTGTATCCGGTTTTAACAGAAAAAGTTCTAAAATACATCTTGCCTTTTGCAACTTCATATTTATGTGAAGTTGCTTTTTCAGCATTTGTAGACATTAAGTCGGAAAAAAAGGAACAGACTATTGGACGTGGAACCACATCTCAGATTAAAATTAACAACCAGGGAACCAAATTATGACGATCTGTTATCTCAGCACAAAAAATTTCATCCTTCTCATTGATCCAAATAAACGTTATTTATAATATAACTTTTATTTATATTTTATTATGAATAATTTTATTTCTCTTTTCTTATTATTTTGTGTATGTCACAAAAATAAGAAGAAAAAAAACTATTTTGATTGTTATTAAAATACATCCATTTTTTTGACGAGGGGTACTCAGCTTTACGAAAATTATAGAAGGTGTACACATACGTCAAAAGTTTGGGAAACACTGCTGTAGAGCATGTTTCCTACCGCGACAGCTAAACTATGACCACGACATTTCCATGCGTTAACTCAAATACACAAACCCTTTAGAACGTGTTTCCTTGTCCGTGTCCATTTATTGCAAGAAAACTAACTTTAGATTTTAAAATTTACTACGAGGGGCACTTTTAAGACTAGTGCTGTGTGCCAATGTTCATGGCTACAGATTGGTCTGAAGACAGGAAAGAAATAGCCTATGTTTTCCGCAGCAATGATAAAGAATCTTAAACCTACCTTGAGTCGTTCATTTTTCGTTCATCTTTTGTTTATGGAATTCATTCGGAACTCACATTGAAGAAATTTCGTATGTAATGACAAATATTTTTAAAAACGTAACATTTCTTACTGATATAAGTGACTGTTTTACTGTATAAAATTGATTTTTAGTCTGTGTAACGTCTTAACATTCCATAGGATCGTTATAAACCGACAATTTTTAAAAGTTTTGTTTGTTAATTCACGAATGAAAATTAAAGTTTTCCATTTACGATAGCAACAATGAAAAAACGATAGAATTCTAATAATTTAAGACAGTAAAACACACTGGGAAAACAGCACTCAAGTTTCCAATTTGTATGTAGTCTGTGTGTATCAGATAAACATTCACGAAAATATTTCTAACACGCGTTATAGTATAATGGTACGGAAATAAAATTTATGGGATAGATTATTTAATATTGGACCAACAGTTTGGCAGTAAAATTAATCCGGAATGTTGTCGATAACTACCTTTACATATTTGCGGCATCGTCTCATCCCGTTGTCGCATTCTTCCAGGGCGACATCCAACAACTCCTGATCGTTCCCAGCCCCGAAGCCGCCTACGAGCACTGTGTTGACTACATGCCCGATTGCGAGGTCCCTCTACCCTACAGCTCGGGTCCCGAAGACACGGTGTTCCCGAGTCCCCGACCCACCAGGCCGGATGACGAAGAGGATGAGGACGACGAGTTTCCGTACTACCCCTATCCCGATTCCGTACCAGGACAATTCACTAACTACTCTTCTCCGGTAAGTCATCATAATTTTCCAGATTGCTCAAAGTTAGTGGTCTGATCGGCTTGCTCAAATGAACAATAACTATTTAAGGCAACGGTTCTCAAACTTTTTCAGTTCACGGAGCGAGTTGAGAGCAAGTATTTTCCAAAGCGCCAAGTTAGAATTTAGTCCTATATAACAAGTGGTGTTGGTTAGGTTGGCTAACACGTATTTCATATTCATAACCATGTATTTCAAATTCACAGTTTATGTAGTAAGTATTAAATGAGTACATATTTTGAACAATTCTATCAGGGGACTGGACGCAAAAGGCCAGCACAGATTCACCAGTGAGGCTTTCAGTTGTATAGTCTGCCTTACGGAAGAGTTACATGGATCAGGGAGGGGTGAAACGCAATTCGCTATACAAGATACATATTAGAAACAAAAAATATTGCAAAAAGAACAAAAAACAGGCGATGAGCAAAACATGAACGCACAGATATTACGCAATTATATTAGGATTGGATTGTATATGGTTTTGTGGCATTGAGAGAGAGAGAGAGAGAGAGAGAGAGAGAGTCCTCTTGGGACATATTATGCCAAAATCAAAATAAAAAATTCAGATATAGTATCTGTATAATCTAATAATAAAATGAAATGAGTCATGTCATAATAAAATGAATACTATATAACAGGGCTCGAAATACCCGGGTGCACAGGTGCACTGTGCGCGTGAAAATAAAATTGTGCACTTAATTTTTTCCCGCTAGGTGCACGCAGTGCAACTGACGTTAAAAGAAGGGGAAGGAAAACGAGTTTTATCTTATTTTGATGTTTGAACAAAATATTAGTATCGACCTCTCTCGCTCTAAAGGAACGTAATTAAAATTAAAAAATAAGCACTATGCGAAAACAAAATCACTGGGCCGTAATGGGCTTATATAGGAGGAGGGTTTACTTGTGCCACTGCCACCAGAACTTTCCGATGATCAAAACATTTTTCAGATGGCTCTGTTGAAGCGACTGTCGCGACAGCCGTGTGCCGGATACCTTGAAAAAACGAAAGTTTTGAAAGAAACACGACACATAATCCAACTATGCAGTCCGCCGATTGAAGACAGATTTGAATCTATTGTTAAGGATCCACTTTTGTAGACTTTTACTGTCTTCGAGCCATGTTATTGGCCAAAAGATGAAGAAATTGAGAGTTATGGGAACGAAGAAATTGAGAATTTATGGTTGCATTTTCAAATTCCATTAGAAGTAATAATTTCGCAGATAAAAAAATTGTTTAAATATTTTTATTTACTATCTACTACTAACCTATCTAAACATACCCAACTAATAAAGTAGTTTACATTACATTAATGCTCTAAAATTACGTTTTTTAAAATGTGCACCTGCTATATAATCTGTGTACCTAAATCAAAAATTTAGGTGTACAAGGTGCACCTGCTTTAAAAAATCTATTTCGAGGCTTGCTATATAAAATTATATATGATGGATGAACCCAATGTTATGTAAAAAGCTATAAATATTTGGATGAGGATTCTTTCCAACCATGTCTTCTAATGCCAAGGTATATGAATTAAAATGTTTAAGTCGTTGACTATTAAAATGAGAACATTCTATCAAAATGTGTACTGTTAGTGGGCAAATGCAGTAATTGCAAATTGGGTTATCTTCTCCGAGTAGGAGGTGTCTATGGGTTATCCGAGTATGTCCAATACGGAGGCGTGTTATTATTACGTCTTCTTAAAGGTGTCGTGAGCAATTATATTGGAAAAGGATTGTGCAAAATTTGATAAGCAGATTATAAGTAAAATAAAACGAAATACACAAATAAAAATAAATCGTAATGAGTGAGCGGGCTGGGTGAGCCGGTTTTTCACTGCACATCATCTCAATTCCTTGAAATCAAACTGGACATCATCACCCTCATTTTCATTTCGAAAACCACATAGGTTAAGTGCCATTTCAGTGAAAGTATTGAATTACGTTACGTTGACACCGTTGGTAACCGAGGCGCACAGTTTGGGACCATTGATTTAAGGAATAAATCTGGTTGTTCAATATTATGAGCAGCAGTCTGCAGTTTTGTAATCAGTTACAATCTTGGTAAAGCATGACTCTCTAATAAGAATCATAATCCTTATAAAATTATCTGATAATTTAATATAGAGCATGTTAAAGAGAGATGCCTTTATTGATGAAATGTCATTTTCGTTCCAGTTGTATAATTTCTTTAAACGTTTAATTTCCCTTCAATAACTATTGTTGTTTGCTTTTGGAAGTAAATAAAGATATAGTACATATTAGTTCGTTCTCATTCCATTGTCTATTTACAATTTTGTTATAAGTAGTGCTAATTATGTAGTTGGTGTTCACATAAAACTTCAAAAGTCGTGTTGTTTGTATGGGTTCAATTTACTCATGAAGGGAGATTTAATTCTGCAGCCTTCGGATATTTCTAGCTACATTAATAAGTTCGAAACAATAGTCAACATTTCAGCACCATTTATGGATGATTAAACAATATATACCTTTCGTAGGTTTATAGTTATCTATCTCAAAATTATACGAAATGTGCTTCAAAGAGTAGAATGAATCAATATATACAAAGGTTACATCAATGTAACGGAAAAATTCCTTTTTGGAGGGATTAGAAATTATATAAATTATTTCTTCTAGCATACAAAATTCTAAATATTGGTTTACAGTGAACTATATTATGAAAATAACATCAACAAAATTTAAAAAGTTACATAAAGATGTATATATGAGAACAATAAGTGTGATACGTTTCTATTTGTAACGTTGATTGTCGTCGCCCCAAACGGTAGCATGAAAACAGTAAGAATCGTACACAAGGAAAGGACAACGAACAGCTAAGAGTTTAATTTCTTATTATTTGAAGAACGTAAGAATATGTACAATATTTACATCATAGCATTAATTACAGTACATAAATTAATATCAGTATTGGTTCTCAAAGTCCAGTGTAGTCACCAGCGTCACCCTATGCCTCCTTCTTTATCTATCGTCTCTCGTGCTCTGTATCGTCTCTGTAACCGTCGTTCGTCAGCAGTTCAAAAAGAATCCAACTGTAAAAGTGGAGATCCAATCAGAGATCTTCTGGACGAACAACACCTGTTCTACCTAAGTCGTTGTAACAGCAGATGTAAAAATAAATCGTAATGAGGGAGCGGGTTGGGAAAGCCTGTTTTTCACATAAAAATCAGTCAGAATATATTCGGCATTCCGACAGGTGTGAGAAGGTAGTGTGAAAGTCTTCACAACGTATATATATATTTTTATTTTGTGTTAATAGGTAGGTGCGTGTGTGGTTTGAATGTCGTTCTTATACGGTGTTTAAAGTATACATCGGATTGTTGCTAGCTTCCTATTAATCTTCATTTTGAACTTTTATAGGAAGAAGACAATCCCGTCGATGAAAACACTGGATACCATTACTACCATGTGCAGGTACATACTTACGATTACGAACTTATTTAAAAGTTGTTTTTCCAATTATTCCCATAAGGAAACTTGATTTGACTTTACGAGTACAGTTTTATATTTAATGAGACTATGGAACTAAAATAAAACTGAAAAGGGGTATTCTGACACTTCTTTTCCTCTTCCAAAGGGCTTACCTGGTCCTCGTGGGTATCAAGGATCCACTGGTCCTCCTGGAGTGAAAGGCGAAAAGGTGAGCTGAATTAAATTCATTTGAAAAATAAAATGCACTCAAGCTCATTTGTTTAATCGAAAATATTACATTTATTTACATGCATGTTTCACACACACACACACACACACATAACCATTATATATAAAAGATACTTAACCTCTCGACATATTTCGCTTTATCTCTCTTTTTTTACTTGTCCACCGATGAATTTACATTTTACTAGCACTAAAGGAATCGCAGTCTAATTCTTTAGAATTGGGAGATTAAAAATTTCTTTCTCTTAGCAGTAGTCCGAAACTGAATTGTCATGGAATATTTGAGTGTTCCAAGAAGGTGGATAAGAAATATTGTATTTTTAAAAATACTCTGATGTATTTAGTTTCATAGATAGGTTCTAGTATCGATTTTATGTTCAACTTGTAGTTTTGTGTATCTTTGATAATAGCCATGTCCATAGCTTTACTATGGTACGTAAAATTATGTGGGAGGGGAACGAGAAATGAAACAAGGTTGTACTCAATCATCGTGTATTAGGCGAAGAATCACGACACTCTTCATATTGAATAGAATCATGCATGGGTGATGATATAAAAAGTACAAAGTGCTTCTTTATGTTCACGTTGTATGGCATCTGCCTCATCTTTGTTTCGGCATCGACGGCATGTTTATTTATTACTTGATCGGTTATCTTGTTCCTGCCGGCCTCCAATACTATCAGCCGCTTGGTGATGGGAATCTTGGAATGAGATTGCATCGCAAGCGTGCTTGTAATAAGACTAGCAATCGGCGCACCTGATATAATCGGTTTCGGCGTCTTGCTACACTACCAGATGTCATATCGGTTGCTACTCCATACACGTAGATGAGCTTGTGATGTATGCCAATACGGTATATGTACTAGCTCTGTGTGTCTTTTTACATAGGAGAATAAGCGGCGAGAAGGTGTTACACTTTCTAGTGACTCAATTCTCAAGTTATTCCCTATCATGAAACAGACGTAGTCCTCATTCAAAACTTGCCATCAAATTTTTTTGTGTGTCTTTTCATTTCTATTGAGCAAGTATTTCTCTACTCTCGATATATCGATTTTCTAGTCCCCCCAAAAGCTCGACAGATCGAGGAGTTACACTATACATGTTTAACACCTTGGTACATTTGACGACTGAGACTCGTCATACACTTGTTTTGCTTAAATTACGGATGACGAGTCTAATTCGTCATTCAAACTAGGACGAAATTAAACATGTACATTATTGTTCATGGCAAGAGTGATTGGTCTTATGAGACTCTCCTTGAATCAAATTATTCAATGGTTCTCTACAAAAATACACTTTACTTAATCTTAATCCATACATGGAGAAATATTTACACGGCTGCGTTATCAGACATTCTTTTTTTGGAATGAAGGTTGATATCAGAAGCTGTGCGATCTCTCTCATACTGTTGCCATTCTTATCAAAAGAAAGTATACGAAAATATAACAGTAAGGCCCGGTGCACACATCCGGTTATTCAACGTGTGGCGCCGCTGCGGCACCGAAGCCCAACTATGCACACATAACCGTGAAATGACGCAAGTACTCATTTCGTGCCATTTGCGATAAATATTCTATCGAAGAAAACGTGTTTATTTCGCTTACTTGGTGTAAAAAAAGTATATTTTGAAACAAAATAGATGTTATTGGATACAACCATTTATTAATTACAGTTTATTTTCCATTTATTTATGAAAACAAACTACTTCAGACCGGAGACGCGTTAGCGGCGATTTGCGGTGCCGTGGGGAACTGCGGTACAAATTGCACGCAAGTTGGACGTGCGGCGCCGGAGGCATGTGTGTACTACTCCATTGGATCTAATGTATCTCAGACCACACTTGCGTTGCCGAAGCGGCGACGCACTTTGAAAAACCGGATGTGTGAACCGGGTCTAACTAGTATGCAAACGATAATACGAAAATATAACAGTAATTAGTGTGCAGACGATAATACGAAAATATAACAGTATAACTATGTGCAGACGATAATACGAAAATATAACAGTATAACTATGTGCAGACGATAATCATAACTACTTTTAACATCTGGTATCAGTTGTAAGAGGGCGTTGGGTACAAATAAATCTGTACCCAAGGGGTAAAAAAATATTTTTTATAATAACAAGTAATCAATTTTATTATTCTTAAATTCACACTAAAGGTTACCGTGAAACAAATCGGGTGTCAGCTTATTTAAATAGGAGAGACTGAAACAGGAATGAAACACCATTTTAATTTGCTTTTCCCACGAGAAACTATCAAACCAAACAAAAGAAAGAAAATTGTAACTGCTTGAATCATGGGAGTAGGAAAGATAATAAATATTTAGAATGGATGATAGGGCCAAAAGTGTCTGTGCATGCAGGAAATCAATAAAATGAATTTCAATGGCTAATTGTGGAAACCAATTTGGATACAATTTATAAAAACAAGAATGAGGGATACAAATAGCACTAGACTATTAGGCACTAAAGGGCAGAAGCTATGTGTGGGATCAGCTAGTCTAAATTAAAACATTATTGAGATAGTATTTGTAGGATACCTATAATTTTTCTAATTAGTGAGTTTTTACCAATTTAAAAGCTGTTTTAAAATATTTTACATGCCAATGATAAACAAAGAGCAACAAAGAAAAAACTAGCATTGTTAGTTTTCTGTTTCTTATATAGTAATTATATTATAGCATATTCAATCATAAAATTTAAAAGTAAACGGGTAAAAGGTAGTAAATTTTTTTATATCATACTTAAATTAATTAAAAAACAAAATATTGCCAAAATTAGTAATTTTTCATTTATTTAGCATCTGTCAATTGTAAAATGAATGAAAGGTTTTTAACAGCGCATGCACGGCCGCCATGTTAGTGCGTTAAAACCATGAAAATGTGGGCTTCAGTTAAATCGGTAGCAAAACCTTGTTAGGGCACTTCCTTACCTTTCCAACTTACATGGCTTGAATAGAGGATTTTAGATGTATTTTCAACCCTACACGTTAGCTTATAAGTTACTCTTTTTATTGTATTAACATTTTGTAAAATATTTTACAGATGAGACAACAATCACCTTATACTTCAGTTAGACAAGTAGATCGCTCGTTCAAGGATAACTCATCGTTTTATTGCTACTTTTTTCAGCAAAAGAAAAAAAATTTCAACTGCTTGAAATGATGATTTCAATGTATTTTTAGCCCTACACATTTCCTGACAAGTTACTCTTCTTATTGAATTAGCAATTGGTGAAATATTTTACAGAGAAGACAACATTCAAATTATACTTCAGTTATACAAGTAGATCACCCGTTCATGGATAACTCACTGTTTTATCGCTACTTTTATCAACTTGAGAAATTTGATTTTTTCCCCCAACTTTTGATGCTATCCGACCTAAGATTGAAGTAATAAATTTTCACGACACTTCCGAGGAGTTTAGTATGTATTTTGCGTAGGGGAGTGAGGTGTCGAGTTTTCTTAGCGAATTAAAGACCGTGTAATTTCTATAAAATATTTTATTGTGTTTATGATAGTTTCTTTCATTTCATAGGGCGATCAGGGAAGGGATGGCATCAATGGATTAGAGGGTGCTGTTGGACCACCTGGGCACATTTTCATGATTCCAGTAAGTGTCCGTTTTTCTTCTCTTTAATTTGTTATAGCAGTAGATTTCCGCATATAATTACCATATTGGGAGTAATGGTTCTAACGCCACATAGTGGCTAAAATGTGTTAAAAATAAACAAACAGAATAAAAACTCGAAATCATAGTGATTATACGAATTATATTCCCACTGCATTAGTATACTGCTACCACGTCTCCACGGGTAGCAGTATACTAATAGGTATATACTGCTAGGCACGCTATGAATTTTCCTTCAAAGAGGTGGGGAGAAGTCTCTCTGCTTCAACTTGCTTAAGGTCACTACAGATAAGGAAAAATTCCATAAGCCGTTTACACGGTGGATCTCGACAAGTATGAAACAAGGTTGACTTTCCATGGCGGTGGAAACGAATTTTAATCATGGATCACCCGTGGAGACGTGGCATACATTCCCCCGATAACCATACTCTGACCATGAACTTCCTAAGTCAGTGGCATTTGTTGAAACCTTCTCTGCAACACTACTCACATTGGTGTCAAAATACTGCCAAGAACAGACACTGTCACCACAAAATCCTTAAAGTGATGGAATTTCTCAGCTCCAACATTGATTACATCTGTGAGAGCTGAGAAGTCTAAGTCGAAAGTTCTCAAAATAACTTTTATTTTCTTTCGAAACTTTTATAGGTCCTTTTGGCTGTCTGACATCTGTTTTTAACGTTCTGACGTGAAGAGTCCTGTATTTAACGTTATTATTATTTTTTTAAAACTGATTTTATGGTTTTTTTTGTTCTGATTTTGTTTTTGTTATGTTTATATCCCTTTTTTTTTCTCTTATGTTTCCAAATTCTAGCGTATCGAGTTAGCTTGGCATTTCGATGAATATTGCATGGTGTGACTTGCATTTTAGGATATCCTTGGAATCTTACAAATTATAGAAATAGCATTACCAGTAACAGAAGTGAAAGAGATCAGTCCAGAGGGAGTATCCATGGGCTCCAAATAATATAGAAAACACGTATTGAAAATTAAATTTCCGTATTAGAAATGAACATCCTTTAAGTGTTTAATCTTTGGATATTTCTGTACGGAATTTCTTTAGAATTCTTTAGGCAAAACTTAAGTCATGATTTATAGAATTATTCATTTCCTCACCAAACATCCTCAATTATTGAATGTATATCCTAGTTTTGTGTGTTGCGTAAGATATCAAAGACAGTGAAGAGTAGATTGGAAGTTACCATAGGACTATTTAAATGTGAAAACAAGTGTAGAGTTCCAACAACACATTGTTGGAGACACCATCAATAAAGATATTAAAATATTGATCGAATACTTACAATATAGAAGTGTTGCTTTAATTGAAGATAAAAGCATCCATGCCATATCAGTAAAACACAAGAGGTTAACGTACTCTTCAAGAATGTGAGGAGATAAAAGGTGAACTTGACCACAACAACGGAAAAGTAATATCACCCTACCAAAATGGCGAGGGAATAAAGGAACATAAAAAACTTGTGTGTCTCACAACGGGTCTTCTTCAGGGTCTCACAGAATTCCAGGTTCAGCTCGAAAGGCAAAGTCGAGGGCCTTATCCGTCAGGGGCAAACACACCAGCAGTTAAGGAATCGAACAATCCCTGAAACGGTTTTTCCCCGAGAACTTTATCACATTTCTATTCAGAAGTTAAGAAAACACAATTCCATATTTTTGCACAAGTAATTATTTTTCCTATTCCGTTAGTTTCATAATAAAGTATATCAATGTCAAAATATAAAAAATAAAATCAGAGTTCGTATTACATAGGCTATTTCAAAGAAATTAATGGCGAAATTTGTAGTGCACTACGATAAAACGAAGAATATTTAAATTTTCACTGAATTTATAATTTGAGTAATTTATGGATTAATGATGCGTACTCAGAATCTAGTTCCTAATTTGAAATTGATTTTTTTTTGTATTAAGTTCATAGAAAGGAATATCAATTAATTTATCTCAAGCATCTAAACATGTAATTTACTTACAATATAAATGAAATTAATTTATATATTTCGGTATTTCAAAAGCGATTCTTTACTGATTACAGTGTTGTACGTTTGTCTCGTTTCTGGTATGTTGGCTAACTGCTTTATATACTGAAGGAAAAAAATGCCTCGTGTGAATTGCTTAAGTTCTATGTCAAACGGTCTACCAAAACTACACATTTCAGAGACTTCATAATCGTAATAAATTCAAAATGATACCTCATCTTCTTCAAACGTAGTCCCACAATCAAACCCATCTTCCGGTAGGATTAATTGATGGCAAAGAAATCAAAATCATAGGACTATAGAGTTGACAAAATTCAGATGTGAAATACTGTATTGAAATGAAGAATTGTTGCCAAGAATTACCAGAAAAATAATATCACTATTACAGGTTTAATTTTGCAGTTTCACAGGACAGACAAAATGGTAAATTAAGATGCTTAATCTAAAGATAACGTCCATTCGCATTCCTTAAATTTGGGGGTTTTATGTATTATTTTGAAATGATAAAACAAGTTGCTTTACTGCTTACTGACAGACACTACGATATTATTAATATTCCTAAAGAGGTGGTTTTAATTTGATTTCAGCATTTTGACCAGATTTTATGAAAATTGTACGTATACGTAAATACGTATAGTACACTGAAAAGCCTATAAACTTGTACACCGGTCCACATTTCAGTTTAATTCTCAGGTGTCGGATTTCTGTGTTCAACAGAGCGTTGCAAGCAACCCAAATGTATTCGATAACGTAGAGATTGGTAAGACCCCAAACTCAGATAAGTGTTCCTATAACCATAATTTGGCAGATTGAACGTAGAAATTGGAATATCTAAACTTGTATCACAGGACAGCCTAGTACTTGTGTGTTGTCAAGTTGGAAGAGTCCAAACCCATCAGACGGAACGCAGAAACCACCCGTAACTCGTCAGAAATTATGCACACATATTCACACGTCAGAACTGTCAGAGAAGTTTGTAGACGTACCAGGTCCCATTTAATGGAAGCAATGCAAACCCTATATCATCATGGAACAACTACCATCTAGTAGAGATACAAGATACGTGGCTTCATGGGGTTTTCTTCACACATGGATCCATTAATTTGTGCGATACAGTTGGAAACGCTATTGATCAGACCAAGTTATATTCCCAATCCCAAGCAGTCGCATTGCTGCATGTCGATTATTCCTCAAGAGTACACGAGTTAAGCGTCGGTTCCTAAAGCCCACATCTTTGAGGGAACGTTCAGTAGTTTTCACTCTGAAGGTTGTTAAGGGCATTGAATTCCGATGTTATTTGAAGCAGTGTTGCACACCTATCGCGTGAAACTATTCTTGCCAGCCGACGTGGTTGCGTTCACCGAGGTTTCTTTACGACCACACTGCTGTCGTGACTTGCAAGTTTTGCCAGAATTCTTGTAGTCACCGTATATATTAATGGTAATATAGAAAATTACGAAGTTCTCTCCCTCTGAAATATTATGACCAATCGCACAGGCTGCAACTATTAAACCACCTTAAAAATCGCTTAAATCGTCATAATCTGATCTGTGCATTTCTGATCTTGTGCATTCCTATTTATTTTAAATAATAATCGCATATGAAATAGGGAAAGTGATGCTCAGTTATTATGTTTCATTGATACTTCTTGTTCTGTTCCACAGTATCAGCACCAAGGAGACAATAAAGGACCGGATGCTGCTGAACCGTTGAGACAGATGCTCAGTCAGCACATGGTAAGATTATTATCCTCCATCATATCTCGTAATATCTATGAAAATTGGCTATATTATTCTTACACAATTTGTATTTTTAGAATGTGTAAATATTCTCTACCCCCTGCGGCGACAGTACAACAGTGTTTGTGACGTACGTCTATTCTAACGTACTCCTAAGTATCCTACAGAGAGGCGCGAAATACTCGTGCTTGTCTTTGGTGTCCTTAAAAAAATGTTCGTAACTGCATATACATATAATAACGGATATCAATGTCACAGACGTGGCAACAGAAGTGTAGAAAGTTATTAGAGCTATCCTCTGGGGATGCAGTGTTAAATATGTTGCAAATTCACTAACTGAATTTGGTGGTGAAGAAATACCCAGTTGAAAAACTTTGATTTTAATCCTTCAGTATAATAGAGAATGACTTGAAACATGAAACATCAGAGTGCCGGGTTTCCGTTTGTTATGCGTGAGGTAAGCTATCTTGCTTCTAAGGTGATCTTGACAGAATAAGTAGAAGTTTAATATGCCAGGGGTTACGAATTTAAAGGAAGATTATGGGAGAATCTATGGAAAAGTTTGACACAAATGGATGGGTTTCTGCTAAAGTCGGCTTGTATAAAAATGCATTAGAGGAGTGCACCAGGTGATCGGAGAGGGAAGGAAGTAACACCAGAAGTGAATGTGGCCGTTTGAAGCTATGGTTAGTAAGGTGTGAAAATTATCCCATTTTGGACCACACATAAAATTGGTTTTTGAAAAATTCTAAAACTGTAAATACAAGGAGTTCTTGCACACATAAAACGATAATTTTAAAGAATTTTTTTTTATTTCGTCAAGTTATTAATTGAATAACTCTAAATAGGACAAAATGGTATAAGGCACTATTATGTATCAAAAACATTTCAATTAAACTTCACAAGAAGGAGTATTATAAAGGAAATATGAGGAAACGGTTTAATGCAAAAGTCAACATTGTATTTTGCAGTTCTTTAATTTGATTGATACTATGAGGCAAAGACTAGTGGGTGAAAAGAGTAGAAACGGGTAGTTATTCTAAGCTAAGGTTGAGTTTGTGGTAAATATATTTTAGGGGGGTTTAAAACTAGTGTTTCATGTATGTACTATGATGGGTCTAGAATGAAAGAATAGAGTATGTACTTTTTGATGCCATCCCTTTAGAATAAAAAATGAAATAAAGTATACCTTGAAGCAATACAATTAATATATCTTGAGAGCATTTAAGTTTTAAGTACCGTTTTGCGAAACATTAAAAGTATTGATGAAAGAACAGTGTGTAGAATTTGGTCATCATGGCGTACTGTATCGCCAAATTTATCCTTTTCCCCAACTGTACAAGAGTTAATTATTTTATGTTTTACGGTGCACTTATGTATATCGTACAGTATTTTTTACAGGATTTTGGTTGTTGAAAGTCTTGTAATATCATATAGGGTACTAGTATTACGAGGATTTAAAGATATATAGTTATTGTAAATTGAGTTTCATTCAAAGATATTGCTCAAAAATTTGGTATTAGAAAATAACTTTGGGTTAATATGAATTTTAAACTTTCATAGGTATCAACCTATGCATGTAATAAAGCAAAGTAAATGGAGGAGATTCATCTATACTGAATCCCTAAATAACTCTGCAAACGTAATTTTTACTTATGCGTAGTAAGTATGAAATTAAACAAAAAGAAGTGAATATCGTGTCTTCATAAATGTATTTTTACTTTTATTTAGTTAGCCATGAGAGGGGCTCCCGGACCAGTCGGACTTTCTGGATTGTCCGGACCTGTGGTGAGTGAAATTATGCGAGTGTGCGCATTTTTATTTCTTCAATATTACAAGGGAAAGTCGGAAAGTAAGCTAAAATCGAAATAGAAATGAAACGAATAAAATTGTTGATATGAAAACAACGTTTTTATTTCTAAAGATAACCCTCCACCACATTTAGGTACAAACTTTCTTGAAGAGTCTGAAACCCGGCAGAGAGTAGAATTCTTTCGGCTTTTGTCGGAACGGAGGACTTATTTTACTTTGCCATCTCCTGAAAGATGGTTAGTTAAGGTGATCGAACAAATGTTTATCGCTAATTAAAAGGTCATGGTTATATGGGGATGCACGAGAACTACCCACTCGATTTTTTTAAGTGGCTCTTTGAATTTAATGACTGCTGTATGAGGACATGCGTTGTCATGCAATAACATCACGCCTTTTGAGAGGAATCTTGGTCATCATATACGGGAAGTATAAAGATTTTTGTCTGTTTACAACAGACATTTTACCTGTGTGATATACGCAACTTCGATTTACATTTATTGCATTTGCTTTAGTGTATTTCTGACTGTTTTTATAACAGATTAAAATATTTTTTAGATGTCTCATGCCCTGTGGGATCTTCATTTAAATACATCTTTTGTCACTCATGTCAAGGCTAGCACATGAGATATTTTTCTCGTCCAATTTTTTCCATTTATACAGTTTCCATTTAGACACTTAGCACATAAACTCGTGTGCAAAACTTAAGCAACTTTTCTGATTTTGCCGTAATTCCGCAAAGCATCAACTGGGAGACATGAAATTGATACAACAGAGGCACAATATAGTAGTTATATGATGAAGAAATCCCAGTAGCAAAAAAAATGAATAAGACGCATAGAGTATAGAAGGAAGCAGAAAAAGATTTTATTGACAGAATAGAGTTGGTACAAAACACTGTCTAGCCAAGACGGAGAACAACAAACCGAAGTCCCTTAGTAAGGCATATGACCTCCCCTAACTGCAATGGTTGCGTGGCACCGTCAGTCCATACTCAACACCAGATTATCCAACAGTTCTTGAAGTAAGAGTGCCCATTCCTCAATGAGCATCTGCGTCAGTTGTCTAGTGTGAAACAACACTTTTGTCAATTCCAAACTCTTGGGCAACACTCGTCATACTACGACCCTACTCAAACTTGCCGATCATTCTACCACGTATAAAAGCATCCCGATGGTTCCTTGTAGCCATATTGCACATACAATCTCACTTTAACTTGAAGCAAATGTCTGGAAATGCGCCTTTCATCCTTCTTTTTAAGTTGCCTTGCACTGAGTGTGCCGATTCCATGCGTTTTGCATGCCTCACGTCATCTCTGACGTCATGCTTCTGATATTTCCATACGCATCCCCTTTCTACTGAGTTGGCTATTCATTGTACTGATCGCAAAAACCCCCTTTCTACAATTTCTTGGCTGTATGCTGAAAAAGTGACTTTGTTGCTTAAGTTTTACATATTAGTGTAGATGAATTCTACTCTTGGTTCACCAACCAATCAAATTACCATAATTCTATATGAACATTTCGTTTTACCTATTTTACGATCTGCCAGCTATTTTTCCACTTGTGGGCAACTCTGGCCATCGACACTACACACTCTAATTATGGATGCTCATAGTGCTTCTAAATTCACTTTAAGCTGTAGATCCCATTCTGATAAACCAAGGTGTAAAAAAACAATGACCGCGGAGTGAGAAAATTTCGATTAAACTAATTTCAGTTTATTTTTGTAAAATCAAAAACATAATAGGGGATGCTCCGCTCTGTATCATCATGCCTGTCTTCTCATGTCATCATATCTCTTATCATCTCTCTTCATCATGTCTTTTTGCCTCTTTAGTTCTAAATATGTAGTTATTGGAAAAGTATTTGTAAAATCGAAACAGATAAAGACCCGGAACTAAATACACTCTAAGACAAAAAAAAGTTGAAACTCGAAAGGACGACAGCATCCCAGTCTTTGACGACGATGCAATGCTGTTAAAGGCAGTCGTCGTAACGGTCTACGTGAGTCCCACGTCGTGAAGCCGTCGACAAATGGTGTAATCACTTATTGGATGATCGAGAGAGGTTCCCACTGCTCGTTGGATGTCTGCAACAGCGACCGTTGGATCAGTACACGCTTGTCTTACAACACGTCGATCCTCTCTCGGTCCGGTGTCTTTACTCCTTCCTGAGCTTGGTTGACGCTGGCATGTGCCTTGTTGTATCCACCACTACCAACAACGTGCAACAGTAACATTTCTACAACTAATATGTTGCGCAATCCGTCGATTAGACCATCCATCTTCTCGGGTGCCAATTACTCGGCCTCTGTCAAACTCTCCCAGTTGCTTAAATTACTTGCGAGCTTTTTTCCAGGGCATAACTCAATGAGAAACGATGTAACCACAATACAACAGCTTGAGTCGAAATAAATTTGCTGCGCATCTGGATGTTTTTTATGCCCGGAACGCATATTACCAACCTTTACCTGTAATAGAAGACATGGGGAAATTTTAAGCCCCCTGATTCGTTGCTATCTCTCTCCGAGATCTATGACGTCACTCACCCATAGTGCTCACTCCGCATGCGTGAAAAGTATCACTATTTACTTGCAACGTTTGCGAGAAAAAAAAAGTTGAAACTGCTTTGACCGAAAATAGAATACTAATAAAAAAGAAAGCGATAGCTTTTCGATGATTACCAAGCGACAGTTCAACGGCTTGTGCCATGTACTCGTAATTTGATCGTAAATGTTTTGTGTTTAGTTCTAATTCCAATATAGATTCTACACACATAGTTAAAAAATAACCCATCTTCGAACTATAGAGGACACTTGGGACCTTGATCAAAATAGAAGGCGGAAACAGGGGAGTTTTTCGTTATTGCTGGGGATCTGTTGTATAGATTCGTTATTTATGTTGCAGAGGTTTTGCCACCGGCTTTCAGTTCAAGTAGAAACTACCGAGTAATGACAAGAGTCCACGTGAAGCATCGCCATCAATGATGATGTCACGTAGTGACGTCATAGTCGACAGTTTGAAACCAACGAATCAGCGGGCTTAAAATTTCCCCATGTCTTCTATTCCAGGTAAAGGTTGTTAATATGCGCCCCGGAATGCAGCACGTTTGAGAGCTACCCTGCGCTCAAACGAATCTGAAAATTTGGATAACTTGCATCTCCAACGCAGATGTACCACTCCTCCAAATTTCATTTTTCCGGTCTACTCCTTCCAGGTGCAACTTTTTTTTTGTCTTAGAATGTGTAATTCTCGAGTTCTTTTTCTCGGTGTCAAAGTATATAAAAAAATGTTTCAAATGCGATTTTAACGCGTTAATGAAAAAACCTAATTAGCTTCTAAATTGGGTATGATGTTTTAAATTTCAATTGTTTTCAAACCAAAACGTGTGTTTCATTATTTAGGGGCCTCCTGGATTCCAAGGTCCTAAAGGAGAATCAGGTGAAGCAGGAGAAGAGGTAAGTTTAATAAAAATTATAGACATTAAATTATAGTTCATTTAACGTTTATAACATGATATCATCGCTTATTACTTTGAATTTATGTACTCAGCATAAAAGTCGTACGATACGTCCATTTTACAAATGAATAAGTGCTGCATAACACAAAGGAAAACTGGTACAAGTACTCCTATCGTGCATTCGGCTATATCCTGTTTTTTACTTGTCCCCGATGAATTTTCGTTTTGCGAATAGAAAAAGAAATCTCAATCTATTTCTTTAGAATTTAGAGTACAAAGTCACTTTTTGCGAGTAATTGTTCTTAATTGAATTCAAGTAAAAGATTTGAATATCTCTAAAACAAAGACGGGAAGAAATTTATTTCTAAAATATTCTACTGTATTTAGTTTCATGTTCTAGCATCGATTTTGTGTTTAACTTGTAGATTTACGTAACTTTCAGTTGAAAAAAGTGCAATTGAATGCATAAGATATACCTTTTTAATCCAAATAAGCAAGATGTTCCCGACCCTCGCTGTATCGCTTCCATCGGTATGCCGTGATTAATTTTACTGTTCCTTAAGGATCCTGTATTGGAATGAAATACTACGATTCACGCAGTTCAAAAGCAAACTTTACAAATCATGGGTCTTACTTGTCTTGTAAATTATATTTTAAAGTAATATTTCATCGTGCCCACAGACGCAGGTTGTGACACACAGCGGAAATTTTAGAAAAATATTTCACTCTCAACTATATACTCAGATAAGTTCTTTCTATGAATGAACATTTAATTTCACATAATTTGAAATCCCTTATAATGGTATACGTTATGATGCTCATACGATTTGGGAAGTAATTTTTGCCTTTCAAACATGGCTTAGGAAAACACCTTTTTGAAGATAGATCAAAAACAAAAATACATTTATTGTGTCTAATGTGACGGGATTCATCTGAGATTTCAATCGTCAAGAAGAGCAAGATAGATCATAGAAGATTGACTCGATCCAGGAAAAGCTGATGACTAAATAAAAATGAAAACCATGAATATTTAAAAAAGATTAAGGATTAACTGTGGCTTGTTTAAGTTACTTAATTTTATCCATATTCTTTCGATCATATAAAATATTTTCACATAATTAGTTTTTTTAATCAGGTTACCAAAATACTCCCTACTTATATTGAAGTATATCACTACCTTAGATGAGCAATCCATTGAGTGTGGTAATGTATAGGAAGGATGTTTCTTTAATTCTGGTAATTGAAACCTGACTGAATAATGTAGGACGAATGACTGATTCTTTCAGGTACAGAGAAATCCTGACTGGTTTCTGGTTTTCCCTACGATGGTAGTCCATGCCAATCAGTACGATTGAGCCACATGGGGACAATGTAGTTTGGAAATCAATAGCTTGGCGGGCATGAAAGAGAAATAGCGTAACCATAATCTGTTTCGGATTGGTAAAAAATATATAATCTGCATGGTGCGTGATTTGGGGATTTAATGACGTGGACATGGTGTAAACCAGTGGATGAAAGAGACTCCTCCAAAAATATCAAGGTGGCCTAAAACTCTAATTTCTTGTAGGGTCAAATGCATACAGTTGAACGGAATTATATTGAAACATTACGATGAAATATTATATTATATGAAAACTAGGGGGGGGGGAGCGCCAATGCTCGCTAACGCTCGCCAACCCTCGGAGGATTGCTTTACAATCCTCATTAATTCGCTGCGCGAACCTTGCTCGCATCAATGAAGACATTGTTTACAAAATACGATATTCCAACAAAGGAACAGCTACACTCTACATTTATGAGCGATGGCAACGGCCTTGGCGATATTTTTGGCGCATTTCTAAAGTCGCCAAGGAAATAATTATTCACTAACTCTTTTTCTGTCACAAATTTTTTTCTTTTTACAACACACTTTTTAAACACATTTCAGAACGTATCAAGAAGTATATTTTTCTTTTAAAATTTCACAAAAAGTAGTAAGCTTAAGCACATATCAAAACACATTTGTGAACCAGCAAAGAAACTAAGCTACGAAAGTTGGGTAAGAATACCCTGAAACTTATCAATTACACTAAATACAGTGGGCATGTTGAAAAAGAAAAATATTTACAAAAGAAAAAAAAGCAAGAAATAATACACATGATAACGTCAGAATTCTTTCGTAAATAAATAATGAAAACGAAAATGGTTAAAAAAAAAAAACTCTTAATTCTTTCGTAAAAACTATTATAATAAAATAAAAATTCCACAACTGTCAAAATACAAGTAAGTGGACTAATGGTATCACAGAAAACGATTTAAAAGGACCAATGCAATCAAAAGATATTTTTAAAACAAAATAACCAATGGGAAGAAAGAAAGAATTTCAAACAAATCAATGAAATTAAACGATTTTAACGGATTTTGGATGAACTTTCTAGAATATTCAAAATGAAAATTGAAAGTTTACGTTTGCCGAGGTTGCCATGAAAACCACAACAACCGTAACGAAAGATGGGTTGCCTTAATTTATCGTAACTTGCTACTAGAATTGCGCCAAAAAACATCGCCAAGCCGTTGCCATCGCCCATCACTCATAAACGTAGAGTGTAGCTGTACCCAAAAAAATATTTTTCACACATAAATTTGTTGTACTACAGAAAAATTATACAGTACCTCTGGAATCAAAACTCGAACAATTTGGAATTCAAATGAAAAATTTGAGCAAATTTTGACTCGAAATGTGAGTGCTGCTTTGGAAATCGAAAACCCAGCATGTTGTTTGTAAGCTGCAACAACTCGACTAATATTCACTTTTTTCAATAAAATTTGATACGATAACCCTATAAATTCAATTGAGGCGCGAGGCCTCGTTGTAAACAAACAATCGTATAGTGTTGCCAAAACGCGATAACAAATAACGTCTTTTTTGCCTGTTACGTAATACTACGTTCACACATGAAAAGTTAAACTAGTTTAACTTAAGAGAGAACTTAAGCTATCTTAACTTAAGCTATCTTATTTTTATGCGTTCACACTACGGCAGCTTTTAAACTAGCTTAAATCGGTTTATCGATGTTATTTTATCGATGATGACATCGACTGAATGGTGGTGGGAGTTCCCAATGATTTTATGCACTTCCCTGAAATGAAGCCACTCCGAAGGACTAGTGCCAGTTGCTGTGCATCCATGTAATGTTTTCTCAGACCTAATAGATAGATTAGAATAACATTTATCAACAAATGATAAAGTTTTAATTTTTGCAAGAAAAATTGGGAAGTATTTTTATACATCTGATATAAAGAATTCATACAAAATTTCAGACATGCTGCAGTATCAATTGCTCATGAATTATTTGATAATTGAATGATATATTATATTAATATCCTCTACTAAAATCCATTTATTTCTATGTTCTGGTATGATAAAAGTAACCTACTTTGTAAATTTATTATAATAAATGGTTAAATAAAGGAGTTGTAATTAAACAAAGTTATGCCGTTGGTGACATTTAAATTTTCTCATTCTAAATGGAAATAACATAATGTGGAGAAAGAATTCTTTTATCCTTAACAAATTTCCAATAAGAATAAAATTACCTGTATTCTGAAGTCAAATTTTTAATTTTCGTCTGAACTTCGGCATGGGTTCTGGAAAATCCCATTTCCTTTAATTGTTGCACCATATTTTCGTAAATCTCTTTGTTTCTTTTGATTCTTGTCAGATCCGCATACTTGTCCGCCCAAATGGATAATAAATATTTTACTTCTTGAGTGGACCAATTTCTATTCCTTCTTTAACTCTTTTTTTTTTTTTTTTTTTTTGGAAGTTCTAAACTAGGGGTAGGGCTAAGCTCCATCACAAACGATTACACGGCGAACAGATTGAAATATCGTCAACAAAAGCGCGCGGAATGAAGTTCGCGTGACACCTCTAGGTGGCGTCACTGTAGAACTCACTTAAGTGAGTTTGGGAAACTGGTTTAAAGTTAAGAGAGTTTCTTTTCGCTAAGCTAGTTTAAATCTAAGACAGTTCGTTCACACATGCTCGACTTAAGCTAGATTAGCACTTAAACTAGTTTAACTTTTCATGTGTGAACGTAGTATAAGAGAATTATGTATATAGTTTAATAAAATAAAAAAATATTTAACACAATTCCCAGAAAATTGGAAATATCTTTTGCATATTATGATGTTTAGAATCTGTATTGTTAGCTAATTGTGTAATAGGGACTTATTGTTCTGTGAAAAGTTATCTTTATTTCTATTCTTTTCGAGGGTCCAAGGGGATTGCGCGGTATGATGGGCCATCCCGGTAGACCTGGTCGAAGGGTAAGTTGAGTAAGTAGACATCTGTTTAAAATAAGAAAGTATAAAATCCTTCCCCTTCGCAACTGAAATTTGAATTCCGTTTTGTAATACACCTTCACTTATTCAATCTTGTAGCTGTCTTACGATTTACGAATTTCGGTATAATGTACCTGGTGACTGCCGAATATTCAAAAATGCACAATACATCAATTTTCACTATCGTCAAAATTCATTCAAATAAAGTTGTTGAGTTTTGTTTAGTTATAAACATGTTGGGGTTGAGCTGTAATTTTAATCAACATGTTTCAATTGCAAAATTTGGGGCAGCTTTGTCATATATGCGCTAGCGCCATAGAACCCAACCAACAATATTTTAATATATTGAGAGCTAAAAAGAGTTTCTATATACTAAAAGTATAAGTGAGTGTATATACCAATATTTATCAAAATTGTTATTGCTGTTTTTTAAACAATTTTCCTTTTAAAATTACGAAAACTTCAAAGAATTCCACAGGAATGTATCTCCAAAAATGATTGTTCTTCTAATTTCCTAAACAATTATTACGTTAAGATGAACAAATTTCTTACGTTGAACCTTCTGCTACCTCTTATTTAAAATTTTTTTAAAGTCAAAGAATTAATAATATCATTGTGACTTAAAAACATTTTTATTAGATATTAACGATTTTCAATGAATACACATTTCTGTTACAATATGCATTTCTCACAAATAAAGCTGTGAGAGAATATTATTATTCTTTTGAACTATCTGAATAAACCTGAAAAGTACTGCTTTCAGTCTCAATCTCTTCAGTCTTGAATAAATTAGAGCAAGCAGCAAATACAGTTCTTAAAACACCCAAATAACACGTTCCATATATCTTGTCAGTCAAGTGGTGTTGGCGCTTTGACTTGCTTTGAAACCCTATCTGAGCATTGCTATGAACGGTGATTTGGAATATACTATAAGCAGTAGTACCGTTCTAAATTAATTATTCCGCAGTAAAGTAATGGCCGTAGAGCGATAAAGCAAATAACGTCGATCACCGAGTGTATAATTCTTATTTTTTCGTTCATATAATGAACTGTTTCGGCGTTAAAATTTTATCAGAGAAAAGAAATAATGAAAGATTTATTTGAATGCAGAAAAGAATATTAAAAAATACTTTGTTGAGGGAAATCTTTGGACCAACTAATTTTATTATATATGCGCTCGTAATACAAAATAGTTCTTTCCGCCTCAAAAATAGAGTTCTGGAACCATTAAAAATGTGAACTAAGTTTTGCATACAATTGATTTGCAACTATGGAATACTAGTTTTAAAATTAAATGCTTCAGTGTTTTCATTTTACTTTGCTGCAAGTTACGTCATAATTTATTTAACGAATAAAATACCATATGAGTCAGCTCCTCCTAAAAGAGAAGGAGCTCGTTAACTTTTCTTTAAAACAAACCTAAAGATGAAACCGAAAGAAAAACATATCGACGCGGTGAACAATTTCGCCAATATTTCTAGATAAATTTAGTCTCCATTTATTTCAGCAGGCCGAATGGTCAAGATTGCCACTCATTCAGGACTAGTAGACCGGAGTGCCATTTCGCTTGTTCGTATCGTAATGAAAAAGGCTAACCATGAAAGCTATCAATAGTTAAAGTTTTCCAAATTTAGCATTTAGGTGATAATTACACAAAATATGTCAATCAATTCCTTTTACCAAGATCATAGAATTATTGACATAATGTTGAATCCAAAGCATCAAATCAGAGCAGCCCATTTGTGCGATAGATTTTACCTATTCGTAGGGTAATCTCCTCCGTGTAATCAAAATAAGTTGATTTTGAGTGTAGATAGTGATCATACACTTATAAATAAGTAAAATAATCTCACTAGATAAATAATTCCCCATCGAAGAACCACTTCAAAAAAATTTCTAAAATGAATAATCCCTTGATTTTTTAATAATTTACAATAACTTCATGTTCTAGTTTGTAAAACAAATATTTTCCTCTGGATAACAGCTACAACTTTGTAGGGTCCCGGGGGAAGAGATGGAGAGAGAGGACCTCATGGACCTATAGGAGCCAAGGTGAGACACGATTGCATTCAGCATAGGAAACGATTCAGAAACATATGTAAATTACTGTAAATGATTGATGTTGAAATGATATTCCTATATTTTTCAGGGAGACGTAGGGTTACCAGGCATGCCAGGATTGCCAGGAGAGAAAGGAGATAGAGTAAGTTATTGTCCAAAACTTTCTGAATCTAATATCTATATTGATATTGCACAAATTCCCAATCTGGTACAGTAAAAGTGTAACTCTTTCGGAAGCCAAACTTGTTGAATATAACCATCCTGGATGAGCAAGAGTCCATGTGTTTAATTAAGTAGTTGTAAGGGTATAGAGGCTGTTTGGACATTTTTTGAAAGATTTGGATGAGCTGTGATCATGCGAAAGAATTTTTCGAAGCAGTTGAAATGGTTAAAGTATGTTATCATCTGCTAGCTCGGAGCTTTATTTACTTTCAAAAAGCGCTTGTAAATAAGCAATGGATGAAATGTTATATTTTCGCTCTTTTCCCAGATAATTTAAGCATGTTCAACTGTTCAAAAACGCTGTAAAAGTCATGGTTTTCCGATATCTAAAGGTACAATAACTAACATTAATAATGAGAAAGGAAAAAAACGTAAAAGTGAAAAATACTTCCCAATATTTATTCAGAAAAGAAAGTAATTTCTGGGAACATATGAATAAAATCTATATACATTAAAAACTAGCCACTGCGTGGCAGCACGGCGTTGCTTGTGACAGTTCTTTTCATGGGGACAAGTATGACCACTGCTCGCTAACCCCCGGCGATTGCTACGAATTCCTATTTGGTTTGCTTCGCAAACCAACATCACGGGCAACGCCGTGATGGCCTCGTCATTGTCAAATGGGGCCAAATTTGAATTGCGTTGAGATCTAATTGGCGTGACTTCACAATCTCTTTCGAAAATATAAATATTTAATTGAAAAATATTTGTATAAAGAAAATCAAATGCATAAGGTATCGATCTAATGTGACATTTTCTTTGCCCGTGACAATTCTTTTCGAGGGACCAGGTGCGACGCTCGCCAATCCCGGTGATTGCTACTCATTCCTATTTAATTGAGAAGAGATCCAATAGGCGTAACGTTATAATATCTTGCTAAAATATAAAAGATAATCAATTGAAAAGTTATTTTTTAAAGAAAAAAAAAACTATTGTTAAATTTACCGCAGATTTCAAATCCGTTGAAATTTTCATTCTATCTTTAACGATTGCTGAGATAGAAAAAATCACTGAAGACAGCCAGTCACCTATATAATTTCTCACTCATGGACTTTTGTGCTTTTAAACTTTTAAAAAGAGTATTATCGAATTGTCGAACGAAAACCATTTATGGACTATCCAAAATTGCGAAACAAGAATGGGACAAAATATGTCTGTCGATACTACAAAAATCATTATTATCATAGAAATTAAGGTGTAAAAATAATATAGTTAACAGTAAGGGCTATCAAATAGAACATTTAAAACAGAAAATATTCATGCAAAAAATTTTATCTTCGGCCCATTAAAATCGTTCAAAAAATGTCCGAACAGCCTCTGTAGTTCACGTTTGTTGATTTGTTAACATACAATGGTGTCCAAAATTATCTTTACATTCATAGAATCACACGGATTTCTCAGAAACTGTGAACTATAATTTGATGAATTCGTGTGGAATGAAACAAAACATTGCGAGAAACATAACATTGCATAAAGAGGACTTAAATACAAAGGAAAAAGTTTAAGAACACATTGCATATGATATAAAACTCTAGCATGAAACAATCAAACTGGCAATAATAAATGACAAGGAGAGTTCATAAAAAAAGAATAACAAAGAAAAAAATTAGGGCTTATGAATAGAATATGGAATGTGATCCCCACGCATATCACAACTTGATTCCATGCTGGCAATAATGTTGTTAACCACAGTTTGGGGAATTATGTTCCACTTCACCAGCAATTCAGTCTTCATTGGATTTACATCTCTAGGAGGAGGATATCTCTGCTTTTCCAAGGTAGTCCCATAAGTTCTCTATCGGGGTTCAGATCAGGAGATTTTGCTGGCCACGTGATTCGCTCAATGGCTTCATTTCCTAGTAATTCGTCAACGAAGTTTGCTTCATGTAGACAAGCATTATTGTCCATAAATAAAAAATCAGATCCATATGCACCTCTGAAATGTATTACACAACGTTCTAAGACCTTATCCAGATATCTCTGGCCGGTCACAGATCCTCTGTTGAAAACATGCAAAGGCGTACGTCCATCAATCATTATTCTTCCCCACACCATCACACCTGTACTACCAAAACGGTCGCATTCCATAATGTTCGAATAAAGATTTCGCGTTCCTGACTCCCTACAGATGTAAAAACGTTTGGAATCAATCAGTTGTTAAACTAAACCTTGACTCATCAGTAAAGAGGACATGGATCCAAAAGTGTTGACTCCAGTTCTGATGTTATTGGCACACCAATTAAAGCGATTGGTCTTGTGTTGTGAAGACAGTGAAACACACTCTTGGCTTTCTGGTATAAAGGCATTTTTCATTTAGCCTTCTGTATACAGTTTGACTTGATACAACAGTTCTCGTAGCGGCTGCAAGCTCTATACTTAACTACCGTGAAGTAGGCTTCCTGTTACGACGGACTTCCTGTTAACGGAACCTTCCAGAGTTCTGCAATTGTTTGCATAGAGCAGAGACTGTCTATCTTGAAATATTTCAACCATCTCCCTGTTTCCATGATTGTCTGCCCTGCTTCTAAACGGCCGATAATGTGCTACTTCACAGATACTTCCAAATGATGCTTCAGAGACATAACAAAGCGTTTTAAGTTCTTACACACTGAAATCAAACGCTGTATAGCAGAAATTCACTCAGATATTCACTTTGCGCAAAGCGCTTGATTCACCGTCGGATGACGTAACGTCTTTATTTGTATAACAGAAATCTTTTTGTCACTTTCATTGAATAATGCTAATTAGGCTTGTATTTCACACATTCCCTGCAAAAATGGATTACATCGAATGGGAGGATTGGATTAATATCGATTTCATGAAATTATTTTTGGGTATGTAAGGATAATTTTGGATATGAGTGTATATGAAAATATTTGTAATAAATGGAATTCTCAGTTATGAACTTGCACCATACAGTTCACTTTAGAATTTTATAGGACATTTGGGTCCTCAAACAGACAGTAGTTGGAGGCTCTTAGAAAGCTATAATACTATGACAATTTATTGAAATGTGCAATAGAGAGAGAGAGAGCTATCGCTCGCCTTTCATCAGTGTCGAATGCTAGAATTCCTACAGTAAATACTGATCTGAATTAAAAGCAGTATAGATCTCTCAAATTTTCTCCTTAAATCCACCTTAAATTTATGCGATTTCAATGCAGTTCCATTTGGTAATGTGAAGGGCAATTAAAATACTTTCTCCGAAAAGGATGATGGTTTCTTCAACCTATTCAGATAAATTTGTTTTCTTTTACAGGGTTTCACTGGATCTCAAGGAGAACCCGGCCTCATTGGACACGACGGTCCACAAGTAAGACTTTGTTAAAAATTGAGGTTTCAAAAATACAATTTAAGAATTTTGTCTTAGAAATTTAAACACAGCAATTTCCGAAGAACCGGTACTTTATAAAATGCTAATTATGAATACAAACTGTTATAAATTAAAATAAAAATAATTATAAATTATTTATATTGTTTTTAGGGTGAAGAAGGACAACAAGGACCTCCTGGACTGCCCGGTGACATGGTATGAGTTTAGTAGTAAAGATTTAGAAGTATGTTTGTTTTATCTGTTTACACGAGGTTTCAACGAGGTACTTTGTACATCAATATATATTTTAACTCGAATTATTGATAAAACTCTAACAAATATATAATTAAAGAATCTGTGTATAGGGATGTAACAGTTAATTATAATAAAGTTCATGTAAGTATTTGGGTATTGTTAATTCATACATCACCGCACTTAATTTCATATAAGATACTGGATTTGTTTGTATGGTTTGTTATTATCCGTTTATGTATCTTACATCCAGGAAAGGTCCGTTTACTGGATGTAGGAGTAGAATTTATCCATTAACACGTAACTGTAGTGAAAATAGCATGAATATAAGAATACTCTAATTATAAAAATTTGCCCTTTAATTGTATTCTAGTACTTTTATACATATTGGTGAAGGTTTTAAAATTAGAGGTGTAACATATATCGTATACTAATTAGCATAACTCGTAAGTGCTAACTTTTAACAATGGAGTTACGAGTTAGGTAAATTTTGATTGATTCACATGACGATATACTTTGTTGGTTGATTCTGTAACTGGATATGAAGTAAATGGGTAGGAGTGTTTTTTGTCCTTGTGTAGTCATTTAATATACATTTATGTTTTTTTACAAATGATATCCCGTTATTCAATCCAGGGGATTTGATTGAATATTTTTCAGGGACCCAGAGGTTTCATTGGACCTCGTGGTTTCCCCGGATTGCCAGGACCACCGGTGAGTGATTGTTTTTACTGGCTTATACATGGTGAAGTAATAACGTATGTATATTTTACACACATTTTCTTAAATTTGTGATGTGTAGAAGAAATAATGTGGTTGTGTGTGTGTGTTCTGCTGTTTCGGAATCACTTTCAGATGAAATTTTTTGTCTTTTAATAATTTGTAACGATTGCATGGCACATCAATGTATAAAGTGGTGAAGTGAAACCTGTGATATTCAAACATTTTCATCGGTATTTTTCATACAGTGCAATTTATACAGGTTCCTAACAATTTATAACAAAGGTAATTAGATAAATACACCTATTAAATCCCATGTGAACATAGTGACAGATGAAATTAGAGAATCGAACAAAAAGGTTCTACTTCAAAAGTTCTAACCTTCCAATCGTGAACGAATTTCCCTGATAACACCGAACATTCTAAAAGGTGATACCAGTTCGTTTTAATACGTCTTCACAAGGCACATTTCCGGTTATTATGGGTACCAAAACGATGTACGTGCTTGGTTAGGCAATTATGCTCCATCGATAACCTAAAAGCCACCAAATATTACATACCTAGGGTCGGCATGGATGTCATGAGTGCACTCTCGAACCTTTTATGTTTGGCGTCTTCAATCACTCTGGATTTATAGCTGTCTTATAATTCGTTTTTATTGTTATTGTACCTACAGATCCAATGAGCAAATCATACTAACAGATCTGAGAATAAATGTCTCTTCCTTGGCTAAGATGGTCCGTCATCTCATTTCAGTCAATACTACAGTTAGAAGGGTGTCCATTGCAGAACAACTTCAATTTCCCGATACCCTAGTCTCCAGTCAATTCCTACACTTTGCGATGGTAGCAGATTTCAGTCCCAAATGCGGAGATAGCCTGGATTAATGTGGTGGAATACCACAGAACCATCACTCTATCAACTCGATCACATCTTTCAATTTGACATTCGACAACAATCTTTATTGCCTTAATTTCGTAGTCAAAATAATACCAATCAGTATCCATTTAAAATTTAAAAAAATACATAATTTCAAATAAAGACATTAACTATGTATACATAAATTTTATGTTATTCGGATATGCTGGGTTGTCCGTGTCCTGCTGTTACAATGTGAAATTTCGTAGAGGCATCAATAGACATTGTCTAGCTAGGGGATTGAGGTACTTGATAGTGTAATCATTAAGGAAAGTAATCAAATTGTGAATGATCCACCTTATGTACAAAAATATTCTACCGTGTTATAGTTATAAATAATTAAAAAAATGTGTTTTAATGTACAATTTTCGTTTTTGTTTTTAATAAATAAATATTTATGCCCGCACTCTCTTCCTTTCCTTGATATGTCGCCCTATTTTCTTGTCTCAAAGAAACCACTATATATCGAGGTGGTTAGTGCACATTTTATAATTCCTTCAAGTTATAACAAAAACTAATTTTTAACGATACACTTTTATCATTCGTAAATGTTTTTCTTTTCATTCAAACACAATTTAAGCTTCAAAGCCATCATTTCAGTAAATAAGAAGATTCATAAGATGATTTAATATTTTTTAGGGTATTCCTGGTTCAGAAGGCGCTGCTGGTCCTAAAGGAAAAGAGGTAAAGTAAACCATACAATTTTAAAATCAAGCTGTGGTATTTTTATAAGAGAAACTGATGAAAAAAACCTTTTATAAAAAATTTAATGCGTCTCGAGATTGAGTTAACATCAAGAGTTATTATAATCCAGTTTTCACGATGTTTTGGCTATTCTCAAAGCAAATAAAATGGCAATGCAGTAAAAATAGGTAATCGTAATACTGTTTTGTCCAACGTCACCATGAAGTATGAGATTGGTGTTTTAACGCTCATTAAAGCATTGCTACTCATATATCAGTTTATAATTACGATGTAAAATCGCTTATTTTAAATATGTACGTTATAGAAAAAAAAAAGCTATATTTTCTCTCGTTTCTTCAAGTTCACTAATCTTTCATATGATGAGACACTGGTGTTGGAAAGAACATAGTTTTGAGCTGGAGAAAATTCGAATTACTTTACTTTTTTTAATTGTGAAAAATACTAAGTCACCATTAAATATTAATAATCGTACTTTTTTTACAATATTACGTCATGTAGACCAATATTCCTGTATGGATTAATTCCTACACATTTATTTATTAGATATGCGTTTAGTCAAAGTAGTGGGAACTTAGGAAAATGTACGGTAAGATAAAATAAATGAAGAGTTAACAAAAAAAATTACTCCCAAACAACAACATAATGTTTTTTTAAATACCAAATGACTAAAATGAATAAAAATGGATTTGAACTGATTACTAGGGCCTGCATTTCGTTGCCATGTTAATATTTTGTTAGTACTTCGTAAACAATGCCAGTGTAAATAGAAATTTAATTTGTAATTTCCCTATATATGCAGTTTATAAGTCATTTTGTGATTTTTAAAACTGTTTTGCTACTTTTGAGTTTTGGACAAGGTTTTAATCACATTTTAGATCAAAAATTTCCTCACAGCACTCTCATTCTCAATTTCATTTTTACTACAAAAGGTATTACAAATGCATCTCTCAGCTTCTGGGGCCGAAAAAATCCCTGAACTACCATATACAATGAAAAACGAATAGATTATACTTTTTCTACTGGCTGATCCCTATTTGAACCCTTTGTAATACCACTCTGTAGAAAGCTAATGCTCTCAAAAGTTTGGTTCGGTTTCCAAAATTAAACTGTTATTTAATGTCAAAATTTAATTTTGTTGTTAATTTTTTCACATTTTAAGGCAACTTTTTTTTTACATTTTTTAGATCAACAAAATCTTGGCCCTGTTGATTAAATGTACGGTATTACATTATTTCACAACAAATCTTCTTGAAGCAAAATGAATTAATAAATTATTTTCAAGTTTCTCTTCTCAGTTTTATTCTGGAAATTTATGTTAAGAGTTTAACACACACACCTTAAAAGCGCTGTGATGAGCATAATACTTTAGTAAGGTCCTAAGATGGAAAGAAATATGGTTCAGAAACATCGAGTGTATTTATTGATTCCTTTAAAATATACTTATTTTATTCTTTGCCTTACACTTTCTGCTTCACTTATTAAACTGTTTTTTTTTATTTCAGGGTCCACCTGGTCAGCCAGGACAACCCGGACAAACAGGTGCCTCTGGTCCCATGGTATGTATCTAATTATACGCTCACCATTATTTTGGGTTTCTTACATGCACACATAAGCTTTTAAAATGATTTTCACTTTTTGTTTGTTTCTTTTGATTTTCGATTTGCTCAATAGAAACGGCATTTCTAATAGCTTTTAGATTATAGGTTCCCAACTTCTAATTATCATATGTAGTTACCCACACTGCAATAACTTGCTTGTCATTAAAGAGTTTTGTGATTGTTATACCATTTAATTGTGTATATGTTTTAAAAAAGTATGTGTAATTTTCTTTAAAAATTAAATACTGAGAGTTTTAAAGTGTTAATTATGTTCTCAATGGCAGAACTGCCACTGAATGCACTTTCGAAATAGGAAGTACAAAAGGCATTCAGAGTTGTTTAAAATTGTAAGGCTTATAGAATGTTAAATCAATTTCTCTTTTTAGGGTCCGCCCGGTCCTCAAGGATCTTTAGGACCTCAAGGACTAACGGTCAGTATGTTTTCTGCCTGCAATACCTTTACCTTTATTTTGTTTTCTTTAAATGGGGACCTATTTTCATGTTCAGGGACAAATGACAATTTATGAAACTGGAATTTTCAACAGAAGTGTTTTAGTGACGCATTATATTTTGAACAATCTTTCTAAATGCTTTGTGTTACAAACTGTAGCGGAATGAATAGCACGGTTACTCTTCATAAAAATAACTTTATCTGCCTATCAATGAACTATGTAGTTGTGATACTGGAACCAGAGCAAAATTAATGTATTCAATAAAAAATTAAACTCGTAAACTTAAATTAAATATCGTAGTATTTATTACTATTATTAAAATAATTGAGAAACCATGCCATTTATTACAGTTCTTCAAAACCTTATTGTTTTTTAACATTTCATTTACCTTACAAGCTATACGAGTATATTTGCTTTAAACTGTCCAAATGCAATTCAATTAGTGGAACGCAATAATACCTTTAGAAAAAGCTTCAAAAATTATGTGGTCTTGTCCTCGAATCTTCCCTTGTTGGATTGATCCCGGACCGTCGTCAATAGCCCGTTGTGCTGCTCCAGTATGATGTTAATTAAAATACCGTACCATGCCTTTAAAAAAATAAGTAAATCTTTTCTTTTGCTATAATTAATTTTTTTATATTTTTCCATGTACAACGTGCTTTTTATTAAAAAGAACTATACCCTGTACCGTGAAATTTTGTTTTTATACCTGAACTGGGTTTATATTGATTATCAAGGAAACTATAATCAGTTGTAAATATTAGAAAGTAAGACATTTATTTCTTCAAATATTCTATCAAATATTTTCCAAAAAAATCAACTGCACTGATGTACCTAATTGTTTGTTCTTATGTATTACACAGGGTCCTCGAGGAAAACCAGGACTTCCGGGATTAGCAGGAGCAGACGGACTTCCAGTGAGTTTATATACTTTGCTTTTAAATTGAACCTGATGAATATTCTGAACTCTACAGTAGTTTTCAATTTAACTTATTGATTTTCTTGCAATGAAAGCTGTTTGTGTAAAAAAACATTACTGAAACGTAAATGTATCAATTTTAGTAACACATATTAATAGAAATAATTTATTATTTACTTATTACACAGCTTAATGTATTAAAATGCGCCCCCACACCTTTATTTCGAGCACTATTCATAGTAGAACAAATTCAAAAGTATCATTCAATAGGGAATAACGTCCTCTATAAATTAAGTGCAATAAACATTGTACAAGGGGTGGTCTTCATATTAAATTTTCCAAATCAACAAAATTTCCAATGACAGCACCGTTTTGATACCTTAATCAGATTCAACATAGCCAAATTAGTCTGAATATGGGATTTTATAAATTTACTTTCGTAATATCTGGAGATATATATTCAATGTTAAAGTCATTGTCCATTTCAGGGATCATTTGCAACCTTGAAAATCGTTATTCGTAGATCTAGGTTATTTCTAGTTGATCAAAAACTGTTAATTTGTAGTTAAACTAAAAGACTATTACAAAGAACCTTAATCCTCTTGGTAGTTATCTCGACGAGATATCTCGTCATTAGCAAAATTGACCAGATACTGATGAACGAGAAATTCATAAAAAATTATAATCAATATTTACTGTTTAATTTTAAAGTCACCATCAATTTTTAATCATCATAGTTTTTTCACCTTTTGGATGCCCCTTATCACCATAGTGACCTGAGATTATGTGTGGATCAAAAACTATCCAGAGGAGAAAAAAAAACTGGAATTTTGTACAATAATATTACGTTTTTCTGAATCGATATATCAGGGCTCTATTCATAATATTTTAGAAAATATTAATTTAATAATTAATATTGAAAACCAAAAATTTAGAAACTAGAAAATTGTGTGCATTTTGTTTGAGTACGTTAATAGCAACATGGTATGAAATATAAGAGCTATAAGAATATTATTTAGGAAGATATTTATAAAGATCTGGAAAATTGATTCCCCCCCCCCATTAAGAATTCTTAATCATTCTGTGTACTCATAATTCCGAAACGGCTCTTCCGAATGACATGACACTTGGTATCTGAAGTTAAATTATAACATATTCTAATTTTTTTGTTAAAATTGGGGGTTTTATATTGGAAATTATGAAGCTGGAGCTCAATATAATACAAAGACGGCCATTTTACAAATTTTATGCATCTAAATAAGAAGACATTGTTCCCTGTCCAATGTCATCTTTGAATTTGCTCTACTGTTAAAATTGTTTGTATGAAGAGGGATAGGTTTTTTCCCCGAGACTGTACAATGTACATGCAAATGGTGTAGACCTTGTACAGGCATATAAAATTATTATTATAGTAGGGGAATATAACCAATTGAAACAAAATAAAACACACTAATTGCATCAATTGAACAACAAATAACAATCAATTTAAAAACTATTGTAAACACTTTAACAAATCTTATAGAATTATTAACATTTTACTGCGTTATGAGTTAGATGGTTCTACTTAGTTACGCTTACAACGTTCATCAGTGATTGAGATTATCGCGTTAAGGTAGAGTCACAAATCATCTTTGCTGCCATCCAGACTCTGTCGGAGACAGTTCTCATGGCGGACAGACAGTACAAGATCTTTAAACTTCTAATCACTCACAGCGTATCCAAAAATATTTAACGCGTACCCCTTAAGAGCGTGCATGTTGAGAACCCCTACTTTTGTATTTTTTTAATTTCATGACTAAATTTCTCTAAAAAAGGAATTTTTAAATTTATTTTCAGGCACAGAATGTGTGTTAATCTTGACCATAAGAATATTTCAAGACTTAATAACTGTTTTTAGAGAAAATATCACTGATGGGCTCAACTGATCGGAAACTAATACTATACACATCAATAAATTATTTTTTACTGATAATTTTATCTAAATTTCATTTATTTATCTTTGTTTCATTTGTTTAGGGTTCATCAGGTGAGCCTGGAATTCCTGGAGCTAAAGGAGACCCGGTAAGTACAAATGAATTTGTACTTACAGATAGCAATAATTTACGTTTCATGTTTCTATTGAATCCTACATTCGTGCTGTTCCGGAACATTATTCAGTTGGGGCAATACATCGGAAAAGTTATTGATATTAGAAAATGGAATGCTGAAGTTATCTTGATTGTAAATGGAAATTTTAATAAGCCCATTAGAAGAAAAATCGTGGACAGGTCTGAAGATTGGTAAATGCACGAAGATATGTTTAAAAATAATCAAAATTGGTTTTAAACATAATGTGCATTTAGTGCTTCGGCCATTTTATTGGAGAATAAAACCAGGACACAGAAGTATCTGAAATTATTTTCTTAATACGTTTCTGGTCGTATTTGCTAAAATTCCAATTTGATCTTTTCTTTAAAGCTTAAATTATCTACTACGAAATGAGTTGCATTTTATTTGGTTTGAAATTTTACTGGAATATCAAATTTCTTGGCGATTTACTCAAACATTCATGTAATTAATCTTTGCGGATTTGACGTTTGGTTAGCCATAAATGTTGTACCTATTAAAAGCTGTAGTAAAACAACTTTAATTATTAAAAAAATAATATGCACAAACTCAAAGTCATACAGAAAGCCAAAATGTTTAATTGGATGATGCGACAACTTTTAGTGTTGTTCCTTGAAGCTTGAAATCAAAAGGAATTGTTAATCTAAGTTTGATAATCAAAAACATTTACTGATGACACATCTCCCAGCTTGTTTTTCTTACGAGCGAGAATTTTCTCTTTCATATTTATATTTTTGCTTAAGAAAGCGGAAAACGCGCGTTGGCGAGACTATCAGGGCCCCGCTCTTCAAGGTCGCAATGATAGATACTTTAATTAGAGGAATAAATAAACATAATTTGACGGTGGGACCTTGCTAGCCTCGCCATACGCGCGTTGAAATGCCTCATGTGAACGGGGGCCTTATTATCTGGCCCGGAGAGTAGTAAATCTCGTGTGAAGAAAACGCTATGAAAGCAAGGAATGAGTATGGGCTAGTACAAATTCTTAGGATGAACATTTTATTCCGATACATGTATTTTCGAATCTTACTTCTGTGTTTAAAAACTGATTCATATACCTTAAAGCGATAATGAACAATTTATTGTGTTGTAAACATATCACAATTCATCGAATGCGTTTCCTACTTCAGCAATATTGGTCATTGATTTACTTAATGCTTGTTTAATATTTTGTGGATTTAGTGTCTTTTCTTAAACACAAATACATCTCTGGTTCAATTGAAACATTCCACCCATGACGCTCTTTTGAATACAAAAATAAACTCCAAAACACTAAAATATTTACCCAAAAGCTTGGGTTAAGCTCTTGGGTATATATTTGGGCTTACATTAACGAAATATAGATTAAATTCAAAAGATATTTGATTAATAAAGAAATAAAAGAAGATGCGAACGTTTCCATGACTAAAATCTATGAGTGAATTTTATTCCGAGTCCCATATGTGGCAGTGGAATTTCCTATGCACATTAAAAACTAACCCATTATTAAATGTTTCTCTTTTAGGGTGGAGCTGGACCTCAAGGACCCATGGGATTTCCAGGTCAAAGAGGAGTAAAGGTATTTTATTCATTATACATTTACAATTGTGTGAAAACTAATATTCACACACTAATATAAATTTTTTGTAAGACGTTTTAATGTATAAGAAAACAATGGGGTATTTACTGGTTCTATAAAAGTTAACACACACATGTAGATAACTCATAAACTGCAAAATAACAAATATTTTCTGAATTCAGGAATTCTCAGTGCTTAAGAAAATTGAAAACTATACGTCAATAGGATACATAAGTTTACACTGTAAAGATCTTCATAGACCTGATATCGCAACTGAGAACTTCCCTGCGTTTCCTATCTGTAATCCAACAAGAGACAGTTGAAAAAGCTGGTTGCAACTGTATAAGTTTTTGGAGTATGTCTGCGAAGTATGTCTTAGGATAACGTCACTTAACGAGTTTCAGCTCTAAGCCGACGTTATAAGAAACAAGATATTTTAAATTTGACATCACTTTATTCCATTTCCTATTTTGATAATCTTTTAGAATCAACATGGAAACAACAACATTTGCCACTTAGTTTCGCGATTTATTGTGCACTTACTTGTTTGTGATCCTTATATTATACTGCTCTTCATACATAATAACATTTCATATCGAATAGTACTCTTAAGAAAGTAAATCCATTTTGTTCGTTGCAGGGTGATCAAGGAGTTCGTGGCCCTGGTGGAGAGAAAGGGGAAAAAGTAAGACTGCTCATTTCATTCACAGAAATATTAAATGTTTTATGTTCAAATAAAAAATAAACCGTAACATTCGTAAGTCGTAAAAGAAAATTTAAATTGCATTAAAATGTTTATTCGTTGAAACTCATTTTGTGTAAAGTACTCGAACCTATAAAATATTTGACACAAATATAATTTGTTATACTTTAAGAATAAATATATAAATAGCTCATTGTCTTCCTTGGTTTATATATGAACTAGCCACTGCGTGGCTAGCCCGGCAACGCCGTAATGTTTGGTTTTTATCTGGTGTAAAATTTTCCGCAGATTTCAAATCCGTTGAAATTTTCAATCTTTCCGATTTAACGAAAAAAGAACTTAACGATCCCAGTCAAAATGTTTTTATTTCTTTGTTCTCCTTCGCTAAAATGAAAATATGTTTTTATTTTTATTTTAACGCGAAGGGCAGAAAATGCAATCTGTTTATTTTTGGAAAGCGAAAGTTCACGTGACGTCACAATCTCTTGCGAAAATATGAAAGATTAAAAGAAAATCAAACGAATAAAATATCTATCTGTTGTAAAATTTTCCGTAAATTTCAAATCCCTTAAAATTTTTACTCTACCTTTAACGATAGTTGAGTTAGAAAAAAAGCACTGAAGAACGCCAGTGATGACTTCAGTAATCTGTTGCTGTACTGGAATCCGTTTCGCATGAAATCAAAATGAACGAATCTCTAAACAAACAAAATTCATTCAAATGTGTTCTCTCTCCGGAGATGAAAATTTTTTTGGCACGGTTCCAAAGGCTGACGTCAATGTGACACGTGAGGGCGAAAAGTCTAAATTTTGATGTTTTTTCATTTCTCGGAATTAATTCTGTAGAATTAAGAATGGTGAAAAAAGCATTAAATTCATTTGAAAATGTTGAAGATTGAATTTTAAAATTCGCCTCGATCCAAAAATTGCAAAAAATTCGCACTACCTGTGTGCCAAATCCCATTACTGTAAGTGCCATAGATTCGTCAGGACTTCGCGGGCAAGAAACAAACAAACAGACAGAGAAACACTTCATTTTATAATAGTAGGGATACTATATTTGCTGAAGCTAAACTTAAATATGCTTACTTTAGAGTGTTACTTTTCTGTTCACATCCCTAGGACGTATTTAATCCTTAAATGAAGTTATTTTGTTTCAAATTAATACAATAAATTTGTTTAATTACCGTTAGTTCATTTCAATTTTTGTTATTATATTTAAATTATGGATATTTCCATATAATACTAGTATTCGATTAATTATTTTGATGTGTTTATATGAAAAATCTTGAGAAATGTGTGGTTTCGTATCTTGGAATATCTTTCAATACTCACTTTCGCTTATATTTCTTTTATTGAGTTTAAAAAAACTTTCGTCTATTCCTGTTTTGCATTTAGGGCTTAAGAGGACTTGACGGCCAAAAGGGAGACTATGGTCCCAAAGGAGACCAGGGTGTCCCGGGACCAGATGGAACCCCGGGTATAGAAGGACCAGAAGGTCCAAAGGTAATGCCGGTCTTATGGTGTCGTTTCCGTTTGCTTTTGTCAAAATTTCTAAGAATTTTGTTACTTTTCTTTGCCATTTTTAATGTTACTAATTTTCTTAACTAGTCTTTAATATCTTGATTGTATTGGAAACATTCCCATTTTGGACTCGATTAGAAAGAAATTGAGCATGTTTATAGCTACTTATATTTGTTTCCCCTATATTGCCTTGTTCTATTATCTATAAAAGTTTTTCAGACAAACTGTAAGTTCAACTATGTCGTTTTTCTCCATTAAACAATTTCTAATATTAAAAAGAAGTATTTCTTAAAGTTAAAATGCCTAACTCAAATTTATTTAGCAAAAGCATATATTTACATTACTAAAAGATATTAAATGTTATTCCTAACTTAGTAAACTGTTATATGAGAGAGAGAGAGGTTATAGTGCTATATCTGTGCTCAGATGGCAAAATGTTACAAGTCACTTTTCCAAAAAAATTGAGTAAGTCCCATCCTGGAGTCTGGTTTGTTAATGTTTAGAAGGTGGCAAAATGTGATAAGTCTTTTTCTTTCAGTTTATGAGAAAACAAAGGTGGGAAAATTGTAATAAATCAAAAACCACAGGTTAATTCTTGAATTTTAAAAATGCTGTCACTAAAAATAAAATAAAAGTGACTTAGAACATTTTGCCATCTGAGCACAGATGTATTCTATTGAACCATTGAGGTTATAGAGCAATATCTGTGCTCAGATGGCAAAATGTTATAAGTCACTTTTCCAAAACAATTGAGTAAGTCCCATCCTGGAGTCTGATTTGTTAATGTTTAGAAGGTGGCAAAATGTGATAAGTCTTTTTCTTTCAGTTTATGAGAAAACAAAGGTGGGAAAATTGCAATAAATCAAACACCACAGGTTGAATCTTGAATTTTAAAATTGCTGTCACGAAAAATTAAAAAAAGTGACATAACATTTTGCCATTTTAGCCGAGATGTATTCTATTGAACCATTATACTCGTACTGTGAAGTTACTAATTAATTGATTTTCTAGTTAAATATAATTCTATATCTTGATATAAATACTTATGTTCTCTTTAGGGATTTGAAGGTCCTAGGGGAGAGATGGGCCCTCCTGGTCCTACGGGTGAAAAGGTAGGGAAACAGTTCCATTTCGATTCCGTGTTAGTTATGTTACAAGACTTTTTCCTAACCCGTCGGTCTTTTTATTTTGCAGGGTAAAATAGGAATCCCAGGATTCCCAGGTTATCCTGGTCACCCGGGCTCAAAGGTAAGATCTTCTCGATCCCACCAGGAAAATAATGCTTAGATTAGTTACACCAATTCGTTCTATATAGTTGAAAATTTATAACAAAAGCCTAATCTTACTTCATTACTTTCGTCTTTCATGCATTAAATAAACATTAAACAAACAGCATCCCATTGAGTTAATAACATGATTGTATATGTCAAGTTAATTGTATGTAATTGGAATGAATACTACTGTTCCTTCACTTTCGTAGCGTAATAAATCTGAGTTAACTGCACGACACACACACATCTTTTAATTATTTCGTATTCAATCCTATTAACTTTTATGTCCACACAAAGACCATTGAATTTTAGCGGTGTTAATGCAAGCGGTATTTAAGAAATATATTAATTACACGATGGACGTTCACTTTGATGTGTTGTTTATAACTGTTGTTCCTTGTTGGTTAACCCTTGTTTTCTCATTTAGGGCGAGAAAGGTTTTTGGGGAAAAGCCGGAAAGAAAGGAGAGAAGGGTGAAAGGGTAAGAAACGTTTCTGTGGCATGTAACATGTACTACTTTCTATTTATTATCTGAGAAATGTTCCTTCAAATGTTCTCATTTATGTTTATCGTTTTTTTTATACATTGTTTAATGGATTTTTTTATAACCAATGCATCAAGAATGATTCCGATAATACTGCAAATACTTTCATCGTCTTTTTGAGCTTCTGAAGCAACTCTTCATATCTTTGTACTTCTGCGTTACCACAGAAAGCCATTTTTAAAAATAAAGTTTAAACATTGGGTCATTATTCAAATGAAAGTAAATGTGAATATTAACAATACTTATAAATAATTCTTAACGACATAAAATGTAAATAATGTGTTATTAAATGCTTTTTTTAATCCAGTAAAGTCTATGATATTCGAAATTTCATTTTTAACGGGAGTTTCGATCCTTATTAATGATGTTTATTTATCAAAATATTAATTCAGTTTTATTTAAATATTCGAATCAATAATGTTAAATCTTTACTGGCAAAAAATAAGAATTTAAAAATGTTCATAATTGGAAAAATAACAAAAATCCTTGAGGATTTTTAAACTTGAAACCAATGTTTATTAAAAAAAAGCTTGAATCATCCCAAGGTTTTAAAATTCAACTTTAAATTTTTCTAATAATTAGTTCGAAAAGTATGTTTTGCAGAAAGAATGTACATTTCATTAGATTAATTCAATATTCTGTTTTATTTTTTTCACCCCCTTACATCTCATATAGCTTTTGAGTGTTTATTCTAATTTCATTGTGCGACGCCTTAACATCCGAAAAATAAAAATATTAATGAATAATATTTTATTTTCTTGTAGTTATCACAGTTAAAGTAGTGTCGGATTGCCACTGCTATAAACAGTCAACAATTATTGACAGTTCAATTAACTGGCAAAATGTTATGCATTTTTACAGCAATGAATAATTAATAGTTTTTACACTGAAATAATAAATCTGTAAATCCAAGCAACCACCAAATCTTCTTGATGTTACAAAAATAAGTACTGGAATTAGTTTAAAGTAAATCAAAACTGTTACACCCATACGCAGCAAAATCGTCACCAGGTCTGAAACTATTCAAATGAACTATTCTGAACTTATTTATGTTCGCAAAAAAAATGTTCATTTTGGAAATACTGTATTTGACTGCTCAAACAAAATGTTCATTTTGTATTGGAGTAATTATATCGGTTACTAAAGCAAGCGATTAATCTACACTTTTGTTCATAAATTAAGGATAATGCCAGCTCCGGCAAATAAAGGTTCAGAAACAAAACAAACGTGACTTATTCGTAAAGCCCATTTATTAAACTAAAGATAAAGAACAAAAAAGATGGTGTGTGTTTGATATGATTCATAAAAACTACGATTTTTGCTCATTGGAGCAATTGCAAAAAATATCGACCTTACAAAAACTTAACATGACATGGTTGGTAGGATGGTTAATACACTCTATAACAAAACAAATCGACGCACCAAGAAGGAGTTGTCCGATGGAGACAAAAATTGGTGGATAGGAAAATTATGTACAGAATAGAAAATGATTAAAATTTCAGAACAATTGAATGATTTATTTCAGAGTTACAGAAACGAGCTCAATAAGGTGTTGACCCTCCTCTAGCCTGGATGAAAGCTGCCACACGGCGTGGCATAGACCGATAAAGCTCCCGGATGGTCTCCTGCGGTATTTCTTGCCAAATTTGCTCCAATTGTCGGACTACGTCATCAACATTCCCTACCGGACGCAGTCGCCCTCCCATCATATCCCAGACATGCTCGATGGGAGAGAGATCTAGTGATCTGGCTGGCCAAGGAAGTGTTTGACAAGCTTGAAGACAGTTCATAGCAACACGTGCCGTATGTGGTCTGGAATTGTCTTGCTGAAAAATAAGCTCAGGTTACTGCGAAAGGAACGGTAGCAAAACAGGTCTCAGAATGTCGTCAACGTACTGCTGTGCAATAAGTGTACCTCTAATGACGACCAAAGGGGTCCGGCTATCAATGGAAATGGCACTCCAGACCATAACTCCTTGTTAAGGGCCCGTGTGGCGTTCAATAGTGAAAGCAGGATCGGCACGCTGCCCTGGGCGTCTCCAGAATCGTCTTCGATGATAGTCAGGACACAGTTGGAAGCGGGATCCGTCGCTAAAGACTGTACGTCCCCAGTCAGCATCATTCCAGCCTGATCGAGCAAGCAGCACTGTAATCTGGCTCGACAGTGTACAGGCGTGAGTGGCAGGAGGCGTAAATGTCGGTATGAGCGTATATTTCGCTCTCTCAGCCGTCTGTGAATGGTCATGGTAGACACTCGTGTGTGGGTCACACTACTGAGTTGGTTGATAGCGATGAATCAGGAGCTATGACAGCTGATCTGACAATCACTCTGTCCACGCGATCTGTTGTAGCCCTACGTCGACCGCTACCATCATGACGCTGAAATCTGCCATTGTCCACCCACCCTTGCCAGCATCTTCTAATCGCCGGATCTCTTCAACTCACATGACGAGCGATTCTCCGATTTGTCCAACCTGCCTTTTTCAATCCAATGATACGACCTCTTTCAAACTCTGAAAAGTTGCTCGTAATGAGCTCGAATCCTGTTGCGAGGCATTTTTTCAGTCGTTCAAATTAATTCTTAATCGCAATGCAGCAGACATTTTTTAAAACAGTTTAAGAATAACTCCTTATATACATCTGCTGGATACGCAGTTCCGATGCGCTGGAGATCGCACTATTCATTCATTGGACACCAAATTTTAATCATTTGCATATTTGGTCAAAACATTTTTGCATACGAAATTTCAAAGCAATCGGATGATTCCTTCTTGGTGCGTCGATTTTTTTTGTTATAGAGTGTACATTGTATGTCTCAAAGTCGATGAAATACAGTCCATACAACGCCTTAGCATGATGAGGATCAAATTATCGAGCTGATCTTGGGGAAGATCACTCCACTCAGCAAGCAATGCTCTCCGAAGTTACGGTACACATGTAGGAGGTGGTTGACGGACTGCAACTCGTCGATAAGCATGTCCCACACATGCTCTATCGCATTCAAGTCAGGTAAGAATGCTGGCAATTCCATACGGGTGATATCCTCAGATTCAAGGCATTCGTTTACAATGTTTGCACGATGAGGACTGGCGTTGTCATCCATAAACACAAATAAATTCTGCTTCATGGCATCCCTAAACATACGTACATGTTGTTCCAGAATGATGTCCCGATAAATTTGGCCTCTCATGGTTTCGATTTGAACATGTAGATCTGTTCTGGAGCCTAGTATAATTCTGTCCCAAACGAGCAAACCTGCACACCTTAACGGTGTCGTTCAATGATGTTGCGGGTATCCGGCGTTCTCCATATGAACGTCCGCCGTGAATCAGACTGCGAGCTAAACCTGGACTCGTCGGAAAACATCACACAAGCCCACTGTGACGATGTCCACATTACATGTTCTCTACTCCAGGCTGAGCGGAACACATCTGACAGGCCTGCGAGCATATAGACCAAGATGTACCTAACATTTATAAACGGTTTGACTTGAAACTGTCGTACCCGTGGCTGAAGATAGCTGACGAGAAAGGTCGGAATTCCTGGCGGCCGATTATTCTACCACGTAAAACAATCATCGACATGCGTCCTCTGTGCCATAACTAATTGGTTGTGGCACTGAGTGGCTTACAGAAAGCTTGTGGACAATTTTACTTCTTTACTACCATTCCTTATATACACCTCTTACACTCTCGTCATTGTGATGTACTATCGGTGTCATCTGATGGCTTTCTGTAGTTTGGATATTATTCTTGAATATGTGTGCGAGAGAGAGAGAGAGAGAGAGAGAGAGAGAGAGAGATAATTCTACAGGTGAAATTTTTACTTTAGAGTTCAATTTCCGTGTGATTCTGAATTATCCTTAATTTATGGACATGAGTGTATTTTGTGCTAAAATGGCTTCCTTAAGCCACATTTCCCAGTTTAATGGATCCCTGGGTAGCAAAACTTGACAGGTGCTCACAAGCAAACCAAACCATGGAAGATGATTGTCTTAATGAGAAGGGGATTGGACAAGACAAGAAAAATAATTTATTTATTTGCTTTGACATGAGTGACTAAAGATGTATTCAGAAGAAGTGACAGGACTCGATCTCTTCCTGAAATATTTCAAGTGTTAAAAGATAATTTTAAATTATACTGGCCCCTCTGAAATTATTTTCTGAACATGACCCTGTGAAGTTCGGAGCAAAACATTCGAGCCTTTTATTTAATGATAAAATAAAAAAATGCATTTTCCAGTAAATTACAGAGTATTTGATTAATGGTGTTATTTTGTTTTCAGGGTCACACTGGCCTTCCAGGTGACAGGGGACTCCAAGGACCGAGAGTAAGATTTACTTTTTTTTGGAAAAGCAAAGTTACTAAAAAAACATTTAAACCTTTTACCCTCTAAAATTTTAGAGTGCAGTATTGCTTTAAAACAATAAACACACACGGACACTCCTACAAAAAAAACACAGATGCTAACCACAGCTGATGATTAAAAACATCCTAAAAAGGATCATTTTGGTAAAAAATATCAATTGCAAGAACCATTTTATGCTTTGGCATAAGTAACTGTATGTCAACTCCGTTCAGCGTTGTTACTTTTCCGCAAAGGAAATACAATACAAATAATTTCTAGCCCGAAGTTGTAATGGAATCGCAAACATAATTTTGTCCAGTCTTACCACCTTTGTATGAATAGTCTAAACATGTTGTTTAAAGTAGTCTTACAAATTTGGGATGAGGAGGTAATGACAAACTATGCACAACGTCCCACTGTGCACTGGATGCTAGCCTCAGTCGGAGGCATAGGGAAGCGAGGAAGGGTCTATGCAAAAGCTACCCATTGCGCATAAAAAACATCATTCACGAATTATAGTAATAAACTATTCACTTGTAATGATCAGGCGTCCACATTTCCCGATTGGTTTCTTGCGGTGAAATCAAGAGCGCTTAAAATCGGAACTGACGTGTCACACAGATTTACGCTAAAAATCATCGCCTTTGGTTCAAGTTTTATTCCACATTATATTTTCCGTCGAATTTAAATTTTTTTTTATTTTTGTTATCAGAGGACGCAGTGCTTCTTGGCGTACACGGACGCTACACCACTGTCCATTTAAGAGCCTTTGTTCACAGGCTTCTTAAACAGATCTGAATTGATGTTGATTTGTATGATTATGCTAAGGAATTCGATCGAGAAATAAGATTATCAATAGAATGTATCAAAGAGAGGTATTTTGGTATTTCTCAACAGATACATTCGGGTTTCGAGTAGAATAGACTAAATATAGATTAGCTGACCTGAATGCCATTGTCACGCCTGAGACAGATGTCATCTCCTTTAACTAAAGTAATGAAAGACCACATAAATTTGACGCGATCGAAGAGATTGCATGGAAGCAGCTAAAGAAAGTCCTACCCCTACCTACATCCGTCACCAGGACAGAAAAAAAAAACTAAACTTCATTTCGGCCAGATCTAAATAATTGAGTCTTGAAGTCACGTTATGGTGGAATAATTACTTAATGGATTACTTTTTCGACGGAGCTTTTGCCTCGCAGGTGTCCAATCCATTCATGAATTAGACATTGTGGTAATGTTATCTGCACTTTGAGTAAATGCGATGAGGGACGTTTTTAAAGTTCTGGAAATTGTGGTATAAATGTTTTATTTAACTTATTTTCATACATATGACATTGTTGTTTTCGAATATAATTTCCGTCCAGCTGTATACACTTGTCCCAGCGAGAAATTGGTTTCTAGGGTCATCCAAACCTTTTGGCGAGTACCTTTTATCGACTCGTTTATAGCTTGAGTGCATCTTTTAAGTTCTAAAATCAACACACCACGTAGTGTTTTAGATTATGGAACCAGATGAGAATAGTCGTCAGATGCACCCCTTTGCATAGAATGAAAACAATGCCCTGAGAATTTCAGTGCATTCCAGTACCTCAAAGTACTTGTCATTACCCCTGCACCATTCAGCCAGATTGCAATTCCCAGAACTTTGAAAACATCCCTCTTATATTATAAAGTTTAAAAAAAAAAAAAGGAAACAGAAGTTGAAGTTGAACTAACGCCATACTAGGGCAACACAACGGGTTATTAATAAGAAATTGGAAGATTAGTTCAATTAGCAATTCATTAGTGTAGCTTTTAAAACTTGGCTTCTACATCAAGACATTGCTCATTGCTAATTTTAATACCACAAATAAGTCAACTCAAATTCTAAACTCTTCAAGAAACCAATCCTTCACAAAAAGCCCTGAACTCTTAAGTCTGCTTATGCTTTTATAATAATTGTAATAACCTCACTTGCTTACTGTATCTCTTTCAGGGAAATCGCGGTGTTCGTGGAAGGCAAGGTAAAACAGGGCCTCCGGGAGATAAGGTAAGTGGAAATTCAGTTGTGTTGAGTTTTATGCTGCCTACGTCATTTTAGAATATATTGCAAAAACCCTAGCACAAAAGAATTTAGAATTTCTAATTAATATTTTTGCTCTGTTAAATGCATTGAGTCGCAACCAAGAGATGTACGTTTTAAGTTAAGTCTACTGGAGCCATATCTGCAATGATGTCCATGAGGAGAAATAGTATCTCAAACATGTCTTACTTCCAGATTAGGAATTCTAAATTGCAATAGCATCCAATAATTATCACAATGTATACAGGGCTCCTAACACGTAACCTATTGTCACTTTTTGTCACCTTTTTATTTTTTGTCGCCTTTTTGAAAATTTGTCACCTTTTGTCACCTTTTCAGGGGTTTTAAGTTCTTAAATTTTATTTAGAGAAGAAAAAAAATGTTTGATGCACAGTAAAAAAAATTTCTTTCTCTAAAAAAAAAAACAGGGTTTGTACGAATTCAATTTCGAAATGCGCTACATTCCACTGCAAGAATGGATTCAAAAGCGTACCGTTTCAATTGTAAAAGGATACTTTATATTGCCCGCGGTGTATTAGCAGCAAGTTCTGGAAATTTTCCCACAGGAAAAGGCTATCAGTAAAACGAAGCAGCGAAGTTTAAGGGAAGCAGGGCCACTTGCATGTCCGACCCCTCTTACCTAATTTCCTAACTTGAGTGGCATTTACGACTAACGTTTACTTTTCATAGTATTTTGTGGCGTATCATTTGGTGCAAGATAGATATCACCGGTCGACAGGGTCGAACAATAGGAGTAACCCTCTAGGAGGTCAGACGCTGACAGCTCGTAAATGGTGATCGATGCCAGTATTCACTTAAAAGGGGGGGTAACGTCCTCCATACACAGATCTGAGGGCGGTCTCAACAGACCCGTTTTATTTTCGGATTCTGGAATAAAACGAGAATGGAGAGGTCAAGAGACCGGACGGATCAAGCTGATATTAACTCAACGTTAACCCAGGAGGAGAGGTAATACGTTTAGTACCTTTGTCATCACATGTTGCAGTTTCTATTGTAGGTCTGATTATGTCTAGAAGGTATATATACGTCAGGGTAAACACTGAAATGATGGTGGAATCTTCAATATGTATGATAATTTACACTTGAAGGTGTCTTCGGCAAAGTTTTAAAGGGGATAGATCATCAACCTCTTACACATTCTAAGTGCTCGAAGCTCTCCATCGAGAACCCCGACATTCCTGTCTACGGAACAGAAGCTATTCCCGTTCTGCTCTCTTTGTGGCACAGAAATAAGGGCATGGAAATCTTAATGGACTTCAGCCGTTTCTTCAGCCAAGAGCTTGAGATCTGAAAGATTCCAAACCCCTCCGTAACCAGAGATTGCAAAAATTTCGTCCGTCTCTGTATCTAGAGGGTTAAATATTGAAGGAGCGTTGCGAACGAATTGAAAATCATTCTCTGTTATCATCGAAGTTGATTATTACAAATTCTTGAGGGTTTTCTTTAGTGAAAGTCAGTTTTTAAAATATTAATGACTCATTACTTTCTACCCGAAAAAAAAAGAACTAATTAACATTGAGACATGTAATATTCACACAGTACATAATGCTACAAGAGTTAGGATAAGATGTGTCTTAACTAGTTTTTGGTATTCACAGATTTTTTAATCAGTGGCCTAAGCGTTGGTCAACATACAAACAAATTCAAGAAGACGAAACTTCCCACTCACCATTTCATCAAGTCATTGTTCAAGCAGGTGGCTAAGCCTAAAGCCAACTGCTGAAAGGTTGCTTGAACTTTGAATTGCAGAGCGAAAGTATTTCCTTGACTACATTCCAATAAAGAAGCCAAACATGATACAAAGTTGAAAATTTGTTTGTCATGAAAATTTGTTGTTGAAAATTTGAGTTTTAAATTTGAGAACAGCACTCAATGCATTACATTACACTCTTTCTTATGGTACAATTATTTAAAAAACTGGTTCATAAATAAATTTGATGCAATCAAAAGTTGGTCACACAAATTTCGTATTTTTTAGTTCGCATAGCAGGTTTCGCACGCAGTTGTGGGTTGTATTTTTGACTATCGGGTTTGCCAGATATTTAATTTATCGTAGCAACAATTGCCATAAAAATTATTTCTTTTTATTTGGCGAGGAAAAGGGCTCGCTTTTTTCACTTCGTTCTCGGGAAGGTTTACGGAGAAAGTACGAAGTACAGAACGTAAAGTTAGGAGATTAACACAGATTACTAAACATTGTACAAGGAACAAGATGCAGAAGGTTTTTTACTGATGCGGCTATTAGTTTAGGGTGCATTAAGTGTTAAAGTAAAAAAGAGTGAAATCACTTGTAAAAGTATTGGTTTGCTTAGCAAACCAAACGGGATTACATGGCAATCCCTGGGGGGTTCTGTGAGCAGAGGGCGAAGCCCTCGCTGTGACGACATGGACCGGAAATTCAAATCGGGATTATACGAATTATTCAGATAGTTTCGCTGTCCAGGAGATGCACTCTGCGAAAGTAATGTTGGTTTGCGAGCTTAAGTGAGCAGGGGGTGGAGCCCCCTAGTAAGATAGAAAACATGAGGCACAAGAAAAATTAGAGAAGGACAGGAAAGAAAAAGATAGACTTGTAGAAGAGAAAAAAAATTTTAAGCAGCTGGCAAAGAACAGAAAGGTGATAGAAGAAGACGAACGAAAACTTAAAATTCTGCTTAAGGAAGAGAATGAGATATTGGACAGTGCTTCAAAATTATTAAAGGAAGCCAATGATAGGCTCAAGAAGGCGATGAAAAATACAGTTTTTAAGGAAGTAGCAGTTGCTCAGGCAATGATTGAAGGAGCGACAAAAGACAGACTTTAAAAAATGCACATTCTTCTATTGAAGAAAAAGACAAAAATAATTTCCGACTTTTTCAACAACAAAAAAATGAGACATAATCTTTCAAAGAAAAGGAAGAAATTCTTGAAGCCGTGTCAAAAATGAACAAATTAAAAAATCTTCATTACGATTTTTTTTTTATGTTAATATTTTAAAATGATGTACTTTTTAAATGAAGAAAATGAAAATATCCTTCCAAAGAAAGAAAAAGAAAGGATAGGGGAGGATCTTTTTATTTTCTATCTTTATACTTCAATATAGTTAACATTATTGTTATTTGTCGCTTTTTTTTTTTGCTCGATTAGTCACTTTTTGTCACCTTTTTCTGCTTGATTAGTCACTTTTTGTCACCTTTTTGGTTAAATTAGTCACTTTTATCACCTTTTTAGACCTTTAAACCTGTTAGGAGCCCTGTGTATATAGTTATACTGAAAATTTATCTTTCGAGATGTGACAGTGTTCCTCTAGAAGTGTAACATAATTTGATCTACCACTCATAAGTATACGCCCAAAGCTTTTCTTGTTGAATGTGTTTTTTCATTATGACATCATTGTTTTTATTCTCATATTATAACATATTTACTGCTTTATATTCACCGATATAAATGTGAAAAGCAGTTTAAATTCATTTTAATCGTTTCGTTCACGAGGACACGTTTTTTTTTTTCTACGAACAAATAGAATAATTTTCACTCTTTTCAATGAAAAGTAGAAGTAAATTTAAATTTTATTTCTGCAAGTTTGATCCACTTTTTTTATGATCTATAGCACTCATCGCGTTCAATTCAAAGCTTAATTTGAATTCAATTGTTCAATGTGTACATATAGATGTGTTAATTATAGAGTAACTCATATAAATGTTCACTTATCGTATTACTTTTACCTGTTAATGGACAAAAGCAAAACTGTGATAAAATGAACGATAGTTTTTTAATTAGCTCATATCACCTCCTTCTCCGATTTAACGGACCTGCATTGAATAGAAATTGTGTTTTATTCTACTAACGTTAAATAGTATATCAAAGATTTTAAATACTGAATTAACTGGAGTTAATATAATTACGATAGTAGAATGGTGGGTGCGCATCTGAATACTTATCGTGGTTTCTGACCGTCAACTGGACAAATGACAGGTAAAGTCAAAGTTCTTGTGTTGATATTGAATAGGAACGTAAACTTCACGATTGATCAGAGTTGAAAATGGCTTGGTGGTTGAAAGAGCTATGTGTGTTTACTTTCAAAAGAATATAATGTGTTGTGTTTGAACAACTTTTTATTCTTAAAGGGAAGTACTGGAGAACCAGGTTCTGCCGGTCCTCAGGGTGAAAGAGGACTCCAAGGAGTTCAAGGACAAAGGGGTTTTGCTGGACCACCAGGACCACCGGTGAGGAAAATTTATTATACTGTGATAAACCATTTGTTTGTAACCCAGAATAAGTTATTGCATTTTGCGTGGAAGGTAAAGTAAGGGATTTTCAAGTTTTAGAACTAGAAATGTTTGTTCCTTCTCATTTTTAAAAGAAAACATTGCATTGTTGTAGACTGGTATTAGAGATATAACGGATTAAATAAATGTTGAGAACAATAATGTTAACTGTTTACATATGTAAGCCTAGTCTGAAAGCAGAATTATTATTGATGGAAACATGTGTTGTAAGAGGTAGGGGTGTTTACAGTTATAACTGCTCAAAATACATGAAGGAAAACAGACTTTAACCTAAGTATTTATTTGAAAAGTTATTTACACGAATTACATGTATAAAACAAAGAAAAAGAATAATAATATTTACAGAGAGGGGTTCCGAATTAACTGCGGACATAGCACATGCTACTCCGTTGGCAGTTTATCGCAGACTAACTAATTAGAATGCTTTCCGCTAGGGGCGCCACAGGGAACGAGAGGGGGAAGGCTTCACTGTCCGTTACAGTGTCCCATTATAGAGTAGCTGATATAAATGTTCACTTATCGTATTATTTTAAGCTAATCTACAATTCTATTACTGTTATTCATAATAGTAATGAATTGTGATTTCATTTTAATTCATTAATTTTTAAATATATTTTTCGTTGCACTGTCATTCTCAAATTGTATATGAACAAACTTGTATATGATATACCAGATAAAGAAAACTAAATTTATGTTGAGTAATGTTACTTAACGTCTGTTATCCTCAGTTTGTACACAAAGCTTAATGCAGTACATCCCTTACGTTTATCTTTAATAGGCTTCATTGGTATAGTTTTATGGATAATTTAATGTTATATATCTCAATATTTTATTAAACGTCATTATTTTAGGGCAATAGAGGAAAGGACGGAGTATCTGGTATGCCGGGTGAAAGAGGTCCACCGGTAAGGAACCTTTATCCCAACTATTTTCTTCGACAATTGCTTTATATTTCACTTAAAGATATTTCACAATTCTTGCTTCATCAACACCTTTCGAATGTGTATTACGAGGTTCTTCCGGAAAATATTTGCCTTGTAATATGAAACAAGATGTATTTCACCTAGGACTTTTTGTGCCTTGTCTCATTCAAAGTAAGATCATCGGGACATTATACTCTTCTCCTAGCTTCTCTCAATTTTCAAAAAAATCTGAAAAGTCCATTGTTAGAATCGCCATCAGCTGCCTCGTCGTGATCTCCTGGATCCCAGAGGTGGTTTTAGCTTTGGTTTCTCTTGAAAAAAGTTTACTAGTTGCAAAAGGATAAAGTATATGTGTATTATGCTTTCAAGTCCCAAGACATTTCAGAAAAATATTTTTTGTTTGAAGTTAAAAATTTGGACAAAACAATGAAGATTCAGAGACTTTAAAAACAATGCTTTTTCTGTTAAATATTCGTGAGTTTTGATAGATTAGTAGTAACATCCAATGGTATTGATAAGAACGAAAGTCGAAATGGTGAATTAAATAATCTACTTTGTACCAAAAACATGAGTCTGCGTAAAGTATAATTTTGAGACTTGTTGTTGTTGTCGTGTCTATGCATACAGTACTAGTGCAAAAGTTTAGAGTCCTCCAAAAGCCTTGGTGACAAGATCTGCAAGTTCTGGAGCTCGAAGGCTATGGAGGATTTCGATTGGGGGTGCTCCAAGTTGAAAGAGGGAACCAATAATGGCCTGGCAGTCGAAAATATGATCTGGAGTTAGTTGCGATTGGGGACAGTACCTGCAGATGGGATAGGATTTTATATTAGTTCGTGAAATCTTCATGATTTTGAAATGTCCAGTACGTAGCCTTGCTATTGTAGAGGAGAGGTTTCTTGGGCAGTTTAGATCAGGGATTAATTTTGAGACTTGAATTGTAAAAATAATATTCTTGCCTATTTTTTCCATAGGGTGAACCAGGACCTCTAGGACCCCCTGGCCCTCCTGGAGTCGTTGGACCACAAGTAAATCAATCATCTTTCTCTTTTTGATGTAAAACATATTGCCTTGCAGTCAATAACAATTCTTCTTTTATCCGATCGTAGGGACCTGCTGGTGAGCCTGGAACCTCTGGAGACATAGGACCCTCAGGTATTCCCGTAAGTTTCCTCGTTCATTTGGCTCTAACACGATTATTATCGTAACGCGCTTTTCTAGTTTATAGTTTTGAAGGTAATGTAATGTATCTGTTTTAAGGGAGTTCCCGGGGAGCCCGGACTACCTGGACCCGCTGGAAAAGAAGGGCCACCGGTGAGTGATTCCAGTTATCTGTTTATTTCGGAGATATTAAAGTCTTCAGATAAGTCAATGGAATTCTTTTGCAATTACTGGAAGCAATTCCAAGAGACTAGTTTCATAATGTTAATATACAGTTTTTATTTTGTTAATTTTATGACAAGAAAAATTTGGTTTAACTTTTGTCAACGAGTGAAATGCCAAGTTTTACTTCACTATCTACGAAACAAAAACTTACACCTACCAAAACGTTGGCGACCTCAATATTTAGGCTCACATAATGCTAGTATGGTATAACATACGCAACCCATTTAATTACATTGAACCATTTAATGAAAAGAACAAAACTATTTCAAAAATAAATAAATTAATGAACTTTAAAACATGAAGTGTGTGATTTTTTTAACTTCGTAATCCATTTGTATTTTTATTAACTAAATGTTTGTGTAAGTCAAAGAATCTTTTAAAAATCAAGATTTGGGAGTGCGTTAAAAATTATTCGAATTTGATCTTTGAAATGAAGGAACCTTTTCACGGGATTCAATTTAGACTCTTCCCAGACATACCTCACGTAGTAGGACGCTCTGTGCAAATGACCGGCCAAACAGGCACTGCCAACAGTACCATATGACTTTATCATCGCTGATAATGGTTATTGTTTGTTGCCAGTAATTAAATTCCAATGCTTGTAATTCTGAGTTCCACGTGTATCTTCCCAATCAAACGCTTTAAATCGGCGTACAGGGACGTACTACTTGCTGAAAGATCAAGGGAATAAATGGCACGGACATTTGATGTTAAAAAATATTGAAAAGTATACAATGAAGATAATTTTATCTGTGGAAATCCAAATTACATACTAAAATATCCAAAGATATCTTAGAAAACGGTAAAAAATCGTATGCCTTGCTCATTCATTATTACGACCTTTAGGTAGAGGAGCAAGGAGGGAGATAAAACAGAAGCCATCCAGAAATCATTTTCTGAATACGTGCCTGTACACGATATCTATAATTGAATCTTTCCCTTTTCCCTTTTTATATCCACATACTTTTATGTAGTCTATGTATTTACTTTTATCTTATAATCAGTGACGTACTGTCTCGTGAGATCGGCCCGGGAAATGTAACCATCTACCGACCTCAGGGAATTTTGAAATCTTTAAAAATAAATTATTCTCAATCCAGAAGTATTGATGTCTGATGGATCAATTCAATAAGGCGACAGTTATTCAAAGAAGTGGTATAAGTTTAGTTTTCGGGGGACAAGTATTTTACAATTCCTTACGTTTATTCTTGACAACAATTATTAAAAAATTATGGCACAGAACAAAATACTAAAAAGGATGTTTAAAGAATAAAAACAAACTAAGAACTTTATACATCCTTTCGAATCATTTCAATTAATTACTGCATTAAACTGTTATTTTATATCGATTCGACTTTGACTGGTTAGTACCATGCAATTAAGATTAATAAATATACTACTGGTATTTCTTCTATGTTCATGGCAAGAATACTTAGACTGTTATTTACTTTAGTATTATAAAATATTATATTATTACTTTTTTTAGTTTATTGACCTTTTTAATTAGAAAACATTTAAATTATTGTGAAAAATGTTTTTTTCTTCTGAAAGCCAGCTGGCTTTCTCAAAAACAACGGCCTCCAGGAAATTTCCTGATGGCCTAGTTCACTGTTGCCTTTAGTTAAGTGTATATTAAAAGTGAATTGTATATTGCCGAGATTCTGAAAACTGACAAATTTGTTTTCACTAGAAACGCTTCTCACACTGATTCTGTTTAGGGTCCACCTGGTCCTGGAGGTGAGAAAGGTCCTGCTGGCGTTGTTGGACCGCCTGGATTTCCAGGGGACAGAGGACTTCCTGGACCACCTGTGAGTATTACTCTGGGTTTTGACCGTTTTAAGGGAGGCATGAGTAATGCTCATAGTAGAATAGCATTCATTGATGAAAATAACATCCTTTGAATGCCATATACGAGAACATAAAAATCTCAAAGTTTGGAGGTTTTTTTTTAAACTAACATATGTGTGCACTGAAACCCCAACAATGTGGATCCTTAAAATGATCTAACAAACGGATGCACGACTTTATTTGCTTGGTTTTTCCATATAGACTTTTTGAAATAGCATCTACTTTATTTTAAATTAGAAACTTTATTCTTTTATCTCGCATCCACATTAGATGAAAAATTAATCATAACTTGGAACATAAATTTTGTTTTGTCTTTATACGGTTTTAATCAAAAATGCTGTAAGCTAATATAGAGATATAAGGTGCAGGAAGCTGTGGAAACACAAAGTAGTGAAGAGACAAAGTTTACTTGGAAATAGATCGAAAGAATCTTAAAAATTAGCAGTTTTTGCTAAACTTTTTAAAAATTTTGTACTTAACTTTATTTTAAAGTACAATTTTAAAGTGAAATATTTTCTTTTGAGACAAGTGACATTAGAATTGAAACGTGTGTGTAACTAAGAAAAAAATGCTTCAGAATATTTTCATCCCAATATACTTCTACTTCTGGTTCAAATGAAAATAATTTCTTTTGACCGCATTAAATGTGGTATCTGTGGTACAGATGATTATTGCCATAAAATTTTCATGACAGCTAGCATCTTCGCTACAGTTTCTTAATTGCTTACAACTGTGATCAAAAATTGTTCGGAATGCTTAATTTAAAATACATAAATAGTAGATATCATCTGAACACTTTTATCAAATATTTTTACGACTTATATAAACATGTGGCAACAATCGGGGATTTAACTAATTTTATCGTCTGAAAATAAATTAATCTTTAATAAAAGAAGAATTTTTTCACTTCATTGAATTTCTAAAATGTCGAATGTAATTAAGCAAAGAACATGTATTAAATTTTATTTCCTCAATGGAATTTCTTCAACAAACGCATTTGAAATGTTCCAAAAAGCTTTTACAGACGATTGTTTATCAAAAACAACAGTATTTGATTGGTATAAAAAGTTTAAAGGTAGAGAATCCGTCGTAGATGATTCGCGATCTGGTAGATAATCGATCCACTTCAACTAATGATCAACACGTCAATAAGGCCAGATAATTTGTGTTTAGTGATCATCATCGTTTAACAGTAAGATTATTATTTGAGTGTTCTGCGCCGTTTCCGTGAAGCAATTCGCCGAAATACAAATTGTGTCGATTTCTGTGTCAGGTGTATTAATGAAATATATTAATAAATTTATGAACATGTCTGACAGTTATATCTTTTACAGGGAGTACCTGGATCTAAAGGTGATGACGGTTTACCTGGAGCATCTGGGCCTACTGTAAGTTTGACACGCAGATATAATATGTATTCATATCATGAATGCATCTTTCGGATATGACCCTAAATCTTTTCGTCCCATTACGATTTTTTGATGCTCATATTATTATAAACAGGTTGCTGCTATTCTCTCTTTACAAAACAGGATTATAAAAATTGTGTTTTGAATTTCCATTTAAAAAATATCTATAACTAATGCGTAATTTTGGTACACAATAACATAATATTAAATTTAAACAAGATTTAAGATTTGTTTTCGGCCATTTGATTTGTTTAGTCCACGTGTAGTGACAAGTTATTTGCAGAAAAATTCTATCAAAATAAAAGTACTATAGTTTTTCTTTGTTGCTATCTTGTATCCTCTGTCACGTCTAGGAATAATATTTTGAAATAATCGAAGTATAATAACGCATTTAAAAATAGTAATATTTTTTTGTTTAAAAACTTGACTCCGATTAAGGTTTCATGCTCAATGAATTTGCATTATAAATCACGAACATGTGTTCATTTTCAATATTTTCTTGCATTACGAAGTGAGAATACTTTTGGTCAACGCATTTTATTCTTTTACCTAAAATTCTCACTGCATGATGTTGAAAAAATAGTAAAACAATTTCAGTATTGCCGTGTTGCAGTTTTCGGAGCTTTACTGTATCTTTACAGTTCCAATTCAAATGCACACTGCGGATATAGTTAAGGTATGAGTTTTAATCCCCCCCCCCCTTTTTTGTATTACAATACTCAAAGAGGGAATTTGTGGAAATCATCACACACCTACAGTAAATAAAGGTCCAAAAAGTAGCTTACATCTGTGCAACGGATCTTAATAAAGAAGTACTTTTTAGTAGACTAAGGCTTCTCTTTTACAATGCTTGTTATGAATTCAATGCTTTATTTATTTAACATGTTATAAGCTTGGGGTTCTCAAACTCTTTCGGTTCACGGTGCCTTAGTAGATCAGAATGTTTCCAAGGCACCCAAAGTCAGAACATGTGCCTGCCTACGAGGGATGCGACATCGATAGGAAAACATCGATGTTTTGAAACATCGATGTTCAAAATTAAAACATCGATGTTGATAATACATCGACCCAAAAACATTGATGTTTTTAAACATCGATGTTTTTAAAATTCAGTGTATTTAAACTTTTTCCCCCATTTCTTAAAACTGGTTTAGCAATTATTGATGCGACATCGACAGCAAAACATCGATGTTTTGAAACTTAGATGTTCAAAATTAAAACATCGATCTTGATAAAACATCGTCCCAAAACAATCGATGTTTTTAAAATTCAGTGTATTTAAACTTTTTTCCCCATTTCTTAAAACTGGTTTAGCAACTAGTGATGCGACATAGGCTCCAATACATCGATGTTTTTTTAAAACATCAATGTTTATAGAACATCGATATCGATGTCGCATCCCTACTTTTCAGATCCTTCATCCTTGGTCACTTTGGTCTAAAAGTATGTTCAATTCGCTAATTATAAAAGTTATGTTATTTTTTAAATTTTTATAAAGGTACTTTTTTTATTTAAAAATAAAACATCGACAAGTATAAACATCGATGTTACAAAAACATCGACCCCAATACATCGATGTTAAATACATCGATGTTTTTTAAAAAACATCGACATCGATGTCGCATCCCTACTGCCTACAGGTTGAAGTCGGTGCGGTTAGATTGGTTAAGCTAAGAAATAAATGAAACGCATAGTTCAAATTCACAAACAATTTATGTAAGAAACATTAAATAAGTACATAATTTGAACATTTTAAAAAAGAGTCGTAATGAGTAGAATGAGTAAGTGAATTGTTCTGTACTCATCTTCTCAAATCTTGAATCAAACTGGACTTAGCTACCCTTATTTCCTTTTCAACGTTGATTTTTAAACACTTGATTTTTTTCTAACAGCGGTTGCCGAAAACTCAGCTTCGTACAAACATGACGTTGCTAATGAAGTAAGATTAGCTGAGTTAAGCAACAGATATTCATCCTTTACATCCTAAAGTCAGTTCCATTCTACCAAATTTTGTCTCCTGTGTTATTCAGTTCAGTTTGTGGTTTGTCCATTAGAAGTCCTTCCTATCATCACTCCGCTCACATCTATGGTCTTATTCTGTAGCCAGGTGGTCTAAATGTACTTTCAATGAAAATATAGGACTATATAATTTCACCCCATAAACTCTGTAAGGTGCAGTTTGAGAACCATCCTTTTAACAGTTCAACTTATACATACATCACAAAGAAACTTTTTTAAAGCAACGTGTTTGTCAAAATTCGAAATGTAGGCCTAAATACGTGATTTTCATTGGATTCATCTCTTGTTCTAGGGAGAAAAGGGTATGATGGGCTTGCCAGGAGAAGCCGGACCACCCGGAGATAAGGTACGTAATTAAAACCCTCGTCCCCACCTCATTTCTTGTAGTTGTATAGTCACCCGACTCATTCTTCCTTCGTTGCAGGGTAGAGAGGGACCACCAGGACCCGTTGGCACAGCCGGACCCAAGGGTGACAAGGTAACTATGACAACGTATCCGATGGAGTCGTGTCTCATTAATTAGTACAAGTAAGTTGGTTATCGCTAACCATTTTTCCACCTTGCAGGGTGACTCAGGTCTGCCAGGACTGATGGGAAGAGACGGCCTTCCAGGAAATCGAGTAAGTAGGCAATCTGGGCCTTTTTCAATTTTCCCCGTGCTGTTACATATCTTTTTCATCTTTCAAATTCTTCTCAACTTGGCTATTGTTAAACCAGATTTTAATGAGATATTTTCATACATCTAAATTTTCGTTTTGTGTATTTATAACAAGAGATGGAGTACAAATGTCGCATGCAAATACTTGTTATAGTTGGTTATTTTAAAAAAATTAACCCCACTATTATTGGTTAACTCTGAATGTAGTGCGTTTTCAGTTTCTAGAATTATAAGAAACAATGATATTAAACTTTTGATGGTGTTATAGCAGCATGGTTATAAAAACCGACAAGACTTCCATCTTACAGAGATAATAAATACAATATCGTCTACAGTCCAATCTGTGACATATTAGCAGATTCATTTAAAACAGCTTCATCTGACATCTAATCCTCTAAACTTCTCAATGTTTTTTAATCTCTCGTAATTCATGCGCTCAGAATTTGCTTAAACGATATTCTCTTTTAATAGTCAATACGTAGTTGGAAATTTTCGTTTTGTCTCAGCAATTTTTGCTACATCACTTTGATTAGACCTGGACTTATTCCGTATTTGAACCAAATTTCAAGCGCCTCACCCGGCCAGACAATTTTTATTGGAAAGACTTGTCTAAGTAAAAGTGCATAGTTGAATAAACTATTCAATGTAACAGAGCATCTTTTGTGCGAGAACAGTAGTCCCGTCGCTCGATCTTTAGTCCTATGTCATCATTATTGTACTTTTCCATCCCCGTAATATACATTCGATGTTATGAAAACGATTGAATAAAAGTCTTACCTATCTCTTGGACTAAATTACCCTCAAATTCATCTTTCTCCTTTCTGTTGTGTTAATTTCATTCTAATTATGCAAGAAACGAATTATTTCGCTTGAAAAATTGTAAATTACAATTTCTACAGCCTAAAATTACTTTTATTAAATAGAAATTTAAATGTATATTTAAGGATTAATTAAATAAACAGAATAGTTATTTACTTGTGTAATGCGGTGTTGGGGTTTAGAATTTTTATGTATCCATTGTGATTCCTTCCAAATAGGGACTTCCTGGACCACCTGGACCTGCTGGGACTTCGGGTGAAGACGGGGATAAAGTAAGCCATTTTCAATAATTAATTAGCGAAATAATGTGAAATGGTGACCATAATAATGGTGATAATACCAGTGCCCATTTGATATTTCATTAGGTACTATATTTGTTAAATTCAAGAATCCAATGTCATTTCAATCTGTTGTTGTTTTTTAAAAAGATAGTTGATGCTCAAAACACCCCCTATCTTCTTCACACATTTCATGTTTTTTTTTTTTTTTAAATAACATTTGATAACCTTAAAAAGAAATGTAAATAATTACTATTGAATCAATTTCGAAAGTTTTTCGTTTAAAAGAGTCAAAGTGAATGCTACCTTAGGTAAATAACAAGTCCCGTAAAAAATCGATCTTTTAAAACTTCTCCTCTTTACTCTGATCACTTTTATTTAAAAAATTTAATATTGTATAATACTAAAGCTTTTCTGCCATAAAAAGTTTAAGAAGTTTGTATCTTAAATGGCTTATAAGTAGTTAGAATTTGTCTATCTTTACAAAACAAACAAAGACAACGCTTATTCCTGTGAAATATATTTATTATTTTTATTCCCTTTTAGGGTGACATAGGTCCACCAGGTCAGAAAGGCTTAAAAGGTGCTAAAGGCGACATTGTAAGTACAAACCACCGCTTTAGGATAGTATTTAAGTCACCTGAAAACTAATTATGTGTTAACTACATCGTTTCTCGTTTCAAAGGGACCCATCGGATCAGCTGGCTCGCAGGGATTGCGTGGAGAACCTGGTCCTACAGTAAGTACTCTTTTCAAGTTGTTCTATACCCGGGTCTATTTCACTTAGATTTTCTTCAAAAACGATAGTATGCGTTAAATTTAATAATTTTGTTGATGAATGCGTTTGCCACATTTAACACTAGTGGACACTCTCTATAGCAAGATTTGGACATTGTTCCATTGAATAATAGAAAAGTTTTCAAATATATTTAATACATCTACGCATACTCTCAGAAAAAGCCGTCCCTAAGGAACGACCGTGTGAGTTAATTATGGAAGTGCAGCAGAACAATTGTACAAAGTACACGCATTTCCAAAAATTAAGTGTAATGCAATCCGATATTAATCACTTGTCAAATACCTGCACCGAAGTTCCTCAACCGACAAATGAATGGACCACAAGTTATGCGGAATAAAATAGGAGCACTCACATGCCTCGTTGTGCTACGAGGAACTAAACAAATGGGGAGTAGGGGGGGGGGAGTTGCTTAGGTAAACACATTGTAGGTTTTAGATGTGAGAAAAAAGAGAAGAAAACCCCTTTTTTTTCTTTTACTTTGTTAAAAGCAACTCCATAGGAAATATGCTGTCCTCACAAGACTGTCAGAAGTGGCAAGAAGTCCTATACAAGCATTAGAGCCCGTATTTGCTCTTGTTCTGTTCTTAGTGAGGGTTGTGTATGTTACAATGCTATGTGTTTTCGATAGCATTCCAAACATTCTTAATTGGTTGAAAATCTACTTACTTTCTTTGACATGAATTCAGTATTATCCTTAATTTTGTACATGTGTATTGTTTGTAAGTGTCATAGAGTGACCTTACAAGTTATGGTTTAAACGAGTGCCTTAAATTTTTTATGGATTTTAAGCAACTAAAAGAATTGCAGTTCTATCTCCTTGAGAAATGAGTACAATGAAAAAGTATGCTTGTATGAATATGTCTTACCTGATGATCGACTTATGTCTGCTTCAGGGTCCGGATGGCGAAAGGGGAATGCCTGGGCCAAGAGGCTCAAGGGGAACTAAGGTAAGAATATATGTTTTAATTGAATTGCATTGAATTTGAAACTCGAATGTTTCGACGCCTATCAATTTATTTCTATTCCGCAGGGAGAAGACGGACCCACCGGACCACCAGGACCCGCAGGACCTGCAGGACTTCAGGTGAGTGAAGACTTCAAGTTCCTTTCTAAAACGATCGTTACCCAGAATAGTAGAGTAAATCGTATCCCATATAGTAAATTCATTCATAACAAGCACAGCGTAACTGTTATAATGCGTTATAACTATGAACCTCCGAATATATCCAGTGCTTGACTAAACAGTACTATACATATCTTAAAGCTTTGGGTTGTGTCAAAACTTGGCTGTGGAAAATAGCTCTATAAAAAATAAATATACGATAAAGATGTGAAATGAAAAGAAATTGGATTATATGTAAGAATTAAATAAACTAATCAAAAGATCTCACAATTCATTGAGCTATGTATTAGAGTTCCAAAGCCATTGTTGGAGAGCCTAATTTTATCCTTCTAAACCTTAAAAAAACCCATTCAAAATGCTTTTTTTCTCATCATTCCAAATCCTTTCATTTCTGTTTGTGTACAGGGACTTCCTGGACCTCGTGGACCTAAAGGAGACAGAGGGGACCACGGCAAGGTGGGCCCACCGGGACCCGCAGGGCAACCCGGAGAACCCGGACCCACCGGATCTAAGGTTGGTAATGTTCAGTTGCATGTTACATCTGCCTAATCATATCATAACCTAACCTATCTTGTGTAATACAACGACGGTGCAATTTCAGGGAGGTGAGGGTATAGCTGGCCCTCCTGGACCAGAAGGGAAACAGGGTCCCAAAGGAGAGGATGGACTTTCGGGACCACCAGGACCGTCGGGAAAAGACGGAGAACATGTAAGATGTCTCTGCACTTACTCTATGTGAATGTAACTTCTCATACTGAAACTATGGTACTTGGAAAAAATGATGTGACTTGACGCATCATTTTTTATATAAGACCCTAAGTTAGACAGAAAAATTCTGAACAAAATAAATTCTACCTATTATAAGCTCTTTCTAGGTTCCTTCTATTTTTCCACGTATTGTATGTTATAATATTCTTTCAAAGCAAGAAAAAATATCCAAATATATGTATTGCCTACCATGAAATAACATTTTTTGACAGTCGAATCTTTATTCGTTTTAAAAGCTGGGAAATGACGAAAGCTGTTTATTCTAAAATCGAACATTGAAAAGGTGGTTTTTGGTAAATTTGCTTCACAAAGATGAAGCAGATCAATTATACTTACATTTTTACATTTGATCAAAATCATCAGGAATTTATGTAATCGAGTGCATTTTTTCTTTTCACAAAACGAAGCTAAGAAAACGAAAATAAAGATTAAACAGTAAATTAGTTGCAAGGAAATCCTTCCATTAGAATTATATTTATGTTGGTAGCATCGTCAGAATGGTGCGTAATACAATGGTTTTGTTTTTCATAATTGCATCGTATTGATTTCAACTGAATTTCTTACTTTTAGGGACCTCGAGGGCCTCCTGGAGCTAAAGGAGAAGATGGAAAGATGGGACTTCAGGGTCCACCGGGTCCCCGAGGCCCACATGGCCCAGCAGGTCCTAAAGGTTTGCCTGTACGTATATTTAACAAGCTCCATATTTTACTCAAATGCTATATTAAATACTTATGCTGTCTCAGTTCAATACGATTTTCAAAATAGGGTTATCACTCCATGGACGATATTAGCAATTTCAGATTATTTTACGTGAGGATATATTTGAGATATGTAAATGAAGCCGATCACAAAACACAAAAATTTATATTAATTCTTTATTGAACATAAAATATTCCTGTACGAAAATCATAGTTTTAGAAGCTAGTATAATGCAAAGTATACGATTTTATAAAAATGAACTTACATATGTGAATACTTTTGAATAAGCAAAGAATAAGAATATAAAGCTATATTGAAAAGCCGTTCTTTAATTAGTTATACTGAAATTGAAACACTAAATAGTTTTGTAGTACAGACTAAAAATTAGTTATAAGTTTGTTTAAATAAAACGATTTGAATATAATTTATTTTGATGCATAAACGAAAACAGAGGTATCCTCATAAACTTTATATGCTTTCTTATTTGAAATGGTGTAAAACATTTCTTATTAACCCTCTGAATGTCTCGCGATTTCAGAGTAGTAGTATTGTTTTTATCCCACAACACATGTATGATGACTAAATATAGCCACATGTATCTCTCTATATTAAAAAGAAGTTCGCGCCGCCGCAGTATTGAAATATCGCTTTTTTTACTCGAATGTAAGACGGTTTCCCAATAAAGTACGGATCAGAAAATTACGAAATTAACATGGTTTGTTCAAAATTGTACAGGGAACAAGACAAAGAAGATTATATTATTAGGCTATTAGTTTGGGGTGCATTATAAGTTTCAATGTCGAAAAAAGCGAAATTTCTACAGCGAGTGAGCAAAACACGTACTAATTTTCAGTCTTCAGCCGGGCGTTTTTTTTTAGAATACCTCTAAACGTGAATTTTTGCACCTCGCCTAGTTTTTTTTACAAATTTCAATTTGGTTCATGATAATATTTTTTGACATTTGGGAAAAACCAAGACATGTTGGTTACTTTTTTGTTAAAACTGCCACATCTATAGCTTTATTACTATTAGATTTTATGTTTGAAAGCATCACTGGAAACCTTAAAATGTACTCTTTCTATTGTACGTATGAACCTGTCAGAGTGTTAAATATGTTACAAACATACTTTTGTATTTGAGACTTCCATATACAATATTTCGTTAATAAAAATTTAGATATGTTGTTATTAGTAGCATAAAGAACAATTTCTCATTAAAACTGTACGTTATAGAACTAGGTCATCAAGAGTGCTTTAAGAGTCATGTTTCTTAAAAAAATATACTACCTAATGAATCTTTAATCACAATTTTCATTAACTTTAAACGTCTCATTAACAGGGCAATCCAGGTTTTCCAGGACCACCGGGTGAACCAGGAGTTCCCGGACCTAAGGTAAGGATGATAATCTGCCTATCTATCCAGTCATATATCAATCAATATCAAAATTGTAATTCAAAGTTACACTTTTAGTAATCAAGATTTTTATGCAAACTTATAGTATGATTGGTGGGAACTTTGTAGTAGTTTGAAAAATGACAACCGTTTTTTTTTCCGACGAAGGCAATTATACGATTTGGGTATTGGAACATTTAAAGTATATTGTAAAACAAAGTAATAAATTACGAATTTTTTATTTTACGAATAAAGCAGGGTTTAAATAATTCCCGCAACGATCACACGATGCCTAAAACGAGTTTTTTCAGTGGACAAACGGGAAATGATTATAATCTGAATTTAACTTATTTTGTTTAGAGGAAACCTATTTTTTGCGTAATAGTAAGAGAAATAATAAATTTTTTGTGCTCACGATAGAAAAAAAATCGTGTTCAAGTGCCTATATAAAGCACATATATTGTTTTTTAATCGACTTTCTCATTGTTTCGGCAAAAACGACAAGATGGTGCAAGTTCTACCATGACAGTACAGTACTTGGCATTAACAGTGATTTCCGTAGTATAAATTAAGCCTGGTATATTGTGAAGTAAATTAGATGTTTTATCATACATTTTTTTTTCTAATGGCGGGCACATTTGACCTAAGTCATTGGCCGCTACAAGGCCGGAATTGATGGCCACTACAAGGCCGGGATTGATGGCCACTTGTGAAGGAGCTCCAAGTGGGAGGACCATCATTGCCCCTAACAAATTATACTTCGTAATTTTGAACCATGTTCAGATGACGAAGCAACACCTGAGCTGGTATACGCTTACAAACATCCATGCCCGAACCCGGATTCGAACCGGGGACCTTCCTATCTAGAGGCTAACACCTTAACCACTATACCGGTTGGTCGGCTTATAAGTACATAAATTAGATAGATTTACCGATTTCTAAAGTTTCTGACGTAACAAAATTATTTCGTATTTATTTTAGAATTTGAAGAATAAATATTATGTGTTAGATAATAAAGTATAGTTCTATATTTTACTCGACATGCTCCAAGATATGTTTCTGTGTGGCTGTATGGATCGATGTCTTACAAGGAAACTAGTTTTTAAAATTCAATATCTTAAATACCTAGGCCATATCTTTGGGCTGATAGTGCAGAGTTGAGATATTTTTAGATTAACATAGCTGTTGATATTATTTCGATATTTAAAATATATTGTGAACTGTATACTACGAAATTGAGTTTTAATTTGCTTTTTTTGTGTCGTTTAGGGTGGAACTGGAAAGGACGGCAGCGACGGAAACGTCGGGGCTCCTGGACCTTTGGTAAGTACAATTGTTTTCAATCTATATATTATATATAATTGCAATTTTATGAATTCTTTTATTAAACTCTTAACTTCTTCATCCAACAGGGTCCTGCAGGAGAACCAGGGAAAATGGGTGTGGCTGGAACATCGGGAAAACCAGTAAGTTAGAACCAATTTGCATTTTTTTATTTACAGAATCGCTAAAATAGGGTAATCACTTTAATCGTTTTTTCACACGAAAACAATACTACATTTTTTGATGTTCTTGAGACCCCCATTAGTAATAAACTAAAGCAAATATTACGCATTGTTTTATAGTTTATGGATAACGTTTCGTTCTGTCTATTAAGGCCTTGTTTTCACTTCACTTATTTGCGTGAAATAATGCACTTTCACGGGATTGGGTTTGGAAGTTGCTGAAATTTAAGTGAAAAGCAAACAATTTTTTAATTTCACATTAAAAAAAATATTTAAAAAAAATTGTGCCATTTTTAATATTGAGTGAGCCACACACAACCTGCAATCGACACATTATTAATGTAAGCTTTTAACTAGAGCTAATTTGCTTCTACACTTGAAATATTTATTTACTTAATATCTTGTGCGAAAGGTAATGAAAATATTGAATCTTTCGTACAATTTTTAATATTTGAAGACTTAAAATAACTTTTATGTCAAATTTTTGAATAGTGATTGGACCAGTAATTGACCCCCACGCATCCAGTAATTGCCAACTATTTATCTTCTCAAATAAAATTTTAAAATGGAAAGGTTAGAGCAGATATTTTAGCGATTACCAGTATATTTCTATTAAATATATCTAATTTAAATATTTGTTACATGATATTCTAATTAAAATTATTTGGAATTAATTATAACAGAAACTAAAGTGAATCACTTCAATCTCCGTCTGTATTACAAACTGTAATGTACACTATTGCGATACATTGATGTAGGTAAAACAGATAACCTGCTTTTTTATTGCCGTATTGTTTTTCCTGGAATCGAAACAGTAAAGTTCTCTCTCAGTTCCTAATTTCAGTTTTTTTCCATTCTTAAACACAGAATGATTAATATAAGAATAATGGAAATTATTATATTTCTTTTCCATCCACAGGGCCCCCAAGGACCCGCTGGAAAGCAAGGAGACACCGGACTTACAGGAGAGAAAGGAGACAGGGGCCCTCTAGGGCCACCGGGAGACCAGGGACCCATCGGAGCCTCGGTCAGTAATGCAATTATCTCAGAACTTGACCTAAATGTGTCGCTTTTAAATACAGGTATTCTTACATATTTGTATTTTACTGTCCACAAGAAAATTCGACTGAACCTTGACCTTGGGAAAGTCCATTTCCAGAGAGGTGGTTGGACCTCGTCAGGGCCGCTTTACGCCAATTCATGTCGGGTGACAGCCATAGGTGATTATTTGATTCACCAAATCGTGCTATCCCTCCGACATCGAGTAATAAACTCGGGGTCAAAATCCAAACAAAAGACCCCAATTGGAGTATCGCATTGTTTAAGTTTAACTTGCTATCGGATACAACAAGTAGACTCGTTCGAAACCATTGCCTCATATGACAATCTCGGAGCCGAGCAATACCGATGGGGGTAATTGATGAAACTATGGAACTGTAACATGCAATGTAATCAAATTTGCTCTTCCGAACTGTTGTGTCCGAACAGTTGGCGCTTCCGCAAGAGTGATTGGTGGACTTCATCTACCCCAAAGCAAATAAAAATTTAAATACTCATCGATTTGAAAATAGTATCAGTTGATATTATCTGTTTTCTGAAATATTCTATTTCAACAACTTTGAATTCATGTGTAAAGAATAATATCAGCTGAGCTACATAAATGCATTTCATTTCATTGTTAAAAAATTATTTATGAAACTAAATGTAAAATATTTTTTTTTAATTTTATAATAAATTTTCACTATACATTTCACACACAGACAATCAAGAATTTTAAATTTCCATACCTTCATCTTGTCTTAAAAGGGGGTTAGACTTGAAACAGTTTATTGACAGGAAGGGGAAAGTACCGAAAATGGTGGTCAGTATCATTGTGGTGATCGCTTTATCAGCTTCTTCCAAAGAAAACTTGGGAATGTGCGTCTGTGAACGAGACTCCAGGTGCTATTCGACCATTTTATGCGACGATCACAAAGGTCTCACATTAGGATGTCACGAGCTGATCGGTAGTGTGAGCCTTGCTTCTATTTACCCTTTCTACCCATTAATGCTCTGGATTCGAGAGTTTCTAGCAAGCACGCTGTGAACCCCACTTATCGTGACTTGTTAATTGGCTAGATGTGGGTGTTTTCGTTAATATGAGGTTATACATTGATGAAAATACCTCTTTTATTACCCAACTTTTGTCCACGCTGTTTGGTGCGGTACGGATCAGTACATTTTGACTTATTTCTAATGTTTCACTAAATTAATTCTAAAACTTAAATGTAATTTTTTTATACATATTTCTATTTCATGAATACTTTAATCATACATTCAAAATTATTGAGAGAAAAGGTTTGCAAGTGCACTGAGTTTTCATTTATCGAAAACTTACTTAACAACTCTAAGACAATTGCAGTAAAAAAATATTTTTCTCGAAATTCATTTTTTTTTCACTGTGCTTATTTTTTTTCATGTTAGCTTATTGTTTTATAATACTTTTAAAAGCCATCGAACTTTCCATAACACTTATTTTTCTTTCAGGGAAATCCCGGTCTACCCGGACCACTAGGATTAAGAGGATCACCAGGTCCAGCCGTGAGTATTCTTTCCAGAGAACATTGTTAAAAAGAATCCGAGAAGCCTTTTATTTGTTTTGTTTGATGCTAACTACGACAAGACTTCGTACCAAGAAAAATTAAAACATTATCTCTTCCTTTAACTGCCATTGAACACCATCCAAATAACACTTCCCATTTCTTTTCCAGGGAGATGTCGGACCACCAGGAGCAGCGGGTCCCTCGGGACAACCAGGAAATGTTGTAAGTAAGCGGGAATTGGTTATGAAGTTTCTAAAAGTTATAGTACAGTAACCTTATTTGATTTTACAATCTTATTTTTGATCACTGACTTTCTCACTTTCAGAATACACATTTTATATCTTCTGGGAAAGGCACATGTTTAACAAGGCATAATTATAGTATACTTTATGTCCACTGGTATAACTGCTCAGGAATTTGTATGCCATCACTAAGCGATTGCGAGTAAAAGTTTAAATTTTGAGGACAAATTGGACGCTTGTTATTTTTACAAGTTAGCCATGTAATTATTTTAGTTTTGAAAATGTCTTAAAAGTACTTCACCTTTTAATTTTATCAACATCTTAATTATTATTTCGATAATATTAAATGTTTTACTTGTCCCTTGATTTATTTACTTACAGTTCCTGTGAAACTTAATCTAAAACACATTGACGCAAAGAACTTTATGCTTTAAACACCTGCAATCGGAAAATTCCAATAATTTCCCGTATCGTCTTTTGAGGTAACATCTTTAAAGGTTATACAATTAAGCCCTTCGTTTTATTATATGTATCTTATTTTTAACGATTTCGCTGTTCTCCGAGAGAGAGAGGATTGTTTTATAACTACAACACGGGGGGGGGAGGCAATACCGAGAAAATAATAATTCTTAATTTTCATCTCGTTGAGTCGGATGTTTTGTTCGATTTCACATTTGTATGTGTTGGGAAATTCGTGTTCAGGGCCGAAGTGGACCTTATAATCACCTATCTCATTACTGACAGACGAAATTCAGAGTCAAAAGTACCCAGAATATGTCCTGTTATTTTTGTTAGGTATGTAGGTATTTAACGTCACACTGCACCAACACAACGGGCGACGGTCCGGAATCAACCCCCGAATGGAAATATTCGAGGACAACACGTATTTTTGAACCACGACCAGATGACGAGGTGAAGCCTGAGCTGGCACCCCATTTTCCAAACTTCTACAACAGGGGTTCCCAACCTTTTAATAACTGCGTACCACTTGAAATTTTTAGAAATTTTTGGCGTACCACCAATCTTATATATTTTTAGAAACATGTATCTAATGTCAGAAAAGTGCCCAATGGCTTGTTTATTTTAATTAAAATACTAAGAAAGCTTCATATTTTATGATTAATGCACTTGTATTTCGTATTAATGATATCTTAATAAAGGAAACAATAAAACGATTATTGAAAATTACAGTTTTATTTTTTACTCACAGGTCTAAAAACAACTAATTTTAAATAATTAGAACAAACTAAGCAAACAAAGATTAACATAATCAAAAATCAATTTTTAGTGCGAAACTTGTTGTTTGTCTTTTATTAAAATATCATTATCAGGAGCAATGGAGCTTAACTTCACTCTTAAGTCCTCTTCAACACTTACTCTGTTTCTATATTTATTTTTTATACACAAAAATTCAGAAAAACCACTCTCACACAAATAACTAATAACAAATGGCATAATAAATAGCATAACTTGGTTGTACATACTAAAAAATCGAACAAACTTCGTAGAATATTTGGGTCGCTCGTATCATCCTTGCGTATCAACTGAAACGTTGCCGCGTACCACCGGTTGGGAATCCCTGTTCTACAACACGCCAACGTCAAGACATTTGAGGCCACGACAGATATGTGCTCCAGCCTCTTTGTACACGACGTCTTTGTTTGGATTCGAACCCACAACTCTCCGATTGCTTGTGCGTAACTCTTCCAACCGGGCTGCATCGGCGTACCTGTTATTTTTCGTGGGTGCGAAATCACCTAGGAATGTTTCTGGAAAATTCTTCAGAAATTCAGTACACCAACTGCAATGCTTCATTTAACTGTCTCTCTTAGTCGGAATAGAGGTACCGGGTGCATCCCATCTTAGTTAGATTTGAGTATCTATCGAGCAGGATATATTCACCTCCAGGTAAACAATATTCAGGGAAACTGTAGAGATATACGTTTCCATAAATAAACTGAAACAAATTGATTTGTGGGATCTCGAGTGCTGTATGCGAGTATCATAGAGCTTCTCTCTTTTCCTTCAGGGAACCCAGGGTGATAAAGGAGTGAAAGGAGAACGCGGGAAGCGAGGTCCAAAAGTGAGTGGAAGTTTTACAAGACTTTGAAATGAAACTATTGTAAGCGGTGTTTGTGACGAGCGTGTTCTTTCCTGCAGGGTCATCGGGGAATCATCGGTCGTGCAGGCATGAAAGGCGTGCAGGGGGAGAAGGGAGAGCGGGGGGAGAAAGGACCCCAAGGACCACCCGGAGTCAAGGGAGATCCGGTGAGTACGGAACCACATCGCTCAAGAATTCCTTTCCACTTATTCGAATAAATATTGCGACAGAAAACTTATTGGAGCATTTGTTTCCCTTTCAGGGTCCACTGGGCATGGAAGGATTAAAAGGAAACGACGGGCCATCCGGAGAGCCAGTAAGCATCTTTCAATGACCACATGTTCAACGGTGTATGTTGAAATTTGTTAAGTATTCATACCTTTTCTTTTCCTTTATAGGGACTGGAAGGACCTTCTGGCCTTAAAGGAGCTCAGGTAACCCTAGAAGATTGATGAGTGCAACATTTAGTATAAGCAAATTAGTATATTTATGGATTAATTCTTTTCCTATGTTTTAACATGATTTTTTTAACAAAAACAAACTCCCCGTGCACCACAAAAGTACAACAATTGGCTTACAGAAATCAGTTGATTATATAGAGACAGCGAGAATAATTTTTATCTAAAATTTCAAGATTTGATGAATTTAGCAAATGAGTTCATCAAATATCTTTCTCTGTTAAATCAACTTACTTCTGTGATAAAAATTTACTGTTAAATAAAAATATAAATAAAAATATCCTCTTTTTAAAATAAAAAAATATCCTCCTAAATCCTTTTATAAAATAAAAATATCCTCTTTTTAACATAATAATTTTTAAATCATGTTAAAAATAGGAAAATAATTAATTTTAACATGACTGTACAGCTGAAATTGCAAGGTAGGAAAATAAAATAGGAATAGGATTTAAATAGGAAAATAAAATTTCCATTTCGACTCACGATGCATGTGATGTCTATTTGTGTACTCTTTTGAATATTATTTTCTAGCTATTGTATTTAAATGATTTTACGTCATGCAACTCTAGTACTTTAACGTTAAACTTTCTTACCGATATGACTGGTTTTTCTGTTTTCACGTGTGTCTCGTTTGCTGGTCAACCAGACATTTTCAATAAGCATCGTTTGTAAATACGATCAACATTGAAAAATTTTAATTTTCTTTTTGTTTGTCAGTTTTTTTACTATTGGTTTATTGTTATGCTTACTAAAAAAATACTATAATTACATGTTTGTACTTTTGTAAAATACTTCATTTTGAAATGGAAGTGTCATTATAATTATATGTAAAATTATTGAATTATTTCGGAAACACTTGATTGCTATAAAAATGTATATGTTATGTTATATATGTAGGGTCCAACTGGTCCAAAAGGAGATTCAGGCCCGTCTGTAAGTATATCTAACTTTAGAGATACATATCAGATAGATATATCAGGTTATATACATTATTCAAATAATAAATTTGAAAATTATTAAAAGTACTTTGTAGTGATCGTATTAAAATCAGCATGTAATGAATTTATTACATTTTTATAACCTATGAAATTGACAAAGTGTATTCATAAAAACGTATAGAACAGATGGATTTATTTAGAATTAGATTTGCGACATTTTACGCTTAGCATTTAATTTTCACAATGATTTGAAGAAATAAGCGTCCATGTGGCTGTGAAAAATACAAATAAAGAAAAAAAAGTGTCTATTAACTTTTTGTGGAATAGCATTGTAGCATGTTTACTTTTTCAACTCAACATTTAAAATGTACAAGTTTTAGTCGTGTCCATTTTGAAGTTATAAATTCCTATAAATGTAAAACAACTCAACTGAATACAACCTTACACAGTAATGTATTGCAAAGTCGTACATCGTAGTTATATATCGTATATTTCAGTTTAAAGTACTTTTTAGACTCATGTTAACGATTATGTGTTTGTGGAAACTGAATACAACCTTACACAGTAATGTATTGTAAAGTCTTACATCGTAGTTATATATCGTATATTTTAGTTTAAAGTACTTTTTAGACTCATGTTAACGATTATATGTTTGTGGAAATGCCCTAAATTACATAATAAATAATCTTATTTTCTATCATTCATTTTATGCATGTAAGTCCTGTGGTATATGCTATTAATCTGGTGCATACTAAAAAATAATTTGTATTTTCATTGTCATATGGAGAGTAAATGCTCCTAAAATATGTTTCTTTCTAATTTAAATAAACTTAATTTATAATTATTCTTTTATTTTACTATATCATTCTATTGTGTCTGAGTAATCATTTTATTCTTTTTTCTAGGGTCCTCCAGGTCCTGCAGTAAGTAATACATAGTACATTAATTATGGAAAGTTGAATATTTTCAAAGCAGTACCAGATGTTAACAATGAGCAATGCACACAACTGATCATAATGTTGCGATTTTCATATTTTTATCATGGAACTGAAATTCCTTAAACCTACATCTACAAAAGTTTATGAGCATAACTTACAGTTTTTTCGGTTGTGCTTTTTCCCCCTCTAGATATTTTCTTACAACCGATTTTCTCGTTGCCACATATGGTTAAGACAGGACTCTAAATAGATTTTTTAATACAAGTGCACCTAAGTTTTAAATAGGTGCACAGATTATGATTTAGGTGCATATTTAAAAAAAACGTAATGTAAGAGCATTAATGTTATGTAAACTACTTTATTAGTTGGGTATGTTTAGATAGGTTAGTAGTAGATAATGAATACAAATATTTAAACAATTTTATTTATCTGCGAAATTATTACTTACAAATATTCAGTCATTAGACATTGGTGGGCAAAAAACACAAAAAATAAACGAGTACACTATATTTTAAGTAGATAAAATCTGACTTTAAAGATAAATAATAAGAATATTTGTTTACGACGCGCAGTGACCAGACAATTCTCAGGAATTCCTACGGCTTTACACTTTATTGAAACACGAGATGTTTACAAAAATGTGGGATGCCTATCGTTCGCGGGTGGTCAAGTGATATAAATTCTCCCTTCTCCGGCTGTCACGACAGTAGCTTCAACAGAGCCATCTGGAAAAAGTTTCGATTATCGGAAAGTTCTGGTGGCATTGGCACAAGTAAACCTTACTCCTGTATAAACCCGTTACGGCCCAGTGATTTTGTTTTTGCATAGTGTGCATTTAGGAATTTTAATTATGTTCCTTTAGAGCGAGACTGTTCGATACTAATATTTTTTTCAAACATCAAAATAACATAAAACACGTTCCCCTCAGTTTTTTTTAACGTTTTTTAACGTGCACCAGGCGGGAAAAAATTAGGTGCACAATTTTATTTTCATATGCACCCGGGTATTTCGAGCCCTGGGTTAAAAGAATGGTAAAAATCTTTTTTCCCTAGGCATTTTGTCACAACATATTTGCTTGAAGTTCTGGGTTGTTAAAGGTATGGTAATAAAAAGACTAAATTTAAATTAAATTGTGTTTTTTTACGTATTGTTATAGCTATTTCTTCCTCAGTTCTGTCGATGACTGTTCTTACTGTGACCGAAACAAAATGCTGATGTAATTAACACTTTTGTCTTTTAAAGTAGAAACAATATTAAAAAGAAAGTGTTGATCATATAAGCATTTTATTTGAATCTTTTATTCCATTTCATACCTTTCTTCGAATGATATACAATACTTATCTTTGACTCGTGGAATCGATAAAAAGGAAAATGGAATATAGTAAATTTAGGAACGCGACGTTTGAAAAATAATGAAGGAAGTTTGCTAATAATAACAAATAATTTGTTCACAAGCATCAAAATATAGAATGACGCAGAATATATTATAGTGAGCGGGTCTAATGGCAATAAATCATTCCTAAGCTCCAATTTCTTTTATTTCTGTGGAGAGCTTAGAAAAAATTAATCACTTCTCTTTTTCATGCATCATTCACAGTAGAGCAAATTTCAAGATAGTGTTTCATATAACTATACATCATATGCATGAAATTTCGCACAAGGCACCGTATTCACATTCAATTGCGCTTAAACTGTTCTAATGATTTATATCCTACCTATATTGCTCTTGTTTTACCATCTGACTATGCTTGGAGTTTGGAGCTTTTCCTCAAAGGAAATGTGTACTCATGAAACGGTCTGTGTCTCAGGGTCCCCCAGGGGAGGGTCCCCAAATCCCTCCGGAGATCCTCTTCCAGAGGGACTATCCTTATATGCGGCAGAAGAGGAGCGTCGCCGAGGAGCCTGAGAAGGAGGACAAGGAAACTGAGAAGAAGGACGGAGAGGAAAGCATCCAGGATAAGCTGCTCAACATGTACGCCAACATCTACATCATGCGCAAAGAGATCGTCATGATCAAGAAGCCTCTCGGCACCAGGAAAAACCCGGCCAGGACATGCAGGGATCTCTATCTAGGACACCCGGACTTCCAGGACGGTATGTGACCACTCCGATCGAGACCTTATCACACATACATCCTTTATTCAACAGCAGCTTCTACATTCAATTCAGAAGTACCATAGTGTAGCAACTAAAAGTGAGATACCCGTTTAAATATAAATACAGTAAAACTTCGATTAACCGTCAGGGTCGGGACCGGGACCATGACGGTTAATCAAATGGACGGATAACAGAAAAACATTGAACAACAACTCACCCGCATTCATTGCAAATAAACGAATGATAAAAAATTCATGTTTACGAACTGGAAATACACTGTACAAACGTGCGTTTTATTTCACAGAAACAAAAAATATGCGATTTACATTGCGTAGAGTATCGTACATATTGTTACATGAACTTACGCTCTACACGTACATACATATTCAAATTAAAAAAACAATGTAATTTTCTTTTTGTTTCTTCGAGGCTCGTGCTTTCTGAGCGGCAATGTTCCGACCTTATGGAGTGACGGTTAACAGAAACTGACGGTTAAAAGAGTGACGCTTAATCGAAATTTCACTGTAGGAGCATCCCCTCGCTATTTCGTGTCTTAATTATATCGTTAAAATTTGGCTATGTCGCTCGTTTTTACTAATCCCGCTATCAGATTTGCGTTTACGAGCAGCAATGGAAATCTCAATCTGTTTCCCTGGAGTTAGTTCAAACGTCACCTGCAATAACCAATTATCTTAGCATTTCCCGTGGCCCTTCTGCCACAATGCTACATTTCGTTGGTGCGTCTACAGAGATATTCCAGTAGGATGTTGAGCTTCTTCATCAGGCCCGGTGCACACATCCGGTTTTTCAACTTGCGGCGATGTTGCCGCAACGCAACTGCGGTCTGAGATACATTAGACCCAATGAAGTAGTGCACACATGCCTCCGGCGCCGCTGCGGTGACGCACGTCTAACTTGCGTGCAATTTGTACCGCAGTTCCACACGGCGCCGCAGCTCTCCGCAAACGCGTCTCCGGTCTGAAGTACTTTGTTTTCATAAATAAATGAAATATAAATAATTATTAATAAATGGTTGTATCCAGTAACGTCTATTTTGTTTCAAAATATACTTTTTTTACACCAAGTAAGCGAAATAAACACGTTTTCTTTGATAGAATATTTATCGCAAATGGCGCGAAATGAGTACTTACGTCCTTTCACGGTTATGTGTGCATAGTTGGGCTTCGGTGCCGCAGCGGCGCCGCACTTTGAAAAACCGGATGTGTGCACCAGGCCTCAGTCGAACCCCGAAAGAAAGGCAGGAAAATCGTAAGAATGTTTACTGAAGTACGGTGCAATATTTTTGTACATCTACCGTATATACAAAAATATCCTACAGTTATGTCGTGTTAGGTAATTAAAAAACAGAAACGTATTATAAAATTTGCTCCTTTTTTTGTCTTTAATAAGTAAATTTTTCTAGGCTCTGGGTATATATATTGCTCTTTCTTTTTCGTGTTTCCTTAGAAACGCGATAGATCCAGAAGTTATTGCACTCAAATTCTAAACTAAGTAAAATTTGTACTCTCTTACAGCTTTGAAATGACATTAGAGAGGTATATCAAATTTCCATTTGGGAACAATCCAATTTGCAGCAATTCGCTTTAAATCGCAAATTATAAAATTTCTTTTTGCACCTGCAACTTATGTATATTTCAACGCTATTTGTCGAATGCATCCCTTTATCAAGACGTGCTTCTAGTTTCGTGTTGCCCATTTGTAGTACCTTACAATTTTAAACTCAAACTAATCTGAGTTTCGTATTATTGAAGAAATTGATTACCAAAGAAGTCGAGATCGTTTTAAAACAATTAGGAACGAAATTGTAAAAACCAGTTCCAATATTTTTTCTATTCATTTTTTGTGAATCATCTATTCCTTCTTCAGAAGGTCTGTAATGCCTCTTTTGCTTTTTCATACTTATATGAACATGCATTCTCGATTGCCATTCTATCTATATAATAAGAGTAGTAACTTAACATAAATTCAGCAAAATCACAACTATTTTCTAAATATGTAACAAAGATTTTATTTCTAAAACAATCTGCTTCTGTTTCTGTAAATGAATTGAAGGCATTCGTTTACCCATCGTCTTCAGAAAATTCGTTTAGGATGCTTCAAGTACACAATGAGCTAATTTTCTCCAGATCCCCCGAACCTGGTAAGCATTCAGAAAATAATTTTAAGAAGAAGAGTTTTCCATTACAATCAAAAGGCTATCGTATAAAAAAAAATTATTCTTAATTATTTTTGGACTGTGTTTTGAGACGACTCCCACCACAGACGTCTCTGCCATAATCGTAAATACTCGTTTGTAAAAAAAAGTCCGGAACAGAAACGACGAGAGATTTTGGAATCCACTTTTAATGCATTGTCTGTTGTGTTACAGGTTGGTTCTGGATCGATCCCAACTTGGGCATGGTGGACGACGCTATCCACGTGTTCTGCAACATGACGTCGCGTGGACAGACTTGCCTCAACCCAGATAAGCACACATCAACGGTAAGGGATCCTTCTCTTTAAATCCGTATCTTGGGTGAAAAAAGCGATCGTAGAGATGGGCAAAACAGTTATTTTACGATAACCGAGTTAACGGTTATTTTTAATTTGCGGTAACTTTTATTAAAACTATTTATATCAGTTGTTTTATCTCATTAGTTAGCAATCCACTCTAATAATAGCAACGAAATTTAGTAATTGACATAAATGATCAATTTCAGCAGTTACTAACTGTTTAAATTAATTATAAAATAAATTTTTTTAAAGATGCAATAGTTCCAAGCTCGGATTTTTATCAAATATTTTTCATAAATTTCAATGTTTTAATTTTCAACTTAACTTAATTATAGTTGTTTCACTGTTATGCTAATGTCATTCATCGATAACAGTTGCTAAATGTAAATACATAATAATACTGTTATTTAAACTACTATCTTATGAATCTCTTAAGTATTCACATTGCTACTTGTCAAATAGTTATCCTTTTCATTGGTATTGACTTAATTTCAACCTGTTGGTCAAATATCGGGGTACAATGACGTAAATGTAGAACTCCGTGTACATTAATTTAATTACAGGAGACCGATGTAACATGCAGGAACATACTATGGATATATTAAGATATTTTGTATTCCTTTTGTCCCATTTTACATCTTTCACGTAATGTTGCCTCAACTCAAACAAAGAAAATAGTATCAACTTGGCAACTTCAAAGAAACCCGCAGAAACGTACCATTTGAGTACTTCATTTCTTTTTAAAACATATAGAAATAATTCCATTCGGGAAAACCTTTTAGTTATGAATGTGGCTTTATAAAATTCATAAAAACATCGCAAAGGATTTTTTATCCCGAAGGAACCAATTTCTATATAGACTTGGCTTAAAGGATATGGACTAATGAAAGAATGAAACTAATCTCTCTCCGTTTTTACAAAATTTAAAACACGGGAGATTTCTACAATGCTTTAGCTGAATTTTGTTTAATTTTAAGTGTAAAGAATTATGTAACTAAAGCATTTCCTATTAAATGTAATTTATGTGTTTTATCCAAATAAAAGAATAAAAAAAGCAACTTAATTTAATATTAGCGCAGATTGAATGGTTTTGTTATGACGCCAAAAAGGCAGCTTGGGATGTTTGGAGGGATAAAATTTTGATTGACATAAATTTGAATCGAATATCTCCGGAATACCAGATCCAATCGAATAACAAGACAAGGAGTCGCGCGCTATTGTTATTGTGCTTCTAATTCTGACAATCACTCACCCTGCTCTGCTGATGTGTGATTCTTTGGAACACCAATTATGAATGAATGTTTTCAGAGCCCCGAGATTCAGTGGAAGAAGGACGAGGACAGTCAGAGCGAAGGATGGTTCAGTTCGCTTCGAGGGGGATTTAAGGTACGTCCATTCTCCTTTCATACTTAATCAACTCAACTCTGTTCTGTTTAAAATGTTCACCCTCCTATTTGATTGGTAAAAAGGTTACGCGTGAGGAATTCTCAGCTGCCATAGACCATGCACCAGTATTGGGCAAGTGAAATATGGAATTGAAAAGACTGAATATTTGAATGAACATTTATGCTCACACAAAATGTTTACTTATTTCTTTCAGATATGACAATGCAGCTTTAAAACCTAAAAATGTTTCTATGAAAATTAATTCAATCGTAATAGTAGAAGGAACTTACGAATCGATATTTGAGTGCTTCTTTGACGGCTCATTGTAGACTCGGTGTTACGTTTGATAGAAAGAGAGCGCGTTTTGTACGATGAAACAAATGGGTCAATTTAATTTTAAAATAGCTATTATTAAAATATAAAATAAAATTCAATGCACTAAAATGGAATTAAATTATAATAAATGCATTACTTCCTTTTTTAAAATCACATTCATTTCCAGTTTTGATTTTGTCTCAGTCATAAAATTTTGCATTCGTCACGTATGAAAAATTTTCCGTTTCTTTTATCAACTAAAAGTATCATAATTACTAAATCATACTTTGCTATTTTTTCTATAATCATCCCATCCCAAGCATTACTTAAGATGGCACTAACCAATGGGTGACTAATAAAGATTTCAAATAATTTCTTTCCAATAATAAAAATAATTTCTTTTCAAATAATGCTACACGTCTTTTCAGAGGCCGATAGTTAAGGTATTCTCTGAGCTAAGCTGTCTAGTGGACAGCCTAGCTTCGAGAATACGTAAACTATCTGCTGTCAGTGATTATTTATGATTTAAATTTTGAAAAAATTCTTCGTTTAAGGAAACAACTTGCCTATTCATATTTGAGGCGGTCTTGCATTTCTCCCAAATATTTAACCCATTTAAAATATGTGAGGGTGTCTCTTTGCAGATCACTTACGAAGATGTAGGCGGCATCCAGCTGACGTTTCTGCGACTGCTGAGCCAGGAGGTTTTCCAGAACTTCACGTACTCGTGCACCAATTCCGTTGGCTGGTTTGACCAGGACTCTAAAAGCCTAAACCTTTCCATCCAGATGATGGGTGAGAACGGACAGATCTTCGGACCCAACGCTCTCAAGCCGCTCATACTCTTCGACGGTTGCAAGGTACTCTCTCCTGGAAAGATCACTTTCTCACTCAATGGACTGGGTTGTATGTCATGGAACTAATTTTTGGTTTAGTATTTGGCTGGCCAAAACGCTTGTTGGGTTATTAGAGGGCAACAAAAATCGCTCCGATTTTAAAAATATATTGCGATAGATAGGAAAAGTAAATATTATACAATAATGTGGAACGAAAAGGACATAGAAAATAAACCACTATTCATCACTCAAAAGGCCATTTTTCATCCAAAGAAGCGGACGTTTGGGATTGCTTACGAGTTCTTTCCACGAAACAAAATGATTCAGTCTAACTAGTGCTGTTCCCATTTTGACCAATTGAAAGCAACACTCAGAAAAGGTTTAAGGCAGCACAATAGAAAAGACGTAATCTTCCAGCACGATAACGCATGGTTTCTTTGGTTACCAGACAAAGACGATTACAACTTGGCCAAGAAGTTTTGACTCATCCGTCGTAGTAATCAGACACTTTCCATTTGAGGCCCCACATCAATCTGTGGGCCCCGTTGCCAGCTGTTATGACGAACACCGTTGGCAGCTGAAATGACGGTCCCCTCCCCACCTCACCCATGTCCCTTTTACACTGTTTGTGTTTGAACAGAGACATTTTGAATTTGTTTAAGCATGTTCCATAGTTTAATCCTAAACCATACTCCATATACGTTTATAAGAGTTACATATACGATAATACCATACAGCAAACAAGACATTTGGGTAAAAAAAAAGTGTTGAATGAACAAAATTAAACAGTTGGTTAATAAACATAGTTACTAGGTAACATACAGTTTTAGTATCCAGAAAATCTAAATGTTATTTGTATTTCAAATTCTACAATTGAAGTTAAAAATAAAAGCAACTGATTAAAATAGAATTCAAACTTTAATAATACGTAGTAAAAAAGTACGTGCCCTCCTTGAAAAACAAACATGAATAAATTATTTTACATTTTTCTTAGTTTCATCATGGACAATGTTACATTTTAGGGATTTTAACATTTTAATTTGACATGTGAAAAAGTTATTTTCCGCATCGTCGCCAGTTTTATGATTTTTTTTTTAATCTCATTTTTTTTTGTCCTTTTGCGTGCTTTGTTGACATGGCAACGGCAGCATAGCCAATGTGGGGGTCCTATTCCATTTATTTCGATTATTACAAAACATTTTTAGTTGAAACTTTTTCAGTTCCTTGGAAGACTGCAAAAAGCACCTGGAACAATTCTGTAATCAGAAAGATGTAAAGCTTTGTGTGGAGGGGATTTTGAAGTTCCCTGAAAAATGGTAGAAGATTGCAGAACGAAACGATCGACATTTAAATAATTATAGGGAATATTCAAAAATATTAATTTAAGAAAAAACCAGAACGAACATTGATTACTATTGAACATTGGGCTGACTGCAATGCAAGGTAAAAATATTTTTTAAGTATTTAGGAACTCGAAATAAAGCAGCTGATAAAGTAGTGCAAACAGCCAATAAGAGCACAAAACCTACCGCTTCCTTCCACACTAATATATCTATCACAACTTCATAGAAGAATATACACATTCCAGTCACATTAATGTGACCACCTGTCTAAAGCCAGAATAACCATCTTTGGCAGAGCGGACCGCTGCGAGACGTGCAGGAAGAGAGTCAATTAGGTTTCTGAAGGTGTTCACTGGGATGTTGAGCCATGCCGACTCCAGTGCCGTGGCCAGCTGCGTTAGATTACGCGGTTGAGGATCCATGGCAATTGTTGCAGGGTGTATACGCCAACGTCCATCTGTCCGATGGAGGATAAAACGTGAGTCATCGGAAAAAGCCACCTGCCGTCACTCTGTGGACGTCCAGTTGCGGTACTGGCGTGAAAATTCCAGCCTTCGTCGTCTATGAACAGCAGTCAGCATAGGTGCATTAACCAGGCGTCTGCTGCGGAGGCCCATGAGCAGCAACGTTCGCTGAACCTTTGTTGAGGATACACTCTTGGTAGCCCCATGGTTCATCTGGGCGGTCAGTTGCTCAACAGTTGCACGTCTATTCGCCCAAACGCATCTCCGTAACTTTCGTTCGCCTCTGTCATCTATAGCACGTGGTGCACTACATGTGCCACGCCGCTGATTTTAGATAGTGCCATTTTGCCATGCACGGTATACTTTTACCACGGCGGCACGCGAACAGTTCACAAAATTAGCCGTTTCCGAAATGCTTCCACCCTTTACCCGAAAGCCAATAATCATGTGCCGCCACCTGCTTCTTGTGATTGGTTATTTCACTTTGATGTCGAAAGTAGGTGGTGGTCACATTAATGTGACTGGACTGTGTATATTGGGTGCAAGATTAGAAACAAATTACATTCCATACAATTATCGCTAAAAGGGTTTTAATTGACTAATTTTAACAGAAAACTTTTAATATGAAACTTAATGATTGAAGCGGTAATGTGTTGACTACCCTTATTTTAAACCTCACCATAAGCATTTGCATTCAGAACAAGTCTGAGATATAATACAATCTTACCTGTCAGACACATTTTAAAACCTGATTTTAATACTATCAGATTCAACCGCCTGTTACTGATTCATTGGGTGCTCCCCCTCAAGCAAACATGTTTTTATTTATATCAGATACATAGGTTTTTATAATTTAATTTGAAACAGTTTGAATTGAATTTTGACTGCTAATGTATAATTCTGACTTATTGTAAATTATTTTTTTTTATATTTGTGGATATGTTTCAAAAAAGGTATATATATATATATATATATATATATATATATATATATATATATGTCTATTTGGCCTTTACGCCTTTGCTTCAACAACAATCTCGTTTTTCACATGTATGCAAAAGGCAGTTCCAATCTAGGCAAGAAATGTGCAGTTTTTTACTCTACCTAGATGATTGGTTTCTTGAAGTGAGTGTAATTTCTGTTCTGTTTCAGACCCGAAAAGAATCGAGTAAGTCCGTGTTCGAAGTGCGGACCACCAAAATGAGTCGCCTACCGCTCGTCGACTTCCAGCCCAAGGACTACGGCTCCTCCGACCAAGCATTCGGCTTCGACGTCGGACCACTCTGCTTCAGTTAGCACCCTTTTGTTGTCTTTTTCTAAGTTATATGTTTTTGTTGCTTAAGGCATCGAAAAACTGGTGCTGTATGAACTGCAGTAGGTAAAAATAGTTTTCAAACTAAACTTGTAGATTTGTGTGTGTTATCCTTTTCTTTGGACAGAATAATTAATTACAGTTTATAAAGATCTCAATGTAACGATTTTCAGTAAGTTGTATAAAATATTGTATTAATTTATTGCGTTTTGAAGCAGTTTCGATGTGACCAGATTTCATAACTCTCTTACAAATGATTCGCTTGCAAAATATCTATTCCTTTAGTTGAATTAAGGCAACCACAGTGAAGTGAAATACAAGTAGGTTCCAAAGAGACCCATCAAATTCAACAATGCTTTTAAAAGTAAGAAGAGCTATTCAGAAACAATGCGTATCTTTAATCTTAAGCAATCGTGTAGAGCTGTTGTCAAATATATAAATTTCTCGAAACTATTTCAACAAAGATTGCTTAAATCGCTAGTGTCAACAGAAAATCCCTTTTTGTATAAGACGGTTTGAATTAATGAGATGTGCTCCAATGTACAAATGAAAAATTATTTTACTTTAATGATCTCAAATTATGACTTTCTGTGAATAACTTTTTGGAACCAGTTCTATTACACATTCGTTTGAATAATAATTTTTTACGAGCCAGTCTTCGATTCCTGCAGTAAAATATTTCGCCGCCTCTTTTGTTCATTTTTATACATTTTTCAATGTGTGTTGTGTATTCATTTTGCTGTGTGAATGTAAAGTCTCGGAAAAACTAGAGTAACACTGCCAATGATTCGACTGTGTTTGGACTTCAACAGAGATAAGAATCAAACTCACTGTAAATAAAGATTACTATTTTGTGAAAAATGAAATGTATTTCTTGTATATTGTTTCACATTTCATGCACCATTCCGAGCAGCTAAAAACTTCTTACAGGGCTGACTACTGTTTGTATATCATTAATTACACGTTTTAGTTTTCATTAACTCAAGAATACTAACCATCCGCAAAATTTCCAAAGCTGTAGTTAGTATTACCGGTTTCGTAAATTATGGTTATTAACCTGGCTAAGGACTTAAACAATAAGTAATTAGGGACTTTAAAAGAAGCCATTCTAATAAATAATGATATTTATTGGAGGGCGAAATCTATTTTTCCGAGTAAAAGTTTTAGGTATTAATAACTTGAATATTAGGTATTAATAAGAACTTGGGGGGAAAAACAAGTTTAAGAAATGTAAATTTTCTAAAAATAAATCATTTGATCAATTTATTTCATTTATTTATATTTAATTCCATTAATTAGTTTTCCATTTAGTTAATTGAAGCATGAACTTCGAAAGTAATATCTCAATTTTATTGTAATGATTCCAAAGTTCTGGGAACTGTGTTATAAAATTTGTTATCAATTTTCGTCTGTAGTAATACAGAATAGTCTGTATAATAATTATACAGATAATATCCTAATTTTGCAGCATAATTTCCGTTTGACTTTTGGAGTCTTTTAATCTATTGATTTTCAGCTCAGCTATTCTTTTTAGTCCTGAAGTCGCAAGGAATTTTTTTTCCATTCTAGAAAGAGATGATAGTCACTGTGTCCCTCTAAAAGTCCTCTTCCCATCTAAAGAAAAGGTTGCTTTTTAAGACTTTACTGTGTCTTTCATAGTTGTAATTGTGTAAGTTCCTATTTGGAAATATTTCATCGATGCAAACTGAATACTCAAAATATGTCTGTATACACCAAGCGGTCGTTGGGAAAACCTGCCAAGACTTGTTTTCACCATTAAGTATTAGTCATTAAGCCTTGCATAATTAAACCGGATTACAATTCCCAGGAATTTGAAAACGTCCCTCTTTTTCTATATACACAGTCCAGTCACATTAATGTGACCACCTGTCAAAAGCCAGAATAACCACCTTTGGCAGAGCGGACCGCTGCGAGACGTGCAGGAAGAGAGTCAATTAGGTTTCTGAAGGTGTTCACTGGGATGTTGAGCCATGTCGACTCCAGTGCCGTGGCCAGCTGCGCTAGATTACCTCCCTCCTCCAGCCTGGATCCTTCCGGCAATTGTTGCAGTGTGTTTGCTTTCAGACGCCAACGTCCATCTCTCCGATGGAGCATAAAACGTGATTCATCTAAAACGGCACCTGTCGCCACTCTGTGGACGTCCAGTTGCGGTACTGGCGTGCAAATTCTAGCCTTCGTCGCCGATGAACAGCAGTCAGCATAGGTGCATTAACCAGGCATCTGCTGCGGAGGCCCATGCGCAGCAACATTCACTGAACCGTTGTTGAGGATACACACTTGGTAGCCCCTTGGTTCATCTGGGCGGTCAGTTGCTCAACAGTTGCACGTCTATTCGCCCGAACGCATCTCCGTAGCCTTCGTTCGCCTCTGTCATCTATAGCCCGTGGTGCACCACATGTGCCACGCCACTGATTTTGGATAGTGCCATTTTGCCATGCACGGTATACTTTTAACACGGCGGCACGCGAACAGTTCACAAAAGTAGCCGTTTCCGAAATGCTTCCACCCTTGGCCCGAAAGCCAATAATCATGCCCTTTTGGACGTCGGATAAATCGCTACGTTTCTGCATTACGCCAACGATTGAAATACTCTCCGATGCCCTAGGACATCTTTTATATACACTCCACTGCAATGTGCTGCCATCTGCCTTTTGTGATGGGTTATTTCACGTTGACGTCGAAAGTAGGTGGTGGTCACATTAATGTGACTGGACTGGGTATAAAAAAAGGATGTGTGTGCATATTCTCTATAGAAATCCACACCGTTTGACCAATGCACACCAAATTTGGTACACTTATACTTTTTAACACTGCTGCTGAAAACATATCCTATTTCTTTTCTGTCTTCAGACCAATCTGTAGCCATGAAAATTGGCACACAGGTAGTCCTAAAAGTGCCCCTCGAAGCTCCGATTTTAACATTTAGTGTAAATAATCACTGTTAAAATGTAATTAATTATAATTTAAATCTTTGGTTTTTATAAATTTGTTTTTAGTACGTTCTAAAATATACTACATATTTAAAAAATAAAAGAATTAATACGGGTGTAACTAAGATAGACAACGTCGAGCAGCAAATGAGATGCATCACGATCTCATTGGCTAAAAACAGACCCGAGACTATTGGATGGTTAAGGATGTCTGCTAATACTGTTTCTATACTAAAGAAAATGAATATTTATTAACGGAAAACGTCACATTATTTATAAAGGTTAAATGCTGTTTAAAGTATTTGAAAGTGTTGACGTTGAAGAGGATGTAAGCGCCAGAAACTAAATTTTACAGGACAACCAAGTTGAAAGTTTCTCTTGTCTGAGTTTTAGCAAGCCGAAATGAAACCGTGCAACTTTGTCTACCAAAAAGTATTTAATGGTAGAGTTGGGTTACACTGTTATATACACACTCTATAACAAAAAAATCGACGCACCAAGAAGTAGTAGTACGATTGTGTTAAAAATTGGAGGACGTGAAGAACATACATAGAAAAACAAACGATTAAAATTTCAAAGCAATTGAATTATTTATTTCTGAGTTTGACCGCTACGAAGGGAGCAAGTCAATAAGGCGTTGGTCCACCTCTGGCCTGGATGCAAGTTGTCACCCGGCGTGGCATAGACTGAAAAGGTTCCCGGATGGTGTCCTATGGAATTTCTTGCCAAATTATCTCCAACTGTCGGGTTAAATAGTAAACATTCCGGGATGGTTGTAATCGTCTTCCCATAACGTCCCAAATATGCTCTATGGGAGAGAGATTAGGAGACCTAGCTGCCAAAGGAAGTGTTGGGAAAGCTTGAAGGCAATTAGCAGCACGTGCCGTGTGCGGGCATTGTCTTGTTGAAAAGTAAGTCTGGGGAGTCGCAAAGGAACGGTAACACAACCGGTCGTAGAATGTCGTATACGTACCGCTGTGCTGTAAGTGTGCCAGAAATGACTATCAAAGGTGTCCGGCAATGAAAGGAGATGCCATCCCAGACCATAATGCCCTGTTGTGGGCAAGTGTGGAGTGCGATAATAAGGGCAGGATCAACACACTGCCCTGGACGTCTCCTTACGCGTCTGCGGTGTTCGTCAGGACACAGTTGGAAACGGGACTCGTCACTAAAGACTATGCGTCCCAAGTCAGCGCCATTCCAAAATGATCGAGCCCGGCACGACTGTAATTCTGCATCTTCATGGTGCGTCGATTTTTTTTTTGTTATAGAGTATATACTACTGTATCGTAAGTTAATTTTTGTAGTATTGACTACGCTCGCTACAATACTCCCCCTCCAGAATAGCCGAAATTTGATAGATAGTGCACTAGTAGAGTGATTGCATTTGCGTGAGACTGTGAGAGCTGTATTAGCATTTTTACTACGGCTATAGACATAACTGAGGCGATCCTTTCTTGGCGAGATTCTTATACAACTTTCAATGTATAACTGCTGTACCGGGCGTAGTCTAAATTCTTGGCGCTATTCTTACATTATTTTCAATGTACAACTGCTGTACTGGCCATAGACTGAATTCTTTCTTGGCGCTATTCTTATAACTTTCAAAGTACAACTGCTGTACCGGCCTTAGTCTAAATCCTTTCTTGGCGTTATTCTTATAACTTTCAAGATGCAATTGCTGTACTGGCCGTAGTTAAAACTCTTTCTTGGCGCTATTCTTATAACTTTCAAGATACAAATGCTGTACCGGCCGTAGTCTATATTCTTTCGTGGCGCTCTTCTTATAACTTTCAAGATGCAACTGCTTAACCGGCCGTAGTCTAAATTCTTTTTTGGCACGATTCTTATAATTTTAAAGGTTCTGGCCGTAGTCAAAATTCTTTCGCGGCGCGATCACGGTACAACTGCTGTACCGATCTTAGTCTAAAGGTTAAGATCACAGTTGTAGTTGTAGCCTTTGGCAGCCGAGTGTGAGTGAAGGCTGAGTAGCAATGAATGGAGTGAAGCTGTGGTAGTGGATGAGCAGTGTCTGCTACCACAGAGCCTCAGGTGGTTCTTGAAAGTGATTGGCATCGCCATTGGTGATTTAACTATCCATCGTAGACCATCCATCGAAGTTGTAAATTTTTGAGTGTTCAAATCAAGTTCGACAGTCACCAATTTAGCTAACCGTAAAGGAACAAAGTAACCTACTATGTAGTACTTTTTGGTAGACTGAGTTACACTGTTGTATATACAGAGGCTGTTCGCACATTTTTTAGGCGATTTTGGTTAGCGGTAATAAAAAATCGTTTGCTGCAAAAGAAATAATTGCAGTTGTACTATGTTTTTAAAAGTCAAAATTATCGTCTGCGGCTTGAGAGGTTTGTTTTTATTCAATTGGCGTTTTTAACGAAGCAATGGTTCGAAGGCTATATTTATGCTCTTTCCGAAGAGAAATATTCATATTCCGTTACCCAAAAACGATGCGAGAGTCATGGTTTTGTGATATCTAAAGCGTCGATAGGTAATATCGTCAACAAGAAAGGAAAAAAACGTCAAATTGAAGCCTCAAGTGGGACAAAAATTCCAAACAAGTATCCAAGGAAGAAACGGACATCTTCGACTATTGCAAACGTACGTTGTTTAATGTTAAAAGAAAATCCTCCAAGTCAAAGGACAGTTGCAAAATCATTAAAATGCTCGGTGTCCACTGTAAACAAAATGATAAACGTTGATTTAAATCTTAAGAAAGCGAAAAAACGCAATGTGCATCGTCTTTCTCTAAAGCATATCGCTGAACGCAGGACACGCTGCCGAATTCTATATGAGAAACACTTATCCAAAGAAAAATGGAAAAAAAATTGTCCAATAGATGAATCATGGGTATATTTAAATGATTGCAGCAAAAAAAGAGCCATTTATTATCATAAAAGGGGAGAAAAAAAATTTAAGTATATGGTTCACAGAATCGAAAGTTTTTAGAAGGGATTCATGATTGTTGCTGGTTTTTCATATAATGGCAAGTTAAAAATAAAGAGAGTGGGAAAAAATGTCAAGATTAACTCCAAATACTATCAGGAACATATTTTATCGCCAATTTTTCTGAATGAAATACCATCGCTTTACCCACAGTGCAATCAATCTGTGGAACTCCATCAAGACAAAGCTAGCAGTCACACATCAAAATCCACTGTAAATTTCCTAAAAGAAATGGAACAAAAAACCGGTATCAAGGCCATACCCCTCACTGATATCCCTACTAAATCTTCCGATGTATCACCTATGGATTTTTGTGCTTTCGGACTTTTAAATTCTGCATTATCCAAACGTTGTCCCACAACACTTACAAGACTCTGGAAAGCTGTTCAGGAGGAATGGGATAGAATACCTCTTCTGACACTTCAAAAGGCATTATTATCCTGGAAATTACGGTGTCGAAAGATAGTTTAGAATAAGGGCTATCAAATAGAACATTTAAACACAAGAATTTTATGTAATTTAGTTTTGTGAATACAATATACATTGTCTAAAAAATGTGTGAACAGCCTCTGTACTACTGCATCTTAAGTTAATTTTTGTAGTGGTGGCTAAGTGATGAACCTTCCGTTAGTGACATCTTGTGGGTTTTTTTGGAAATGAACTTATCTCCTTTACAGTGTTATTGACATTAGAACATTGAACATTTGAATTTTTTTCAAAGTTTGGCGCCTACCTCTTTTAATGTTAACCAACGCCACATTTATTAAAAATAAAAATTGTTATCCTTGGTTACCTCTTTCGTAACATGCAGCGTAATTCATGCAAAATCAGCAAGTCGCTAATATAAAAAAATCGTCAAAACGGCAATCAATGTAACCAGTTTATTTTTTTTTGTCCAGTAGTTTAAGTATTACATTGAAATGCCTCCTGAGGCGTGAGAATAATGTCAACAGAGATTGAGAGGATAGATAATTTGTTACTTATATTTAAATTACAATTTCCTTGGAAGATTAAAAGTTAAGAATCCGATCTCATTCGTTCAAATAATTACAACTCTTCTAGTTGTAGTTTTATATAGAGGGAAAATCTACTAAATAGAAAACAAGCACTAACTGAAAATGCAAAATATATTTTTAATGTCACAGCACCAATAGACTTAGTTGGTCTAGTGGGAAAATGTAGGATGTTATGTGAAATAAAAAGTTTGTTAATCATCAAACGTGAGACTTTTATTCAAATTCAACAAGATAACTTCTTGAGAGAGAAAAATACATCATTTGAAGTCTACCGATCGATCGGTTTAAACATCATTATATTCATAGAAGTGAAATTCAGTGACTTTTTACATGGATACGAACACGGAGAGGGAAAACAAGCAATAGGCACAATGTGTAACATTCATATGTTACAGCTAGTCTTATTAGCTCTAACCCTTAATTGTGCTTTTCTCTGAGATGTCATAATAAATGATAGATAAAAATTCCGTTAGCAAAATCCTGGATCTAGAAATATAGTTTCTTTGGTTATGTTTGATATTTTAAAGGCGCTTTTTGTCGTTTTGGTTTTTAATACAGTTTTAATTTTATCCTGGGTGCAAGAAAAACATTTCTCTTTCGAAACCATCAAAAGTCACCACCTTTCATCTGCAATTCCGTTTTAGCGATTAAACACTAAACAAATAACTCATAAATCAACTTTTGATGATAAGACAAATTCGTGATCTACCTTTCAACACAAAATAAAACCTTCATGCGCTTTTCTATGGGTAATCCCAGTCCCTAATATTTTTTTCTGTAGATTACCCTCACACACACACAAAACAATGGTTAACTTAAACAAGAAAGAATATGAGCTAGGTGGAGTTTTCTCTAGTTTCGGCGGAAGATCGCATTTTACTTTTGGATCTTAAGAGTTGTTAATTGAAATGTCTAGAATCGTCAGTACATGAATTTACTTTCATGAAATGACAGTCGACTAAAAAACAAAACAAAAGAAAGATTGTCTAATTAGTTGGGGGTGTCTGATACATCTAGAGTGCCTATATAATAAGAGTGGCGACATACGGGAAACACTTTCTGATTGGCTTAAAACCTTTTCTACCGCCCGAGGCGGTCTTTTCCTAGCTCCCGTAGACTTAATGTGGGAACTTTTTGTGTGTTCGAGAAAAACGTGTGTATATTAAATTAAAAAGAAAATATAGCTTTTTCATGTTCCATTTCGTGTTCTAGAATGTTTATTTATTATTACTTTAGTGCTTTGTTAGTATCAATTTGAAGACTTTTTAAGTAAAAAACCTTTTTTTTGAAAAACATTGTGTTTCCCGCAATCTAAGTTAGTGCGTTGTGCAATCCATCTCATCAATTACGCATGTAATTGAGCGTTTTTTGATCCATTTATACCGAATGTATCCATTTTATAACAATCGTATGCTTTTTGATCTCCTTGAAATGATATATTAATTGGCACAGCAATCTTCTTTGAGACGATTCTGGTAGAAAAAAGGCTGCCGCGCATGCGCATTGGGCGAAATTTGGTTCCTTGTCGCCACTTTAATAGATCAAGAGCAGCAGATAATTTCGAAATTTCCCACGTGACCACCACATTATAACTAAGGAACAAATGGATTAAACGAACCTTTTCATTTTTTAACGTAATGATTTATTCATAAATCTATATTAAACATTTGTTCTCTATATATAGACTGAATGGTAGGTAGTTAATTAACGTCCCACCAAGACAACAAAAGGGGCTATTGGGGACGGTCCGGGATCAGTCCTCAAAAGAAAGATCCAAAGAACAACGCTTCGTAATTTTGAACCACGGTCAGATGACGAGAGCACACCTGAGCTGGCATCCCACTTTCACATCCCGACAACGTGAAGACATTTGATGCCCCGACAGATGTACACGACGATCTTTAACTGGACTTAGTTTCGAACTCGCAACCTTCCGGTTGCTAATCCGTTGCTCTTCCAACTTGGCTACTCCAGAGACTGAAAAGTTAAGGCTGTATGCAAAACTTGTATTCGAATATTGTGTGAAGTAATAGTTTTTATGTAGCACAAGTTACCTTTAATATAATAAGAGCACCCAACAAATACTTCTATAACTCGTAGAACTTTTTTACTTGTTTCGGTGGCAATTTAAGAAATTTTAAAAACTGGGGTTAATACGGACCCCAACTGAACGAATGTATGGCTTAGAGGTGGGAGAAAATGTTATTTTTCGATAACGGTTATGGTTAATTTGCATAAACAGTTAGCAACTAAATTTAACGGTCATCATTAGTTGATAGAAATTAACAATAATAGTTAATTTTGAACTGCTATAAACTGGTTAAACTATCCATTTACCTTTTAATTAAATTTTTCTTCATTATCATTATCGATAAGTTGATATTTTACCGTTGTTTTCTGTAATAATACATTAATTTAAACTTATATGAGAGTACCAGCCTATCTCTAGAGTGGCTTTTTTTTCATCAGCACATTTAAGGGCTAAAAAGAAAAATTTTAAATTGGAATTAAAGTGATGACTAAAAAAATATTTTGCTTTGTCTTTCTCTCACTATAAAAGGCATGTTTTAACAAGTGTGATATGAAGCAACATTAAAAAAGTACATCATCCTTTTGTGTTAAACACGCCCCCAAGAGAAGCTTGGAATAATATTCCATCAGTTGAACGAAGATTTCGAACTTAATTCTTCGAACGATAATAGGCATGCCTATTAAGCCTAATCAAAAATTCCATTTCCGATAACTTTAATTCAGTTTCTAAGATCATTTGTTTTTTAAGACGTAGATTAATTCTATTTTCTTAGCTAAAATATCATAAATAATTCACAAGTATAAACTAACAAACATCTTTTATTTCTTTAAAATACACCATTTGGAACATTATTCAAGTCATCCTGTAGGTAAAGACGTCAAAAGACGAGTCCAAACGCAACTCCATTTTGGTTTTGAAGCACGTCTTTATATTAGGAATGATATGTAGCAGATTTACAAATGACCGCAGCCACAACAATTAAAAAGCCACGGAAAGAGAATTTGGTATGAAACAATCAGATATTTAAAAAGTGATTCGTACCGCAATCGCAGTTTCTTCAAAAAGCGCTCAACTTAGAATTATCACTTCAAACCCATACAAAAGACAATGGGTACAAAACAATTAGTCTAAACTGATTCTTTGCTCAACGTGGATAAGTTACGTGTTTTAAAGTGGCCATACGATCCTGTATAAAACTTATTTTACAAGGACTTAAGCTAGTTCCAATCATACAAAAATCGATTCGTTAACAGAAGCATTCTGTCCAAGTCTGGACCTTACATGCATTATGCTAAAATTAACCCTAACCTGGCAATGGTATATTTACCCTCTATACTGGAGTTTTTGTTCCAATTAATCATAATTATTTCTGAAATTGACGAAAACATGAATAGGTTTTGTGGTTTTCATCCATTTCTTTAGTTTAGGTATACAGTAAAAATGAACGATTTTCTTTTTTTTTTTAAACTTTTTTTAAATGCAATAAGTGAGTGCAATTGTTATGCATTAAGTGTATATATATATATATATATATATATATATATATATATATTATTTACCAACACAAGGCCAGTTACATACACATTTCCAGGGAGTACGTGAAGCATAAAACGTCGAGAACCACTGTTTTGGGGCCATGAACTAACGGATTCTAAGGTTTCTAACCCTTGAAGGCTGCTGTTAAAATTTGACTAGATGTTTAAACAGAGTAATGCACCCGTAGTCCAGGTTAGGGTTAATTCGAGTGCATGAGCACAAATTAAAAAATAAATGTTGAATGATAATAGCGTTTATTTGAGTCCCATGCCTCTGAGGAGCTCCATGGGCAGCGGGAACACCACCGTCGAGTTCTTCTCTGCTGCGATGGAGGTGAGTGTCTGCAGGTAACGCAACTGTAGAGCGCCCGGCGAGTCCGCAATCACGTCTGCAGCTTCCTTCAGGGCGCGAGACGCCCTCTGCTCGCCCTCAGCCGCAATCACCTGAAACAACAACGCCCGTCAGAGACCCTCCATTGCAGTGAAGTTCAAATGCATCACCCAATGAAACTGCGATTATCGGTTTAGAGTGTGGTAAGAAATTTCTAAGTCACTGATAACATTTCACAAGATATTCCAAACTTATGTGGTCAACTAAAATTGATATTGTTTTAATTGTTGTTTGGATTAGGGATACGACATCGATAGCAAAACATCGATGTTCAAAATTAAAACATCGATGTTGATAATACATCAACCCAAAAACATCGATGTTTTTAAAATTCAGTGTATTTAAACTTTTTCCCCCATTTCTTAAAATTGGTTTAGCAACTAGTGATGCGACATCGGCTCCAATACATCGATGTTTTTTTCTAAAACATCAATGTTTAGAAAACATCGATATCGATGTCGTATCCCAATTTTTAAGATCCTTGGTCACTTTGGTCTAAAAGTATGTTCAATTTGCTAATTATAAAAGTTATGCAATTTGGTAATTTTTTAAATTTTTATAACGGTACTTTTTTTATTTAAAAATAAAACATCGACAAGTATAAACATCGATGTTACAAAAACATCGACCCCAATACATCGATGTTAAATACATCGATGTTTTGAAAACATCGACATCGATGTCGCATCCCTAGTTTGGATACAGAAAACTATCCAAACGCACAGAGAACAAAAAAATATACGATCCAAATTACGCAAGACAAAATACACAAACACAGTTACACAAAAGGTAAAACGAAACGGTTCATTGAAGGAGTATAATATAGACAATTCAATTGTTTATACTAAAAAGTGGATCCTTCTGCCACAGAAATAGAGTTCTTATAACTCCATACATTTATCTCAGAATAGATCCTCAACGAATAAAATGCTCTCAATACTTTTTCTGTAAAGCTAAATATAGATGACGCTAGTGTTTTAATGGCAGAACATGCTTCGTGTAGGCATTTCGTAACATGACTTAAAATTTTCGTCTTGCTGTTGTTTGTTTGCCTGACCTAAAAATCCCTCTTAAACTTGAGATCAACAAAGTTTGATAAGAATACCTTACATTCGGGTACAATGTCTCACGGGCATAAATGGGCTGCTCTGAATGTGGTTGATTTGAATACATTTATAATGCACATCAAGTGTAAGAGCACAACCAAAGTAGCTTGGTTATCAGTAGGACAACTTTGTGCAACAAATGCAACTATTTTTCACGCGTTCTACGCTGCATGTAAAGTACTAAAACCAAAATTCGTCCTTTATGGGCTGTATTATAAGCGATTTATAACAACTTTCTGCAAAAATCCAACCCACCTGCAACTTTTTAAAATTTAGCTTAAAATAAATTAATATGGAATTACTATTTCAATTTTTGCCCTCTGAACCAACCCTTTGATCACGAATGTCTGATCTTGCGAATGCCGAAGTATAGCGGATCAAACAAGAAGTTCACGGAAAGAAGGTATTCGTCCGAACAGACGAAAGTGAAATAGATGTCAAGAAGTACTTTTGACACATTGGTTGGCACTCTTGATAATCCAGAGGAAACTTGCGTAATCGACTGCAGAGTTTGCGAGGTGAGTGTCGATCATCAATATGTTGTTCGCCAGGTAGATGACGTTTTAAAATCTCTGAATGTTGAGCGAAAGGATTTTGCGCTTCTTCTATTCGATACAGCACATTATATGACTGCGGCTGGAGCAGTTTTTCAATGTTATAGAAATTACTGGCCAAGGATCGGCCATTCAACGTTCTTCTGTATTTCAGTATGTATTATAACACTATTGTACACGACTAAAATTGTCAATATATTTTGAATTTTTTCATTCTTTACGAATAATTTATTTCAGAATTTAGTGTAGCAAAAATAAATGCAACTTTATTTCCATAAATGCAACTTTAGGAAATGATATATGCAATTTTTCCCATTTTTACTGCAACAAAAAAGTTGCCCTAGTTATCAAGGTTGCCATATTTGGCTCTTAAAGTTTAAATTCTAAATCCAGTTTGTTTATTTTAATTACCGATAGCTTTTTTTTATTTTCGTAATGGCTCTGGCTTTTAAAACATCATGAAAGAAACGGGGAAGCTACCGATCCCGTTAAACCTGTCCTGAACGAGAATTCTTAACTATTTGGCCGGCTGAAATAAAAGGAAACGGATACATCCAGAAAATGGTGCACCATGGCGATATTTCTTTCCTTCCTTTGGTTTCACCTGTAGATTGTAATTTTTAAAAAAACTGAGTTCCTCTACTTTAGGAAGAGCTGCATCTAACTAACTCGTTAAAGCTATTATGACGTGATATTGAGTTAAAATAAAAAAGCAACGACGCATTCAATTTCAAAATAAGTATTCAATTGTTTCAAATTGTACACAACATTTTATTTAGCATTCAGTTATTCTGAGATACATGTGTAGTATTTCAAGAAAAGAGGTATCCACTTTCTAGTAAACACGTAGGATCAAGTTAAGTTGACCTCCATTATAAAAGCAATGTAGTAGATCATTTTCCCAACAAATAGTACTAATATCGTTCTTTAGTCGTCTCACGTGTACAAAATGACTGTTAACCTTATAAGAGATTATACAGATATAAGTAGCAATAACACACTATTGTGCCATCCAATAAGTGCATGACATCATCAAATACATGTTTTATTCATACCTGATGTGGCTAGTCACAATTTTTGATTTCGAGCAGATTATTCAGACGAAAATTGCAGTTTCATTGGGTAATGCAGTGTTTCTACATCTCTGTACACATATTATTTTTAACAAAAACTAATTTCTAGATAGTATAAATTGCACATAAATAGAAGGGTGGATTTTTTTTTCACCGTTTGTAGTGGAGCCACATTGAGAAGAAGAGTTCGAATTGAGAATAAATATTGAATGCGTCATTTCAAGAAGGATTACCAAACTCACTTTTTAACTACCGCACTGTTTAATTTCAAACAAAAAATATTTGTTTGTTTGGTAAAAAAAGTTTCCACAGTACAACTTGCATTATTCTTTCGTACCAGTTTTAATCTTATTGACAAATAAAATCTTTCCGGTGGATTCTATTCAAACCAAAGGACCAAAGAAATCTTTCAAAACTATTATATTCTAAAGAAAAGGACCAACAGAATCGCTCTAAAAGTTTGAAAGAATCCATGCCCCTTTTAACCAATAGATGTGATTATTCGGTCATTACGTGTACATGGTAAAAGCAATACTACAATACTCGGAAATATCGTGACGTTCAAAGGGTTAATGGCTCATCAAAAGATTAATAGCTATTACGGTGGAGCAATGATCTACAAATAGCTATTACGGTGGAAGACACGATCATCCGATTCACCATGAATTGAGTTTTTCCGTTAGGGATATGTCAAAGGTGTCTTGTACGAGACCCCCATTACATCCGAAACTTTTATATTCGAAGTTTATAAGTGAAAGAAACACCCTGCAAAACCGTCAAAATGTTTAAAAATGGTGATGAATAACGTATGAAAAATTAAGAAGTACCGAACATTTTATTGCTTAACACCTTTTTCATCTGAGGTTGAAGGCATAATACGGTCGTCCCTATTTTTCTCACAACGTGCAAAGTATGCGTCCATTGCACCACTTCGGAACTGCCTTATGTGGTGGAAACAGCAGGGGCGGAATTACATAGATAGGCAACTGTGAAGGAATAGTTCTATGGACGCTAAAGTTACTCTAGGAAGAACAATTAGGTGACGACTCCAGAGAATACAGGACATTTTCATTAAGGGTTTCATTAAGGGCACGGAAGGGTTATTTATAAGTAAATACGTTTGTTCATACTTACTGTGCATATTGTCTCTATTTCACTTATGTAGCAAGACGTGCGAAAGACAGTGCAACACTTAACAAATAAAAAGGGAAGTAGGCTACACTGCTATTGCAAGTATTGGATTAATTGGAACTCTGAAGCAAAGGGGCAGCGATGATCGATCTCGCAAACTCAAGCTCCAATTTAGCTGCACTCTACTTTGGATTGTTTTAAGCTGGGGATCCTATTTAAGGGAACTATTGAGTAAAAGAGAGGACTGACCTTTGCCCTGGCTTCCCTGGATGCTTCTGCCTCGGCGGCCATCGCCCTTTGCATCTGTTGTGGTAGCCTCACGTCCTTACTGCAATAAAAACAACACACGAGTGATTAGTAGAGCAGTTAAAAATAAGAGTTGTAACAGACCAGCAGGTAGTAATTATCTTTACAAATCAATAGTTAGCAACTGTTATTACAAATCAGTATTTGGCAAGTGTTATTACAAATTAACAGTTGGTAGATGTTATTACAAATTAACAGTTGGTAGATGTTATTACAAATTAACAGTTAGTAGATGATATTACAAATTAACAGTTAGCAATCGTTATTACAAAATAACAGCTAGCAATTGTTATTACAAATTAACAGTTAGCGATTGTTATTACAAAATAACAGCTAGCAATTGTTATTACAAATTAACAGTTAGCAATCGTTATTACAAAATAACAGCTAGCAATTGTTATTACAAATTAACAGTTAGCAATCGTTATTACAAAATAACAGCTAGCAATTGTTATTACAAATTAACAGTTAGCGATTGTTATTACAAAGTACTAATCAAAGTTGTAGATAAAGGTTGTCGCCAAATGTCTAAAAAGTAACTTTTAAATTACCGAATTTGTCACACAAAAAACTTGTCGGGTCCCCGAGCACTCCTTGAAATGTAACTTAAGTTACAAAATGCTGAAGTTAGTTAATCGGTGTAAACCGAAGGAAAAAAATTACAGACAGGTCTAAAATTATTTATACATATAGTGCGTGAAAATGAAGCGTTTTTCGTTCCAAATTCATTGCTAATGCCCTACAAGTGATCTATTCGGGTTTTCAACAATACAATGTGTGAACTGACGGCTATTTTTGAGAGAACATCCACTGTTCTTTCATAAATGGATGCCATACGTTGTTACTCCTACAGGGGCAATCACCAACATCCAAGCGCTAACAAACTGGGATTTGATTCCGGGACGTATCAGGGAAAAAGATTGGTAGTTAGGTATTTTAATTAACGTCGTAGTGGAGCAACACATTGGCCTAATGGCGATGGTCGGGGATCAAACCTAAAGGTAAAGATCCGGATGCAACACCACGCAATTTTGAGCCACGGTCAGGTGACGATGGAAAGATTGAGACTCCTCAGATATTTTCTGAATGCGTTCCTGACGCATGCTTGGTACTCATATATTCGTAATTTACATTAAATAATTAGGATGCAAATTTGAAACATTTCTTGAGATTCAGCAAAGAAAAATTCCAGTGAATTAAATGCTTACTTACATTTCTACTCTCTCAACCTTCACCCCCCAGGGAACAGTGGCCTCATCCAGACTGGACTGTGAAAAAAATAACTCCATTAGACACAAAGAAATTTAGATAATTAAAATAATTTCACACACCTATCTGATTAACCTTTTTTGTTTAATTTAAGCAGAATTTTTTTCACTGTCGAGCATTTAAGAAAACGAAATAACAAATCCTTATTAACAACAAAACGTCCGTTGTTGTCATTCCGACGCTAGAGCGGGTTTGTCTCTTTCTCCCTTTAGCATATTTTGACTGTTTATTTTAGAATTTTCATTATTTTATTTTGATAAGCACGTATCAGAAATTTTTTGTGCAACTCCATTTCAAGAAATTCTACAGCTAAATTTGCCTAGAAAGTCGGCTAGTGTTTTTGTGTTGTCAAGAAGGAAAAAAAACACTTTCTTCTGTTTTCTGAGCTACAATGCTTTGTTTTTACTATTCGAGTTTGACAACTGATATAGGTGAAAGTTGGACTAAACCGGTTCCCAAAATGTGCTTTTTTTCCTAAGCACCTACGTGAATAAAATTGCTTTAATTTTTATTTGAATAATAAATTAGTTCTTTAATTCCAAAAGAAATATTTTTCAATGCGAAAGAATTATATTTTGGAGGGTAAATAAATTATTTGTTGGAAGTATGCAAGTAAACGGTTTTATCCGACCAGGTCGGATAAAACCGAGTACATTTTGGAATAATTAAAAAACATCATTGTTTTACTGCTGAAATATTTATTTATAACAATAAATTAGTACAATGGCCTTCCTACACTGACTACTGTTTGGAATGTTTTGTAAACTGTTAATTGATCAGATTTGTAAAAAGTTTTAAGAACAGAAATTACAAATAAAATTTTGAACATGCTAACAGTTTCTGCTGCAAGTTTTACTTTTCCGGTTTTTTTTTCCTTGGTTTTATTCTTGTTCTCGAAGCTTTAATTCCTACCCGGTCCTGTCCGACTACCAAGGTCCCGGTTTTATCCGAAAATACCATTAATCTGAAAAGAAAGCTTAGCATATTTCAAACATGATGCAAAACGTGGTTTAATAATCTAAAATAATAGCTGAAAGAAGTGTTTATTAGATGTTGTACTTAAAAAAAAAATCTTCAAGCAATTAGAAACTACAGAGTTAAATCATTGGAGTAAAAATCGAACCTTTTCTACTCGAATTTTTAAAAACATCGGCATCGAATAACAGATTATCTACACTGCCTTTCATTCAACTCCAAATAACATGGATGCTGTCAGCATCTAGTTTCATGTGTTATCCGACAGATGGCAGTAATAATCTACTCAGAACTGCCGGGTCCCGGTTTTATCCGCCTTCCCGGTTTTGTCTACTTACAACTTTCCCCTATTTAATCTTTCTGTAGCATAAACATCGTATTCTTATCAAAATGGCAAAATAAGCTCAAAGTTAGTTAAAATTAAAAATTGTCGGGCCATCTTTCAGAAAGTATAACTACTTTATGCGCAAATGAACTGGTGTAGAAACAAAACCGGCGAGTATCGTTATCAGCGGGTTCAGGTTATAGATAGTGTCGAATGTTTTAGTGTCTTTTAGCAAAAATTAATCTCTCAATCGGATCATCAGTTCCAGAATCAGATGTAACGAAAACTTCCCCTAAAACAAAGCACATGAAAGGGGACATTTTTTATCTATCTGAGAATCGTGACCACTTTACCTCCCAGATAGATCAAAAACACAATTATTCAAATGAGAGAACGCATCGCAAATGAGCACACGACCTCTCAAAAAAAAATCGAACGCGTCCCAGACTTGATTTCTTGTGATGGACGAGCGAATTACGTTATTGCGTGATTGAATAAAGCCTCTTGGAGTAACAGTTAATAACAGCGTGGAATTCCAAGAATCGATGGATCAGTGAAGGAACATTCGAATGGATTTTATTCTTCGCCGGAAGGAAATCTGCGTCATAACATCGACCGAGGACAATAATCGTGACTTTATAAAATGTTGTTAACCCTAATGCCTCCTGCTTCATGAAACTTATAATGGTCTGGCTTCATTCCAAATTTATGATAAAAGATATCTCATGGCATCGTAATGTCCATAGAAACAGATCGGGTTTAGGAGTCAACATCAATAAGTCTTCCACTGACTACCAGTCGTAAATCTGTCAACCTATCCATATGGAAGATCTCCTTTCCGTCCAGTTAAGGAGTACTGGGTGGCAACCTTTTCCAATTAACTGTTCCGCGGTGGAACAGGAAGAACGAGAGAGAAGACTTTAAGATCTCGAACATGGCGGATGTTTTTGACCCACCAGTTACCAACCGTTTGAGTTAATCCCCTTTGCAATCCCACAACGTCTGCAATTTACAGCGCCCACAGACTTACCCCCGTATTCCATTGATTGTAATTAAAAGTTTAATTACTCCTAAACTTATGAATGGTATTCCTCATCTAAATACAGAGGTTTAGCTCATCGTTTTACCACCTTGAATCCTAGTACAGATGTTCCTGCCCTGTTCTTGACAGGAGTCAAGGAACGGGCAGACAAGGAGATGATTCTCATCCATGCTGTGATTAAAATTTCTGAAAATTGTGGAGGAATAAATTCCAATTTCCTCCAGGTGTGCTGCAAAGCAATCATGTCTAGTTCCATGTCTAACAAGTGTCTTCTTGACTTCTTATTGTTGCCCTCTCACATTTCTTTGTATATTGTTTCACTTCTTACTTTGTGTGGCTTCTTTTTTCGGTTACCTCAGATCTTTTTCAGGTCAGAAATGTTTTAATAGCATCTGTTATATATAAAAGTAGTTTCTCCTTGGTATCGATTTTTTTACACATTTTGGCCAATATGTCTGCCAACTCGTTTCCTTCCTAAGTGTGAGAGAAGTCCTCGTTCCTAAGTGTGAGGGAATCCATTGAAAACAAGTTTCCACGAGACTTTTTAACTGTTTAAGGACCTGTTTCAAATCACCAAATGTGAATGGTGTAAAATACTTTGTATAGTAAAAAATTCCCTTAATTTTATATTGGTTGAATCGCTCTTAGTGAACCAGTCGGCCGAGTACGTTACAATGCCTTTTGTGCGCTCACTCATCCTTAATTAAGCTACCAAATACTGTTTTGAGGATAGTATGAATTTGAAGGTCAAGAGGAAGAGTGGCAACTGACCTGCATGACGTGGCTGATGTGCTCTCTCTCTGAGAGTATCTCTGACAGGCTCTTGGTGCCGAGGACGGTCCGTAGGGTGGTGGCGGCCAGCAGCTGAGTGGACGAGTCGTAGTTGGCAACGTTCGACACGGCGATGGTGGCGTTGCTGATGCGATAGTACACCACCGCGTCCACCGACACAGTCACGCTGTCCTTACTCAGCACCTGCAACATATTACAAAGGCATTACAAACACGACCTCAAAAACTTCTTTGCAACAATTACACCTTAGGAACTTTCTACGGTTCCGGGGAGGAGTCAGATGACCTTGTGAAAGTCCATTTGTACAAAGTTGGTAAAGATTGAAGGGAAAGGCTACGAGATGCAAAAACATGTGTGGTTCCCACAACAGATGATTATTTGTTAATCCGATTCGTAATCACTCATATCACTTCCGGTTCTGAGTTTTAGAGTCAGAATCCACGCTAAAGACACCAATTGTAGAAACGCATTCAGGCCCCTACTTCAGCGAATAGAATCGTTCAAAATCATATGACTCAAAGGCCAACTTCTCGGAACTTAGGGATGCGACATCGATGTCGATGTTTTCAAAACATCGATGTATTTAACATCGATGTATTGGGGTCGATGTTTTTGTAACATCGATGTTTATACTTGTCGATGTTTTATTTTTAAATGAAAAAAGTACAGTTACAAAAATTTAAAAAATAACCAAGTAGCATAATTTTCATAATCAGCAAATTGAACATACTTTTAGACCACAGTGACCAAGGATGAAGGGTCAGAAGAGTAGAGATGCGACATCGATGTCGATGTTTTCTAAACATTGATGTTTCAGAAAAAAACATCGATCTATTGGAATCGATGTCGCATCACTAGTTGCTAAACCAGTTTTAAGAAATGGGGAAACAAGTTTAAATACACTAAACTTTAAAAACATCGATGATTTGGGGGCGATGTATTGTCAAAACCGATGTTTTAATTTTGGACATCGATGTTTTGCTGTCGGTGTGGCATCAATAGTTGCTAAACCAGTTTTAAGAAATGGGGGAAAAAAGTTTAAATACACTGAATTTTAAAAACATTGATGGTTTTGGGGGGATGTATTATCTACATCGATGTTTTAATTTTGAACATCAAAGTTTCAAAACATCGATGTTTTGCTGTCGATGTAGCATCACAAGTTGCTGAACCAGTTTTAAGAAATGGGGGAAAAAGTTGAAATACACTGAATTTTAAAAACATCGATGTTTTTGGGTCGATGTATTATCAACATCGATGTTTTAATTTTGAACATCGATGTTTTGCTATCAATGTCGCATCCTTAGTCGGAACCAGATTATACCTACCATTAAAGCGTTCTAAAGTAAGAAGGATAGGTTGGAACATTTGAAAAGATGATAACAACAAAAATATTTGAAGCTTAACTTTAAAAATAATTTAAAAATAGCACTTTTTAACAAGATGGGTAATATGTATAAAAGAATGCGAATAAATTTAAATATTAAAACCAAAAGCTGAGGATGATTCTAAAAAAGGAAAATGGGGAGGTTTTAATTTTGTGATTAATATAAATAAAAAGAAGATTCGAATTTTTCAGAGTAAGAAGGACATTATAATACTTAATCATAACTAGGATTGAATTGGTTCAATTCAAAGACAAACAAAATTTTTATAATGATCAATTAATATAATTGGAATTACTATTTTTAAGAAGGAAATTATATAATTTATGCTATAACAAATATAAGTTTTGATTGCATTATACCAATTTCAGAAAAAAAAAAGCATTTAAATGTTGAATGAATTTTTGCGATTGGAGAGAACTAATCTCAGAAAAAAGAAACAATGTCAAATGGAAATTAATACAACACATTCTACAAGAACAGGGATTAACTATTAAGTATGAGCTAGTTTAAAAAATAGCTGTTTCTTCATAGTAACTAATAAGATCCATTATAAGCTGAATCTTTAAAACAGACTTTTTTAATTTTTGCTGCTGCGAGTTTCTTTTTATTTTTCTTATTTCTCCAGGAAGACAAACAATTTTAAAACTCCGTTTTCTAAGGAAAATTCTGTGTTTTTCTTAGCTAGTCATGTAAATTTTAAAAACTTAAAATTAGCTATAAGTTTGTTTCGCTTCATCAGATGCAATTAAAATTTTCTTTGACCATAACATAATCCATAGAAGAAGTCGTTACTCAAAAAGGTCTATTTTTAAAGATTCATACAACAAAATGAAGTTTTCTTCTCCCATTGCATACCTGTAATAATAATTCTCTTATCTCTTTATGCCTACTTAATTTTATACCTTACTTAGTAAAAGTGCATGCAAGATAAATTGCTTACTTCTTGTGGAGGAACGTTGAAAGAAACTGTTCTCAGATCTACTTTGCAGTAGTTGTCTGTGCAAGGCAGAATGAAAAAAAGACCTGAAATAGAAAGAAACGTAAGAGCCTTCCGATAGAAATTTTCGTGGCACATTTTTATCACACTTTTCAACTTACACTATTTGTGAGGTTAATATGCCAAATGGTTAATCCATCTTCCACATTATTTGTTTTCTCGTAAGAGTCTTCATTTTAATCATTGAGCGAGACATTTCTGTCATATACGAATTGAAGATATACTTTTTTTCTGTTGAGTAGCTTATCACTAAACTAAATCAATACGCATCTACGCTTATTCGAAATTTGTATTTTTGGTCTCTTGTAAACTTGTAAATTTAATGCTTTCTATTCGAAATGTTTATTTCTGCAACTATCTAACTTTTAGATGCTTTTGAGCAAGGTCTGTTTTGAGAACTCGGTGAAAATCGGAGCATACACAAATTGTCAAAAAATTAATTTACACGTTATTCCTTTTTTTTTTTCTGATAAGGAACTTTTCTTGTTAAACTGAGGGGGGGGAGGGGGGGGGAGATTTAATTTAACACAGAAATTTAAATTTAAATTATATTTGAAGGATATTTTTGTCGAATAGACAAAAAAATATTATTTGGCACAGAAAGTTAGTTTTTGATATACTTTAGAGTTCTAAGAAAAACTAAGATTTAAAAAAAAAGTGAGAACTTTCAGGAGGATTAAGAATTTTTTACGTCCCTTAAAAACTAACACTTAAAATTTGACCTCTTTGAAGACGAGCGGGAACACTGCGCTGGGTTATTTTAGATTATCTGTACTTTGTGATTGTATAATTTGTTCAGAAAAATTATACACGATCTACACTCAAATGCCATTCAAACTGATTAATCAATCTAATACTTAGTACTACGGGACATATACTCCATGAGCTTGTGGATGTATTCTGTAGGTATTGAACACCATACTTCCTGCAGAACGATCCGCAATTCTGTTGTATTCTCAGGCGTAGGATTTCTGAGTTCCACAACTCATCCTATTGGCATCCCAGATGTATTCGATAACGTTGAGATTTGGAGACATAAGTGGGAATGGTATGACCCCAACTCAGATTATTGTTCCTCTAACCATAATTTGGCGTGTTTAGACCAGGGCTCAAAATACCCGAGTACACTGTGCATATGAAAATAAAAATGTGCATCTAATTTTTTCCCGCTAGGTGCACATTGTGCACGTAACGTTTAAAAAAAGGGAGGGGACGTGTTTTATGTTATTTTGATGTTTGAACAAAATATTTGTATCGACCTCTCTCGCTCTAAAGGAGCGTAATTAAAATTCCTAAATACACACTATGCGAAAACAAAATCGCTGGGCCGTAAAGGGTTTATACAGGAGGAAGGTTTACTTGAGCCACTGCCACCAGAACTTTCCGATTATCAAAACATTTTCCATGTGGCTCTGTTGAAGCGACTGTCGCGACAGCCGTGCGCCGGAGAAGAGAGAAAGTAGATATTTAAATATTTTTATTTACTATCTACTACTAACCTATCTAAACATACCCAACTAATAAATTAGTTTACATTTCATTAATACTCTTATATTACGGTTTTTTTTTTTAATGTGCATCAAAAATATAACCTGTGCCCCTAATTTAAAAACTTAGGTGCACAAGGTGCACCTGTATTAGAAAATCTATTTCGAGGCCTGGTCTAGACTTGCCCAACAGGGAATTGTGTGTATTGCTGGAAAAGGCCAAACCCATCAGAATGAAAGCAGGTATAAACTGGTATAACTAACTCCTCAGAAAGGATGAACACATAGCGTTCATTTTGTCAATAAGGTTTTTTAAACGTACAAGGAGTTCCTTTAATGCCAGCCAAACAAACTCCATACCATTACGAAGACACCGCCAGCTGGTAGAATTCCCTGCTGATACATGAGATCCATGGCTTTATGGGGCTTTCTCCACACACACTGGTGTCAAGTCAAGTGTCCAATAGCAGAGTTTCAGAGCCCAGGTGAGTCGTATAGCTGTGTGCCTATTTATTAAGGGTACTCGAATTGGACTCTGGAAAACGTAACCAATGACGCACATAGTTGACATTGTTATATATTTTGCATAGGCTCGTCTATACCAGTTGTAGCGCTTCAGTATATGCCTCATATCTTCTCCATTAATGACTTCATACATAATGGGAATGAAAACTTAAAACATTTTTTATAATTATAAGATCTTTAAAAAATACTTGCTGGAAATCTTAGACCAGTTAAATAATATAATCTAGTACAAAGATAATTGGTGTAGTTTAATTATTCGTTGCAATTTTGATCAATTACTGTATCTTTTTTTTTGCACGAATAGTTTTGCTTCAATGGACAAAGTCTTCCAGTTTTGTCCGACTACAGCGAGATGGCATTTGAGTCACTTGGTCTTGAACGCAACTTCTCGTCTGTCTATGTTATACGAAAATAACTCATTCCCATAATTGGTGTTAATATGGTTAATCGCTTCGATGTTATTAACAAATTACTAGCTACGATAGTCAAAATACATTATTTAGTCAGTGTATGACAGCCTCTTCCCCAGCGAGCTTAACGACCTTTATAGATAGAAACTTTCATAAGGCAATCTACCTTCTCACCGGAACCATTGCCTCAAACCAACAGCTCTTTTTTGCAATCGGTTCGAAGTCTAAATGAGTCCATTCACTTGTCATACAAAATGTTCGTGTTTAATGAATGTCAAGACAATACATTAAAGAAAGAAGGACTTTCTCTTTTCTTTAAGTCATACGATAATACCAGTCCATTTAATTGAACAGTAATGGAGTCGGAATTTGAAAATATGACTCGTTCAATTTATAGCGAAGACAATTTGGTCATGGCTACGGATCCATAAACAATTCTTCGATTTACGCCTGCTCTACCGAAACAGATTCATTAATAAAAAATCGCACAATGCGTTTTAGAAGTCATAAAAGCTATTTTTCCTTTCGATTAATGTTTCATTTTTTAAATGAGGTTTCCTCACGCATACTGTAGAGAATGAAGGCGATTCGTGCGGGATGTTTGAAACATGAAAAATATACTAACGTTTTATAGAGAAAACCACACCTAGTAACTGAACATCTCCAGTACGAAACACAGCACTAGAACTATATCTTTTTATTGTTCTCAACAATTAAATATTGAAGGTTAAACTTGAAAATATGTGAAATATCATATCTCAGCACAAAATAGTTCCCCCTACATGAATATCCTTCTTTTCAATGTTTGGATTCATCACTGAAGCTAAAGCCGTGTCGAACTATAACTGCGTGGTTCGGAAAAGCTGTAATTTTTGTGTTTTCAAGGAAAAATAAATTTCGTTGTACTTTAAAAAGGAGAACCTATTTGCATTTACAAGTCGGGGAGCGAACATTCAAGCCTCTCTTCTCAGGAAGTAATTTGTATCTTTTATTCTCGCCTCTCTAATTCTGAACAAAATTAACTTAAAACATTTTGTGCTTCACAAATATTCTAATCGGGATTGGTGAGCGCAAAGAAGGAATTTAGACTGCGACCGGTACTGTAGTTATACTTTGATCGTGAACAGAAAGAATTTAGACTGCGGTTCGTACAGCAGTTGTACCTTTAAAGATATAAGTATTGCTCCAAGAAATAATTTAGACTGCGGCAGGTACAGTAGTTGTGAATTGATCGCGCCAAGAAGGAATTTAGACTACGGTCAGAACAGCAGTTGTACCTTTACCCTTCAAGAGTCGCCAGATTTCGAGTAAAGTAGTATATTACCTTTTTCCTCATATCACACACATTATTTTAGTGATGGAACATTTTTTTGGTTCGCATCAGGTAATCAGAAGTGAAATCCTCGTTCTCTGGTGTTTAGTTTGTTTTTACACTAGAAATTCTTCATTCAAAATTCATAGCATTGGACCCTTTCGACTCATGCATCGTCCTTTTTACTAGGAGAGAACAAGGAGTCATTTTTACTCGGAACTCGTGCTCAACTCCTTTTTTTTTGTTAATCATATTCTGATTGTAGGTCCTGTGTTAAATGTTATTAAATATTATTATTAAGGTATTATTTTTTAAGTAGAGATAATTTTGAATCTACAAGGTATATGGTTGGAAAAAATCCTCATTCAAATATTTTCGCATTTTTAAGGACCGTTGGCTTTTTTTAAATGTCATGCAATTTTTTTTCGTATTCAAAATGATTCATCAGTTGGTGTTCTAAGTAGAACAATCCAAAAGCGGTTTGTTTTGCTTAGGATTGGGCAGTAAAATTCAAAATCCAATCCAATTCACTCAATATTGAAACTAGCAAGAATGAGGGTAGCTAGGATTTTGGACTCTTATTTTACCTTTAAAAAATTACGAAACTGGTTACTACTGTAGGTTTATGTATTGAAAATGGTTTGAAGACAAATGAGACTCACCGGGACCCCTGGCGCCCCCTTTCGACAGTCGACCCAACCGGAAAATGACGGCTCTCTCGTACTCTTGGACAACCTGAAAATAAAGAACAGAAACATGTCATTCATACGGAAACTTCACACAAATTCTAATCCACTATAAAGTTCTAAAATACTTCAACGTTCGGGAGGCTTTTGTTGTGTCGTATTGGTTTGCAACAAAACTTTTCGAAAGCCAATTATTCCTGTTTGGGCAAAATGATTAACCGGTTTTTCTAAAAGCTTCTATTTCGAAAATTATAAAATTTTCTTGATTTCACTCATTTGTGATTTACAAAATAAATGCCTTAAATTCATTCCAGACGACAATATTAAAAATAATTTTTTGTAATGTGTGTGAGCTGTGAACTTTTGCTCTTGAAATTGTATCTTGAACTTCGTGTTGATTTTTTATGAGAAACGTGGTTTGGTCTCTTGCTTTTAGCGGGTTGTGTAATGTTACACAAGAAGAGAAACATGCAACAAAGTAAAATAAATTCAACTGATATTCTATTTTGTGCCAACCCAACTAAAAGTATAGTGTAGATTCGGTGGGAAGTCCATTTGTACAAAAGTTTAAGATATCGGGGCTATCGTACTCAAAATCACCTAAAAACACAATCAGCGATGGCAATTTTTAGCCAACTTTAAATCACTACTATCGCTTCTAATCACTAATCTGTGCTCAAGAGCCCAATTGTGGGAACGCCTGCCCCCTACTCTTTTAACAAGTAGGCTCGTTAGAAACTACGTGACAAATGACAATTTGCCGAAGCCAGACAAGGAGAGGCATTTTTTATCAAGCCCAATAAAGGTGGCGGTAAGGTTTCTTCGGCGATGCACGTTTCCTATGCGTCTTCCGAAAGTTACATCAGCTGGCTTGTTTTACGAAAACGATTTTAGCATCTTCACCAATCAAAATTCTAATGAATAAATTCCCAATTGATAAACGGTAGTTGATTGGTCAACATCATTTACACGTCAAATGTTGCCCAAACGGCAGTAGACAATTTAAGGTAACCTCTATTTGTATCATGCAATGGCATTTGGACAGTAGAAGTAAAATCGCAGACTGTCTGGTTTGTTAGATTACAAGGAAAGCCCTTCTGACATCTTGATTGATCAAACGAAGACGAGAAAAATCGTTTGAGACGGAAGGAATATAACAGCTATTTGTGATTGTGCTGGTTTTGAATGGATCAGCCGCGCTCTCACGACCTAGTCTTGCAGTAAACTATGTAAATAATCGATCTGGAACCATATATTTGGATGTGCCGAATATCACGCGAAAATAAAAAGATCCATTTCCGAGAGAAAACAACTTTATCGGTTATAATGAGACTCGTCAAGCGATTCATCGATTCTTTGGAACGGATTGATTCGTTCGGTATGCTCCCTTTGTTGACCTTTTCTGTGATCGGTACAGGGCTATCGCTATACATGCACTTTCGCTCCAATCCTTTTTTTTTTCGGGAAATAACACGACAACAGAGCCGACTGTTTGCTACCGTTGCTAAGGGTTGAAAACAGTCGGAATCGGGTACCGCCGTGTGCATTTGTGACAAGTGCCTTATCTGTATGTGCAATTGTGAATAGTGATGAGCTTTTTGTTTCGTTAGCAGTTTAAATAAGTGTTGTAAAAATAACGTTATAAGAAATCGTGCTATCTCAATAACAGCTACCAAAATAGTTGGTAAAACGAAAATAAAAATTTTAGTTTTATTTAAGTTGCAATTAAAGCAGTTAATATCTGTTAAAAGCAACAGTTAACAACAACCGTTAAATTTAGTAGCTAGCTGTTAGAATGAGTGGGTAACTGAGGTGAGTAATTTGATCACGGGAGTGTGTGAAATCATCCGAGAACACTCGTTGTCTCTTTATTGTTGCACAGAGTTTGAGGTAGACTCCCATAAGTAGCACAGACACATATGTAAGATGCATTGGAGATAATAGGTATCACATAGATACGCGAATAAGACTCGGATGTCAATGGCATACCCCCGACCTTTTTCTCCCTGTCAAATTTACTCTGCTTGAAACGCGGATGAGACGAACAACTCTTTTAGTGAGCAATGGAGCCAAATTTGTGAATAACGGCTTTGTTAAACGTTGCTGTCTAAATAGTTTGACCTTAACATGGAAACATATTCGATGTCTTTAGGAGCGACGTTTTGCAACGACGTAATGCGTTTGCTGCACGCGGCATGAAATATCTAATAAAGCCATTTTTGTTGTATATTTCTGTTACCACAGACAGCTGCTATCCGTAAAATCCACCTCCAGCTAGCTACTAGATGCGTTTGCTGCACGTGGCATGAAAGATCTAATAAAGACATTTTTGTTGTATATATCTGTTACCACAGACAGCTGCTATCCGTAAAAACCACCTCCAGCTAGCTACTAGATGCGTTTGCTGCACGTGGCATGAAAGATCTAATAAAGACATTTTTGTTGTATATTTCTGTTACCACAGACAGCTGCTATCCGCAAAAACCACCTCCAGCTAGCTACTAGATGCGTTTGCTGCACGTGGCATGAAAGATCTAATAAAGATATTTTTGTTGTATATATCTGTTACCACAGACAGCTGCTATCCGTAAAAACCACCTCCAGCTAGCTACTAGATGCGTTTGCTGCACGTGGCATGAAAGATCTAATAAAGACATTTTTGTTGTATATTTCTGTTACCACAGACAGCTGCTATCCGTAAAAACCACCTCCAGCTAGCTACTAGATGCGTTTGCTGCACGTGGCATGAAATATCTAATAAAGCCATTTTTGTTGTATATTTCTGTTACCACAGACAGCTGCTATCCGTAAAAACCACCTCCAGCTAGCTATTAGATGCGTTTCCTGCACGTGGCATGAAAAATCTAATAAAGACATTTTTGTTGTATATATCTCTTACCACAGACAGCTGCTATCCGTAAAAACCACCTCCAGCTAGCTACTAGATGCATTTGCTGCACGTGGCATGAAAGATCTAATAAAGACATTTTTGTAGTATATATCTGTTACCACAGACAGCTGCTATCCGTAAAATCCACCTCCAGCTAGCTACTAGATGCGTTTGCTGCACGTGGCATGAAAGATCTAATAAAGACATTTTTGTTGTATATATCTGTTACCACAGACAGCTGCTATCCGTAAAAACCACCTCCAGCTAGCTACTAGATGCGTTTGCTGCACGTGGCATGAAAGATCTAATAAAGACATTTTTGTTGTATATATATGTTACCACAGACAGCTGCTATCCGTAAAAACCACCTCCAGCTAGCTACTAGATGCGTTTGCTGCACGTGGCATGAAAGATCTAATAAAGACATTTTTGTTGTATATATATGTTACCACAGACAGCTGCTATCCGTAAAATCCACCTCCAGCTAGCTACTAGATGCGTTTGCTGCACGTGGCATGAAAGATCTAATAAAGACATTTTTGTTGTATATATCTGTTACCACAGACAGCTGCTATCCGTAAAAACCACCTCTAGGGCTAGTTGGGATTTTGGTATGGTGACGTAAACAGGAAGGGGTTCGCAAACCCCTGCGTTGTTATGTGCGCATTCGTTTGCGTGAATGGTCCATGATGATTTAGAGACGTGGATGCCGTACAGATCACCTTTCAGTCTCGTCGCGATGAGTGTGCAGAAAGAGTGACAAAAGCATTACTCACCTTGAAGCACAAAAAGAGCGAAATCGGCATTGTGCAGATGATGAGCAGGTAGGAGATGGCGATCAGGAAGGTATCACAGATGCCCGGAGGCTCATCGGACCCTGCAGAAAGAGATTTCGTCAGTTAAACACTACAGAAAGAAACAACTCAATTTCGAATTCATTTCATTTTAAAATTTAAATTACAATGCATGCGTCAACAAATTGTGCAACACAACGATATTATTTCGAAAGATGTGAATGAAATTTTTTTTATCCAACGCCAGACCTTTTTTGCCATAAGTCTCCATCAGTCCAGTATTGTATAGAAACAGAAATAAACTATCTAAGTCTGTCATCAGAATTATTCACCAATATCAGGGCAGCTATTGAAATGGATCCCTGTGATGTCTGAAAGGCCACACAGAAGGTGTGATGTAATAATTATTATATCGAGTCCAAAATTCGCACATCATAAGGTTGCATGTTCAAATCAAATTTAAGTCCAATTCCATTTCTATTTTAACATCTATTTACTAACAAAGACAGGACACTAGCACAATGACAATGAAACAAAGAGAATGGATAGGTCCATTCCAATGTAGTCTGATCTGTGGCTAAGTTGCCACAGAAGGCAAGTCGGTGATTCATTTGTCAAAATGAATGAAGACCTTGGAAACTAACTTTATATCATGTACTCCAACTTCGGCAGGTCCAGAAAAAGACTAACAAAATTAAGTTAAATTTAGTATCGCAATCCTCTGAGCGTAACGCGAGATTTCTGAGTAGTGCAGCGTGCATTTTCCACACAACACACATTATTATTAACCCTCTGAAAGGCGAATATGCGTTGTCTTCCCTGGATACCTTTTACTACTTTTGACCTTCTTGGCCAATAAAATTTTTCACGTGACTCCTTCAACAGTTATAGATGAGATTATTTAGTCATTCAATGGAATGTAGAGTAAAAGAACTAATACGCCACCCGGAAATCTGGTGAAGATCAGAGGGTTAAATAACTACATCGAGAGCATTCCACTGTCAAATATGTGGAACAATCACACAAATATTTTAGTCATGAAAATGGCTGTGTTTTTAATTCTTAATTAATCCCTGCCACTTTCCTAATTTTAAAACATCTTTTAATTGAAGTAAGATTATCCCAAATTTTTTGGGATAATCTTATGACGGATAATGTCATAAGATTATAGATGAAAAAAATGGCAGATAACGTAATTTTTTTATACAAATAAAGCAAATACTAGGCCGTCACGTATGGATCACGTATGGCCGGACGCATCTCCAGATACATCAAGTTATTTTTGTATCAAATACTCTAAAGGGGGAAAATTGTTTCCAAAGTACCCAGCTCCCCTAAAAATTACGGTTACAGTGCATTTGTGGTCACTAAAGTTCTATGTATTTGTAAGTTGTTGATATACACTGCTGTTTGTAAAAAATGCAACACCATGAAGGAATCATCCGAATGAAATGAAATTTGCAGTAAATGTCAATTATAAGATGTTATGCAAAGTAGTAAAGTTTCAGAGCCACCACACATGCGTGGTGTGAGCACCAACCCTCTGCACTGATGCTAAAAGCGTATAAATAGAGGGCTGTAGCGGGACGTTGAAAATAGTGTATGGTTATTTTTTAGTGACGAACGTTTAGTGAGACCTAAGTATGCCTCCACGACGAAATAAGGTGAAATTTCAACAACTTACGGAGTTTGAACGGGGGAGAATCATCGGCCTTCCTGAAGGAGGATTTTCCTATCGCGCAATAGCAGCTCGTGTGCAGTGGAACAGTTCCACAGTGATGCGAGTTTGGAAGCAGTGGACCGACGAGAACCGGACAACTCGAAAAACTGGGAGTGGATGACGGAAGGTAACGTCAGCGCGCGATGATAAGACACCTGGTCCACATGGCGGTGAATGACCTTACAGCTTCCTCCAGGCTGTTGGTAGCACTTTGGTTTACTGCTACAGGTGTACTAATGTCGGCTTCGTCAATTCGCCGACGTCTGCTGCACCGTGGACTGCGTGCAATGATTCCTTTTTACAGGATCCCCTTCACACAAAAACAATGACGGCTGTGTCTGCAATGGGCTCATGAGCACAGAGCCTGGCGGCCTGATTGGCAACAAGTTGTCTTTTATGAAGAATCCCGCTTTAATTTGTGGAACCATGATGGCCGTATTCGTGTTAGACGCTATGTCGGTGAACGCTGCCTTACAGAGTGCGTTATCGAACGTCATAGTGGACGAAAACCCGGAGTTATGGTCTGGGGTGCGATTTCGTATCATGGACGATCTGAGCTGCTCGAATTGAGGGTAATCTGAATAGCAACAGGTACGTCCGTGAAGTGCTAGAGCCCGAAGTCAAGGCATCCCTGCAGCTATCTTTCAACAGGATAATGCACGCCCACATGTTGCAAGGAATGTTCGAGACAGCCCAACACATGCAACTTCTTCCTTGGACTGCTTATTCGCCGGATATGTCGCCTGTTGAGCACGTGTGGGATTTGGTTGGTCGGCGTCTCGCTCGTGATACAGCTTCAAAAGACGAACTACGGGTGCGCATACAAACAATATGGAATTCTCTTCCACAAACAGCAGACATTCAACATCTGTTTCACTCCATGCCACGTCGTATAGCAGCACTTATTGCAGCGCGTGGTGGCTACACCAAATACTGATTTCGCACACTTCATATTGTTTTTTTGCTTTGAAAATTTATTAATTTATTTGCACTAACACAAGCCGTTTGTGTATTAAATTTCATTTAATTCTGATGACTCCTTCATGGTGTTGCATTTTTTACAAACAGCAGTATAGATAAATTTTGAAAATTAAAAATAAAATTATTTAAGTTTATATTTTACAGTTTTTAATTGATTAGTAATATTTCCAATAATATTTTTGTTGCTATGGTAACAATAAATAATGATCGATTCCCAATTTGTAGCTGGCAACAGTAGATTGGTGGAATGTATATTGATTTCGTACGCAAATCGCACATATAAAAATGAAATTTACAATCAATTGAAACTATACAATCAATAAGAAATCAAGCCACAGAAGTCTTACTATTTTTAAAAATAGTTTCTGGAAGTAGTAATGAAATTTCTTTCTATATACCACGATAAGAAATTAGTAGAAGCATATCGGTTTTTAAAAAATGTACTTCTGTTAGCAGAGAACAAAACTGATTATTTATATAAAAATTTATTTATTTACGATTTTTGAAAGGGAAGTACAGTGTTCCTTTCTAAAGAACAAGTGAAGACAGTTCTTATCATGCAGAATATTTTCGATCATGCGTTGCCAAGGAATTTGCAAATTAAATCATGGCAATAGCTATCGATTGGATAAGGTAGTTTATGTCCCACGCTCAAATATTTAAGAATCTCTTTATGGATATTTATTCGAGCTGCTTAATCTTTTTATAGGTACAGTGCTCTTTAAATTGAACATTCTGCGTGGAGTACAAAACAACTTGACATTTCGACGTTTGACGTATGCTCTGTGGTAGACAGAAAAAATTGAAAAGAAACTAAATTCGAAGGTTTCTCTAATTGATGTTTATTAAAATATCTTGGTGTTCAATATAAAGTGGGTCACAAAAGTACTCAACCACCACTTATTTCCTCTCCATCAAGACACAATGGGTCTATAAAGACTTAAATGTACAAACTTAAAATCTGACTTGAGTTTGAAGACTTGTATACTGTCTTTACCTTGATGACAAATATTGCATAAATTAAAAACTGCAGAAATTACGCATTTTTCTGCAGTTTTAGTGCAATTCATGAAATAGTGAATTCCATTGAAAATCTAACTTCAATGAATTCCACTATACTATGACAGAAAAGTACAGTGGAATGATCAATAGTTGCAGTTTGATCAAACACCTCGTGTTGAGAATGATATTCAGAATTAAAGCAATAAAAAGTGTATGACAAAATGTCAAAGAAAAATAGACATATAATTTTTCCTATTTTTGTGAAATATTTAAAGTTTTTACGTAAAAAAACAAATACTTTGAGTGCGAAATTTCATTATTTACGTTAGATTTTAATTATTTTGAAAGACTTTTTATAAATTATTCTTTCATTTTAATCGGAGACTAAAAGGGAAAATCTCGTTTTTTATGTAGATGTAAAGTCATGAAAGCACACAAGTGTACAAGATTTCGTTGGCAGAAAAAGCTATGAGCAATATTGTAATCCGAATGTTAGTGCGTTAGTGTTAGCGATTAAGCTATTTTGAGATTTTGATTTTGTTCACCGTATAGATCGGATCCTTGGTAGCCTGGTTGGAAAAGTAGCGGATTAACGATAGGAGGGTTGCTAGATAGTATAATTGTGGGTTGGTGCACGTTAAATATGCCGTGGCCTGAATGTATGTTCTACGTGGTGTGGGGGTGCGAGTTCAGGTGTGAATTAGAGATGCGACACCAACGTCGATGTTTTTTCAAAATATCGATGTTTTAAAACATTGATGTATTGGAGCCGATGATTTTTAACATAGATGTTTATACTTGTCGATGTTTTATTTTTAAATAAAAAAAGTACCATTATAAAAAATTTTAAAAATAACCAAGTGGCATAATTTTCATAATTAGTAAATTGAACATACTTTCAGACCAAAGTGGCCAATGGTGAAGGGTCTGAAAAGTAGGGATGCAACATCGACGTCGATGTTTTCAAAACATCGATATTTTATAAAAACAGTGTTGTATTTACCATCGATTTAATGGAGCCGATGTTTGTTTAACATCGATGTTTTAACGTTTTCGATGTTTTTACTTTTTTGATGTTTTATTTTTGAATGAAAAGTACCATAGTACCATATTAAAAAAAAATAATTAAAAAAAAAAGTACCATAGTAAAAATTAAGAAAAATAACCGTGCAACTAAGAGTATTTGTCAGTGATGGCGACATCTGTAAATATTATTTTCTTTTATATTATTCAATTTGAAAACAAAAGATTTGTTAATTGTTCTTGTTATTGTTTTTTTACTTTGTTTTGACAGTTAAAAGAAGTCGTACTTTTAATTAATAAGCACGGCAAATTACTAATTAAATCTCCACTCCCCCCGGCGAACATTAATGTTTGAAGTTGCTAAACCTGTTTTAAGAAATGGGGAAAAAAAGTTTAAAAACACTGAGATGCTTAAAAACATCGATGTTTAAAAATATCGATGGTTTTTGGGCGATGTATTATTAACATCAATGTTTTAATTTTTAACATCGGTGTTTTTTTGTCGATGTCGCATCCCTAGTGTGAACCTCGTTATCCCCGGATCTTTACTTTCGGGATTGATCCCGGATAGTACGTTACGTTGCTCCAGTGCGACGTTTTTCTAACTACCAACTAACCCACCCTATAGATCCACACCAATAGTGTTCCCAGAGTTGAGTTCTTGAGTGCACAACATAGAATCCATCATACGTATCATAATTCCAACTAGGATGGATCACAAGGATCTGCTCATAAAGTATCGTCAAGTAAAGGATAATTCTTGTATATCAAGTACAGGATCAAGTATAGGACACAAGGAGAGTTCTACTGACGACAGAAGGGAGAAATGCATACAGAAATCGAATCTGCGGCGCCTACAATTGGTAGAAATTTCATACGAGAGCAACTACACTACAACTGACAGACAGGAAACCAAAAAGAAAAAATACACGGAGGAAATGACGGCGCAGCGTTGATTGGATCCTGAAATACCATTTCAGACCTTTTCCTTCTAATCCAAATGGCTCTTTGCACAAAAAAGCAAGCAAACACTTTTCACAGTATAGATAAGATAAGCATCCTCTGATTAGGAACACTACTGTGGAGCTGATAACAAAGCGCTTGGTGACAATGAAACAGTGTCGTCCTGACGTAAATGAGAAATTCCTGCTCGGGAAAAGCGAATTAAATCAGAGCGTTACAAAAAGTTTTAGCACTTGGCGTGCATTCTATAGGAATTGAGTCAAAAGTATAAGCAAAATTCATAGTGCCACGCTAATAAGTAAGCTAAGTAAGTTGCAAGTCAATGATTTATTGCTGTGTAAATTTCAATTTTAAATGTATTAAAAATACGCTTAACTTGAACTCAGCTGAACTTGGATAACACAAAATAACCTCGACTCAGCTAAAAAGTCTCACGGACATGAATGGGCTTCTCTGATTTGCTGGTTTGGGTTTCAACCACTACTTATTCTACTTGCAGGAGTACAACGAAATAAAGAGCTCGGCTTCCGGGGCTGCCATATTTACGTAGTTATCGCTTAAATGGTGAATCATGGGGGTTTTTATCACTAGGGGGCTCCGCCACCTGCTCGCTTACGCTCGCCAAACTCGACGAGCTGCAAAAATTTACGTTGAGGGGTACTCTTTAAAAAAAAAATCACGGCTGAAGACTGAAAATGTGTAAGTGTTTTGCTCACTCGCGGAAGAAAATTCGCTTTTTCAACTTTGACACTTAATAAACTCTAAACTAATAACCGCATCGGAAAAAGATCTTTACAATTGTCCAGGGAACACGATGAAGAACAAACCATGTTAATTTCATATTTTTCTGATCCGTACTTTCTCGAGAAACCGTCTAAGATTCGAGCTAAACAACACAGTTTTCAATCCAGAGGCGGCGGTAACTATTTTTATATAGAGAGAGATACATATGCTCGTGTGGGCTCAAACATTTATGTTAACATGAACTGCCCTTCCAGTCTACCATTAATGAACGAGCGGCACTCTTTAAAATGCGGTTTTAAAATTATCAGGAAATATCAAAAAAATTGTGCGTCACAGTGGTATTTGCTTTCTTTCCGTTTCAACTTTAGAGTTATTATAAAAGTGAAAACGTGATCATTCACCAACACATCATATTACGAGGTGCTGGCTATGTGGGTATTTATTCGTTGAAGAAATTGTAAGAAATGTTTCAAGAACTGCATTTTTGATGCCGAAGAATCAACTTTATAATACAAACATTTATGATCTCACCAATACTTGCATACACTTATAAAGTTAAGGTGACCTGAAGTAAAAGATGACGAAAAAATCATTGTGATGAAGTCAAACGAAAGTAGAAGACTCAAAGCATTTAGATGCCCTGAATAAACACTTGGTGGGATGATGCTTCGTATCCTCGAAATATTCTATCTGAACTATTATAAAAAGATGTGTATGTGTGTGTTGTCCAGATGAATATGTAGTACTTACAGCCGTGAAATTTGGCACACATGTGCATTCAGTCCCAAATGTGACTGAATGCACCTCGAAGCCCGAATTTTAAAATTTAATCTAGAACATTTTTTAATTCATTTATTAGCATATTTTTGAAAATGTTACTTTCCTAAGAATGGCAACAGTGTGATAGAAATCACAACTTCTAACTACGGACTTCTTCTGCCTTCTTTATTTAGTGTTTTTGATAAGTTTCAAGATATTTTCAATTCCTCGCAGTTGTTCAGTCTCGGAATCAGTGAGGTTTAGAGTTTTAAAAAGCATAACTTACTTTTGAATTTGTATCATTTCTGTTATTTTGTGGATCAATGAGGTACAAGGAATAAGGCGACATGCCCGACTAAAGCTTAAGAAACGTCAATGAGTGAGTAACGGACAATAGTTCATCGACACCCTCCTTCGCCACATCATCAGCTACCATACGCTTGAGTTTGTTAAGGATTACTATGCCAGTACCATCCCCACATTTTGCCAATTAGAGAGATGCTGGATAGAGCTGCGACTGTAGTCACAGAATTCAAATTACCTTTGGGCTCGAAACCGACATGATAATTAAGCCTTTCATCAATTGCAATGAGCTTACTTCTGAAAACTACACAGAAGTCCAAATTTATTTTCTTGATTTTTACAGTACCCACATGATTGGAGCTAAAATTAAAATTCCACTGCAAGATTGACACTGTACGTCTTTACTATCATCTGTATAAATAAGGGTAGCCTCGCCGAGAATACTATAGAAGGCTAACTGCCGGTGACACACACAAGCCGGAATATCATATTTCTTGGAGACCTCCGTCCGAAGCCTTAGTATGAAAAAAAAACGTGAAGGCCCTCAGAGAGGTTAGTACTTTGTTTCAAGGAAGCTGTTCTACAGAATGGAAAACTAAATTGGCATTCCCTACTTGACAGTAAGGACTAATTTTCTTGAGACACTAATTTATTACATTAATTACACTAATTTTCTTGAATCTCCCCCACATTCTGTGTAGCGCCCGAATTTTAAAATTTAATCTAGAACATTTTTAATTCATTTTATTAGTTTTTTCATCTTTCGTCCTTTGCTACCTCGAATGAAGAAGAAGCGGATTTTGCGATTTTGGACCGCTGACGTCACAAGCGTTTTTCGTCTCAATGTCTTTGGAACCGTACCAAGTTTTCCGATTGTAGCGTGTTTTGATTTACGTTGTAGATAATAGCCACTTCGAGGCCATCACGGCGTTGCCTGTTGAGTTCGTGTGCGAAGCAAACCAAATGGGAATACGTAGCAATCACCGGGGATTGTAGAGCGTCAGCGAGCAGCGGTTGTTCCGTTTTGGTGTTCGGAATCGGAAGTATTCCAGTGTAGTTGATGTAGTCAACTGTTCCATATAAACGCCTTATATCACAAGCACTCAAACAGTTTATTTACATTTCTCATACGTACAATCTACTTTAAATCACAAAATAGTACTCAGCAGCATTTATGGCGTAAAAATACACAATTTTCTCTAGCAAAATTCTAAAAGTAACTCAAAAAGCCATTCTCAGCGTATATCATAAAAACTAGACTGTTGCCATTTGCAACTTAACAAATATATCAAAACAAAGATAATAATCAGGTAGAGTATAAATCCAACAGTGGTCACGCCTGACCCCTCAAAAAGAACTGTCACGAGCAACGCCGTACTGGCCGTTTCGTTTATCTCCCACTCAAAATGCAAGTGAATACGTCTGAAAATATTCAAAAAATCATGAAATGGAATGTCTGTTCAATATTACGGTCTTTCGAATGAAAAGGAAAACTCGGAAAAGGATCCGACCCCTTACCCGTAATAATATGTTCAGTACAAGCGCCGGAAATTTCAAATATTTTTCCTAGGTTCCTGTTCCTTTTCGAAGATCTAAGATCGGTAATCCACCCTTCTCACATTGCGAATGAAAGTATATATCTTATTCCAGTAAGCAGAATGGCCGTTTCGAGTAGACACAAAAATATTCCAGCATCCGCTTCCCATGAAAATGGCATCTCCAGCTGGAGGGGAAATGGAAATGCAAATATGCGAATTCTGGCAAACAAAGAAAACTTCACAAACGAGCCACATTCGAAGGTCGAACACTTGTCTTCGGTCCAGAATGACGAGTCAGAAAGAGAGAAAGCCGCTTTTCTAATAAATTTATTCCCGTAGAAGTAGTTTCGTAACTGTATGCAAAGAAGCTGTTGATCCCAATGTTTTCTAGAAAAATTTGATTCCTCAGAAATACGCTTTTCTTTTAGTTTACTATTCTTCGAAGCTGAGACACGCGTAGGCGTATGATTTCGTCTATTTCACCGCATAAAAAGCGAGCAAATACATGAGTAGTTGCGATTGCAAAAATAAAGAATACATTTGTAGTCGCATAGTTGAAAAGGATTCATCTAACTTTGCAACAATTTTGAAATAATCAGTGGTGGAGTACATTCAAGCTCAGGAGCCTCTGATAAAAAAAATTAAAATCGGAAAAATTCGATGACAAACAATTAAAAATAGATTAAACCTGAACAAAATCGACAAATTTTTCCAATTTTACCTGGCTCAACGTTAGAACAGAGATGTCAATTTCTGTCCTCAATATTTTACCACGAGAAACTAACGAAATGCGGATACCCGATCTTTCAGCCTCAAATGGATTCTTTTGGTGAATGATATTTGTCATGGCAATGGCCACCTTCAGCACCGACTCTTCTCCTCTTTCCCATGCTTCGAATCTGTCCCTTCGGGTTTGATCCCGGACCATCATCAATAGCCCGTTGTGTTGCTCCAGTGCGAAATTAATTAAATGCCTACTAACCCCATGATTCTTATTGAGATTAGGATCAAGAAAAGATAGTAGGAGCAGTAGGGGTTCATGGTCTCCTCATTTTCCCGTCTTTGTACGACTGCTATCACGCTTAAAGACAACGTTTGGATCTTCAATACAGATTTGACAAGATTAGGTCTTGGGATCCTTTTAATTTTGGGCTAAAAAATGGTTTGCATTGCGTCTTTATGTAAAAGAAACAAAGGTGAATCAAGTTGGCTTCTGACGCTTGTCTGATGCTAAGCATAAGACTACTTTTGCTTTCGACCAGTCTCGGCATGTCTAGTCATTAATGTTAAGCTATGCCAGGGCTCGAAATACCCGGGTGCACAGGTGCACTGTGCACCTAATTTTTTCCTGCTAGGTGCACGCAGTTCACCTAACGTTAAAAAAAAGGGAAGGGGGGAACTTGTTTTATGTTATTTTGATGTTTGAACAAAATATTAGTATCGACCTTTCTCTCTCTAAAGAAACGTAATTAAGATTCATAATTATATACTATGCGAAAACAAAATCGCTAGGCCGTAACGAGTTTATACAGGAGGAAGGTTTACTTGTGTCACTGCCACCAGAACTTTCCGATGATCGAAACATTATACAGATGGCTCTGTTGAAGTGACTGTTGCTACAGCCGTACGCCGAAGAAGGGATAATTTCGATTTTTAAATAATTTTATTTATTATCTACTTTGAATCTATATAAACATACCCAACGAATTAAATATTTTACAATACATTAATACTCTTGTATTACGTTATTTTAAATGTATACCTAAAATATAATCTGTGCACCTAATTTAAAAACTTAGGTGCACATGGTGCACCTGTATTAAAAAATCTATTTCGAGGCCGGAGCTATGCTATTAATAAAGGGTAAAAAAATATATGAATAGTTGAAAGATTCATCTAACATTCCAACAATTTTGAACTAACGGATAATAGAAGGTATGTGTTTAGTTCCTTTTACTTCTCGTAAGAGTTTAATTAATTCAGAAAAGGCCTAATTCTCTCCCGGTTTTCAATTTCATTCGAAAAACTGTGTTACCAAATGAACAATGCGCTGAAGGATTTTTTTATTGTTATCAGACATATTTACTTCTATTTTACCTCTTTAACAAACGAAACTGATTTCTGCTGATTAAATTATCTGCAGTGTGCGCTGCTGTTTCTTTTAAATATTTAAAACATTACGGGGGCGCAAGCTTTTATGGCCTTTTCTCTGAATAAGTGCTTACTCACTCAAGTCTAGGAATAGGCGATAAATTTTCTTGTATTTTCAAATTTCTTCCAATTCAGATAACCACCTTGCTACAGATGGATCATTCACTTGCTACAGATCCTGTTGAAATACTAAATGAGTATTTCGTTTGCAAATACTATATTTGACTATTTTTCAGATTTGTCCACTATTTTTCTACTAACGAACCAGGCATAAACTTCGATTAACCAAGTCGTATACTATTTCAATTCGACTTCCTCTACGAATTTACCTAATTTTGTGATCCTTCTTTAAAGACATCCTCCATGTTTTGACCATCCCTTGTTTGATATTCCGTGTGGTTTTTACATGTATAGTGGATTGCTTCGACCTTACTTAATCTCTGCAATCCCTCCGAAAGGTGGACTAAAAGCTGAAAGTAGCGTTATTGAAACAGTCTCGATATTCCGACGTCCAATCCAACACACAAGGATTATCTTTTGGAACCCCCCGGTGAGAATGCTCTTTTTCAGTAATTTTTAATTATTTTGAACCATTATCGAGTTGTTCAGGTTTGTCTACGAAATTGAACTTATTTCAAAGGCTTTTAAAAGCGTATCAGGTGGCATTTGTTAGAGATGCTTAAACGGAGAGCACCTGATACTTGTTTCAGTTTGTTAATCGAGCACGATGGCTTACGGGCTCACCTTTTCAATTGGAGTTGTAGATTCCCAGTTTGTAATTTATGCCATCCTAGAAAGCTTACACTAAGACGTATACATTGCGCTTAGAGGTTATAGTTATGTTATTCAAATGTATTTGAAAGCTCAGACGAATAGCATAAGAGACATGAATAGAATGGTAAGGTAAGATAACTTTAATTAACATCGTACTAGTGCAACACAACGGGCTATTGACGACGGTCCGGGATCAATCCCTCAAGGGAAAGAGGGAGCTGACTGATCTACCTGCAGGAAGCAAGGTTATACCATGCAGATGGGTTTACAGAATCAAAACAAATCCAGATGGCAGCATCAACAAGTACAAAGCCAGGCTTCTTGTGAAAGGTTACAGTCAACGCAGAGGCAGTGATTACAGTGAAACTTATAGTCCAGTAGCTAAGTTGGGAACAATACGTGCAATATTGAGCATTGCTACTGAAGATAAAATTCATTTGTCGCAGTTTGGCGTATCAACGGCCTTTCTGCATGGAGAACTTGATGAAACCATCTACATGCAACAGCCATAAAGCTATTAGGATGGAACAGGACAAGTTTGCAGGCTCAAGCGCAGCTTGTATGGTCTGAAACAAGCTCCACGTTGCTGGAACAAGTGTTTTGGCAAGTTTTTGCTGAAACGTTTTACAACAAGTGATGTTGACCCGTGTCTGTATATTAGAGATATGAATAGTAGTATAAAAGGCTCATAGTGTTGTATGTTGATGATATACTGCTTGCTGCAACTAACCGAGAGGACTTGGATGCATTCCTTGAAGAACTAAAAGCTAGATTTAAGATGTGAATTGGAGAAGTTTCCTGCTTTCTGGGACTTGAAATTGAACGTCACAAAGATGGGAAATTAGTCAGAAACCATGTGCCAGAAAATTCCTCCAGAGGTTTGTATTGGAAGGGTGCAAGCCTGCACTAACTTCCATGCTGAAGGAATCAAGATTGCAGAAACCTGAGGACACCAAAAGACTGGAGTTCCCATCGTCAGGTGGTTGCTGCTTTAATGTATCTGATGGAGGGAACAAGGCCAGATACAGCTTATACTAGTGGGGTTTCTATCCAGGTCATTAGAAAACCCATCTACAGAGGATGTTATGAAAGTAAAGAGCGTTCCGCTACATAGCAGGTGCAACTAATCTTCCAATCACTTACCATGCAACTGGTACAAGTAGAGTGCTGGAATGAAAGCAAGCCATTAACCAATCCACGGTTATTGATCATATGTCAGCAAATGGGACTTTTGAACTAATCTGTTCAGTCTGAATTAATCAAAAACCCAATTAACAAGGGAAACTGTTGTAACTAATCATTCTATATGTTAATGTGTTTTTGATGTAACTGTAACTTGTTTATATTATTTTTTCTTAATCCTTTAAGTAGATGTTGTAAGTGCACAACTCAACAATATGATCGTGTTGTTTACCGTAAATCATATTCTCTGCCATATACTGCGTTTCAATAAATAAAGTAACGTTAGATTTTCTCTACTAAAAACATCGTTTAGAGAATTATTCAAACATGAAGAACCTCCCAAACAAAACGCAACAAATTGAGATTTTGTATTAAGTTCGCTAATTTGGAATCCATCGGGGATAAGTCACAAAGGTATTTTTAAAAACAGAAATTCATCGTCATCCACACTTTTATAGACACTTAAACTTTTTTTCAGAAATTTAGGTTTAGATAACTCTTGGAAACAAAATAACCTTTGTACAACCAACCTCCTTTGATGAACCTCTCAATCAAAAGCAACATATTGATATTTTGTCTGAGGTTCGCTAATTTCTAATCCATCGGGGGACAAGTAATAAAAATATTTTTAAAAGCAGAAATTCACTCTAATCCACATTTTCAGACAGACACCCAAAGCTTTTTTTAGATACTCAGTTTTAGATAACTATTTAATGACCCGGGCAACCCAGCCTACCAACAAGGTTTTGAGGCCGGACAAGAGGTAGCCGGCCAAGGAGACTCCTGGCTTCACAGGAACCAGTTCTAGTATCTAGATAAAAGAAAGTTCTACATGCAAAGAGGTTACGTACCGCATAATAAGATACATAATAAAAATTTACCATCATCCATTACAAGCGGGTACAGGCTCAACTAATTACTACACGTTTAACAATGCGCATAAAAATTTTGAGGAAAGACGAGGACCTATGGTAAAACTTAATTATAAAATATAAAAACAAAAATTTTGAAGAAATACGAACACACTAAATTACAGTCGGTATCGGCTATATGGTCACCCACTTTTTGGTCACCACGCTTAAATGGTCGGTTTTCTAAAGTCCCGTCTAACTTAATAGGGAACATGCGTTAAAGCGCACCGCTTAAATAGTCATTTATTTTCTTGGTTATCGGTTATATGGTTGGGTTTTTTTATCTTTTCCATGAGCCCATCGTTTTTTTTTTTTTAATATTAATTGTTGTAACATTTCTTGAGGCGGGGAGCAACACAGGGAATGACGAGGAGAAAAAAAGTCTTTGCCTCCCCGGAGAGGACCTGAATTTACGCCTTTACTTTCCTCCCCCCCCCACTTCTTTTGCGTTGAATCATCGTCGGCGTTACCCAGCCCCCTTAATTCTCTTTCTCCCCAAGCGCAACAGGTGGACATCAGTCTGTTCTGTTTATTGGATGAAGCTATCTCTCCCTGTTTGAAAAGTACGTTGAAATTGTGACGTAAGGAGTAAAGGAAAATTTTGTTTGACGAATAAGAACGTTCATGTGTTAAAAATTTTTATTTGATTTTTTAGTCTGATGACAAATTGTTCCTCTGCGAAAAAAATGAAAACAGAAACGATAAAAATAAATTTAGAATCAGCAATCTTTTGTGCTGTTGCCATTCTAAAGAAAACAATAATAATTAAATTCCATTTCTTTCATTTAAAAATGTTCTAGATTGAATTTTAAAATTCGACCCAAAAATTGCCAAAAATTCAGTCTACCTGTGTGTCAAATCCCATTTTTGTAAGTGCCTTAGATTCGTCAGGACTGTGAAACGAAAAACAGAAAAACAAACACTTCCTTTTATAACAGTAGAGATAAGTGAATACGGATGCACGTAAGTATGCGTACTGTACTTAGATTGGTAAGGTAAATTTTTAAATATCAATAAAAAAAATATTGCATATTTCTTACCGCAGTTTGTACTTGCGAATTAATTTTTTAAATGTTCTCAAAAGTTTAATCATTTGTTTATGAGCACTATATTATGATTGGTAAATAGAATCCTGCCATAATTAAATAGTGTAGTATTGTTCCGCATATATGGTCACCCCGCCTACATGCTCTGATTTTTCTGGACAGCTGAGCTGACTATACAACCGATACTGACTGTATTAATAAAAGTGTTCTAACAGAATCAACATGCATTTAAATAAATTACATAATTAAGAGTATGCATATAGTATAAGCAGAAAATATATCTCAATGGGATTAATATGCACAGGTCTGAGAGACCTCCACCTCCGTCTCCAATCCAGAATTCAAGCCACACTGTTCGCGACGGCGGAAGCGACTCGGATACTTAGCCGAATCAGCCAAAGAGATTGCTTGTTTTGTTGTTAATAACCTTATTTAGTCGCGTTAATTTGTTTTTGCATGTCGCCGACCCCTCCACAGTGACAGATGTTTAATTTTAAATCTGTTTAGATACAATACGATCTTAGATCTGTTAGATTAGAAAACTCTTAGAAACAAATGACCTTTGAACAGCCAACCTCCTTTGATGAACCTCCTAATCGAAAAGCAACAGATCGGGATTTTGCCTGGAGTTCGCTAATTTGGAATCCATCGGGGAACAAATAACAAGGAGCGATATACCCAAATGAGTGTTACATCGAGGTGAGATATAACGATGGGCTACTGTACCTCTCTTATCCCCGCCGAACAGGATCGTCGATGTAGCGATAGTCATATCTGCTGAATTCCGAGATTGTGGACGAGTCTTCCGGATCTGGTTGATACGGGCATCGAGTCACAGCAAACGATTCCGTGATAATCAATTGGTGACATCGCCTCCCGAAAATCGAATGCAGAAGTGCACTCTCGCACGAAGGCAATTACGGCGGCTGCAAGTCGTTTAAGGACAAAAAGGTTCGACCGATACAAGTTCGAAAATCGAACACAGAACGTTAATCAGTCGAACGTTTACGCATCGTGATTCAAAGAAATTTTGCAACTGAAATGAAGAGCAAAACTTTATTCAAAAGCGCTTTGAAATATTAAATTCACCATGGTGATAGAGCATAACTAGAATGAAGGGGAAAATGCATTACCATAAATTTGTCAAGCATAGTACTGCGTCACGAACTGGTTTTCTCTGATTAGTAGTTTCAGTTGAGAAATATGTTTATTTTCCTGCATTGTAAATGAAAAAACACAAGGGTTGGCCGGAATTGACCACATACCACGTCTTGTCGAAAACCAACCCGAAAGAGTACCCGTTTTCAGATTGGACGTGACCAACGAAAGACGAGCCCTTGTCCGACTCCTTCTCGTAATATTTTAAAATAGCAGACACATGCGTTTCATCTACGCTTAACTTTATCAATCGCTTATACCAAATGATCTCCAAGTATTGTTTGCTCACAGATCATACCTTATTTCGATCCATCCATAGTGAATATAGCATCCGAACTAATAAATGGATTGAATATCTTTGAATGAAATAAAATTATCCAAAAATATATGTAACAGCATTACTCGTTTGCTTTTACTGGTGTTGATTCTTTCTTCCAAGCTGTATGACAGAAAGCACAACTCAGTCATGTTACCACAATTAGGTTTTCGAACGTACATCCAACGAATTTCATCTCATTCTCGTGCTCGAAAGCGATTCACCAATTTTTGACGCTGAGCCTTTTTAGCTCAATTTTCTTTTTTTTACCCTGATTTCTATCTTTCATATTTCTCATTGCCTTCTGCAAAAAGATTGCTGAAGAATTTCACTATAATGGTGAGCTTTTCTGTACAATGTGAGCAATATTATGCAGCTCCATAGATCAAATCAATCATATTTAAACTCTGTGGCAAAATTGGCGAATTAATCTGGCGGTCGATTTCATATTGTTTATATTCATTTGTTGCCCTTCGCGTATATACAAATAACTTCGATTTCTGTGCCCGAGCGTTAGTGTAGGTTACATGTGTGTAATGTTTGAAAACAATGAAAAATACACACTGAAGCTTAGTTATCTCGTCAGTTGAACTTCAGACCACGGCACTTGGCAATGCTATCGCGACATAGCGATAATTTTGGAATATGGTAACCCATCGTAAGCCTGAATATCCGCTTCGCTTAATCGTCAATTTGGCAATAGGTACCGTGTTCTTAGAGTTTCACTGTTTCTTCACGACAGCAAGTAAAATTTATATTAATGTCTGCAAAAAGACACGAAATCAGACATAATGTTCATTTGGTATTACGGAATTTCGATTGGAATAGAAAACCGGGAGATAAGATTGGGCAACCTCCGAAATTATTTTCTAAATTCGTGTCTGGGTATTGGGTGTTGTTAAGCTGAATCTGTAATTCCGTCCGAAGATCAGGTCCAAATTTCACTTGCGTTATGTCTTGTTTTGAGGGGTATGTAATCCGAAAAATATAAAAATTTACAGCTGATGAAAACACACAGCTAAAGAATGATCAAACTAAATTACAAGTATTTACGCAACTAGGGGGCTCCGCGGTCCAGGGAATACGATGAAGAACAAACCATGTTAATTTCGTTTTTTTCCGATCAGTACTTTCTCGGGAAACCGTCTAAGAATCGAGCTAAACAACACAGTTTTCAATCCTGCGCGGCGGAGGTAACTTTTTGTTAATATAGAGAGATTACTATTTCAACATAGTATTCCGAACGTCTCGTTTTTATTCTTTTTTTGTGTGTGTGTGCTTTAGGTGTTCTAGATATATTTGCGCAGTTGGCTTCGCCATACTTGTTCCGCTTCCTCTTTAACATCCACGATGTTCGCATTAGAAATTACACACAACAGTCACATTTCTTCTTGAAGGAAATTTACAAGAGGACGGTTCATATATCTGTTCTCAGATGGCAAAAAGTTATAATTCACTTTTCCCAAAAAATTGAGTAAGTCTCATTCTGGAGTCTGGTTTGTTAATGTTTAGAAAGTGGCAAAATGTCGTAAGTCTTTTTCTTTCAGTTTATGAGAAAACAAAGGTGGAAAATTGTAATAAGTCAAAAACCACAGAATCACATGTTGAATCTAAAACCTTAAAATTACTGTCACGAAAAATTAAAAAAAGTGACTTATAACATTTTTCTATCTGAGCACAGATATGACCTTACAAGATGTACAACAGTTGGAATCATAAGTTTGGAATTTTATTATCCCAGACATAAACAGTACACGCACTATATTAAAACACAGTGCACGCACTGTATTAAAACACAGTACACGCAGACCAGCAACAATGAAAAAACCAAAGAAAGAACTGTGAATCTGCTCTGTAATCTTTCTTCAGAAACTTGAGGAAGAATGGGTAGTTAATATTTAATAAACCATGCCTCTTAATATTAAATGAGCAAATCCAGCAACACATTTTCCGATATTGCTAATTTGCGGCCTTGGTAGGTTCTTTTAGAAGGTAGCTATTGCAGAAAAGAATATTTTTCAATCTGTATAATTTGTTCTTAATTTACTTGTATATTCAAAAAACACTCATCAAATAGCTTCAAAGAAAAGAGTCCACGGGGTTCAAATCTTATGCAAATTTATTTTAAAATTAAACAGCTCTCAAAAACTTATGCTGAAAATAGTTCGTTACAAATAAAATGTTCGCAAACAGCCTAAAAAAATTATAAAACACGATGCTAATTCAATATAATGCGTTTAGGGTGCAGGAGATCGGGTTCATCGATATTATTTTCTTAAATTCTCTTCAACGTGCTTGATGACGAGTGTTACTCTAGAAAATCAAATATTTTGAGATGGCGACTAGTAGAGGTTTGCACGTAGGCAATTCATGCCTCAGGAACGGCTATTGCATTGGAGATAACTAAACCTCCAAGTGTTTCAACGAGATATCTCGTTCAAGATCTGGTCAATTTTACAAAGGACGAGATATCTCGTCGTGACAAAACTGTCCTATTACTCTTTGGGGGATGAAAATCCCAGAAGGGAAAACATATTGTCCCTTGCCCAGAATGGGTGGTGGTTTGAAACAGGTTCTTGCGTGAAAGACTGGACATTACGGGGTAGTTTTATGACGAGAAGATTGTGGAAATTATTCGAATCCTTGATGGCGCTGACGTCATGCCCCTTCCCTGCTCTCCCACACCTGCAACTTTCGTTAGTTAAAAGTTAGAATCTTGATATGAATTCGGTAAGAACCTAAGCGTTCTTAATTTGATTGATTTGTTTAATGTTTCGATTAGCATTAATATGTAATCTTTTTCTGTATCTGTAAACAGTGTAAAATAATAATTACACTTTAATCTAACTGAAGAATCTTTCCAGTCGTCGTTTTTGTATTTGTCAAACTAAAGATCTAAAAATACCACTGAACCAATTGATTATTAAAATTCCCGCCATTTTGCGTCCAAGATAAACCACCAAGGGAGTTTAAAAAGTTGATCGTCAAAAAAGGAGAAAATTATAGTGTAGTGCAGGGGTTCCCAACCTTTTAATAACTACGTACCAATTCAAATTTTTAGAAATTTTTGGCGTAACACCAGTCCTATATTTTTTTAACATGTATCTAATGTCAGAAAAGTGCCCAATGGCTTGTTTTATTTTAATTAATGTACTAAGAAAGCTTCATATTTTATGATTAATGCACTTGTATTTCGTATAAATAGTGTTTTAATAAAGATAAAAAATAAAACGGTTATTGAAAATTATAGTTTTATTTTTTACTCACAGGTCTAAAAACAACTAATTTTAAATAATTAGTACAAACTAAGCAAACAAAGATTAACAAAATCAAAAATCTATTTTTAGTGCGAAACTTGTTGTTGTTTGTCTTTCATTAAAATATCAATATCAGAAGCAATGGAGCTCAACTTCACTCTTAAGTCCTCTTCAACACTTACTCTGTTTCTATATTTATTTTAACTATACAAAAAATTCAGAAAAATCAAAAGATATCAATTTCGCCGAGATAGCCATTGAATAGAAATGGATAATCAGCACCAAAGTTTCTCTTTAAATAATGTGATACTGTTAGTGTCATTCATTACAGTGTAATGAGCCGCAGTAGCTCAGTCAGTAGAGCGTCGGACTCGCATCAGAAGGGTTGTGGGTTCTGTCGAGGCCGTGCGCGAAAGAAAAAAGAAGCACGGACAAATCTATTCGTTCAATTAGGAGTAAACGTAAACATGATTGACGCCTTTAGCACAGATTCTAGTTCTTAGTTTATCGGTCTGGGACGGAAGCGTAGCAGTAATGTGGCTGTCACCATACATGAGTATGCTTGTGCCAGCCCTTTCTCCTGGAGACACCCTTATACCTTCGTAGAAATGGACTTCTCCAAGGTCATCTGCCTTCTCACAGGAGCCGCTTTATTGCAAGCGTTGGTGAGAAAGTTCAGATTCACCTGAAGTGGTGCAAACATGTATTGAGGATTGGAACCAAATGAATGGAGCAATGAGAGAAAAGTCAAATGGCAGTGGGGAAAAGGATTCAGTAACAAATGGACTTGATAGTGGTAGTGAAAAAAGGGAGTTGAACTCTGGGAACGTTTCGAACTCAACCGAGGAGATTATAAAACATTGGGGAGTAATTTTTAAAATAAGGTGTCAGATTCCAGGCGCATTTATGTTCCGTTGAAAACGAATCCATTAATAGTAGTACTTTAATTCAAGTGAAGTGAGAGAGATGTGGTTTATGAGTTCAATTCCTGCTGTCGATGACGCTGTTACCTTCGGTCCCATGGACACTACGGCCCGCGTATCGATCTGAGAACCACCCCCGACGTCCCGATAGGAGCGCCTATTAATACCTGAAGGGGGACACAACATATTCCGATGGGTGAACAAACCGAGGTTAAAAATAAACTCCCCCGCATATTTCATGCCGTGTTATGATGCCTCTCGTTTTGAAATCCAAAATAGACCATTTCGCGACCGGGTTTATTTCAAGACGCGCTCTTCGGGACACCACATGCAGATGACAGAATTCTCCTAGAGGCGTTTTCGTTCAACCCTGAAGATACGTTAGTCATAAATTGAATCTAATTTCTACAAGATGGTATGAATCGACGGGACAGTAATCATCCCACGTTATTCCTAGTCACAAATTAACACAGAATAGTGTCGTCAGTTTTTCGATTGGACGTGGCATTCGCGTCGAAAGTCTCATGACGTACCTTCCGCTCATTCAAAACTTCAGTAATCAAACACTAAAAACACCAAACTATCCTTTGAGGATAGTCAGAACCTGAGAGTCAGTAGACTGGCAAATAAAACATCCAATGAATATGCAAATCAGAATGTTCACCAATCAGGTTTATAAATTCACATCTTAGAAAGTCCACGTGTGCTAAAAATACGCACTGCGACTGGAGAAACACAACGTCCTATTGGCGACAGTCTGGGGTCACTTCCGAAGGGAAAGATCCTAGGGCAACAATTTTGAACCACGTTCAGATGACGAGGTCAGCACTTGAGCTGGCACCCCACTCTCCAGATATTCTCACCACACCAACGTGATTTTCAACAAGGAATAGGTCTTATGATTAGCGTGTGGTCCGTTTTGACAATCTTGTATAAATTAAAATAAACTTCATACCTACCAATATTTCTATTTTTTTTTACTGTTTGCGGGGATAACTAAGTCCATTTTACGTCTGTTTGACGAAATTGATTAAAATAAACGCCAATTACAATATCAACAGTGTTTATTTTGACTGTTTTTCAACATTTAAAATATTTGAGAGGGAATGCTCTTCTGTATACGTCTTTGGTCACTCATGTCTTAAGGGGAAACATAGACGAGGTTTTTCTCCACCTTGTCTAATCTCTCACAGACAATCACCCAGCTAACACACAAATAGATTCTCCACTGGCCTTAGCAACTGATTTAAATGCTACAATACTAAATAAGAATTTAGTTTGAGGATATCTTCTTTTTCATACAAAAAAGGATGTAGGTGTGTGCATATATTCTCTATACAAATCTACACCGTTTGACCAATCCGCACCAAGAGAGGCACACTTAAACTTTAGAACATACGGAAAACCCTGACTATTACTTTCCTGTCTTCAGACCAATCTATAGCACTTACAGACCATGACAATTGGCACACAGGTAGTCTTTAAAGTGCCCCTCGAAGCCTCAATTTTAAAATCTAAAGTTTGTTTTCTTACAATGAATGAATATAGATAACGAAGCACGTTCTACAGGGATCATATCATTTATCGCCTTGTAATGGCTCACAATAGATGGCACCAAGCTAGCACATCACCCAGCTAGCACATAAATAGATTCTTCACTGGCCTTAGCAACTGATTTAAATGCTACAATACTAAATAGTTTGAGGATATCTTCTTTTTCATACAAAAAAGGATGTAGGTGTGTGCATATATTCTCTATACAAATCCACACCGTTTGACCAATCCGCACCAAGAGAGGCACACTTAAACTTTAGAACATACGGAAAACCCTGACTATTACTTTCCTGTCTTCAGACCAATCTATAGCACTTACAGACCATGACAATTGGCACACAGGTAGTCTTTAAAGTGCCCCTCGAAGCCTCAATTTTAAATTCTAAAGTTTGTTTTCTTACAATAAATGAATATAGATAACGAAGCACGTTCTACAGGGATCATATCATTTATCGACTTGTAATGGCTCACAATAGATGGCACCAAGCTAGCACATCACCCAGCTAGCACATAAATAGATTCTTCACTGGCCTTAGCAACTGATTTAAATGCTACAATACTAAATAAGAATTTAGTTTGAGGATATCTTCTTTTTCATACAAAAAAGGATGTAGGTGTGTGCATATATTCTCTATACAAATCCACACCGTTTGACCAATCCGCACCAAGAGAGGCACACTTAAACTTTAGAACATACGGAAAACCCTGACTATTACTTTCCTGTCTTCAGACCAATCTATAGCACTTACAGACCATGACAATTGGCACACAGGTAGTCTTTAAAGTGCCCCTCGAAGCCTCAATTTTAAATTCTAAAGTTTGTTTTCTTACAATAAATGAATATAGATAACGAAGCACGTTCTACAGGGATCATATCATTTATCGACTTGTAATGGCTCACAATAGATGGCACCAAGCTAGCACATCACCCAGCTAGCACATAAATAGATTCTTCACTGGCCTTAGCAACTGATTTAAATGCTACAATACTAAATAAGAATTTAGTTTGAGGATATCTTCTTTTTCATACAAAAAAGGATGTAGGTGTGTGCATATATTCTCTATACAAATCCACACCGTTTGACCAATCCGCACCAAGAGAGGCACACTTAAACTTTAGAACATACGGAAAACCCTGACTATTACTTTCCTGTCTTCAGACCAATCTATAGCACTTACAGACCATGACAATTGGCACACAGGTAGTCTTTAAAGTGCCCCTCGAAGCCTCAATTTTAAATTCTAAAGTTTGTTTTCTTACAATAAATGAATATAGATAACGAAGCACGTTCTACAGGGATCATATCATTTATCGACTTGTAATGGCTCACAATAGATGGCACCAAGCTAGCACATCACCCAGCTAGCACATAAATAGATTCTTCACTGGCCTTAGCAACTGATTTAAATGCTACAATACTAAATAAGAATTTAGTTTGAGGATATCTTCTTTTTCATACAAAAAAGGATGTAGGTGTGTGCATATATTCTCTATACAAATCCACACCGTTTGACCAATCCGCACCAAGAGAGGCACACTTAAACTTTAGAACATACGGAAAACCCTGACTATTACTTTCCTGTCTTCAGACCAATCTATAGCACTTACAGACCATGACAATTGGCACACAGGTAGTCTTTAAAGTGCCCCTCGAAGCCTCAATTTTAAAATCTAAAGTTTGTTTTCTTACAATACTAGGGGGCTCCGCCCCCTGCTCGCTTACGCTCGCCAACCCCCGGGGATTGCTGGTTTTGGTTGGATTGCTGGCTGGCTCCCAACGCCCGGGGATTGCTGGCTGGCATTTGGTTTGCTTCGCAAACCAACACTCCTTTCACAGATGTCATTTGGTTTGCTTCGCAAACCAACATTCCTTTCACAGAGTGAAACTATCTGAATAATTCGTATTATGCTGATTTCACTTTCCGGTACATGACGTCACAGCGAGGGCTTCGCGCCCTGCTCGCTTACGCTCGCCGACCCCGGGGATTGCTACGCAATCCCGTTTGGTTTGCTTTCTCAAACCAATACTTCTTTCGCAATTGATTTCACTTTTTTTTTGCTTTAACACTTAATGCACCCTAAACTAATAGCCGCATCAGTAAAAAATCTTCTGTATCTTGTTCCCTGTACAATTTTAAGTAAACAGTGTTAATATCAATACATTGTACTTTGTCGGTAAACTGTCTTGAGAACAGAGGGAAAAAAGCGAGCCTTTTTCCTCGCCAAATAAAAAGAAATCGTTTTTATGGCAATTGTTGCTACGATAAATTTGATATCTGGCAAACCCGATAGTAGAAAATGCAACCCACTGCTGTTTGCCGAACCAGCTATGCGAACTGAAAAATACGAAATTTGTGTCACCAACTTTTGATTGCATCGAATTTATTTATGAACCAATTTTAAAAATAATTGTACCGTAAGAAAGAGTACATTGTGAGGTATACTGCAATATTTTTAAAATTAAAAACTAACAGTAATACTATATAGATATGACCATTTTAGTTTTGTATCGGAAGTTACGATCTGAAAGTTCCGAAAATTGTATGACCTACTTTTAATTGCATCGATTTTGTTTATTAACCAATTTGAAAAATAATTGTACCATAAGAAAGAGTGTAATGTAGTGTATTCAGTGATGTTCTCAAATTTAAAAAATAATGGTTTTTGCCGTAGACATAACGGTTTTAACAAAACGTAGCGAAAATATCCGAAGATTCCGAATTTTGTATCACGAACTTTTTATCGCATCCAATTTAATTATTAACCGATTTCAAAAATAATAGTACCGTAAGAAAGAGTATATTCTGAGGTATACTGCGATATTTTAAAAATTAAAAACTAATAGTAATTAGATATAGATACGGCAGTTTTAAAAAAAAGTAACAAAAATGTCCCGATTTTTCCCGAATTTCAAAAAAATATTATCAAGAACCACATTTAAATTTCAAAAAAAACTCGACGAGCTGCAAAAATTTACGTTGAGAGGTACTCTTAAAAAAAACTCACGACTAAAGACTGAAATTTTGAATGTGTTTTGCTCACTCGCGGAAGAAATTTCACTTCTTCAACTTTAACACTTAATAAAACCTAAACTAATAGCCGCATCGGAAAAAAATCTTAATAATTATCCAGGGAATACGATGAAGAACAAAGCATGTTAATTTCATATTTTTCCGATCAGTACTTTCTCGGGAAACCGTCTAAGAATGGAGCTAAACAACAAAAATTTCAATTCTTCGGCGGCGGCGGCGGCGGTAACTTTTTTTTAATATAGAGAGAAATGAATATAGATAACGAAGCACGTTCTACAGGGATCATATCATTTATCGACTTGTAATGGCTCACAATAGATGGCACCATGGGCGGACGACAAGAGTTGCTGGGAGCGCCAGGGGGCCCCGAGGAAAAAGAACCAGACGCGATCGACCAACGAGGCTAGACTCTCACCTCGACACTGATTTCCCGTTTTCTCCCGACTGCAAGAAAAGCTAGATTAACGACAAATCCTTGTGGAGTTATTCACATATTTAATCAAGTAATAAAGTCGGATTTAGGTAGGATTGTGTGTGCCTTTATAAATCATGTGCCTATATGTATTCCGACCAGAGGATTAGTCTTTATCAATATTTTTCTAATGTCTTTTTTCGAATTGCTCTATTTCAGCTCACGAAGTTCAAAATCAACACTTAGCGCATCTTTCGTTTTTCCTATAAAAAAGTGCCAACCAACCGGTTTAGTGATTAAGGTGTTAGCCTCTAGATCGGAAGGTTCCTGGTTCGAATCCGGGTACGGGCATGGATGTTTGTAAGCGTATGGTGTAGAGGCGGCTGGTGCACCTTAAATCTGTCATGGCCCAAGGTCCTCACGTTGGGTTGGGTTGGTGTGGAAGTTTGGAGAGTGGTGTGCCAGCTCAGGTGTTGCTTCGTCATCTGACCGTGGTTCAAAATTACGAGGTGTTGTCCTCGGGTCTTTCCCTTAAGGGATTGATCCCGGATCGTCGTCAATAGTCCGTTGTGTGCTCTAGTAAGACGCTAACTAAAATTACCATAACCATTTACCTATGAAAAAGTTAAAAACGAACTCAAAAAGTATTTTCCGTACAACTTAAATGTTTGCATTTTTCAATGTTTGAAAAGTGATTATTCTTATTCACTTTTCTATCAACATTTAACCATTTAATCACGAACAACGGCGGGTTATTCAGCTTGTTTTTCAACCTGAGTAGACCTGTTCACGATTTTTCAACTTGACTTAACCAAATTTTGATATTGATTTAGCTAGGATTAGTTAGCTTTAGTAATTAAGTTTTGAAAAATCAACAACATTTCAGGGGGTGCCTCCTTCATGTGGAGTCCTCGCCAACCAGCACAATAAACAGTTCATTAAGTAGAAACGTTATCCTGCCCGTTATAGGGCACTTTCAAAAGGAACAGTCGAGGGACAACACCCACATTTGCTCGAGCAGGAGGAAGGAACTTGTGTCTCGTGTCAGAGTACGTGTAGGGGGAGATCACGCAATCGACGCGGACACCGAAAACCACTGAGGAACACGAATGAGGATTTTGAAGACCGGGAACCGATCTAGGAGGTAGTTGCACTTCTCGGATATCGGAAGGTGAAACGAGTAACATTAGCATACGCTATCTTGTCAGGATTTTTTTATCAACAGTGTGGGGTCAATGCTTTATTTCCTTTCCACTATTCCATGCAACGTTCTTGTAAAAGCAATCGTAGACGGTACCTCGTACAGATATCTGTCTCGTCTGTTTAAAAAACAAATGAACACGAGAATTTGGTTTACATATTTTATAACAGTTCGATACATAATACGCAGCGTTAGAAAAGAAAAGTAAAAGTGACTGTTTTTGAAATTCAGTGTATTTAAACTTTTCCCCCCTTTCTTAAAACTAGTTTCGCAACTAGTGCTGCTACATCGACAGCAAAACATCGATGTTTTGAAACTTCGATGTTCAAAATTAAAGCATCAATGTTGATAATACATCGCACCAAAACTATCAATGTTTTTAAAATTCAGTGTATTTAAACTTTTTTTCCCATTTCTTAAAACTGGATTAGCACCTAGTAAAGCGACATCGACAGCAAAACATCGATGTTGATAATGCATCGCCCCCAAGCCAATCGATGATTTTAAAATTCAGTGTATTTGTACTTTTTTTTACAATTTCTTCAAACTGGTTTAACAACTAGTGATGCGACATCGGCTCCAATACATCAATGTTTTGAAAACATCGACATCGATGTCGCATCTCTACTTTTCAGACCCTTCACCCTTGGCCACTTTGGTCTAAAAGTATGTTCAATTTGCTGATTATGAAAATTATGCTACTTGGTAATTTTTTAAATTTTTATATCGGTACATTTTTTATTTAAAAATAAAACATCGACAACGCAAAAATATCGACAAGTATAAACATCGATGTTACAAAAACATCGACTCCAATGATGTTTTTTAAAAAACATCGATGTTTTGAAAACATCGACATCGATGTCGCATCTCTAGTCCCAAGGACTAGTGTCACTCGCCATTGGCGAGCGAAATTTTTACTTCGCCGAATAAAAATTCTGCCAAATTGTAGATATATTTTTTATTAGCTTCAAGTCTCTGAGAAATTACAGTAAAACCCAGATTATCAGAGTTTCAGCTTTAACCAAGCTATCAAATATTTCTAGGTATTATTATTATTTTTTTTTTTTGGTTCTACATTTTCCATTTTTAAAACTACCGAAAAAAATTTTGAACTTGATCTTACAAACACTCAGGAAAACGAAATCCGTGACTGGATAAACGCTGACTAATAACAAGACATTACAGATAAAATGATCGTCGATAAGGAAAATTAATCTAGCGATGATGATGAAAAGACAGTGGCGATGAAAATCGACATATGAAAATCTCCCATACAGATGGACTAAAAGCTATCGAAATTGCTATTGAATATATAGAACAACAAGAAGAGACACCAGCAATCCTGTTATCCTTAAAAAAAATGGCGAAACATTGCTGCAGAAAAACGCCAAAGGTAAAACAAAAAACAATTAAGGACTTTTTTAAGTGAGAACTCTTTAATTATTGTAACAATATGAATTGCATGCGATGTATCTGTAACTTTTGTATTTGTTAAAATATACATTTAAACCTACACGATTTATTTTATTTACAATTTTCGATTTAAGCTAGTTTTTCGGTTATCCGAGTTTAGTCTTGGTCCACATTAACTCGGATACTCGGGACTCTACTGTATAATTGACCCACTCTCGGAAATCGGATGAACCGGCCATCGCAAGAGAACAGTGTGATAAACCATGTGGTTAAGTAAGCGGACTTCATCTACAGCGCACTTTCTTTTAGGCCCCGTTCACATGAGGAGCGTAAAACGCGCGTTTGGCGAGGCTATCAGTGTCCCGTTCTTCAAGGTCGTAAAGACAGATACTTGAATTAGAGGAATAAATAAACATAATTTGATGGCAGTATCTTGCTAGCCTCGCCACACGCGCGTTGAAATGCATCCTGTGAACGGGGCCTTATTATCTGGCCCGGAGAGTAATAAATCTCGTGTGAAGAAAGCGCTGTGAAAGCAAGGAATGAGTACGGGCTAGTAAAAATTCTTATAATGAACATTTTATTCCCAGACATGTATTTTCGAATCTTGCTTCTGTGTTTAAATACTGATTCATATACCTTTAAGCGATAATGAACAATTTATTGTGTTGTAAACATATCGCAATTCATCTAATGCGTTTCATACTTCAGCAATATTGGTCATTGGTTTACTTAATGCTTATTTAATATTTTGTGGATTTAGTGTCTTCATAAACACAAAGACATCTCTGGTTCAATTGAGATGTTCCATACATGACGCTCTTATGAATACAAAAATGAATATTTTAAATTAGCAATGTTTGTAGATGTGAAATGTAACTTTAGAAACAATTAAATTGAATGAAATAAGTCTGTACCATGTGTGAGAGGAAAAAAAAATGAGCATTTTATACTCGATTATTTTTTCCCGAGAGAGTATACCTCTACACTTATTACAATAACCACATCCGGCAAGAAATTTAAGTGATATCCATTTATAAAAAGTAAAAAGGTATCCAATCCTCTCGAACACTTGACCGTGGGAGAAACGCGGTTTAATGACACCGAGTCCTATGACTTCCAGCGATTGTGCCTTCTTGTAAAAGAAGAAACGTGCACGCACTTGCTTTCTCATAGCTACTGTCCTGCGGACCACCCAGATTTTCAATCACCTGGTCCGATCGTATTTTTAGTAATCTCAGACCAGCGGACCACCAATGATTTCGAACGCTGAATATACGTATCATGCTTGCAGACATTAGACGTGAATAAATTTTAAATTATATCATTTTTTTAAAAGAAACATTTTGCCCTCTGGAGACGATCATTGACATAGTGAGTCCAAGCGCAGTTCCAAAAACAGCTGGTTTCAGGACTCCTCACATAATAACGGTCATGATCAGAAAGGAACATTTTTAACGCCTTATATCTAAGGGGCTGAGAAGCGTCATTGAAGGGAGCCTGTGAAAATATTTACCGCGTATTTTCGTGTATCGTTCTTGAACCTTTTTATAAATAACACCGTTTGTACGTTATTTACAAAAATGCTCAAGAACGAGGAAAACAAGATGCCGAATTGTATCAGTAATGATATACAAGGTTTAAAAATTCGAGCCAATGAGGCTTTTATAACAGACTATCTGAATAACCCGGTGTTGCTTGGGTTTCAAATATGACTGCGACAGCTAAAATATGACCGCGACATTTCACTGTTAACTCAAATACACAAACCCTGTAGAACGTGTTTCCCTGTCCATGTACATTTATTGCAAGAAAACAAACTTTAGATTTTAAAATTGGGGCTCCGAGGGACACTTTTTAGACTACCTGTGTGCTAATTTTCATGGCTACAGATTGGTTTGAAGACAGGGAAGAAATAGCCTATGTTTTCCGCAGTGTTCTAAAGTACAAGTGTTCAAAATTTGGTGTGGATTGGTCAAATGGTATAGATTTGTATAGAGAATATACACACACCACATATATATACATCACACATACATACATACAAACATATCCTTTTTTTTACATACGTAGATGTAGACTTTTGTTATTTTGACACAAATTTAGCAAGCAATTTGAAAATAAATAATGTTAAAATCTCAAAAGCCAAAATAAATATGCGGTTACCAAAGTAAAACAGGGAGTATGCATTTGATGTCCCGATCGTGCCTTATTGGGTAATGGAGAACTGGCAGTAGTATTCAAATTAGAATATTGAAACTAGATGGGAGAAAGGAATTGAGAGGCAAAAATAAATATGTTGCCGAAGGCTGCGTAATTAAACGTCTAATAACTCAAGACAAACTGAACACTCTCGATCAACAGTTGGTTGAGAGATTGCTTTGTACGAGGGCTGTTCAATAAAGAATGATCATAAATTCATAAAAATAATTGCCTGTACTAATCCTCTAAATTTTTATGGTCTTTCTCAAAATACTCCCCATTACATACAATGCAGTTATCCCACCTCTATTCCAGTTTTCAAGCACATGCTGGAAGTCATTTTTTGACAGGTCCATCAAAATCGCCTCCGCAACTTTTACCACTGCCTGTGATAATGAAAACCGCTTTTCCCAGAGGTGTTTCTTCAAATTCGGGAAAGGAAAAAAAATCGCATGGTGCTAAATCAGGACTATATAGAGGATGGAGAACACACATGACATTTATTTTTGAAATATACTCAATAACAACATCGGCAATATGCGGCCTTACGTTATCATGGTGCAGCAAGCATCCTGTTGAATTCAAATGGGGTCTTTTGCGATGAATGTGGCCTTGGATGCTTTTCAGTAAATCTTTATAGTGTTCTACAGTTACAGTTGTATGTGGTAGTACAACATGCTGATACACCATTCCTCGAATATTGAAAAATGATATGATCATAATATTCCCAGCAGAAGCATCCACTCTCGTCTTCTTCTGTGTTGGTGATTAAAACTTCCACTCACAGAGCTCTGTTGCTTGGGCAATCGATTGTTTCCTCTTTAACCATTTTAAACCATCTTCTAGCTGTGCTATAGGGAAGGACACTCTCCCCATAATCGTTCAGTAGCATCACATAGACTTTAGCTAATGATTTTTTAAGGCGAAAACTAAATTTAATTTCAGAGCAACGTATTGCTCGTCGTAGGCGAAAGTAAAACTAGGCGTTCTAGGGGCCAGCTGACAAATCCTCAACAATGACGTCACGACCATGAAACTTGCGCTATGTGTTCTCCACTTATCCCGCTACACATTATTAAACAGCCGTCGTAGTATGTGAAGAATAGTATATACTTGTGTAATCACTGTCAACTGTGTTTGGTTTTCTTTTCTTTCGGTGAACGGATCTCAGTTTCAATGTTACAGCAGCGATAATTATAAATGTAGGCAGTAGCTTTAAAATAAAGCTATTCCAATCGGAATCAAATGTTCAGGATAAAAGAATAATGAAAAGTCGAGAGAATAAAATGAGTAAAAACTTTTTTAACGAATCGATTGATGAAGGGTGCATGGAAACTTAACGTTCGATGGGGTACTGAAAATAGAAAGTAATAATCGAATTTTTTTCCACTGTGCTGATGGGTGAAGTACAACTTTCTGACGTACTTACGGTGAACAATGCATCGACTCTGATAAAAGTTGTTATTTTTAAGACCAACGACGGAGGCAGCCAACAAAGTTACCGACGCGATTGCAAAGAACTCTATGAGAATATAGATCAAGGACACCACACACTTACACTTATGCGTTAGTATTGAAACAGATATGGCCTCAGTACCTGATTAAGTCAGTGATTCCATCACATTTTTGGTTCACAGCACTAATGGTATATCAGGATTTATACAGAGCGCCGAAAGTTAGAACACATGCCTACCGACAGTTCCAGTGGGAACGGTTAGGTTGGATAAATTGAAAAAGTAAAAGAAACGCGTACTTAAAATTCACAAATAATTTATGGAAAGAGTTAACACAAAAGCACGCATTTTGAACAGTCCTATCAAGGAATAAATAAATCGTAATGGGAGAGAGGGGTGGCCGACGGTCACTGCACATTTCCAGTTTTGGAATCACAGACCCCCTCCACTCATTTCCTATTCTGAATCCCGGTGGGTGTCATGTCCTGAATAATTGTTTATCCTTTCAGTGAAAATAGGAGAATATTTCGTGGTGCCTCAGGGCGGATGCGGTGCACAGTTTAAAAACTACTAGTTAAGATGATGAGCCTCTCATGGAAAAAAAAAAAAAAAAAAAAATTCCCGAAGCTAGTGCATTAGCGTCATATTTCGTCGGAAAACGTCTTGGATTGTATGATAGGTGGCTGCAGATGACGGCGAAGCGATCGGTTCAATCACCAACCGCTCGCCATTTTTTAGCCGCTGTCGCGACGCATGTTTACGCTCGGCACATGTCATGGCTACCTTTTTGGATTCTCCTGAATTTCCTCTTTCGTTTGCTACGTTTTTTATACTCTTTATGGTTCTTATTGGCGAGTTATTTTAACTTTTATGAAAGAACAATGAAATTTTTCAAAATCCACAAGCCATGGCTACCTTTTGGGATTCTCCAAAATTTCCTCTTTCGTTTGCTACGTTTTTTTTATACTCTTTATGGTCCTTATTGGCGAAATATTTGAACTTTTTAAAAAAAACAATGAAATATTTCAAATTTTTGCACTTTGATTCTTTAAGCTTATTTCAAATTGGCAGACATCTTATTGCTGTAGTTAAACAGCTACAAAACAACACCTCGCTTGATGCATTCATTCGTCGGGAAGCAGAGCTATATTAATTTCAGCACACGCGCGACCACGCGCTGGCTACCTCAACTTGGCGGCCATCTTGTATGTGGTTATAACGTCATCAAAAATTTCCAGAATATTTTATTTTCTAGATCTGTTAAATTATAAAAGTTATAAACAATCTGTTAAATTATATAAAAGTTATTAAGGACCCGCCTTGTAACACGTTTTCCGTCAAAATTGTATTACAAATGCTTCATAATTCCTGTTTAATGTCCCCGACCTCTTTGGTCTTCTGCACTACAAGGGTCAAACTGACAACTACTAGTGAAGGGGCATCAAGTGGATGAGCGGCCGCTTCTCCTGACAGGGAGAATCACCAACATCCATGAGGCAAACGAACGTGTATTCCAAATACTGAACGAATACATGTGTCTGAAAAGACTCAGCCACAACGGACGAAGTGTAATAAAGTTTAATTTGAGACAGAGGGCTCTCTTCTCGTATCCAGTTGGGTATATATGCTTAATATATTAAATATTGTGTTGACCCTTCTTTGCATGATTTTTTCTTTACTGGTGAAATAAATCAAGGTGATATAATTCATGTTCAAAATTAAAGGGAAAATGGTTAAAAAAATCTTAGTATATATTTATAGTATAAATTTAGCAAAAAACAATATGATGGTATCATGTGGTATTTTTTTAATTGAACGCAAACTTTTTCAGAAATTGCTCTAAAAATAACAGAAACACATGTTACAAACCTTTCTTCCACTCATTTTCACTTTTTTAGCAATAGAAACTCAAATATAATAAAACAAAATTAAAAACGAAATCATACGTTTATTGCAACTACAACAAACAGCGGAATAACAACTTCAAGCTCGTTTTACTGATAGTGACACTTGCTTATTTTTGACAGCTATGTTTTATTTTATGCAATGGACATTAAAAAGGTATCCAGACACGATCAACTTAAAGTGAACTTGTTCTTTTATATAATTTTTGGGCATTCAATGTTATGATGGAAATTTCCACCATTATGCAAAGAAGGGTTAATATGTTTTATATGCATATATTAGCTACTGGTGTAGTAAACAAATTTACAAATTTCCATTTTCTAGAGTTCTCGTGAACCCCCGAAAATTTTTACCACGAACTTCGCGTTGAGAGCCCTTGTCCTAAAATGTAAACTAAGTTTGGACATAAACGAGAAAATTCAAAATGGCAATTTTGTGTGTAGCATAGTAGATAGTGGTCGAGTGACTTCTTCACAACTGTGTGAGCCTAAATTAATTACTTACTAGTCAACACTTCTAACTAAAAACCGGAAGGAAATTTCAAGGCTACGCATTCCCGAAATACACACAAAAAAAATATTCTTTATTGAGGGAAAATGAGAGATAGAAAGGTGCTATAAAAATCTGCATAAAGATATGCAATGTTCAATAAATGCTGTAACTCACACTCATTAATATGTGAGTGAAGTAAATATACCCTTGAAACAGTCATTTAATCTAAATCGATTTTCCCCTACTAAAATGCGATGTACCTGAAGGTATATAAGTATAGAGAAGTAGGCAACATGTAGGTGTAATAATGCCAGTGGCGTAGCAAGTAGGGATATGGAGGTCATTACTCCTGCTCGTATCTGATAATTTTGAAATACAATTACAATTAACAGAAATTTCCGTCTTGCTTTCATACCAAAATATTTTCACAGAAATAAATTAATTGTCGTTTATTTGTGAAGCATATTGAAGCTAAAATAAGTAAAGCTATATATATTGTGTGTGTGGTAGAATTATTTTAATATAGTTTTGATCGCAGGTTCATCTTTAAAATTTTTGTTAAAATAAGGTTTAAGATTTCATTATTTTTGCATAAAACTTCAAGCATATGATTGATCCTATTTAATGAGGAAGGTTTAGAATATTCAGCAAATCGTCCTCAGATAAAACATTTCGGACTACACAACTGCATGATAAACTAGAACTTACTTTTGGCCGTATAACAAGACAATATATTCACTATAATGTACTTTCTTTGACAAATATTCTACAAAACAGAAAAACTACAAAAACAAGTTCATTTTGACTAAAACACGAAAACCTAGGACATAATTATCAATACTGTTGGAAAATATCAGAGTATCTGGGGACAAAATTACAATGATTTCAAGGTAAATGATGACAAGAGCGAGATAGCTTCAGACAATGCGCTGATGTAAAGGATGGGACCGAAAACAGCGCATTGCTAAGTTGAACCTTGAACCATTGAAAATGTGAAACAAAGCCAAAACAGAATCTATTCTGTTACTTGATCAATGCTTTTAGGTAGTCAGCCCCCCCCCCCCCCCGCTCATTCTTCATCAGATACGAATCTAAACAATAAGGGAGAGAGTGTTTGCAATTTAGTTCTTTTACTCAATACTAAAGGACTAGGGGCCCGTCCCCTGCTTGCTAAAGCTCGCCAACCCCCGGAGGATTGCTTTGCAATCCTCATTGGTTCGCTGCGCAGAAAGAATTGTTTACAAAATATATTTAAAAACAAATATTTTTCAAATCTAAATTTGCTGTATTACAGAAAATATAATCAGTACCCTAAAATCAGAATTCAAATGAAAACTTTGAGCAAATTTTGAGTCGAAATGTGAGCGCTGCTTTGAAAATTGAAAACCCAGCATGTTGTTTGTGTACATTTCCAGCACACTCGAATCACCCACACTTTTTCATTGAGTTTGTTTTCGAAAGTTAATAGTGCAAGCGTCTTGTTGAACTATAATTGCAGGCCCTGAATAGGACCGTTTTTTAAATGGCCCTGAAATGATGATCCGCTTTCTTTGATTTCTAATTCAAAACTACCAACAGCTCGACTAAAAATTTTTTTTCAATAAAATTTCATCCGATAACGCTATAAATTCAATTGAGGCGCGAGGCTTCGTGGAACACAAACAATTGTACAATGTTGCCAAAACGCGATAACTAATAACGTCTTTTTTGCGTGCCACGTAAGAGAATTATATACATAGATTGGCTTGTCACTCCGGTCATGACCGTTCCACAGTGAAGTGTACCTGCACTAATAAGTGCTTTTTGCGATTGAAATAAATTTTATTTTTAATCTACCTATATACTTTTCTTAATATACATCAGTTTATTCAAAACTCATCAAGGGTAGTCAAGCTCATATCTTTCCCGATATGATTTATCTTGAGAAAGAGTCAAAAATATACTCTGAAGCTAGTTACAAAACAGAAAATCGACGTTTTGTGCATTATAGGTAAAATACACGTCTGGATTCGTCAATACAAACAATATTTAAACGCACCGCTCATTTTGCATCATGGCGCTAAGGCAACCGGGGTAAGATTAGGCCATCTGAATCAAATATTTTAGATAAGAGAACGGCTTTGAATGTGGCTATAATTTCTAAAGGAAAGAAGTTTAGTTGTTCAATGAAGCAAAAAAAAAAGTCGATGTTTTTAATGTTGAATCAATACGTAGTGCATATCCGTTTTCGCGTAAGACATCGTTTAACTGTGTGTATATCGTCTTGCCTTGTTTACGAAAATTTCTACAACTTGAAACATCCCACCCATTTTAACTTTGTGACCGTTAATGTTATTTTTTTAATAACCTCATTTCAGCCTCATCACAGAAGGAGGCAGACAGCAAAAGGGATTTGGAAAATATGGAACAATTTTGAACTGGCATGAGTGCTCCGTTTTCTCAGAATAAAAAGTTAAATCTTCACTGTATCAAAAGAAATAAATCTATGCAATAAGTGTGCAAGGAAATAGACAACACAAAACATTTGCCCAAGTTTCATAAAGAGTACTTAATGGTATCTTATGAGGGACTCGTTTAGTTTGTGAGTGCACGTGCACTAAGCCGAGAGAACTATAACTAGCGCTGACAACTGCAGCGGTTGGCAGTTGCGGATTCGCGGAACACTTATGTTTCGAAACACTGTCATTGAACCCAAAGAATAGATGGTTGAAAATTGCTTACCTATGTATACATATTCCATGTCGGTTTTTGGAGTCACTTGGGGGCTCCGCCCCCTGCTCGCTTACGCTCGCCAATTTCAACAATTCTCACAGAAACAATTTTCAAAAAAATATTATCAAGAACCAAATTGAAGAAATTTCGCTTTTTCAATTTTGACACTTATTTAACCCTAAACTAATAACCGCATCGGAAAAAAAATCAGCTAAACAACACAGTTTTCAATCCTGCGGCGGCGGCGGCGGTAACATTTTTTTAATGTAGAGATTTCTTCTTTTGGAATACAAATTAACTCTGCTATGTCATCAACACTCTGCGAAGTTCAGAGTTCTATAGTGTCGATAATATCCTCGAAAAGGTTCGCCTTTCGAACGATATTATGTACACAGACACAGGAGAGCAAATACGAGATAAAAAGAAACTTATCAAGTTGCCCATGAAAATATCTCATGATTAAACAAATGATTGTTGGATCGAGTGATTAGATGGGACATTCTTGGGAAGGGGAGCAATACTAGGAAAGTCAGGTCCACCGGATAGATTCAGATAGTCTGGTGCTGGTCTGGAGGATAGTCAGACAGTCTGGTCTAGAGGGTTGATATCCATTAAAAAAACAATAGTTTTAATAATCTTTCAATAAAAAAGAGTTAACTGGAAGAGATAAATAAGAATCTTATAATAATAATAAGTAAACAAAGCCTAAGTGTTCCAATCTCGAATATGGATCATGATTTGTTTTGCATGGAATAATCCTACTTAAAAATTGCACTTAGTCAGATCGATTAATATGATTACTAAAACAATTAAACAATTTATGAAAACAATTCGATTGAAATGTTTGATTTTCAGCTGTTATTCCTTTTGATATAATAGCTGTTAAAAAACAATTCAGCACAAATCTGTTAATTGTACAGACAAACCGTACATGTGGGTAGGTATGCAGAACAGGGTTGTCCTAAGATATTTGGAGCCTGTGGGCAACTAACAATAATGCACCCCTCTTCATAAGAAAATACACAGGAGATGTGTGACCGGTGAGGTTTTAAAAGTTTCAGAACTAGAAAAGGTCGTTATAATAAGTCATGCGCTGGTCTCTAGCCGTAAAACTGATTTGAGTGCTATAAAAATTGCCGCCCCGAGGCTATTGCCCATTTAGCCCTGTGGTTAGGGTGGCCCTGATGCTAAAGCAAAAAAAGAATCCATTATGAATCCATATTACAAGACTAAAAATATTTATTGTCTGTCAACCTAAACAAGATTGTCTATCTTGTGTTTGGCGCAGCTTGGAGTGACAAGACGCATTTGAGGAAGACCTCACGGGGCTCGAACCCTCGCAGAAATATTTTACACATTAATCCTCAAAGTGGTTTCGACGAAATATCTCGTCCATCAAGATCTGACCAATTATGCTAGCGACGCGAAACCTCACGGCACAAATCCCGGGCGACAGGTCACCATGGCAACTAAAAAATTTGGTCTGGCGCCTAGATTTTCTGTTTCTGTAAAAAAACGTTAATTTTTCATGAAAAAATTTTGATTTTTTTTTTCATGCTATAAAAGGTAAAAAATGGAGCAAAATGTTTAATGTAGATAATAAAAAGATTTTATTTTTTATTGCCTCAGTTGCACTATAAATACCATATTATTTACTGCGGGTGGGTAATAAGTTCTGTGATATACTCAGCGTTCAAAAAAATATTAGTATGATATGTGTTGCAAGGGTCCAGGCTCCTAATTTTTTTTGTCATTCCCTGCGATACCTCGGTATCAAGTATTGCCGATTTTTTTTCATGATGACGAGATCAAGATCTGGTCAATATTTCTCTGATGACGAGATATCTCGTCCATCGAGATCTTGTCAGTTTTGAGTAATGAGATACATCATCGAGTCAACCACCTGGTTAAAAAAACAATGCAAAGTACACACACTGCAATCACAAGTGCACTTTGAAATAAAAGAAAGCCTTCGTCTGAAAGCGGTAAAAAATCAATCATTCACGGCCTCTCGATTGGAATAGAAAAGAAGGGAGAAGATTGGGACGAAATTATTTTCAGAGTGCATGCCTGTGCAAACCGAACACAGAGATCTGAAAACACAGACATATGCGGAGACAAACCAAGATGACTTACTGGAACTCGTGTAGCCGGTGGCGTTGTTCTTGTGGGATGCTGCGTCCTCCTCGATGAAGCGCGTGGCGTCCATGTTTATTATGCTTTCCAACTCCGTGGTGCACTAGGTCCGAGGAAAGGCTAGGAAATAACTGCAGACAGAGCAGCGCGACTCAGCCTCATGCGGTACGCGACGATAACCAAAACAATGAGAGAGGCCCACTGCGGGGAAACACGCGCTTGCGATCGGAGGGAGAAATATTTGTGTCACGTGGTTACCTGACGTCACGTCGCTTCCCTCATAATCTCAAGGCCATATTTTTGCTCGCGTTTCGTCTTTTTTTTGTTTTTGACATCTCGCCTCGCGCCTCCTTCCGCGAAAGCGACGTTTTGAGAAGCTCTGTATGCGTCGACGATGCAAAGCACAGATCAGGCAACGGAGGGAAGGGAGAGAACAAATTTGGAGGGAATACAATCTTTCGGTGTTTTTATTCCAATTGAAATTCTTATTCCTGTTTCAGGAGTATTCCATTTTTTAAATGTTCAGACATGTTTACTTGCGTTTTGCCTAGACATGAAGGCCAAGAACGCTGTTAGAGGAAGGATCCATTTAGGCCTCCTTTGAAAACAATCAATGGCACACATTGAAGCTCATTTAAGAGGGTCTGGGACTCAAAATTCTAAAATCTTCAGTTTTAAAGTTTTTGTTCTGAATTGCTTTCTGTAGGCATACATTGTGTTTTGTAATTATAATAACTGTTTAATATTTTCAAAACTTTAAAATTTTATTTATTAAAATTTTAAAACATCAAAATTTTGACGTTGGGCAAAATTGATACATTGCAAAATATTTTGTATCAAATCACTTCATTTTTGCATTAATTATTAACTTCTGAGAGTTGGTGCTATAAATTGTCTTCGTGATTTTTAGTTAAAACAATTAGAAAAAATTTAAAGAAAATATTTTGTTCAAAAACTTTATAAAACACATAGTATACAAAGTTCGAAAAATTATAGAAAAAAAAATAATACATATATACACAATTGCTGAAGACAAATTAAAGAAATATATATGAAAAGTAAATGTTGAAAATTTCGTTCATTTATTACAAGTAGTTTTTAAGTTATATCGATTTTTACTAGTGAATTCCCATTTTACACGAAAGGAGAAAAAAGATCGTTTAAAATTATGAAGGCTGGTTAGATTTGCAGCTGTTATGTTAATAAAAAGTTGAATATTTCCGGTTCTACGTATGGTAGAAACAAAATTGAGGTGTCATTTTATTCAGAAATATCTATGTTATTTTTTAAGATAATACAAAAAAATACTTTTTTTCATATTTTGAGTTTCAGACCCCTTTAATCAGGTAAAATGCAAGTACCTGTGAGAAGATTCGACCGAATCTGTTTTCTGAACATGTACCTGCTTTCATGCCAATGCAATTCACATCAGTAATTAGTGGTAAATTTCGAAACTATTATAATCGGGATTAAGTAAATGGTTTAATGGAATGCACACACCGCGGAAACAGTGTAAAAGAAAGGACAGAGGCATCACAAGTTCATACTTTGGTTACGTAGATATTTGTTACCAGGGATTCTACCCCTACCCCATTCAGTTGAGAAAAATTTTGCAAATATATATATATATATATGTAATGAGTTTTTCACAAATTAATCCTAAATTAATAACTACTCAAACTATTCATTACCTTTATTTTAATTGATTTAATTTTAATTAATATTTTACTTGTGTAATAAACAAATGTAATTAACAATGGTACATTAGTTCATAGGCGTAACCAGGGGGAGTTGGGGGTTCGATCCCCATTCAGTTTGTCGAACAAGATAGTCAAATTTGTTAATGACGAGCAATCGGAGCTTTAAACTAGAGTATATTAAATAAAAATTGTTTTTAATCCCAAAATATAAATGATTGCTCGACAAAAGTGAAATTTTTGTTCATTTGATTTTTATGTTTAACTTAGAATAAGTTTTTTGAAGAATCAACTAGGAAAAGGTTTTGCATTTACCACAGCAAAATCTAATTAATTTTCTACAAATGTAATATGCAAAAATCTAAGCGTATGTGCATTCTTACCAGTGATTTTTTTTTTAATTTCAATATTGTTAATGTATTATATGTTACTGATTTACTGTTGTTTTACAAATTTTAAAAACAGTTGGTTCGTATCAACCAAATTCTCGGATTAACCATTTGTTTGAATTAGCAGGGTGTCTTGGCGATTCAAGATATGAAATAGTTCGATAAAAGTGGACTGTATTTTTATTTAGTTAATTACTTGATATACGTACATATTTACAAATTTAAGTATTTGAGCACCATAGCTCTGAAGACAAGAGATGGATAATACCATCAAATATAAATGCATGAGCGCAAGAGCTCGTATAAGGGGAGAAATGGACTAGACCACCTTCACCCTCGAGAAACAATCTTTTTCAGAAAATGGAACAAAATACAAAAAATCACACAACTCCCACATAGCGCGGCGCGTTCTCGCTCGAAGTTGCGACGTGAGGCTCCAACACAGGGTTTTAGTGTAATTCAAGACTGTCCTTAAATAATATGTTGTTAAATCAAACAATGTGTTTCCCATGTATGATACAATAAAACAACATGTAATGACTTTATTTGAAATGAAAGTGACTGTCATTTGGTAGACGCAAACCATTTAATAATTTTATCAATGTACTACGAAAAAATATATTAATATATCATGTGATTTTAAAAATAAAAATTTCCACACAGGTACAGCTACACTCTACGTTTATGAGTGATGGCAACGGCTTGGCGATTGTTTTGGCGCACTTCTAGTAGCGAGTTACAATAAATTAAGGCAACACATTTGTCGTTACGGTTGTTGTGGTTTTCATGGCAACCTCGGCAAACGGACACTTTCAATTTTCATTTTGAATATCCTAGAAAGTTCTTAAAAATCCGTTAAAGTCGTTGGATTTCATTGGTTCGTTTGAAATTTTTTCTTTGCTCCCATTGATTATTTTGATTTTAAAATATTCTTAGATTGCATTGGTCCTTTTAAATCTTTTTCTGTGATACCATTGGTCCATTTATTTGTATTTCGACAGTTGTGGAATTTTTTTTTTATTATATTAGTTTTTTTTCACAAAAAAATTACAAATATTTTTTTTTTTTTTTTGTCATTTTCGTGTTAATTGTTTTTTTACGCAAGAGTTCTGACGTTATCAGGTTGTATTATTTCTTGCTTTTTTTGTTTTATAAATATTTTTCCTTTTTCAACATGCCCACTGTATTTAGTGTAACATTCCCACTGTATAAGTTTCAGGGTACATATATATTCTTACCCAACATTCGAAGTTTAGTTCTGTTAGAACACAATTGTGTTTGTAATGTTTTTAATTTTTGTTAATTTAAAAAAAAATTTTGTTCAAAACGTTTTCAAATGTGTTTTGAAGCTTTCCTTTTCTGTTGTGAAAAAAAAATGTTTTTGAAAGAAAAATATTTTTGAAATAATTATTTTATTGGCGACTTTAGAAGTGCGCCAAAAAATCGCCAAGGCCGCTGCCACCACTCATAAACGTAGAGTGTAGCTGTTCCAATACAAAAATTTTCCTGAGAGGTCTCCAGATGCTTCACCTTTTTATTGGTGTACAGTCCATACTTCTCGGGGACACACACACCCCTCGTTCATCAACTCTAGTCACGCCTAAACCTCTGATTACTACAAGGGTCCGCGCAAACGAATTCTCGATACTTACTCGTCAATGAATACGGAGATCTTTGGTTGTTCATTTCCTTTTCTGACATACATTTATATATTACTCATTAAGTTCTACTAGTTTCACTTTATAATCACAGATTCTTAACAGCTTACATATTATTAGAAGTCTAAATTCCTTAAGGGGCTTAAAGCGGCTTGGTTGATTACAGTGCAATCAGACAATGGACAAGCCATTTAGCTCTGCAATCATTCAGCTTTATTAAACGTGTTAGGAAAGCAGTATGGTATTCCTTGGCTATTTCTTTCCTTGTGCCAGCTCAAGAATTCTCGATTGATTTTGTTACAAACAGGAGTTTGCAGCACGTCTTCTGTACGTTTGCTTTAGCAAATGTTTGAGAATAAAAATAACATTGCGAAAGCATTATTGCAATTTAAAGGTAAGACCATATTTAATTCAAATATGTTAGAATTTAAATAATACTTTCGGGAGATGACTTTTTTACTAAAAGAATTCAATAAAAATGTTACTGTGAAAAGTATAAGTTATTTTCCCCCTTGTTCACATTAAAACAGTAATATATTTATTTAAGTTTCTACCAACACTGATGAATGATTTCATGTCTTCATCTCATCATTAATATTATAGTTGCATGTAGTTATTCACAAGTATATATAAGGGTTGGACATGTACTGTGAACACCTGTAAAAGATAATTTTTTTTATTAATAAGCCGCTGGTCCTCCTTTTGCATGAATTACAGCTTGTATCCGACGTGGAATTGATAAATACAAGTCATGTACAACATTCAGAGGGATACGTTCCCACTCAAATTGCAAAAAAGTCCCTAATTCAAAAAGTGTCCTTGGAGGGGGGGAATCAACTGCGCAGCTTGTTTTCCAAAATACTTCACAAAGGTACAATTCTATTGAGATCTGGGGACTGAGGGGGCCAGATGAGGTGCTCTATTTCATCGTCGTGTTCACAAAACCAGTCTCGGGCAATTCCACAGGTGTGAATGGGGGAATTGTTATCTTGGAAGACTGGTCGTTTATCAGGAAACACAGTTTGCACCATTGGGTGAAGATGGTCGGCCAGAAAACTGACATAATTCTCTCCTGTAACACGGCCATTCAGAACAACAATTAGGCCAAGATCATGATGTGATATCGCACCCCCGGATCATCACTGAACCGCGGCCATGCTTAACCGTAGGCCGAAGACAATCAACTTGATAGGCTTCTGGTGGCGTTCTCCAAACGTAAAACGTCCATTTGTCGGGAATAATGTGAAAGACGATTCGTCTGACCATATTACATTCTCCCATTGCTGTTGTGTTCAATTTTTATGCTCGCGACACCATATTCGTCGCTTCTAGGCGTTGCATGGTGTAATCAATGGTTTTGAAATAGCCGCATTACCATGAATATTTGCCATATGCAGTTCACGCCGGATAGTTTTTGATGAAACTGCTTCCTGTAGATGTGTGTTCATCTCAGATGTTATCTGGGATGCTGTTGTCTTGTGTTTTTTTTGTCACAATCCGCTTCAAAACCCTTCTGTCTCTGTCATTCGGCTTTCGACCACTGTTGTGCTTTTTAGATGTTTTTCCCTGTTTGAAATAGACTCACATTACAGTCGACACTGTACTTCTCCCAACACCTATAAGGGTGGCCGTTATCGTTACTGAGGCTCCAGCAAGACTGGCCACAACAATCATGCCTCTTTCGAAATCAGGTCAGCCATAACGCAATTTTAACACAGAAATATATTTCGCATCAGACTTCTATCACTGCTAGTAGCAGACTGATGTGTGTACTTTCTCGTCCGCTAGGTGGCACCCTTCACCGCTAGAGGGCAGGAATATACGAGAGGTTTCTTTAAAGTGCTATTTTTTCATAGGTGTTCATATTATTTGTCCAACCCCTGTAGTTCATACACTTTTTAAAAAATTATGAGCACTCAGGCGGCAGAATCAGAATGGAGAGAATTTTTACCGACGTGATTCAAGCAAATCAAGTTCCGAAAAAATCGAAACGTTTACGAAAAAAGTCGATGTTTTAATTTATAATTTAAATGTATTTTAAGCTTTAAAATTCACCATAAAGTCATCTGGTAAATATTGTATAAGTAAAAAAATTTGTGATTTTTAAAAATCAAGTGTTAATTAATGAATATTTATTAATAATTATTAATAATAATAAATATATATTATTTATATTAATAATAATAAATATATATTATTTATATTAATAATAATAAATATATATTATTTATATTAATATAATTAATTTAATCTACCTTTCTTTTACTGGGGTGCAATCCATACTTTTTGGGAGGACCACCACCACCCCTCATTCAACAACCCTAATTACGCCTATGGTTATGTATCTTCTGTACCAGTGAGAAACTTTCCTTGTGTGAATGTCCATTGCTTGACATTATCTTACACAAAACTCTGTATTCCACGGTCACCGTCTACCAGAGTATCCAAATGCATTGGATAAAAGCTCACGTCGGTTTCATTGGCAACGAAGCGGCGGACTCCGAGGCCAAAAAGGCCACCGACAAGAAAGAAGTGGACATACACGTGCAGAGATCGTACTCTACTGTCAGCAACTGCCTCCTGAAGATTTTCATGGATCGATGGAAGTGGCAATGGAGTGGAGACTTGGTAGGCAGAGACACCTATAGGTTTATCCCCACGCCTGATCTCAGAAGACATGTGTACCACCCGATTGCGACTCAGCTGCTCACAGATCACGGTCGCTTCCTAAAATACCTGCATAGTATCCTGCGACAAGGATCAGGCTTGTGTCAATGTAGAGAGGTGGGAGATGTCTCCCACTATCTCCTCGACTGCAAACTTGTCGAACCTCTCAACCGTGGGCTCCATTGGCTGCGTTTCAGACCCCAAGACTTTACTAATCGCTCCGAGTGGTTCCCAACGCTCTCCGCTTGGGAAACTATGTGACAAAAAGGCTGACACCTCAATTTCCCTGTCGAAGGTTTCCTCTCCCACCCTAGAAGTATTGTGCACCTTCCTTACTTCTCTGTTTCTCCTACCGCCATGATGGTGAACAAACATGAATCGAAAGCACCTGTGCTGGAAGTCTATGGCAATTCTTCGATTAGCGGACTCCCCTCGCGCTAATGCCGGAGACTGCTAACTCTTCTCTTTTCTTGCATGTGCCTAGCAACTAATGACAGACTTGTTCTAGAAGTTGCGAAAATGTATAACTCTGTGTCTAGCAATTAGCGACAGTCTTGAACTTGAAATTCGAAATGTGGCGACCTGTCATTGATGTAGCCAAATTGTAATTTCTGTGCGGTACTTTTACCAAATGCCGCCTAGGCATAATACATCTTCGTGGGGAGATGTACACGCGACTGTCTGTTGGGAAAGTAGACGTGGGACACCCGGACGGAAGGTTGGTGGTAGCCTTTAATGTCGGGAAGACTGTCGGAAGGGATGATAGTAAGATGATGGGCCAAGACCCAAGATCCGTGCGAAAGGATCGGGGGAAGGCTCTGCGCACTTGGGGCGGTGTGTATCCTAAACCAAGTAACGGTAACTCGATTATCAGTTTACGTCGACAATGCTTGGGGTCCCTAGGTTGATGATTAGAAGGTTCCAAGGAATGAAGAGTGGCGGCACCCTCCACTCGGACCGCGTCCTTCAGAAGATACCAAAGTGACCCTATAACTCCGTGGATCTATCCATGTAGGAGGAATTTGTCAGTCTCTAACGTGGCGAAACCGCTCTAGCCAGCAGGCTATCGATTTGGATCGCAGGAACTGGCACAGGGCAGTGCCGCCGTTCTTGCGGTCAAGTAGTGACAGGAACCTCCTTAGGTGCCACACGGAAACTAGCGGTGTCGGGACCACTCCTCGGCTGCCCTAGGCTAATACCTGTACGCTAACGAATGAAGGCTATCTGGTGGACGGCAAGAGTCTGCAAGACTCCAAAGATGATGGTGCCGACGCTGTCCACGACACCGGATTAATCAGGAAATGGTGGCAGCCTGCTGTTCCAATGGGCTTCTCAGGAATGTCGATAGATTCCTAGGAGATACCTGGGTGCTCGACCTGAGGCATCCGTCGACACAAACCAATGAAGAAAATTCTTCCGGCTCAAACTCATGACTTAAGTTAATTGATATTAATGAGCCGGACCACTTAATCCTCACGCACATCACCTTGGTCGACCACGTCCACTCCCCGTCGCACCTATCCCAGGTGGACGAGGGCTTTTCGGACGGCGATTCCTAGGCCTTCCTCTCAAGTTTCTTTTTATAGGCTCTCCCTAGCCTTTGGCTAATCCGCTGTGGGTTTTGAATAACTCGGTACGGAGGAGTCTGATTACACTCGAGAGAGAAAGAGAAACCTTATCTTACGCATGGCCAAATTCGCCAACAACTTGGCCAAATTCGACACTTACGCCATAAATCCCTGTCAACCATACTTTCATTTGCACAAAAATTGTATTTCCAACTTGGGCCAGTATGAAGTAATGGCTGCTACAATGTGTCGTCCATTTCTTAAATTAAAAACTCAAATCCGCATTTATAAAAAAATATAGCTTCCAAGATAATGGGTCAACAAGCAGTTGGGCTAATTAAATAGTGAGTACTTTGGATATTATGTATTGGTATTGCAAGAAAGGCAACCTGTTATCGACTTTGTATTAGGACCCCACATCTACTCTAGTGTGGGGCCCGGCGTGAAGATGGTGTGTGTGTGCTCACCTACGCCTTTGGGATGAGGTTTTATAAATTTATTGAACACTAGCCATTGCGTGGCTAGCCCATAGAGGGGCTAGCCCAGCGTTGCCCGTGCCAGTTGCTTTTGTGGGGTTATTGGTTTGCGAAACAAACCAAATGGGAATTTGTAGCCTATTGGATAACAGCCAAAACGGAGATGCCCGTGGTGTTGGTTTGCTTCGCAAACCAAAAAATATAAATATTCAATTGATAAATTATTTATTGAAAGAAAATCAAAAGCATAAGTGTTATAGCTGGTGCAAAATTTTCCGCAGATTTCAAATCCGTTAACATTTTTATTCTATCTTTAACGATCGCGGAGATGGAAAAAAAGCACTGAAAAACGCCAATGATAACGAATAATTTCTTTTGCCTTACTCGAATCCGTTTCTCAGGAAATCAAAAGGAATTAATCTCGAATCAAACAAAGGTCATTCGAATCTGTTCGTAACCATTCGAGACGGAAGGTGAAAAAAACTTGGCTTGGTTCCAAATACTGACGTCAATAGAGACGTGAGGGAGGACAGTCTAAATTTTGGTGCTTCTTCATTTCCGAAAGAACGGCGAAAAGACTATTAAATTCATTTTAAAATGTTCAGATTAAATTTTAAAATTTGCCGCGACCCCAAAATTAAGGCTACCTGTGTGCAAAATCCTATTACTTGTAAGTGTCATAGATTCGTCAGGACTTCTCTCTCTCGCGGGCTGAAAACAAACAAACAAACACTTCCTTTTATAAAAGTAGAGATACTACAGTTACATACTACAGATACAACAGTTTTTGCATCATCAGAAAGATGTATTTTGTAGCAAAATTGAAACTTTAAAATTGGTAATGGAGTGGGAACGGTCCTAAACGATGTCCAGTAAAGTTTTTAAGTATTTTTACCAGTGGCGCGTTTTGTCCACTAGAAAACGAGTGGATGTTGTATAACATTAATTTTATTTAGTTGGTAAATTAAAAAAAATTTAGTGTTTAGGTTAGCAGGGGGAAGTTTACATTTAATGTGGCAGCAATTTTTAACCGAGTCGATGTACACTTAAAAAATAACTTATATTCTCGTAATTATCATAATAAATTAACATGTATTGATAAATAATCAATTTAATGTGTTGATCAATTTAATTTATATTTTTATAGTAAAAATATAAAAATGTATTTGGGTTAACAAATATGAGAATGATGACGCTAGCGCCTCAAAATAACTTTATCTGCTACAGCTTGCTTTTATCTCTGTTGATTCTGAAATGGAAACAATTTCTGGACATCTTGTATTTCTTACTCCACCGAAACTTGCAATCTCTTTCAGTGACTGAAATCTGTGATAAGATGGTTATATTCAACGAGATATAACCATGCCGCTTTTAATGGTTAATCATCGTTCTATTGCTTGACTGGTTAACATTTCTGTTTCGTTTCATAACAAGCTTCCTCAATTGATTCATCATCAACTGTGATTGTCCGTAAAACATTTGCACACATTTATGCCCATGTTTTTTCACGATTTCGAACGGTTGCGTTATATTACGCAGATTTGCATATCAACATGAAAAATTATTGAAAAAGATTTCGAAATTGCGAATAATATGCATGTATGTTTTAAAAGGAAACTATTTATATATACAGAATCGTAATTTTTTTTCTAAAAATCTTTTATGAACAGTAAAAGCACGCATTCGTACAAAGATTCGTTTTTATAAAAAATAAAATATGTATATTTCAAACTACAGTCGAGTCCGCTTATTGCGAGCTCGGATACAGCGAAATATCGGTTATTACGACTTTTTTTCTGTTCCCTTGGAACTGCAATATTAATTAGTGTTGAAAAGATCGCGTTCATTGGAGCGTGAATATCGAATACTGCGAAGTTTTGAGTGCTGGTAAGGAATCAAACCCCCCCCCCCAATTGTGGACGACAAAAACGAGAGACGAGGAGCAATGGAGAAAAATTTCCGAGAAACGTGGAAGAAGAGGTTTTTCTTGTTGGTTGTTTTATTGGTTACTAGAGTCACGTGTTTTAACATAGAGTTTGTAAACCGGATATAAGAGGACAGTTGTGATTTGGTCTTGTTATTTTACAAGGCCTTCCCTCTTATCACCACAAACTCCCTAATCATCACCACAGCTCATGCATTTTGCCACTTCTTTTCGGTACTGATTGGTCGCCCTTCCTCCTTGTCTCCCCCACCTTTGGAACGTGAATTGGACTCCTAATTGTATCAATTATTAAAATCTATCTTCTATCTCAATTATTTACCTTTTTCACAGTGCAATGCCACTACCTTTAACTTTCTTCCTCCATTTTTTTAGTCTACAGTCAAATAATTCTTTATTAATTCTGATGTGGAGTTTCGCAGTTCTCTGCAAGGTACTCCGTAATTGATACGTCCGTTCCGTTTTACAAGGCAGAGTGCATAGCAAGCAGATCGGTTCTTTGGGAAGGTTTAGTAAGTGTTTTTATCAAAATGTTTTTTTTTTTTAATTACGTTGATGAATGCGTCGTATTGACCATTTCCCTTCGTGCAGCCCAATATAAACTAGCCTTTGAAATATAGTATAGTAGTTGTCAAGAGGTAGAACATTAAAATTTGAGTTGGACATAGTAGCACAAACTGTCAAGTGGCTAAAATTCATAGTCTCTCCAGTGGAACACAGAGGGCAGTCAGGAATGACTTTCACACCAATCCGGTGGAGATGTCCTTGTAGATAGTCATGTCCGTTTAAAATTCTGAAATTGTCCGTAAAGATTCGCCTGGGGACCGCCATTGGGACCGGATTACATAATAGGCTTTCCCAGATTTTACCCTTAGCACCAGTCTCTTGAGTTTTGCGTATCTCCTCAATGATCTTACAATGGTGGAAAATACCTGGTTGTGTGGTAAGGTAATAAGAGGCTGTGGAAGGTTGTAACTCTGTTTAGCCAGTGAGTCTGCCTTCTAAATGAGTAACGGCGTTCGTTGGTTTATCAAAATGTGTTAGATCAGAGCTGTAGCCTTTAGATATAGGCATAATAAAATGCGTGAAAGTGCATTACGGATCCCAGATTATTTGACGTGTTCTTTTGAATCAAGAAACTGATCTGTATTTTGTTGCGGATATTAAAATTGCCAATTTTTTTATCATGCCTGGCGTTTGGTTCAATCGAAAACCATCCAAAACTGCTGGAAGCATGCAGAATTTTTAGGGGGACTTGAGGTCTCGGATATCTTTTCTGAGCCTGATCCTAAAGAAAGTTCCCCGTGGAAAAATTTACAGGAAAAAAGAATTTTTGGATGTGGTAATGTTATTTTTGTTGATTATGTTGCTAGCGATTACAACGTAGAAATTGAAGCACAACAAACAGACGATAACATCATTGCAGTGATACAAAATACTTCTGATGATTCCGAAGAGTAAGACATTGAAATTGAAGTAAATAGACAATTAGTGACATCAAAAGTCAGTGGACAGTCTTCAAAATTGGCGTGTGTTCTTCGAATCGCATAATTTTGATTGACGTGATAATTTTAGTGCACTGGAAAAAGAATTATGCAACTGCATTGCAAATTCCAACTGCTCAAAAGAAAGTTTTACAGACTTTTCCCCACTTATATGAAATAAAGTTTTAGCCTACGTGTGAAAATTCTTTTGCTTTAGAACATGCGGTCCATCTTTTATTACATCGGATATAACGAATAATTTTCAGTGTTTCGTGCGACTTCGCTAATACGGGCTCGACTGTATTTGGTTGTTTTTAAGGCACAAGAACCAGATTGGTTAACCTGCGCCAAAGCAATGCTTTTTCAGTCAATTAAATAGACATTTATAGGAATTGAATCATTTGTCGCCTATATATATATAAAATACAAATACCTCGCACTCACACTCTGACTGCCTCACTCAATCTCAAGAAGTACAATTCCTAGGAAGATGAAATTTTGCAGGGTGATTATTCTTATACCGTAAGGGTTCACTAAGAAAGGATTTTGAAAAATTCAAATCCTAAGAGGCCTAAAATTGACCTAAGGCCTAAGCCAAAAGCAATTTGAAATCGCCATAGAAATAACATTCAGTATAAAACGATTGCTGTACGCATCTCAGATTGCTTTACCAGCGTTGATCGAAAAACAATTTTTTTTTTAAACAAATTAAATTATAATGTTCATGTTTTAATTGACTTTTTACTTCTTCTTATGATGAAAATAATATTTATAAATATTTGATTGACTTTTAGAAAGAATATTTAGAACATTTAATTTTACATTCATTTAAATTTTGTAATGGAACACGAAAAGCTCAAACAATAAACTCAAATATTCAGTATAAAACGAGCTCAGGTGTTGCTTCGTCATCTGACCGTGGTTCAAAATTACGAGGTGTTGTCCTCGGATCTTTCCCTTAAGGGACTGATCCCGGACCGTCGTCAATAGCCCGTTGTGTTGCTCTAGTACGACGTTAACTAAAATTACCATTACCATCAGTATAAAACGATTGCTTTGCACAGCTCAAATTGCTTTTACCCGTGTTGATGGAAAAACAATTTTTTTAAAACAAATTAAATTTTAAAATTTATGTTTGAATTGACTTTTTATTTCTTCCTATGATGTAAATATTTTTATAAATATTTGATTGATGAAGAAAGAGAGAATATTTAAAGCATTTAATTTTACATAACTTACATTTTGAAATGGAATGTGAAAGCCCAAAAGAAAAACTCATTCATCACAAAATCGTAATTTTGCTTTTTGGTATCTATAATAATATTTTAATAGTATGTATAATATTTTTCACGAAAGGTTTAGAGTTTTGTTTTTTGCCATTTGTGGAATTGTGTGGTGGTTTAATTATTTTTTCCAGGAACAGTTCTGATTGACGTAACAGGTTAAAAATTTCTTGCTTATTTTCTTTTCTAACAGCCTACTGTATTTAGTGTAGTTGATAAGTTTCAGGGTAATAACCCACCATTCACAGCTTAGTTTTTCTGCTGGTTCACAAATGCATTTTGAAATGTGTTTAAGCTAACTACTTTTTGCGAAAGTTATTCAAAAATATACTTTTCTAAACGTTCTCAAATGTGTTTTCAAGATTTAATTTTCCGTTGTAAAAAGAAAAATTTTTGAAAGAAAAAGAGTTTTGAAATAATTATTTCCTATGCGACTTTAGAAGTTCGCCAAAAAAAAAATTGCTAAGGCTGTTGCCACCGCTTATAAACGTAGACTGTAGCTGTACCGATTTTAATGATTTTTTTTATTTCCTGCAAAATATCACTAGACATGGGCAATTAATTCGTTGGTGGTATGTATTTCAACCAACTTTCTTTAAACCTCTGGTTTAATACGTAATAGTGTGAAGATTGCTGTATCATAAAATATACACATCAAAATATTATTTAAGTGTGTAATTTCTTATTTTAAAATAACAAATTTTTAAAATAACTTTAAAATAAGATGGGTTACGTTAAATAGAAAAGGGTAGTCATACTATATTTCCAAATTCATATAACTTTATATTGAAAGACAATTAAATTAAATTTTTTTTCGTGTTTCATGGGTGTTATTGAAAGCTGTACTTCATAGAGTCTCAAGTAACTACATCTATCATTCTGAATAGGTACATGCTTCCCATTTGAAAACCGAATTTCCGAATTTAAAAAAGTACCATAGGGGCCATTTTAAAACTGTATGTATGTTGGATAAAAGGGAATTTTAAACAAGACTTTATTGATATTGGGATAATATCACAGTAATTTTGAAATTTTTTGTCTTAACGCGACAGAAAGTCAAAGTTGCTTACTCTACTTAGTGAAGCTGTTCTCACCCAACTTAGATCCATGTGAATTATTGTTGAATGTAGTGCTTTTCTTCTTGTAAAATCAACCTTCTGTTTGTTAAAAAAAATATTATCGATTGAGTTTAATTTGTCTACACTGATGACATTTATTTCTATCACAATCTCCGTTATTCCACATGCTGATGAATGGAATTTTCAGGAAAAAGTGTTTGTGTGCGCTTCAAACTAAATTAGTCACAAATGCAGTAAATATTTTGCCCCTTTGGACGAATAGAATGCAGGTTAATATGTAGCCTATCATAATCACAGGGTTTTAAAGTAAATATGTACCAAATATGGTGTAGATTGGTCAAAAGGTGGATTTGTATTGAGAACAGACAAACGTCAACTCTACTTTATATATCTAACAGGTTTCCGTTATTCCACCTATCGCTGAATGGAATTTTTTCAAGAAAAATTGTGTCTGCTTCAAACTAAATTAGTCACGAATGCTGTAACAATTTAATCCACAATCCCCTCACATAGATGATGAAATTCGAAAATATTGCATACTAGGTGCAAGAATGGCACAAGTAAAACATATTCATAGGAAAACTAAGTGTGAGTCTATATGCCAAAAATTCCTGAAAATGAATGCACTGGAATATTTGTAGTCACTTGAAAACTCAAAATCAACTTCTGTAATAGTCACATTAGAAAAAAAACTTTCAGAAGTGCTACGAATATGAAATGGATTACATGGATGGATACAACATATATGTATATTTGCGTCCGAAGTAAATTGTAGAAACGATGGAGAAGTTAAAATGGTTATTAAATTATTTTTTTCTGCACAATTAAATGATGCTAACATTCTGTTATGAAAAATAATTGATGATTTTTAATCAACGTATTATTAATTCAACCCAAGCAAAGCCGGGTATTTCTGCTAGTATCTTATATTTTTAACTGGTGCAAGTTTCAGATCAACTGGGATGTCTGAACGTTTAAGTTTTCAAAACCCACAGTATATCAGCTGATAAATATAGCAGTAAAACCCACGGTCCAAATTTTTTCACTTGAGTTTCGACTAGAATGGAGTGCTTGTTTGTGCATTAAACATTTGTGCCCAATTTCAAGTTATATATTCTTTTTGGGTCATCTCTACTATTATAAAAGGAAGTGTTTGTCTGTTTTCTGCGCACAAAGTCCTGATGAATCAAAAGCACATACAGTAATGGGATTTGGCACACAGGTAGTCTGAATTTTTTGCAATTTATGGGTCCCACCAAACAGAATATAATGAAAAATCAGGTTTCCCTGTTTTCAACCTTCAAAACCCTGTTTTCAAGATCATTTTCACTTCTACTCAATCAAAGGAGCACACTTTGAACAAAATGTGTTGCTTTGGGGAGATAATCTCAAACAATTTTTCCAATTCATGACACAATAAAGCAGACACTGAAAGAGAGAGAATTTTGATTTATTGTACACAAATTCAAACAATGAATAAAAAATCATTAAAAATATCTCAACAAAACACTGTATATAGAAAATTTTTCATACGCAGCAGTAAAAATGCAGTTTAAAATGAACAACCATAGACTCTCAATAAATATTTCAGTATTCGGGGAGATAAATAAATAAATTGCAAGGCAAAACAACCAAATTAAAATAAAAACTTCACTTTCTCAGATAAACATTTGAAATTTTTGGAGTTCTGAAAAAAAAAACTGACTGAATTTTGAAGTAAGATTTATTGTTGCAAAATTCATTATTTTGGCAAATGATATGCTTGTCATTTCAGACTACATTGAATATGAATGTAGGTTGATAAAATTGTAAAAGCGATAACGAAACAAAGAAACATAATTACATTTGATAAATATCAATAAAATTATTGATAAACAAATATTTTTACATAAAATTCTAAAAATAGGATAAATCTAAAAAATGGTCTATTTTGGGAAAAAATTTTAAGCTTGAATGCAAATTGTCTGAATTTGCTTGTCCGTACTAGCCTATTTATTTCAAATTCAATGTTGTTTAACTGTACATTTTGAAAAGAAACTCATAATGAGGCTTCTAGTACTAAAATAAAAAAATGAGTTTATCCACAAAAGATAAAATTTGTAAACAGAGAACAAAATAAACACAATATTAACACAGTGAACTGAACTGTGTCGACACTGTTATGTATTTTTTTAAATAGATGAGATATATTGCTTTTGCAGAAATAAAAAGTTCACTTGAATCTTTCATTACAGAAACTACAAGTCACACAATTGGTCATTTTTTAAATCTATGTTATTGTCAGATGATTTTTTTTGAGTGGAGGTGAGCAGTTTTTGGTTGAAGGCCCTTACATGAGGTGAAAATAAGGCAGAGAACAGCTACAGAGAATATTTCAGAAACTGCCTTCAAATACTTCTTAACTGACTTGAGGAGTTTCTTAATACAAGACTTCACACTAAAACTCAGCACTTTTTACAAGATTTGAAACAAATTGCTTAATATTTCATAACCATCGATAATCTTTTGAGAATTTGAATAAGTTTAAAGACAGCATATTTCTGAAAAGAATGTTACATAAAACCAGGTTTGCATATCCAAAAAAAAAAAAAAAAAAGTATGAACACTGGTATTAGAACATTATCTAAAGGAGTCTGCAAGTAAAGGAATATTTTTCATGGACCAGGAGTTGAATAATAATAAAGTATTACTGTGGGGACGCATCAGAAACATTATCCAAAGGAATACATTAGACAGGGGTATGCATATTTAAAAACTGTTAGGAGCCAGAACTGCTAATATTATTGAGGAGCATGTTTCATAATTTAAGATCTAAAACTCATTTATTCGCAAAAGTATTTAAAGTTTAGAGTGGTCACTAAAGGGGAGACGGGACTGGAAAATTCATTGTTTATTTGCATTTTAGAATTGGTATTCAGCACAGTTCCAAAGAGCTGCACATGGCAATAGCTACTTGAAGAAACACTTTGAAATCTTCAAAGCACAGGGGGTTTAAAAACAGTGGGCTCTGGTTGGCATGTTTGGAACTCAACTGTTACATTTTATAAAGAAAAAATACTTACATTCCCATGAACTGGGAATTATTTGCATATTTATTCATATAATAATCAATTCAATGAAGGTAGAATTATATACAGTTTTGTATTACAATTATATATACAATAGTGTTAATGAATTTTAAAAAAAAAGCTTACGTAAAAAAAATTACGAATGTCATTCAAAATTACAGGCATTTGAAAGTTATTCACAAGATAATTTTTTTTTGTCAATCAATGAACTTTGAAATACAATGAATTGCATTCAAGGAGTGAAAAATAAAGACAATGGTTAAAACTTTCAAATCATAAACTTCAAAGCAGTCAGTACCAAACTTGAATTAAAAGACAATTGGATTTATTTCATAGATTTTGCTTCAAGTAACTGTACATTTTACTTCAAAAATCACTCAACGAAAATAACTTATCACTTTTATTTCCATTGTTAGCATGTGATTTCTGAAAAGAGTGAAATATTCAAGTCATCATTGACCAAAAGCAAACTAACTTTTAGCAATCGTGACAATGATTTTGCTCTGCAGGACAAGCATTTGTTTAAAACAGAAAAAAAAAATCAAACTTTATCTGTTTTACTTTTGACATGACAAGGCGTGAAACTTTCCAGTCCTATCTCCCCTTAAAGCAAAAAGAATTTGAGAAGCTAGTGAACCACTTACATATATTACAAATCTACGGCTTGACTGAATCTCTTTTAAAATAAAGTTTGGAAAAAAGGCTAAAATTCTGCCAAACAAAGAGCTACATCTACGCGACATTGAACGATCGATTCCACAGCGTGAGACACTTACAAATGGTGTGAAAATTCTAAAACAGACACTACCTCTACAGAAGATGATGACCGCTCACAAAGAAAGCTGCAGACTTCAACACCTTTCTTCCACTCATGCTGTTCAGGATTTAAACTCAATGACTTATTCGATTTACAAGCATCCATAGTTTGGTTCAGGTAAGAAGGCCCTGGTTAAGTCCACTTCTAGAACAACCTAGGAAGGGTTGCCATATGAAAAACATATGGCAATTGCCATAGGTGAATTTTTCCTTGTCAACATTTGAGGCTGGCAATCACTGGTATCGTTTTCGGCACATAACGATACAAACTAACTCGGAGCCAATATCCGCACTAAGATGTAGTTTCGGAAGCATATTGTTTATTTTCCAACCTGTCACTTAATTTAGTGGATAGATTCAAATGCCAATTTACAAGCCAAACTATATCTGCTTTAGAAACAAAGAACCCAACACACAAATATGAAATAAATGTTTCAAATATATACACTGCTCAGCAGTATATTCTACACATGATAGCTAATGTTGCTGATATTTGGATACTTGAGTTGAAATGGTAATTGAATCATATTCAAGCATAAAGGCATATTATAACAAAAGCTCCAGATTTATTCACATTCCCAGAGAAGGCGATTATTTTCAATTTAATGAAGACATTCTTTTATTAATGTTGAAAATTTTCTTCCAAAGGAATCAATCTTTTTGAGTGGTAATGTGGTGAGTGACTTAATCATGAGCAAAAGTCAGTTTTAGGAATACTTAATTTGTATTAAATCTAGTTTTAGGCATTTTAACAGTACAAAAAGCTGAATTGAAACCACATTACTGAAAAACTCAATTTTTACTCATGGCAAGTGAGAGAAGATAATTATTTTACAGAGATATTTATCTTTGAATGTTAAAAAAGGGGTAAAATGACACAAAAAGTCTTCTAAAACTTGACGAGTGGTTCGCAGAAGTGCCTGCAGCTTCCTTCCGTGGCTGCTAACAGACGACGCGTCCAAATGTTCTCCATGCAAATATATCACCTTTGTGAAGTGTACAATGAGAGGGGATGACGGTGAGGAAGAGAGCGACGCAAAAGAATGACTGACCAGAGTCCATTTCCTCCGGGGGTTCCTACGACCGGGCGATGAGGATGATTCTGTAGGCTCACGCCTTGCGGCCCCGCCTGCTTTTGCCCGCTTTGGCCTTGGCGAGCCGTTTTGTCTTCTCGCCACTCTCGTAGTCAGAGCCAGAGTCCACGGGTTTGTACTCGTCGGCTGAGTCCTCGTTCAGGAAGCTGTCATTCAGGTCGTACGTGTCCACTTCATCACTGTTCCTCGAGCTCTTTGTCTTCTTGTCTGAAAAAGAAAAGGTTCAGAAGTGATTTTAATGAAGATATTAACGAAACGATAGTCACATCAAAAATTTATTTGGCCAATATAATGATTTCACACACATATGGTGGTCGACTTAATCCTAATGCCTCCAACACCCAGCTTTTATACATTTAGGCTAAGCCACCACTTCAGATTTTTTTTGTCGCAAAAATAAAACATAGTTTCAAACACAAGTGCACAAACTTCCGAAAGAATCTCAGCGGTTAAAAAGTTATAACCGGTCCTATTTTTGTTGAGACGTGACCTGTAACTTTACCCCAGGGGTTGTTAACCCTTCCCACTTTTCCCAACCTTTTTGGGAAGAGTGCCACTATCTGAAGAAAAAAAATTATGCGTGCCAATTCCAACTTTTCCAATATACTAAAAAATATGAAAAGGTTAAAAAATGTTATTTATAGGCTGATGTGATTTTTACACAAATAGTACATTTTTTTTCATGTAAGTCTGAGTAGTGGAAATTTAAAGGTTCAGTCAGTTAGGTTATGTATAAAATAAAAATGAATAACATTTAATTCTAAATAACTATTAAACAGTACTTAATTAATGTGGCTTTTGAATTAATTTTTTTTACCAAATCATCTATATAAGATTAGTTCTTGAAGATACAAACAAATTTAGGTGTTTTAGGAGCATACCAGTTAATCTTGAACGGTATTTTGATTTTATTATGTTCATAATAAAAAACTTTTGTTCACAAACATATGTTGATCCAAACAATATCTGACAACCAAATCGTGTAAATTTGGAAAATTGCTAGTTGGTACAAATTTCCAAAATTCAATATAATTTGGATCAATTGCAGTTAAAATAAGTTCCTTATACTTGCTTTCTGTGTAGTATGGTGTTGTAGTTTAATAATTTCGATAACAGGTGGATAACAATTAATGTCTTACCACATCCTTGTACTGCTGTCAAGCAGTAAAAGTTCCTAAAAACGACATTATTATTTTTCAAATTTTTTAATTTTCAGTAAGTTTTTGCATGCCACTATTGAAACTCCACTGTGGCACGAATGTTCGCCATCCCTGCTCTACCCAATGAATCACATGGACGTGCACCCTGCAATAGTTTAATTGCTTGTTTTCCAAGGTCAGTTTTTCTTACACATTCAACTATGTTTTTTTTATTCCCCTAATTCAAATTTCGTTGAAGATAAAGTGAAAATTCAATGGATATGAAATCTGCGGAAAATAGTGTACCAGATCGATACCTTAAATGTGATCTTAAAATAAATAATTAATTAATCAAATGATAAATCTGCCTTTGGTATCAATCTGGTGTAGAATTTTACGCTGATTTAAACTCCAGTGAAATTCTCACTCTTAACTTCAACGATCGCAAAGATTGAAACTTGAAGTAGGGGAATAAAAAACATAATTTAATGTATAAGAAAAGCTCACCTCCAAGCAAAAGAGCAATCACACAAGTAGTTTCAGTGACATCCATTGGAAAACCGTTCTAATTCAGCAATTTATCTATTGCAGTGTGTGCACCTTGTAGAATTTATGTGACAACGATTTTTTGGTCGCTGCGACTACAAATTGCAAGTGGAGGCCTAGCCTTACATTCGGGCCACACATCTGCACAACAACACGCTGCAAGCAGATCTGCAGCGTGCCATGACATCACACTAGGACAGTCACAAGCTCAATGAAACAAGTTTTAAATAGTTCTCATGCAGCAGATAGAACAAATATGATAACTAAAATATATTTCCTCAATGACAATTAGTGTCATTTCGTTCAGATTTTTTCAAAACATTTCGATATTTTATTATACGTTGCATGAATGATGTGAAAAAGATTTACTGTTTCAGAGTTATAAACCAATTCTACTCTTATTTTGGGTATTAATTCATGCTTCTGAAAAGCAGTTAAACTCGACTGCATGTCGGGTTTAAAAAAAATTTCCCTTTTATGTAGTCAGTGCTCCTAACAGGTTTCAAGGTAAAAAAGTGACTAATTGAACCAAAAAAGTGACTAATCAAGTAGAAAAAGGTGACAAAAAGTGACTAATCGAACAAAAAAAAGTGACAAATAGCAATAATGCTACATATAGAAGAATTTCTTCCTTTTCTTTGAAAGATTATGTCTCATTTTTTTGTTGAAAAGTCTGAAATTAATTTTATCTTTTTCTTCTCAATAGAATAATGTGCATTTTTTAAAGTCTGTCTTTGCTGACCAGCATCATCTGAGACTTTTGCCACTCCTTCAATCATTGCATGAGCAAGTACTGCTTCCTTTAAATCTATATAATCTAAATAGGCATTGTAGGCTTTATATGCAACCCTTCCCATATCCATTAGCTTTGATGTGATTGGCATCAAATAAGGTTGATTGTCAAAATTTGTCAAGCTACTTTTATCCTTCATCAATGCATTGAGTGTGCATTCTGACATTGATGCTCTGTCTCCTGTCAAAGCTCTTCCTGAGGCTGAGAAGCCACGTTCAATGTCAACACTACCAAGAGGTGACAGAGCAGCCTTCATTAGTTTCGACACAACTGGGTACTTAGGATCCACACCACAAGTGTCTCGTAGTCTGAAGAACTGGTTCCAGTAAACATCAATAGGCTTCATTCTATATCCTTCTTACTCAAATTGTCTTTGGATTAATTTCCACTTAACCAGTAGTATGTGTCGGGACATCCCATAGCATTGCTCTTCCAACTTCTAATACTTGTCGAACACTCTCGCCACTGAGTCTCTCAAGAGGACCAAAACAGGATAAACTTTTAAGGAGATGAACTGAAGGAGGACTTCTTCAAAAGATATTTAACACTGGCAATGTAATGCTTCTGAGCCTGTAGAAAAAAGAAATTCCTTTCCTTCTCTTTCACATTCTAAAGTGCTCTAGAAATTTGATCTCCAATCACAATATCAGCCAGAGGCAACAGTTTCTGAGAACATATATCTTCCAATTCATCCAATATCAAATCTTGAATAAATTCCTCTTCGTAGATCCTACCCAAAATTGTTCTTGTCAACAATTCAAGTTGAGAATGAAGGTTATGTATTAGGTTCCTTTTACTAAAGAAATTCGGTCACACGATTAAATATACTTGCACTTGATATGACAAATATCACCTCAGCCTTCATAGTTTCTCTTCTAAGTAAATTAACAATTTTTTGTAGCCTGGTCTTTGTATCATGTTTGGCTTCTTTATTGGAATGTTGTCAAGGAAATACTGTTCAAGCAACCTTTCAGCAGCTGGCTTTAGGCTTAGCCACCTGCTTGAACAATGCTTGATGAAATCGTGAGTAGGAAGTTTCAAGTCTTCTTGAATTTGTTTGTATGTTGACCAATGCTTAGGCCGCTGATTAAAAAATATGTGGATAGTAAAAACTAGTTCAGACACATCTTCCCCCAAACTCTTTTAGACCTTTAAGAAAAGCATTATGTATTGTGTGGATATTACATGTACCAATGTTAATTAGTTCTCTTTTTTTTTTTTTTTTTTGGGGGGGGGGGGTTAGAAAGTGATGAGTCATTAATCTCTTTAAAAACTGACTTTCATTAAAAAAAACTCAAGAAATTGTAACAATCAACTTCAATGATAACAGATTGCGATTTTCAATACGTCCGTAACGCTCCTTCAATATTTAACCCTCTGCATACAGAGACGGCCGAAATTTTTGCATTCTCTTGTTACTGATGGGGTTGGAATCTTTCAGATCTCAAACTCCTGAAGAAACGGCTGAAGTCCATTAAGATTCCCATCCCCTCATTTCTGTGCCACAAAGAGAGCAGTGCTCTCTCTACCGCTCTGTATGAAGAGGGTTAACATTGAGTTAATATCTGCTTGATCCATCAGTCCTCTTGATTTCTCCATTCTCGTCTTATTCCAGAATCCGAAAATAAAACGGGTCTGTTGAGATCGCCCTCAGATCTGTGTATGGAGGATGTTATCCCCCTTTTAAAGTTAACGCTGTCATCGTTCACCATTTACGAGCTGTCATCGTCCGACCTCCTACAAGGTTCCTCCTTTTGTTCGACCCTGTCGACCGGTAATAACTCTCTCTCACCAAATGATACACCACACAATACTATGAAAGGAAAGTGTCAGTCATAAATGCCACTCAAGGTTCTATCGCTAAAGTTAGGTAAGAGGGGTCGGATATGCAGATGGTCCTGCTTCCCTTAAACTTCGCTTTACTGATAGCCTTTTCCCATGGGAAAATTTCCAGAACTTGATGCTAATACACCGCAGGCAATGTGAATTATCCTTTTATTGCGCACCAAAAATTTTTCTTCTCCAAATAGAATTTAAGAACTTAAAACCCCTGAAAAGGTGACAAAATGTCAAAAAAGTGACATGTTAGGAGCCTTGTGTAGTTTATTATTCAGTATTGTGTCTATTTTTGCTCTTCATCTCAATCCTCTCATTTGAACATTACTGTTTCAGAAATAGCTGCACGCCAATCACCATATCAAATCCAAACTACAAATATTTTCCAGACTATGATTACAACCTCAGCTCATATTAAAATGTCTGTGATACTCATTATTGCCTGTTAATGAGTTTCCTGAACAGATGACAAAAGGTAAAAACCTCCCATGTTTTTCTACTCAGTTGCTAGAGACAAAACGATATACGATTGCAAGGGGCTTCATGAAAGAATGGAAAGATGAATGGTAAATAAATTACCATAACCCACTGATAAATCCTGACTCAAACAATATAAACTGCTTCTATAGTGACTGCCATTACTTAGGACTGATTATGGTTGACAGACAGTACATTATTATTTTACTCACACATAACAATAGAACCGAGAAAGATTACCTGCTTGCTTGGCAGCTTCTCTTTGTGGGCGGACTTTTTTAGTATGCTTGAAATCTTTCTTATGCTGAGGGTTTTTTCTGAAATGGAATTTCAATTGTGAAAACAGAAAAATGATAGAAAACAGTTTTATGCTTCTTGTGAAGAAATTTTCAGGATTAAGAAAGCTTTAAGCAGGAATTCAAATATATAAGAATGGATATTGAATGTATTGTTTCAGTATAAAATAATGCACAAAATTATAATGTAACTTTCAAAAGGCATTCTTAATAATTAGCATTATTAAAGAATATTGATGCATCAAATTTTAAACTTTTGAAGAGGTAAATTAACATTTTTGCACCCTGACCACAAAAATAAACTACTGTAAATGCAGCCAATACAGCGGGCAACAACAGAGAACAAAGGGTAAAGATTATCTTCATGATTAGTACAATAAAGCAGAAAAAATTCAGCTGTAATATAGGGTTGTCATATTTTCAGAAGGGAATGATATTAACAGTGACATGATTTTTTCACACTCCTGATCAAGAAAAGTCTAAGTTAAGTTCAAGCATAGTAAAGGTTTGCATCAAGAGTGAACTTCCAGTTATGCTTTTCACACTGTGAAGTTTAAAATGATAATAAATAATTGAAATTGTCAAAATATTCAGTAGCAATGGTCTCATTAGATGCCTCTGCTACACTAGGATGCCTATTTTAGGTCTTTCAATTCAAACTAAACGAAAATCCATGGAGTAGGAAAAATATATAGCATTAAAAGCAATGCAAATCACCATCATCAAAACAGGAAATAGTTGTCAAAGATAAATTTGGAAACTAGCAAGAAATTAAACAAGAGTCTAGAGATTTATTGCTTTTCATGCTGTTTATGAATTAGGTTTTTCTATACTTACAATTAGAAAACAAAATAAAAACATTACAATGAATGAGAAAAAAAAAATAAAGAGTATTACCAATACTAATTTTTTAAATTAAATAATATAATTAATTATATAATAGTCAAAGACAAAGTCAAAACAAAAACATTAAGACAAACTTGCCTAATATGAATTACTGAGAATACAAACTAAATTCCAGTACCGTTAAAATAATGTTAACTCATTTGGGTAATTCCATATGGGGACACCTGAAAGGTGTAGCACCATATTCATGGATTTTTTTCAAATTTAAAGTGAACAAAGTATCATTGGGTACTGAGTTTATTCCTGTCTTTAAATTGTCTCCTCATGATTCAGAAACATTAAAAAGGAGAATATATCACCCAACTCCAGATGAAAAAATCTATGAAAGTGGAAGTATCTGTAGGTTTCACAAGGATAAATTTTTAAAGTGGTACAAGTTGAAACAAAAAATGTTGTGATCCATTTAACTAACATCCAAACAAGATCAGAGCAAAATTTCTGAAAACAATTTCCCAGGATTTATCTTTGGCAAATCCTCAAGTACTTATTCCTGGAAAAAAGTTATACAAAAACTGTGTTTCTTCAGTGTCAGAGTTCTCAGTCATCAGTAAATGATGCAGTGATTACGATACCTGACATGGACCCTTGATTATAGAAATCTCCCAGTAGAGAGTTTTTGTGTTAATGTGGTGACCATTTTTATTTGTGTTCAATATTTATTTTTAAAAATTCCTAAAAAATGCAATCAATACACTGTTTGTATAGTTCTTAAATCTTTAAAGAACTGGCAATTTAAAGCACATGATTAGATTTTCTACAATGTTTTCTGATATTGGACCAGCTTAAAATATTTAAGTAATGTCAACTGTGATAAATTTTGTTTTATTGAGCCTATATGAATTCATGATGTCTTATGAGTAGGCAACTTTTAGCAACAAATGCAACTTTTTTTTCACACATTCTATACTGCATGTAAAGTACTAAAACCAATACAGGGTTCCCACTCTTTTTTTCTAACTAAAAATAAGGACTTTATAAGGACTTACATAAAGCATAATAGAAACCGTATAACACAATGTAATACCTAACTTTCGACCAAATGGGGATGCTCTTACAGATTAGATAATCTTATAAGAACAGTAGTATGTAAAAAAATTAATATTCATGTCTACTTTCTAAAAATTATACACAAATAAGGCCACACAAAAATGAGATTTTTCAAAAAAAGCAGTCTGATTTTTACAAAATTCAGCAGTTAATATGTGGGCATTTACGTGTGCACGTATCTATATTATTATAAAATAAAGTGTTTATCTGCCTGTTTGTTTCCTGCCCGTGAATTCCTGACGAATCAATGGCACTTACAGTAATGAGATTTGGCACTCAGGTAGTCCGAATTTTTTCCAACTTTACGGTTGAGACGAAATTTAAAATTCAATCTAGAACATTTTAAAATGAATTAAATAGTTTTTTTTCACCATTCTTCATTCTACTGCGGTAAATCAGAGGAATAAAGAACCATCAAAATTTAGACTTCTTGCCCTCACGTGTCCGCTTGATGTCAGCCTTTGGAACCATGCCAATTTTTCCATCTCCAAGGAGAGAACACATTCGAATGACCTTCGTTTGTTTCGAGATTCATTCATAAATTATAATTCGTGGCAAACTATAAATTTACTAAAAGTAATTTAAATTAATGTAAAAGGATTGCAAGTTGCATACGTCAGAGTCAAATTTGACTGGATCGATAACCGAACGAGTTTCTAAGAAAATATTTTCCTGTGAACCAAAACAGGTCATAAGAGTTATGCAAAAAAAACTTTGATAAATTTATAAAAAGGTTAAAAAAATAAAATGCAACTTTATTGAATAGATATTCAACTAGTTGCCACAGTCCCAGCCTAAGCCATTCAGTGTATTGCCACATAATTTTGAACCACGGTCAGATGACGAGACATCTGAGCTGGTGCCCTACTCTCCAAACTTCCACACCAACCCAACGTGAGGACTTTCGGCCACGACAGATTTAAAGTGCACCAGCTGCTTCTACACGATATGTTTACAAACATCATTTTAATGAAACAAAATTAATTTGAAAATAATCATCTTAGCTGACAATGGAAACAGATTGCGCATGGCATAACAAAAGAAAGTGAAGTTCAATCACAGTCGGCCATTGAGTATTTGTCACCCGAATACAAACAGAAAAAAATTATAAAGCATAGAAAAATTACTTTCGTTTTCGGTCAGCAACCAAATGCGATAAGAGTCTGAAATTTCCAGTTTTCAAACGACTTTTCCTGATTATTGAAATACCCTGACTATTCTCGGTTCTCCAGCACTAAGGTTTACATTTTTGCGATCTTTTCCTCCAATGTTTTTTTTAAACGAGGGGGTTGGTTTTCTTTTGGAACTGATAACTGATTGCTTCAAATTTTCAAAACAGAATCACCCCTGAAAATCTTCACATTTTTTTCTTATTTTCTGGGATAGTTGTACAAAGAATTAAAAACATAAAAAAAAGCTAGATTTAAAAAAAAATTACCACTCAGATAGCAGTATTAATTAAAATAAATTATTTTTATATTGTTTTCGATTCACCTACAAACTTAAAAATACAATTCCCCCTAGTTATAATAAATTTTTAAAACATTGCACCCTCGGGTAACTGAATAAAACAAAATTAAGTAACATTGGATGATTGTATTCTAGTTTCCTCTATCAGGACAACTATTTTGTGCATTGCAAGAGACACTCATAAGTCGAAAACAGAACGATTTTCATGGGTTTTCAAGTTTTTAAAGTGTATTATGAGCTCATCAAGATACATACTCATCAAGAGTCGATCAGCGATTTGTATATCGCGTATCAAGGGTTGCCATTCTAGCAAGCCATTTCCTGAATTATCATTAAAACCGTACTTGTAAGCGGTTTTATCGCCGATCAGCTGCTAAAAAGAGGTCGGAGATATTGTGAAAAAATATCGTCATTTGAAAACTGAATTTTGTTTTTAAAGGAAAATAAGCACTTTCTAAGGACTATTGATGCAAACTAAGCACTTCTAAGGGCCCTTAGAAATGGAAGGTCAAAATAAGCATTTAGAAGCACTTTGTAAGCACCCGTGTGAACCCTGCAATATTCCTCTTACATGGGGTGTATTGTTTTGTGAGTTTTAACTGCAACATAAATGAACTTTCTGTTTTAACTGCAACTTTTTGCATAAATGCAACCACCTGCAACTTTTAAATTTTAGCTAAAAATTAATTCATATGAAATTAATATTTCATTTTTTGTCCTCTGAATAAACCCTCTTAAATCTTTTCTTAATATCGGATTGGACACAATTTCGCGCCAGTGACCTTTGAAATCGATGTTGCCATTTTTGTTACCAAAGTTACTTAAAAATGGATTTAACGCACAAATTTTTTTAAATAAACGTCTAAAACTTTAAAAAGTTGTCACTTTTTTTAAATAGTCACTTTTGGGGCAGTTTTTGACGAAAAATTTAGCCAGTCACCCTAGATTAAAAAAATGTCGGAAATAGTCGCCAATGGCAACCCTGTTAATACTTCTAGGAAGTTTCAGAGAAAAATAAGAGGGTTCATTTCTTAGCCCTTTAATCAGGGTGGCAACAAAAAGTTCCCTGATATTTTCCTGACAGTGTCACAATAACTTCCCTGATTTTACAGTTCCCTTAATAAATGTTGTGATCCGTGATTGGTATCGATACAGTATCCACACATTATTTTTAAATATTTAGGGTCAGATGGGGTGAAAGGATAATTCTCCACAAATATTTTGTATTTTTTCTCTTCAGATATTTTAGTTGTTATTGTAAGGGTTGGAACACTTACAATAGCAATTAAAAAACTGGGAGAAAAAAATACATAATATTTTGATAATGAACTTATTACATCTGACCCTACATTTTCATACTATACATCAAAATCAAATGCAAATATACATAAAAAATTCTACAAAAATGTAATTGCAAGCAAAAAGTATTAATTTAATGCAAAAAAAAACAACTCATCCTTAGTTACACAAATTTCAAATTGTATACCATAAGTTGTATCGGCGGTCTCACGGCGACGAGAAAACGGCTTTGGCGGTTTTCGCTGTGTTCAAAACTTACGACGCCAGTGTTCTTTATTCAAATTACAATTTTGGCAAACATGATTTATTCGATTCTCAAAAGAACTCGTAATTGCGTATCTCTAGGTAAATAGGACAAATGATAAAAGTTGTCGTTTAAATTATCAAAATTTCCCCGATTATCTGTAATATTTGGAAAATTTCCTCGAAATTTCCCTAATGTTTCCAGAATTAAAAAGTTCCCTGATTTTCCAGGTTCAGTTACCACTCTGTTAAAGTTGACTGTTTTTAAAAGAGAATTTTCTACTTTGCATCTTAAAACCCCCACTAAAATGTAAAATTACTATGGGTTTTGTATGTTAAGTACAAATCCTGAAATAAATGGCTTTCATTTGGTACAAAAAAATTACTAAATTTGAACTATTAGTTATGAAGTTAGGGCCTTGAATAGACGGTGTGTCAAATCCAAGATGGCCGCCTTTTTTTGCAAAACTTGCCAATTTTAAAATTTTTGTATCTCAGTTAATATTGGATAAAATATTTTAAAAATTAGGAACTTGGTGTTTCACTGCCAAGTCTATCTATGGTTTAAATTTTTTTGAAAAAAAGCCATGACTATAGTGCAACAACTTTTTCTCAAAAGGGGTGTTTTCACATGGAATGACCCATTTGCTTAAGAATTTGGGTTACACTAAAATCTCTGATTAAGACGAACAAATTTTCGAAACTTAAGGGCAAACGAATTCTTTTCAATCGTATTATCAGAAATATTGACTCAGATATGGTGGAAGATTTATTTGGGAAAGTGAAGAAAAAATGAATGAAGATTTAGATTAAGACAAAATAAGTGCCTTCTTTAAAAGAAGCTACTGCTGGCTTGCTTTTCAATGTTTTTTGTTAGAGAAAATGTTGAATGCTACAGATTTTCTTAAAGAATGCATGAAAAAGACAAAACACAAAAATCGATAACAGAACAATTTCAAGACAAAAATTACATATTAAGGAAATATCTGTGTAATCAAGAATCTGTATAATCAAGAATCATCTGTGTAATCAAGAATCATCTGTATAATCAAGAATCATCTGTAAAATCAAGAATCATCTGTCTAGACACAATGCTGAAAATATAGCTTTACCTGAAACAATTTGCACCGTAGGGGCACTCTTTTTTTGGACTATCGTCAGCTTCACTCTCACTAACTGTCTCGTTCTTCTGACTGACTTCGGGCTCTGATGCGTAATCGGAATCGCCCGGGTGACAGAACTGGCCCGTATGGTTTGAATTCCTCCTGAGGAAAAAAAAGAACCACAGCATTAAAATTCTACGAAAGTCAGCTAAATAGCTTCATTCTGATGGTTCAGATACGCACAAATCGTAAATGATATTGAAAATTAGTCAGATACACAATTCAAAGCCAATATTTTAACATGAAATGTGCAAATATTTAAAATTCCAATTTAAGATAATACAATATTAAAAACAGTAGTTAAAAACGCTCTCAATTTCATATTTTGTTAGCACTTTGCAGATATGGCCCTAACAAAGAAAAAATTTGGGTATCTGATTTATGGTCATTTAAAAAAAATTATATGGAATTTTGTCATTTCACAAAATTTTAACATGTATAAGTTTTGTCCCGAGTAAAAAAAAATTGACATCTTCTCAAGCTAACATCTTTTATATGGGGTTTCCTTTGCCCTTTTCAATAAAAACCCAGAACAAAACAGTCATCTACTAAACAATCTGATCTACCCTTCGACAAAACCTTTTCACTTTTCTGTTGGTGCATAAATATCTTTAATATAAATCATCTAGATCTGAAAGAGTGAGGATTGACAGGATTTTTCTCTAAGTTCCACAAAAGAAAACAAAAAATCACATTTTACTATTTGATCTTAGTTTCTTAATTATTGAATTTTTAATAATGGGAACTAGTTTTCAATTTCTAGGTAAATGATTCTCATTTCTAAGCATATTTTAGAACATATTATAGTCAAAACAATCTGGGCCCTGGTGATAAATATATTTCAAAACAGCAGATAAAGTAGGTTGTCAGAAAATCTACGAAAGAAGCAGCAAGAATGAATGCCAAATGGTATGAACACAGTAATAACTAGTTCCGTATGAAAGGACTCGTAACACAAAACTTTTAAATTCAAGACTACATAGATAAGCATTCATACAGACCTGTAGCACTTTTTGCCGTATGTGCAAGGTATCCTGGGTTTGTCAGGCTTGACTGTGTTGGATGCTGCTGTCTCTTCTTCTGATCCAGCCTCACTTGGGGTGGACTTGTTTTTTCTCCTCTTGCCTCGAGGGCCACCCTGAAACACAGCTCCCATTAATAAAGCATTTGTAAGGTTTTGCAAATTCAGAGCAGATTCCAATAAATATTAGATCAAAATTTTGCTGATAGTAAGTATTTGGCACATAAACTTAAGTTTGACTAAACTAAACTTCTTGAGAAGTTTGGATGGACAAGTAAAATTAAAATTCACCATAGTAAATTAACTATTTCTATTTTATTAATACAATAGTGTTTTGGAAAAACTGCCTCCAATTTCCTACAATTAATTCCCTGAAATTATAAAAACCAGAATTTCGATTACCAGAAAATATAATATCTAAAAAATGTTGAATCTTCAGAGAAAATTGGAACTGAAAGATACAACACAAAAATGGAAACTCATGGATACACATGATTTACCAGTTTCATAAAATATGTGAAACACTCTGCTGAACTTAAAACCCTAAAATATAATACTAACCATAGATAAGTCACAATCCAGAATAACTCTCCCTTCACCCACTATTCTGCCTCGATGCTACAGTAATCTGGTTCCCTATGCATGTTTACACCACTTTAACCCTTGTGAACTTTCCTACCTTACTAACCATGGCTTCCAACAAGTTCATGGCGTTTATTGCTTCCTTTTCCAATCACCCTCCATAAATTTTCTTAAATGGTTTTCTAATCAAAAATATTTTTCTCTAAATCCCCTTAGCCCCTATTAGATAAATGTTTAATGATATCCTGTCATGACCTCTAAAAGACAGCAAAACTGTTTCGCACCACATATCACATGCATACCCCTTTTCCCAATGTTTCAACCCGCCTTTAAGTATACCGAGGATTAAATAAACTTGTTTCCCTGGATATTTTGTGAATATTCAACATATTCAAAACTACATACCACCCAATGAAACTTTCAAAAGTGCTTACATCACCCCTGTGACTCTGATTTCTGTTATTATGAGAAGTGGGCAGTTGAATCGTTGTTGTTACCTTCTTCTTTTTGTGGCTTCCCCAGTCACTGCCCGATTCACTGCCGGAGCCGAACTTATGGGCGGGCTTCTTGGACCTCTTGTGCTCCACCTCCCAGTCGCTTCCCGAGTCATCGTCCTTCCTTCGCTTCCGTTGCCTTTGCTTGGGTTCAGAGCGGTCACTCTGCCACTCTTCATCATCACTCACAATGAAGTCCTCTGTAACACCCATTTGGCATTTTTAATAATCAGCATACAATAGCTAATTTCATAATGCACAGTCATTGTCATACATGCAGTAACAACGATCATGGTCCATACACTAGATATCTCAAAATCTGATTCTATTTTCAAAAACTAGATATCATATTTTCAGGAAAAATTGTTATTTTCCAGAATTTTCAATGTTTAAAATAATCTATAAATAACATTTTAACCCATATTAACCCTGAGCATCGCACGATTTCAGAGTGGGATACTATTGCTTTATTGCCAACACCACTCCCACATGACTAAATAATCACATTTGTTGGTTCAAAGAATCCTTGAAAAGATTCTTTAGAACTAGTCATTCAGATTGGAGAACAGATGTGTGTAAACCCTTCAGAAATATAAGGATGCAAGATAACTACAAAAATAATTAATACTTTTTAATTGCCTTCTGTGCTGGATCTCGAATTGTAGTAAAAAAATTTGTAGAAGTATACTTGGCCATGCTAGTCAAGATGGCACTACCTGCAAGTTTGGTAATTAAAATACCTTTTTTAGGGGGGAGGGGGATGACCCTGTTCTCACTGGACAACTGTTGACCTCACCTTTTCTTGCCTGCCTTTGCGAAGTCTTTGGGCTTTCTCTTAGAGTAATAAGGGAAGAATCCCAACTGATCTACCAAGAGAGATGGCAGTGGCCTGTTTCCGCTTGTTAACCGGACACGACTATCTTTAGCAGCACCTTCATAGGGTTGGTGTGGCTACCTCCCCGATCTGTCCGCTATGTTGCGATGGTCATATGAACAGACAACAGTTTGCGGAGTGCTCTAATTTACAGGACAGTGACATCAGGGATACTTCTCCCCAAGGACTTTCTTCGCTACATTGGACGGCAAGACAGAGTCTGGCCGAAAGGCCTTAAGCTGGGGCGTAGGATAAAAAATAAAAAGGTATTTAAAATTTAAAGTTTTAAAATGCATCATGTAAAACTATAGGATGTCTCAGAACACCAGAAAACAGCAACAGCTCACTCCCAGTTGAGATCTAACCACCTAGATCTAGTAATCATCTAGAGATACATGAGGCAAAGATTCCACTCTAAGAACATCCTTTTAACTGTTAACCCTAACTTGTGAGGTACCGCTTACTGGGCTAGCTGAACAATTTTTAGTTGTCCAGGAGTCTTTAATGACTCTGAATAATTATATATTTACGTACATTGCCAAAAAATTTCACATGGTGTACGAATCCTAGCAGAAATATTTAAAAAAAAATCTACTTCTAAACTTATCAGTAAAGTGGTCATGGATTCAGACATTTTTGTTGCAAATTGTGATGGAACAGAGGTGCTTACCAAGCGAGAGGCCTTGCCTCGTCTGTCTGTTTGTTCTGGATGACGTCCGGCCGGCAACCTGTCTTTGTGAGCTGCCCTCTTCACCCGGCTCAAACACAAATTTGGTCATCTTTTTCCTTCCCTTGGGCTTCGGAGAACTGTCAGAAGCTGAGGAACAAAACCATTATATTTAACAAGCTGTCAACTGAAAAATGGACATGGGTAAATAAATGTTCAGTGATGTTCAAAACTTTGGCAAAATAGCCTATAATTACGAACGGAAATTTTACAAAGGTGTATTCATTTGACCAGAGGCATATGATGGTGAAACATGCTACATTAATAATATTCTTATTAAAATTGAGCTTTGTGAAGAAATAGTACTTACTCTTCTATGCATTCTTAACTCCTTCGGGCCTAATGGGCATGTACGTCCCAGAGATAAGATTTCATTCCCTATTGGTTAAATAAATCCCACTTTCGAATGGGTTTTTACGTTTTCAGTGTTCTTAAGGAATTAGGGAATAAAAATATGACTAAAGAAACTACTATTATCATTCATGGTCCCCTCAGCTGAGCAACTATTAAATGTTGGAAGGGGAAAAGCAAACACAAAAAGAACACGAAAGTATGGTTGTCTGTCAAAAAGAGCAAAAACTTAGTTGAATGTAGGAGACCATCTTCCTGTTTAACAAGCTCAGAGGAAATGATTTAGCTACTGTTCATTAAGAAAGATAGAAACAAGAACATATACTATTTGTAAAATGTGTCAGGTTGCACTTTGTAAAGATTGCTTTGCGCCATATCATCCTTAACTTGTACTCAATACTCGGTGCTCTTCATTTAACTTTATTATTTATCCACATGCAGTGTAAGGTTATTATCACAATATCCTAGACGATTGGGACAAATAGTCCCAGTTGACAATACGATTGGAACATATCGTCCAAGGAGATTTCTAGAAAACGGGAAAAGTTAAAGACTATACTCATAGTAGACTTCTGTTAGCATGTCAACATTAAATGAAACTACTTTTCATCTAATGCTTTTGTAATAACAATTTGTCAACTGATATTTGTTATCACAAATTTCAACACTTGATCATACAGAATACTCTATAGATAGATAAAATGTTTGAGCATAAATGGGATGCTCTGATTTGAATTCATCAGCGAGGAATATTAAAATTTTTTTATGCTGAAGATCTTTCTGCTTCTCAGTTATTTTTAGTGCAGATTTAAAATCAGACCATGATTTATTTAGGCTGACTTATTCAGAGAATGTTGAAACAACTTTTAAAACATAATGGATAACTAAATGGGCAAACAATTTAGCATAGTAAGGTACGCAGAGCAGAATGCATGAGAAACACAGTTGAAAAACGAAAACAGCATGGCGAGACATTAATAGAAATGTATACTTTACATAATAACATCAAAATAAATCATATATGAAAATACTAAATGCAAATTAAACGGGAGCCAACTCAGCTCAAACACATAAGGATGACCAGTACACACTAGGATCCAAACCAACTCCAGTTATATATTGGTCTTTAACCAGAGTATAGGGGCGTTTCACATGCAAATCAGTCCAGATTTGCATATTTATTGAAAGATCCTATTCAGAGCAAACAGCTTGCGTAGCTACCCACCGTGATTCGATCAATCAATAGCAACATGATCTCGAGTTACCTTACAATGTTTTCAAACAGTCAAGAGAACATCCAACAATTCTCCCCCTTCTACTGTTCACAAAAACATCTCATTTTCAAAAATTTTAAACTTATTTGAAGTATCAAAATTTAATACAATTCAACAATATTGAAAACATTGAAAAATCCGTACAATTCATTGGCCTAGAAACATTAAAAGTACAATTTTCAGAAACAATGACTATAAAAGTTCAAAAATACAGTTTCAAAATTACTTATTTGCGAAGTCAAAATAGAAATCTATAGGAGATAATCGTAGAAAAACTGGGGACTTGTAGAGTAAAATTTAACTGATCTCCAAAGAAAGAGAAAAATACAAAAAAAAAAACATGTGATATTCAATGTGAAGTATTCTGCCACATTACATTTTTACCTCATCAAGATAGTATTGAGGCAGCTCATACTGCCCTTCACAATGGGGAGTGAGGAAATTTATATTTATAATCTATATAAATCACAAACTTTGTTTATATAACTATGCTGATGTATATAAAGTTTCCTATTTAGTTCCTCAAATTCAATTCCTCAGTTTTAGTTTTACCCAAAATTATATAATCAAACTTTTACTTTATCAATTACACTGCTGATTACAATACAAGATTTCCCAAACAATATATCATTTACATACAATACTAATACAACTTCATTTTTAAATATGTAAACACAATTGACCCATTCCAATTTCTAAAAATTTAGTTCTTTCAAAATATTACGACTTTCAAAAAACTATTCCCTACCACTTTGGTATAATCCATAAATTGCCTTATTTAACAAACACATCATCTGGTAAATTTATAAATCCACAAAACCTTGTGGTTGATAAATAAAATTTGTATCATTTAAATAAGTACACTTTACATCCAATTGGCAATGAAACTAGCCTTGCAAACAGACAAGAATGGCAAAAAACAAACTGATAATAGAAAAGTTGATGACAGGACTGAAAACTTCCGTCATAAGATTCCCTTCTCAGCTGCCTGAACCCTGTGCAACTAGCCTTGACTTAAATTTTAAAATTTTCATCCTTTTTGAAGGTATAAATATATTTGTTCCCAAAGACACCCTTTCAGGTTTGGGAACTAACGTCCATACTCCTCTGCTAAACAACATGTCTATTTCTTCTATCATTCAGCTTTCTAGAGTGATTTTAAAGTCACTTTAAAGTTACAAGGGATTTTGACATTAACAAAGCAAGCCTCAGGTCAACTGCTACAATCTGGCTTAGGGAATGGGCTTGAATAATGATTTTTACCACTAAAATTTACAAATTCTTTATCATACTTTATATTGTTAGCCCTACAATAATTTTCAGCATCATTATACAATCTTAGCCTGGTTTTAGAACAATCAAATTCATAATAAATGTCATATCTCGATTTGTCTCTTCTCAAAGAAGCCGTTCTTACCCCCCCCCCCCCCGCCCTAAATCCTTCGGTTCATTTTAAGTAGGACTCGTCTAATGCATCCGTTAGAGGCTCTTTAAAAGTGACTTCCCATATCCCTATCACCATGGTCCGAATCAAAAGATTCATTTTCGGGTTTATTTACCTACTGCTCCGAATATGATTCAGATTCCTCAGCCCTGTAATTGTCAGATAAGTCAGTTGAAATAACTTTAAAACTTTGTATCCTTCAAACATGTTTTGGAAATTGGATTAGTGTACATTTTTGGTTTAACTTTCATTTGCTATATATTATGTAATTTTATTACAGATAAGTCAGAAGTTTTACCATCGAAGCAGTTTCAGTGGTATATTTGGAACGCTCGACTGCACCCACTAATCTATCTTTAATCATGGTGGTTGCACAACACGAAACCTTTCGTTGTCGCAAAGGGCATTTTTCGCTGAATGTGCAAACATTAAGCAATCACAAATTGTTCATTTGAAATATTGTGGTACATTGGCCAGGGAGCACACATGATACCACAGTATTTGATGTCATTTACAAGCAGTTTTGGAAGCAGAAGTTCCAAGTACATATCTGTGCTCAGATGGCAAAATGTTACTCACTTTTTTACAAGTCACTTTTTGAATTTTTCATGACAGCACTTTTAAGATTCAAGATGTGGTTCTGTGGTTTTTGATTTATTACAATTTTCCCACCTTTGCTCATAAACTGAAAGAAAAAGACTTGCAACATTTTGCCATCTTCTAAACATTAACAAAAGACTCTAGGATGGGACTTAGTCAATTTTTTAGGAAAAGCGACTTTTAACATTTTGCTATCTGAGCAGATATCATGTACTAGGAGATAATGGCCATCTATTAGGTCATATCTTGTCACACCATTTTTGCCTCCCTCTCAGAGAACGTAAATATTTATTAATTCTTATTTTTACTACAGATCATGTTTTGAATGTGTATGTATATTCAGATATTTGAAACCTGTGCTTTTAATAAATGTATATTTCTCCATTAACAAATTTCACTTCACCACTTGATACATAAATAGTATTGTGAGTTTAACATTGGAGTACAAGGTTTACTTCATTTGAAATTATATGTGCTGGACAATAAAAGTACTTCCTGGGGGCTTGAACCCCTTGATCTCCAGTATTTATGTGTGATTGGACCCAAAAATATGAGGGAGGAAAAGTAATTAGCCAGCTAGTGTCAATACTATGAACAATATCAACTGTTTTGGGTCCTCTCAGTGTTATCATTTAGGGAGATCAGGATAGCACAATTGCCCCTCCATGAGTTTATTGTTTTTTAAATCAATAATTTAGAACAACCACTAAAGAAAAAAGGGAAAACTATTTTTACTATAAAAATATTCCACTTTTATAAAACACTTAGATATTTGTTTGACTTAATTTTTCTCACTTTACTGATCACCATTGCCTTGAACGAATGGTTGTTTTCCATCATCATAAAGAGAATTATCTCAGGTCAGAAAAATTTAGCCCCAAGCAAAAGTTGAAAGGACAGCAATGTATCCTCTCAATAAATGCCAGTGCATGGCCATACTGAAGGAAGCCCTTGAACTTCGAGATGGAAGAGGCACACACTACTAGTTACAGACAGTCATTTAAAGGGGGCCAAGGCCCCATTGAAAAAACTTTTTTATTAATTTATTTGGAAATTTTTTTTTCTTCTGATTACCCATTTAACTATTAAGCAAAATCACAACACAAAATTTTTACAAAAGTTTTTTAAAAATTTTAAATAAATTTTTTTTTTTTGAAAAAAGAGGGATCATTTGAAATTGCTAAGACTCAAAATATTCTTGATGAAGGAATAGACCCTGAAGAAGATCACTCTATCAGCACCCATGAGAATATAGCTGGAATTACAAAAAGAAATGCAACTGTCCAAAGCTTTTTTGAGTAAATTTATCTAATATGTAATATATGTAAAGAAATACTTTATTGTGTAAATTAAAATGTTGTAAAATTAAATATTATATGTGTGTTGTAAAAATAAACTTACAAGCTGCCTATTTGGTGGGAGCTCCCTCCCAAATAGCCACCAGTTAGCTAGCTCCCTTGCAAGTCCAAATTTTAAAAAAAGATGTTTAAATGCACTTGATAAAATACACTTCTACACATAATATATATATATATATATATATATATATATATATATATATATATATATATATATATATATATATAAGGATGTGTGTATGTATATTCTCCATACAAAATCTGCATCATTTGAAAATTCCACACCAACTTAGGGGCACTTATACTTAAGAACATTGCGAAAAACATAAGCTAACTCTTAACCCATGTTCTATTAGTCCTAGAGGGCAAAAAACTATTCTAAATCACCATAAAAATAACATTGCGCATAAAGTGATTTGCTGTACGCTGCTCAGATTCTTTTACGGGTGTTGCTTGAAAAACAGTTTTTTCCAAAAGAAATTAAACTATAATATTAATGTTTGAACTGACTTTTTATTTCTTCTCATAATGTAAATAATTTATAGACATTTGATTGATGAAGAAAAGTTATTAACCCAAAGAATAGATGGTTGAAAATTGCCTACCTATGTATACATATTCCGTGTCGCTTTTTGGAGTCACTTTGGGGTTCCGCCCCATGCTCGCTTACGCTCGCCAATTTCAACTATTTTCAAAAAAAATATTATCAAGAACCAAATTGAAATTTCTAAAAAAACTCGACGAGTTGCAAAAATTTACGTTGAGAGGTACTCTTTAAAAAAACTCACGGCTGAAGACTGAAAATTTGTATGTGTGTTGCTTACTTGCGGAAGAAATTTCGCTTTTTCAATTTTGACACTTAATAAACCCTAAACTAATAGCTGCATCGGAAAAAAATCTTAATAATTGTCCAGGGAACACGATGAAGAACAAACCATGTTAATTTCGTTTTGTTCCGATCAGTACTTCCTCGGGAAACCGTCTAAGAATCGAGCTAAACAACACAGTTTTCAATCCTGCGGCGGCTTCGAACGTAACTTTATTTTAATATAGAGAGATTTAATTTTGCATAACTTACATTTTGCAATGGAACATGAAAACCCCAAACAATAAACACATTTCTGTCTGTATTTATGTGTTTCCTTATATAACCTATTGCATATATATTTTTTAGAAGTCAAATTTTAATGATTTATTTATTTCCTGCAAAATATCAGTCATGGGTAATTCCTTGGCAGTATGTGTATATTTGGACAAACTGTCCTTAAATATTTGATTGAATATGTAATGATTTATAGAACTGTTTAATAAAATATATAAATAAATAAAATTTACAAAACAAGCTTTTTAAGTAAGGTGTTTTCGGGGTCCTTAGGCTGATTGGTGATAGTCCTGTTATGACATTTAAGTTCAAAGTTTAGTCAAATAGAACTCAATGTCTGATTTGTGAAAAAATTTCTGATTTTTGGTGTGAAATTTGTAGAAATAAAAAATACTCTAGAACCTTCTGGAAGGTTGAGGTAATTAATAGAATTCAGTAGAACTTTCTAGAAGATCGTGGAAATTAATAGAATTCTGTAGAACCTTCTGGAAATTATTAGTAATGATTATACCCTGAATTTGGACTCGTGATGTTCGAGAAAGATCCAGCACCTACTCAAATCTTTGATGGTCGTATTAAAGGGAAGCGAACTCAGAAATCTTCCAGTTTATCATCTTTCAGTGAATGTGAGTTTCATTTTTCTTTTAATTGATTGTATAAGTATTACCTATTTTATTTGACAGTGATAATATGCATTTTGGATTAAAGTTCATTAATATTTTTTTTTCTGAGATGAGTTTTATATTTCTACAATGGATGTTATGAATATTTGATTGATAAAAAAAGAGAGAATAGTTAAAATATTTAATTTTACGTAACTTGCATTTTGTAGTGTAACACGAAAAGCCTGAACGAAAAACTCATTGATCATAAAAACGTAATTTTGCTATTTGAGGTATGGCAAACCAGAACTAATGTTTTATTTTATAAATTTGATTTGAATCCCGTGTTTGAGTATTTGAGTTAACACAGGGAAATGTTGCAGTCATATTTAAGCATTTTTAAATTTCATAAATAATTATCGTCTTTATCAATATTTTAAAAATGTCTTTTATGGAATTGCTCTTTTTCAGAAAGATACTATGTAAGTCGAAATTCAACACTTTTACACATCTTTCGTTTTTCAGAGTCCTGCCTTTTTACATCAGAATTTCGTCGGTGTTAGTATTTATGTCGCAGTCTTTTACATATTGCAATACATTATTTAGGAATTTCATTTATATATATTTGCATCTGAAGTAAATTGTAGAAGCTACGATAATGTTAAAAAGTTATTTTCTGTACAACTAAAATCATTGCATTTTTTCTATGAAAGAAAAGTGATTATTCTGATTCATTTTTCAATCAACATTTAACCACTTCAATGCCGGGCAATTCAGCTAGTTAATAAATAAAACAAAATTGTATTAATACATCATATACAACAGGTTTATAAAAAGGGGGAAATGAGTAAAAAGTAATGATTTTAATTGTCTAAGTTTTGATAATAAACAAGTTTAGCACGAAGAACCTTCATCCTAATTTCATGTTTTTCTTGATGAAACTTCCTTCTTAATTCATATTCTTCATGCGATTGCTTAATTTCAGTGGTGATTTTTTGTTTCATTAAATCATGTACTTCTTGCCTTTGTTGCATTGTTACTTTATGCTCAGCTTCAATAGCCCTTTTCCTCGATTTAGAATGTTCACTTAATGCTTCTACAGAAGCTGGACGCTTCTTTCTTAGAACAAAGTTCCTCATTTTGGGTGTGTCAACAAGTAATGCATTGGATTTCATTTCTGGAATCTAAAAGAGAAAGTGTTGCCTTCAAAAATACTGTACTAATTGTTAATACTTATAAAAACTCCTTTTTTTGCCAATAGCAAAAGAATAGGGCCAGGTGGGGTACAGTGGGTGGTCCATGCAAAAGCTAACTCATTAATTATAAACTGTTTTGATTGAAAGTGAAACTCGCAATATGAAGTTCTTTAAAAAGTTTTACAATCAAAACCATTTTACTGGCAACATCTAAAAGATCCTGGTGGTCACATGTTTGTTTCAATCCAGTCATGTGGGCTGTAGCTGTCTTTGAAGCTTTCTATTTATATATGCCTTTCTAAAACTATTAAATACTTTTGTCCAGAGCCCGACAAAGGACTTGTTAACAGATTACAAAAAACAAGCAAGAAATTAAATTATTTTTAATGCTCAATGTTTTTAAATGAAGTGGGTATAGATTTACGCCTTGCGGCAACATTGATGAAACTTCTTTTGGGAGTTAATTTAATAGCTTAATCACCCAAAATTGTTCTTTTCAATTATTACATTGTCTTAATAATTTTTTCACCATTTAACGATTTTAAAATTTATTTCTATGAATTACCTAGTTCCCCCACCTGCTACCCACTTCACTCATGGGGTAAAGTGGGTATAAAAATAGGAACTTAACTAAAAATGTAGATTTAAATTTTAAGAAAAAGCATGCAATATGTTCTTGAATATAATGCATAGAAACACCACTTTTTTTAAACTTGTCATTGCTACATTCTACTTTGAAATTGAAAATACTGTTTTATATACCCACTTTACCCCACCTGACCATATCAAAGGAAAGTAAATACATGGAATTATAAAGCTAAGAAAAAATTAAAATCATTTCAAAACATCAAATTTGTAGTTATAAATGAATAATTATTGTACGGCAAAATATAAATCAGAATTCTTATTTTGAAATAAATGTTTGGTAAAATATATTTATTGGATATATTTACACATTACTCCACCACCAGACATGTGAAACCTAGCTCATGAATTTGAACTTGAGCAGTTAATTTATCCCTATTATGTCCTAATTTAATTACTTACTGTGAGAAATTTCCCCATGGATATATATTATTGTTAAAATCATTTGGAGCAAGGATAAAAAGTAATCCAAGTACATCATGACAAGTTTGCCTTTTACACATTAAATTTAAAATTTGCATTGCTGATTAATTGGATAGTTCTTGTGATATTTGTGAGTCATTCAATCACTTTCTTATGGTTCAACAATGCCAACATATTTAAATTTTGACATTAAAATAGATAAATTATCTTATTCATTGACTAATCTGAGCTTGATCGTCGAAGAGACAATCCTAAGTTCATTGAGAGCTACTACTTGACATTTAAAACAAAAATAAGCATTTTAAACAATCCTGATTTGTCTGCAAATCAGTTATAAAAGAATATTCTGAACACATGCTTCGAAAATTTCTAAGTTGACCAACATGTTTATAGTAGACAATATGTTGTATAAAAAAAAAGCAAATAAACTTACTGTGCTTGAATTTGAACAATCAGAAGTATCTGTAGTAAACACTGGAACACCTTACAGAAAACAGTAAATTTTGATTAGGAAACAGAAGTTTTAAAGAAAGTAATTCATTTTATCTCTATATTTACAAGTTCATACTTACATGATATCTCTTCAGTCATCCCTTGATACATAGCAATGCTGTCGAATGTACAAGGTAGGGGCTCCCTCACTACACCCATCGCTGTCAAGCGCTCTTCGATCTTCATGCTTTTTATTACACTTTGGAGCCTCCATCTGTTTTAAATATTTCAACTCACTCTTGGGAAATCCTTTCCATCGCTTCCCTTTTTGAGTTTTTGTAAAATTTACCAGTTGGATAATTGTTTTCTTTTGGACGGCCAGCACACTGTTAAACTCTTCCACAACGTCAGCCCATGCATTTTACATTTTGTTACAAATTGCGTTGGTAATTTTGATCCCCTTAACACCTGTAATACCTTTTTACACATAACCAAGGGACTCAAGTTCCAACCAAGGGACTCAAGTTCCAACCAAGGGACTCAAGTTCCTATTATTTCAAAGACTAATTAAGAGTTCCACTACTTTTAAAATTTCAATTTTAAATAATATAAAATTATTTGTACATCAAATAGATTTCCTTAAAAGAATTTGGCTGTCATTCTCAGTCCAGTATGTTAGTACCCAGCCCCTCCAAAAAAAAACTACTGGAGATAACACAAGTTAGCACTCATGTACCACCTGCCTCTGTATACATGTGATATGCAAGATAGATGCAGAAGAGAGAAGCTTACCTCCTTTGCGCTTGGTGGTCTGTTTCTTGGCATTTGGCTGTTTGGGAGGGGCCTTCTTACGCGTCCTCTTGGCAGGGGTAGTTGTGTCCTCTGTCCGACTACTTTTGTCCACTTCTGCATCCGATTCCTTAGAAGAAGCCTGTGGATACAAACATCATTAAACAAAGCAATGCCAGAATAGAAAGTATGCTGTAGAATTCAAATGTGGGGCAGTTTAAATATGTAGTCACTTATATTGGACCTTTATAAAGTGAAGATGAGCTGTCCCTGTGTGGTGCTGCAAGCGTTTAGGTAAACAGGTAAATTGTGTAAGTACAAATTATGTAGTTTTTAAAATAATTAAATACCCTTTAACCTCCTCTTCAGGATTGGTGGGAAATCTGGCTTTTCACCACCCCTCTATCCACACCAGAATAAGTAACTTTACTCTGTACTATATGCTCGGTTGGAGTACATAATTCGCAATGATTTGGTAATATTTGCAAAACAAAGTACAACCAAATTTGACTATTTTCTACGGAAAGAAGAAAAATTTATGAAACGTTTTTTCTGAATGGAAACCCAGATAATCTGGAAATGCTAAGTTCCAGTGATTCACGAAAGAAATGCAAGACTGATCTGAGTCTTCAAAAATTAAGCACCATCAAGCATAAGATAAAATTTTAAAAAACAGTGCAAAGATAAAAAATTGTAAAAAATAATAACCAGAGTCATGTGGAAGAATTTAAAGGCAAAATAAAAAATACATAAAAGAAATCATATGGAGAATAAATGGTAGATTCAAAAAACAAGTTGATTGACAACATGAAAATATGAATAAATGGGGAAGCATTAAATTAAATTGATGATTTAAGCATGCTGAACAGCACAATGTGTTTGTCAAAACATGAAAGTATGCAAAAGTAATGAGATTAAAAAAAAAAACAGGCAAAATCTTAGAAATCTGCCAATAAAAATGGAAACATGTTTGGAAGTGGGGAATGACCATGAGGGTAGTGATAAAGTTGTTGTTGTTGCACATTCCCCTGGTGTAGGAAAGCCTACACCAGGTCCAGAAGGCCCCGTCGTGCCAGATCCTGTGATAAAGTAACTTCATCAATTAATAAGACTCAAGCAACCACAATTTTTGAAAAATTGTGATGCAATTCATGATTTAGTTAACTTTACAACATGCACTCAAGATAGATAAAAGTTTCAAGATTCGGCCACCTTAGATCTAAGAATTATGAATTTTGGAAATCATGAATAGCAACACTAGATTATTTTCAACTCAATGTGTCAACTCATGATCATCATCTCATGATCAACTCATCATCATGATCATGATCATGAACTCATCATCATCAAAATGTCAGCATATGAAACTATAAAAAGTAATGAATACCATCTTTTCTCAGCAGTTGATTGAGAAAGAACTATTATGAATACAGAGCCTTTGGGCGAAATTACTTTATGACCACCTTGTAGCAATGTTAGGTAGATAGGAGCTGAAATGAATAAAATGGCACTAGGGCTTATTTTTGGAAGGGAAAGATTTTCAAATTATTTGGAGCACATTCAACACTTTATTAAAAATTAGTACAAGAGCATTGAATTAGTAAGTTTATAACTTATTTATGCAAAATGGTAATTTAAAGCTTTTAATAAAAAGCAAAACAGATCAAGGCATTTCACAAATTTATAAGCACTAACCATCAAAGAATTCAATTTAAACTTTACAGAAAAAACCCTTTTGAGTCAAACAATGAAAAATGAAACTATAGTGTGTATTTAAAGCTTTTAAACAAAAATTATTGTCTGTCTACCAAGAGATCTGCTCCAGATAAAAAGTCTAGGGAATGGCAATCACTATAGAAACAAGGTTAGTACAATTTGAGTAAACAAAGTTCCACAAGGTATACTATTCATAAATATTGAGTAATACAAAGTTAAGAAAATTAGAGAGGTGCAAGCAAAAACGTCAATTAACATTGTCGTCAAAGACGAAAAATACTCACTGGGTTCACCACCTCCTCATCTTGGGATTCCTCACAGTTTTCCGTCCGCTTGTCCTCGGTGGCCTCTTTGGAAGGTTCGGAGGCATCATCAGGAGATGGGTCGTCCACATCAGGAACAACAGTGCTCTTGGGGAATGCGTCAAGATGGAGAGTGGATTCGCTCTCTTCAGCCGGTTTGTCCGGCTTCAACGGACTGTCCGAACTCGCGCACTCTTCAATGTCATTCACTTTGGAATGTTCTGTAGGACTTTCACTCAACACTGGAGTTGCCTCCTCCGCACACTCTTTGGCATCACCTCTTGAGGGCGCATCAGTGGCTGAGGGGGATCCCTTAGGGGGAACATTGTTTTCTTTGGGAGGAGGGATGTCCTTCTCTTTGCCCTCTTTCAGGGGCTGGGGCTTCTTGTCTTCTTTGATGTCAGCCAGTTTCTTGGAGAAGTTGTTCTCTTCCTTCAGATGACTTTTCTCCATATTGGCCAATGGGTCCTCCTCCTTGGTGAATGTTTTCTCGGCCACAACTGAAAAAGTCAAAACAATTCTAAACCACAACTTTGAAGACATCTATTATAGGTGCTTTTCTACATCCAGTTTGTTAGAAGGACCAACTCTGAAGTTTTGGAATATTGTTAGATATTACAGGAGGTTTTTCTTCAGATTGTTTAACAGTTCTGTAACACTTTTTGGAAGCAAATTACAATATTACAGGCAATGCAATTGAATTGAAACTGCATTAATTACAATATGATTTGCATACAGTATAATTATGTGATATAACCCTGCATCCCAATCAAGCGACATGAGCCTGCACCTTTTAACCAAAAATTCCAGGAGAAGCATTCTCTTAACTTCCCCATTTTTTTCACCTTTAGTTTTTATAAACTAATTTGGAAAAAACATGAATAAAACAAATTGAAATATAACATGTAACTTTGAAAATATGCCTAAATCCTATACATCAAAACTACAAATAATATATGTACTTTCATCGGTGAATATCATCACAAGCAAATTCCAAGTTTCAACTTGGAAAATTTTGGCAACTGTGCTGTATAAAAAAGGTTTAATAAAAATTGAAAATCCAAGAAAAAATAAATTTCCCACAGTGCACTGTTGCTTTGAAGAACTATGATGTCCATGAGTCACAATGACAAAATTACTTTTTGATTTTATAGATTTCATTGGCACCACACTTTTTGACATCAGCAATTATAACAAATATAGCATACTTGCCAAACACAAAAACAGCCAGAAGACTTTTTCAACATATTAAAGCAACACACCCATGTTTAATACTATTACATTGATTTTGTGCACTGAAACAATAGTACTTCAGTGCTATTGGAATGGTTGTTTGGAGTATTACGGTGCCCAAGAAGTAAGGCGTATAAGGGCCCCAAGAAAATGACAAATATAAAACGCAGTGGAACAAAAGATAGAGGGATTGGGGAAAGGGAGGAGTAGGATGAAAGTGGAAAAGGATCAATTGGGTACTGAGGGAGTCCTGCTCATGTTTACTAGACTATAAACCCCATGGAAGAAGAACAGATCTCTAGAATACCTTGTGTCTGTGAAACCCATACTCACTTAAAGATGTATCCTTGAAGACTATGAGAATAATATTGGACTCGGGAAGAAAGTGATTTTGTAGTAAACATCAGAAAAGAAAAATGCCCAGAATAATTTTTAAATCTATATATATAAAATTCAAATACCACTCACACACTCATCACTGTATCTCAAGAACTAAAAGTCCTAGGAAGTTGAAATTTTGCAGGGTAATTCTTATACTGTAGAGGTGCACTAAGGAAGGATTTTGAAAAATTCAACTAGGAAGATATGCCTAAAATTGACCAAAGGCCTAAGCCAAAAGCAATTCGAAATTGCCACAGAAATAACATTGAGTATAAAACAATTGCTGTATGCAGCACAGATTGCTTTACTAGTGTTGATCGAAAAACAATTTTTTAAAAACAAATTAAATTATAATATTCATGTTTGAATAAACTGACTTTTTACTACTTCCCATGATGAAAGCTAACCAAAATGTTTTTTTATTTTCTTTGCTTTCTTTCGCTGAAATCGTAAGAGGGCTGGAAAGTAATGTGTTTATTTTTGGAACACGAATGTTAGCATGGCGTCACATTCTCTTGCAAAAATATAAAAGTTATTCAATTAAAAAATGCTATTTATTTTTAGGTATTGATCTATCGTGAAATTTTCTGCAGATTTCAAATCCGTTAAAATTTTTACTGTCTTTAACGGTCTAGGAGATAGAAAAAAGAACCACATAACTAAAGTTAAAACTTTGTTTTTTAACATCTGTTAGAAAATCATTCCTCCGCCCAAATTAAAAGCGGAAACAGAAATAATAAATTTAGAATCTGTCATATCTTTATGCTATTACCATTTCAAAGAAAACAATAACAGGGTGGCAACAAAATCCTTGAAAAAAAGTTCCTTGATATTTCCATGATTTCCCTGATAGTTTCACAAAAATTTCCATGATTTAACAATTCCCTCAAGAAATGTTGTGATCCGTGATTGATATCGATATACAGTATCCACACAACACTGTTTTTAAATATTTAAGGTCAGAGGGTGTAAAAGGATAATTCTTCACAAATATTTTGTATTTTTTTTGTTATTGTAAGGGTTGGAACCCTTAATAGATCTCTTATAATTGCAATTGAAAAAAAAATGGAGAGAAAATTCAAAATATTTTGATTATGAACATTTTACACCTGACCCTACATTATCATACTATTCATTAAAACCAAATGCAAATATACATAAAAAATTCTACAAAAATGTAATTGCAAACAAAAATAATTAATTTAATACACAAAAAACATCATAAGTTACACAAATTTCAAATTGTATACCACCAGTTGTTGTATCGCTAGAATCACAGCGACAAGATGCTGCAGCCGTGAAAAAAACGGCGGCGGCGGTTTTCTCGGTGTTTAAAAATTACGACGCCATGGTTCTTTATTCTAATTACAAGTTCGCCGAATACGATTTATTCGATTCTCAAAAGTACTCGTAATAGTGCATCTCTAAATAGGACAAACAATAATGGTAGCCGTTTAAGCTGTCAAAATTTCCCTGATTTTTTGTAAAATTTGGAATTTCTAGAATGGATTTTTCTAGAATTAAAAAGTTTCCTGAGAATTCCCTGATTTCCCGGTTTTCTAGGTTCTGTTACCACCCTGAATAATAATTAAATTTCATTCAATTCATTTTAAAATGTTCTAGATTAAATTTAAAAATTCGGGATGGACTATAAAATCGCAAAATTGCAAGGACTACCTGTGTGCCAAATTTCATTATTGTAAGTGCCATACATTCGTCAGGACACGGCAAACACCCAATACACAAACGTAAAATAAACCTTTGGTTCATTAAAAAATTGCTATCAATTCAGTTTAATTTGCCTACATAGATGGCATTTATTTCTATCAAAAGCTGTGCTATTCCACATGCCGTTTAATGGAGTTTTCAGGAAAAAGTGCATTTGCTTCAAACTAAATAAGTCATGAATGCCATAAATTTTTAGCCCCCTTGAACAAATAGATTGCAGGGTAATATGTAGCCTATCATAACCACAGGGTTCTAAAATATAGATTGGTCAAAAGATGGATTAGTATGGAGAACAGACAAACATCAACTCCGCTTTATGTATCTAACAGAAGTTCCGTTATTCTACCTGCAGCTGAATGGAATTTTCAAGAAAAATTGAGTCTGCTATCACAAAATTAGCCATGAATGCTGTAACAATTTAATTTACCATCTTGTCATATTGATGATGAAATTCGATTATATATTGCCTACTAGGTGCAAGAATGGCACAAGTAAAACATATTCATAGGAAAATTAAGTGCAAGACTATCCACCAAAAATTCACTATTTTTACTGAAAATGAATGGGCGAGAATATTTGTAGTCACTCGAAAACTCAAAATAAACTTCAGTAGTAGTCCCATTAGAAAAAAAAACTTTCAGCAGAAGTACGATGAATATGAAATTGATTATATGGATGGATACAACATATATGTATATTTGCGTTGGAAGTAAATTGTATAATCGATGGAGAAGTTCAAATGAATATTAATTATTTTTCTCCCATACACTTAAATGATGCTAACATTCTTTTATGAAATATAATTGATGATGACTTTTCAATCAAGTTTTTATTAATTCAACCTGAGCAAAGCCAAGTATTTCTGCTAGTAAAATATAATATTGAGTTGAATTGGGCCTTATGAAAGCAATTAAAAACAGAAAAAGCAAATGCTCTCAACTATTGTAAAATGCTTGGCAACAGTTTGAATTTCAACTTCAAAAATTTGGTGATATTTTAACACAAAATAAAGTTTAAATATATGCATAAATGAGGAATTAAAAAATTTTCTTGAATGTTTCAGTTATACTTAAAAGCTTTTCTGTGAATTGGTGCCAAACGTTTTATCACTAATCTAGCAACAACTAATTTCAAGGTATCTTTAGAGGTTGACACAGCTTTAGGCCAAAACTTTGAAATTGGTATCCATTTAAACAATTTCTCACTAACAAAATATTTTTTAAATATTTTCTTTTCGCAAGGTCAGAAAACCGCAACTTTTTCAGAAGGAATGAAGAATGATGGGTATGATATAGGATAAAAACAAAACTAATGTACTCAGAATATGATTAAGTAACAGAGCAATGACTATAAAACAGTTTGTACACATTTTGAAAAGCAAATTTTAGAAGTTTTCTAGGACATTTTCATAAGCAAATTAGTAAAAACCAACTATTAATACAAAATTACATTTTCTAGTTAAATAATAAAGTTGAATAAAAAATATTCATTTTTATCACTGAAATTTCGTATTAGCTGTCAAATATTTGTTCCCAACTATTATTTCCTTCTTCACATAAAAAATTTTTTATTTACAAATTCATCATTAGGGTACATTAGCTCTTTGAGTTAAAGAAAAAATAGACACCTTAAGACCTCTCATTGTTCTTTTCCATTTTTAAAGACATTTAAAACAGATCACAATTGATCAACTCAGAAGTGCATAGGTGAAGAAACTTTCATGAGTGCCATGTTTAAGTCTCACTGACCCAGATTTAAGACCACAAATTTTAGCTAACTTACATTATTCCTTTAATTTTTTATGCTTGACCTCAAGCTAGCATTAAATTTGGTGTTAGAATGCATGTGAAATAAAACATGCAGAGTTCTAGTAAAAATTATGGCTTTTAAAAAACAATAAACAGGCTTTAAAAACAAATAAGGGCCCTTAAAAATGAAATATCAGGTATATTTTTAAGGTCTATGAGAACCTTGTCTATCTTATCTGCAGTCACAGAATTTGGTACCAGCCTTCTAGTTATAGTAAAAATTTTTGTACTTGCCTTCCAATTTCCCTGCAGACAATATTTTATGTTGTTGGCAATGGCGAAGTATAAATTATAATGCAATTCCCAAAAGCTATGGGAATTGTGTTTAATTTATTATTTTTCATCCATATAACATTGTAATTTACACTAATGCAAAACTAATTTTTTTACCATTTAAAGACACTCCTGAGGAGTATCTTTAATCCACTGATTTACATCCTGAAATCACAAGCATGGCTTTTAGTTCTGGAAACAGATGATAGCTACCACTTAAAACTATTTTTCCATAGAAAGAAAATAACAGCTCTGGAATTGAGAGCGTCTTTCTTCCATAGCTGCCCTTGAACATGTTAGAATTTGCTGTGGCTAAATCTTACGGATTGGCATTGACAAACATCATTAGGCCAAAATGTTGAGACCTGGCTGTACCTGAAAACATTAGTTATTAGCCCTGCATTATTCAGCTCAATCTCAATTCGAAGAACTATGGAAACATTCCTCATAGAGTAGATTTGTTGGAATGTGCAAATATGGAAGTTTCAATAAGATGTGCAACCATTTGCTGACATTGGTCTCATTTGCTAGAATTGAAAAAGAGCGTGTGAGTTAAAATGCTTACTTGTGTCTCCCTGTTCTTCATTGCAGACTACTTTCAATACATCTTTACTTCCTTCCTCTGGTCCATCACCAGCTGAGCCATTTGTTTTTCCACACTGCTTCTTCAACTCATTTCTGAAAGAAAACAGTTGTATCTTGAACTTGTGTATTTCTTCCTTTTTGTTAAGAGAAATGCCGAAAAAATATATTCTGCATAAGTGAGCTACCATTGGTATAAATTGTCTGGCTAAAAGAAAATATGACAGGTGATGCTTTGTCTGGAACCCAAATGCTCGTTTTTAAAATAAAAATGGTTGAAGCAAGATATCATCAATAAAATGTAAAATACAAGTTAAATATTTGGATTGAATGGAAAATATCAGATAATCATGATTGTTGGAGCCTCTCATTGTCACTGAGCAGTAACATGCCAATCTTGACATGAAGTGGAAATAGTATGATTTTTATATCATGTTTAAAAAAGTTTTTCAGAAAAAGATTGTTTCTATAGGGTAAATGTGGAATGGTCCATCTATTGTAATCTATGTAATTAGAACTATGGTTCTCAGTTGTCAAATAAGTTGTACATAGATAATTTTAATTCATAAATCTAAAGTAGGGGGCACGCCCCCTGCTCGCTGAAGCTTGCCAACCACGGAGGATTGCTTTGCAATCCTTATTGGTTTGCTGCGCGAACCTTACTCGCTTCGCTCGCATTCATGAAAACATGTGTCCTAGCAGAAGGGATTGTTTATAAAATATGATACTCTAAAAATTATTTTTCATATATAAATTTGTAGCACTGCAGAAAAGTTATACAGTACCTCTGGAATCAGAACTAGAACAATTTGGAATTCAAATGAAAACTTTGAGCAAATTTGAACTCGAAATGTGAGCGCCGCTTAGAAATCGAATACCCAGCATGTTGTTTGTATATAAGCTACAACCGCTCCTAATATCTATATCTTTTCAATAAAATTTCATCCAATAACGCTATAAATTCAATTGAGGCGCAAGGCTTTGTGGTAAAGAATCGTACAGTGTTGCCAAAATGTGATAACAAATAACGTCGTTTTTGCGTACCACGTAAGATAATTATTTATATAGATAGCTACAGTCCATTTTGATCAACATGTTAAATAGATTTTCATTGCAAGGCAAATGATATTTCCCAGGTACCCAAAATATTCTACTATTCCTCATTTACTAGAAAGTACCATAATAATGAACATCAGTTAAATTTAATTTACCAAAAGAGGATGCTTAAAGCATTGAAGTGCAGTACTTTTTTTTATCCAACACTCAAGAATCTGAGAAAATTATTATTAGTAAAGTATTACAAGTTTAAAATAAAGGATAATTTAAATATTTTTCATGCACTACATGAGGACAAAAGTTTTAATATGCAAGTATCTCATTTATGTTGAAATTTTATGGAAAATCAAGAGCACCAAATCTCAACTCAAACAGTAGATTTCACAAACCAAATTTAGTGGTAAAATAAACTTATTGGACAGTAAGAGGCTCAAATCTTTTAGTCTTAAACTGCTCCCAACACTTAAATTATTAAAATCTGTCCTTACGAATTCTTAAAAAAATGCTTAATAAAAAACTGCCCTTGAATTTTAATGAAAATCTCTTTAAACAGTTAACCCACTATTAATGAAAAATTTGGATCTTTTGAAGGCTACATTTATTTAATAGTGATATAGATAAAAAAAAAATTGAAATGAAATTCTCAGGCAAATTTTCAGTTTTAGGGCTTCTGGAGACTTTTCTGTCACTATCTTTGTATGTCCTGTCTCCCTAACCATAACTGAGTTTCAGTATGTCACCACTATTTTGTAGTAACAGGAATATAAATAGCTGTTTCTAATAGAAAATATTTTGCCAGATCTGATGTTTGTAATTTATTTCCTCCCAGCAGAAGTCTTTCCTTGCAACTACTAAAAATAAAATGAATATTTGATCTTGGTCAAGTATGACTCATCTTGGTTTCTGAGCAAGGGTGAAATTAAATTATGTAGTTTCAGTAAGGTATAAGTGTAATATAAAATATTAAGGCTTTTTAAGCTTCCTAAACAAAAATGAAAAGTCAGGTCTTTTAAAGCTTTTAATATCAATTTTTAAAATTAAAACTAAATTCATGAATGAAATTGTTTTTTTTTAGTAAATTGTAGGCTATATGTGGTGTCAAAAGAACATATCATTTTTTGAATCCATCTCTAAAATGGAATCTTCCAAGGTTGTTGGTTGTTTTGGGGTTTTTATGATGGCATGGCCATTTTTGGCCTAGCTGTTCCAAACACAAGACAATGTAAAGCAAAAAAATATATTGTGAAAGGGAAAAGTTTGGGAAATACAGTAGTGAGATGAAAGCAGAAAAAGATCACTCGGGTATATTGGGAGCATGACCTTCATGTTTACTTCAGACAATAAAATATATGATCACTCCATGAATTCTGTACAGTGCACACAGCTAAATGAGACCTGCCTCTGAGGGCAAATCTTTCAAGGAAGATTGGAATTAAAAAGATTAGAGGCAAAAAATGGGAAATCCTTCCTGATAAAGAGAAAGTGTCTTACTGGTCAACAGTCTTATCCTCTCTGGTGTCTCCCACTACACTCAGCTGATACCTGTATGCTCTGGGAAGGAGGGAAAAGGAGTCTCCATTCTCCAGTTTGTGGGGAATGTCCTTCTTAAGGATCTGTCCAGGGCTCTCAGCAGTGGGTTGGTAGAAGCATGGGTTAACATGGGTCTGAAACAAAATGTAGTGTCAGGAAATGTCTACAAAAATAACACATGCAATAAATTTTTATTAAGAAAATACAATAGCAGAGTCCCTAGTCTTCAAGCAGAAGAGAAATTAATGCACTTTCAAGGTGTATTTTTCATTTTTAAGATAACATTTACTTAAGATGAATGTGGATAAAAAGCATTGTAGCTAAATACCCAGTTTCGCAGCTAATCTAGAGTTAAGAAAATCAGTTCCCTGGCAGTTATCAATATATTACTGTAATTTTGTAGCAACAGGAGCCTAAATTTCTACATCTACCAGACTTTTGCTTCCAAAACAAGTCTTTCCTTACACCCACTAAAACCAAAATCAGTGGCATTTGATCTTGGTCAATTATCTTATTTTTGAATGCAGTTAAAATAAAATATGCATTTTTACTAAAGAGTGCTGGTGTGGAAATGGATGCAATATGCAGTTTAGTAATGCAGCAATAAAAATTTGAGCATTTGGGCTTTTAAACAAATATTATCCTGGTTCGAATCCGGGTCAGTGCATAGATGTTTGAAAGGGTATGGTGTAGAGGCGGCTTGTGCACCTTAAATCTGTCATGGTCCAAAGACCTCACGTTGGGTTCATGTGGAAGTTTGGAGAGTGGAGTGCCAGCTCAGGTGTTGCCATGTCATCTGCCGTGATTCAAAATGATGTGTTGTTGTCCTTGGACCTTTCCCTTAAGGGATTAATCTCTGAACGTTTTGTTGTTCCAGTATGACATTAATTAAAAAATAAAAAAATTAAACAAACATTAAGGCTTTTTAGAGTTCCTAAAGACTAAAATGAAAAATCAGACTTTAATTCTTGTGTGAACCCTGGTTACTATAAAAAGGTCATGTTTAAACCTAATTAATCAGGCAGGGCCGGCGAAAACTGCACAATGGCCACCTTGACACCATAATTTTTTACATAAGCTATGTATAAAATTCTTTTTAAAATAAAACTAATGAACGTAAATTTATTCCATTCAATAGTCAAATTACATAATTGCATCAGTGAGATGTCTCGTTTTCCTTGCAATCACACTTGTTTGAATACATTTGTAGGATAGTCTTGCTGCATGCAGTCTTTTAGCTGGCCAATCTTGCTGAAAATTATAATACTAACTGAAAACAAAAATCTAAGGCTTTGTGATTTAAGTCATAGTCTTTAAAATGCACATTAGAAAGATTAAGCACATGAAATTTAGCTTGTAAAGAGAACCCTTTAAATAAACTCCTTGAGTTTTTGAATAAATTTTAATTAATAATAGTGCTAACAATTTATAAAAGTGTAACTAGAACACAAAATCTGAATAAAGTAGGGAAGAAATTCTAACATTTTGATTTTTTTTTATCACAAGATATTTTGAATAAGATGCAAGAATCTCTGGAGACATACAGAATACAATTCAGGGCAACTGATATATTCCATAGTAAGAAATCATTAAGAAATTAATGTAACATTACATACAATACTAACCACTGCGTGGCTAGCCCGGCGTTGCATGTGCCAGTTGCTTTTGTGGGGTTATTGGTTTGCGTAGCAAACCAAATGGGAATTTGTAGCCTATTGGATAACAGCCATAACAGAGTTTCCCGTGTAGTTTGTTTGCTTCGCTAGCCAAATATAAATATTTAATTGAAAAATTATTTATTAAAAGAAAATCAAACGTATAAGGTATCTTACATAGTGTAAAATTTTCCACAGTTTTCAAATCGATTAAACATTCTATCTTTAACAATCACTGAGATAGAAATAAGCACTGAAGAACGCCAGTGATAACTTTAATAATTTATTTTGCTTCACTCGAATCCATTTCTCAGGAAATCAAATGAATTAATCTCAAATCAAACGAAGGTCATTCGAATCTGTTTGCTAACATTCCTATTTATTGCGAAAACACAAAAGGTGAAAAAAACTTGGCATGGTATCAAAGCATGACGACGTCACAGAGGGAGAAAAAGTCAATATGCATGTGGTTCTTCGGGTGACGTCCCACTTTCAAAGAAAGAACAGTGAAAAAACTATTAAATTCATTTTAAAATGTTCTAGATTGAATTTTGAGATTCACCGCGACTTAAACATTGCAAAAAATTTAGCGATTCACAATATGTAAAATATTTCTAACGCTTATGATACTATTTTGACGTAGAATAATTGAATTAAACACTGAAAAATTAAATTGATCACTGAAATCAAATTTGAAAGTTCAAAATTCAAGAAAATTTATCTGCATTTATATCATTGCAGAAAATAAAATACTTGTTTGTGCAAAGGAATTCATTTTCTCCCCTACTAAATCAAGGCTATTGCCAATATCAAAAGATACAATATATTCTTTAAAGCATTTTATTTTTATGTAATTGAAAAAAATTATTCCAGGGAACTTTTTCTTTTGTTATAACGGTTGATTGGTTGTTTTAGAATTGATGGCACAAGGTCAATATTTGGCCAAGCTGAGCCAAATGCAAATGTCAAGTAAAAGTAAAAGAGTATACAAGGATAAAACAAAGGGAAGGTCAAATCACTAGGAGATGTGTGGAGACATGGATACCTTGAAATTGTAAATCCCCATTTTCAATAAAAGAAAGGAATTTTTTTTTCTTTTGGTAAGATACTTTCAGATTTTAATATATTGTTTTAACTAATTCTACTTGAAAAGGGAAGTCTTCATATTGTAATAACAGATATTTTTGCAGCAATGCATTTCATTTGATTGTAATAGATGGCATTGTACTAGACAAAACAAATTTCCATCTTTCAGCCATGTTCATTAGTTTACTCCTAGAGTCGCACCATGTGCTATGGTGTGCCACCATGACTCCAAAAGGGAGCTCTAGTCTATGGTTCTCAATTAATGAAGTATAAATAAGAAAGTTCACTTTTTATAGTCCATGCTATGAGATTAAATTACAAGTGTGTATCTTCTTTACTACTGATGTGAAACATAATCAAGGTTTGCAAAATGAATGGTAGGGTTGGTGCTTGTTGAAATGTACTTAAAGATAGAGTACTCTTTAAGAAGTAACCTGACATACTACTGTGATTGTAGGTTAACTAGTTAAATTTTAGGTGGTAGGAGGTTACGTCTGACACGTATTTTTTCACACCGTTTCAAGAACAGTAGAAAGTGTGCTGTCTTGAAATTGAAGTTTGATAGAACATGTTAAGAACAAACTGTGCATATAAGCTGTACTGAGGTTTGCTTCTTTGGGAGGCATGGGGAAGGTTCAGTGTTGGAAGTACCCATTGCATATAACAAACACAACTAAGCAATGAAATACATAAATTACCGAGTAACCAGAATCACGACAAGAGTACAGACGAAAGTACAGATGAGGTATCATTTTCTTGATTCAGTAGACAATTTAGTTTTTACAAAATGGTATGCAAGTACCTATACATGGATGTTACAAAATTGAATGGTCTGGATGGAGGGTAATATGAAAATCATTAGTACTTACGGGTGTTAAGTAGACTTCCCCTTTGCTTGTCACTTCTAATACAGCATGATTCCTCGAAACTTTCTTGTCACTGCACTGGAAACACACATACATCGGAAAATAAATATTCATATCAAGTAATACACTGAAAGAACAAAGCAATGCTGAAAAGATTTCAGCTATGAATGGCAGAAAAATTAAAACTACTAGAGGGGTTTTAGTTTTTCACGTGATATGTTCTACATTCAAAGCATGGTTCTTCAGATTGTAGTTATGTTTTGTATCGATGAATCTGATTTGCTTAACTGGCGCGATTAACTAGTTTTTGCTTGTACTAAAATTTCGGTTGATCAGCTATTTATTCATCCCACTATTTACTTACTCAGTATCTTCTATGTCAAGGTCATGCGTTCTCTCACGCTAATGTATCATTTCCTTTGACGAAGGATGCGATAAAAATCAAGTGTCATTGAAGATCCTCAGCCCACTAGTCATCAAATCATTCCTTCTTTGTTCTACAGAAAAATAATTAGAAAATAGTCACCACTGGGACTCTTAACTGGGCAATGAACAGAATCTTGTGAATTTTTACATTTTTTTTGCTCTGTGTACTTCTCCATGTTAACTCGTGAATTGTTTGGTAAACATTTGTTTATTAAATTTAATATAATATAACTAGAGATGTGAGCAGAGAATATTCTCAAAAATATATCCTCTAAAAATTGAATTTTAGAGAATATTTGAGAATTTTCTATTTGAAACATAATTTTTCAGAAAATTGTAATCAGTTTCATTTTATTGATAGCAGAAATGAACATGAAGCTTATTTTATGTATAAATCACAACATATATAGGCATATAAGCACTGTGTTATAGAAATTAGTTTTAACTTTTCAAAAAACATGCAATATTTTTATCATCATAAAATAAAGGTCTGTAATTCATATCACATGGAAATAAAGGAAAAGTGAACATGCTGTGCAATATTATCTATAATTAATCATACCAATATAATTTGTTGTTGTTGTTTTTTATTTCACTTCCTATATATAATAACACATAAAACTAATAGTGTAATTTTGATTATTCGATGAAAGTAATGTTGAAAATAAAAGTACAAAAATAAGTGAAATGTTTATATCTTTCTTTGTTTTTAATTAATTTAAGCTTAACGAAATGTTACTGTTCAAATGCTAGACTTTTCTGCTTAAAGGTTACTCAACAAAATATTACATTAACAAATATGAGCCATATTTTTATTTTTTATGCATTTAGAAAAGAAAATTATCAATTATTCTCTCTGGGAAACATTCTTGAGAATATTCTATTACCTAGAATTTTATTGCTCTATATATCACCTTCAAAAACTTTATTTACATGCTGGTTTACCAACTACCCAAGTGTTTTCTCCTAGTAGGATCCCACTAAGCATAAAGGCCAGTTCATACCTTATTCCTAGCTAAATGCTAACAGGCAACTCCTGAGGTTAAGTCAGATTTTGATTTGAGTTTGGTCACCGCGACTTGTACTACAGGGCCTTTTATTCAAGCAATTTGCAACCTTTTTTTATATCATGGCAGACATAAATACATTAAAAAAATTCTGCAGCATAGCTACCACATTTTTGACGATCAGAGAAAAGAATAGTTATCTCTCACTTTGATATACAAAATAATAAAGGTAATAGGCTACTCTTTTTGCTCCAAAGTGCCTTTTAAAATAAGCAATTTATTACAGTGTAATAAGGCAATAATACTCAAAATTATTAGCAAAGGAAATTACTTGTGAACAATATTGTCTACAGGTGAAAACTAAATCTTATGCAATTTAAACTGTGTCACTATCCAGAGCCATTCATATGGCACACTGCTTGAATATAAATGGTCTAAGTGATACCTTGAACAAAGCTATTAGTAACAAAAAACATTCCCATAGAAAGAAAAAGATTCATGATCAAACTGAATTTATACACATGCACAAAACATACATTTGAAAATGCATCCAAGTCAAAATTTTTTGTTTCTATTGAGGGAAAATATTAACAACTAACTTTGTGCTCTTAATTTCTATTTGTGTGACTTAAAGTACTTTTAACCACAACAAATATACTCCAACCATGTTTATACCTTGTACTATGAAGCAGAGCTCAAATGACTTACAAATAATTAGAAAATTGACATTTTTTAAATGGAAATTTCATTTTATTGGGTTGCAAATCTGTGATTTCAAGCATATCAGGCTTTTATAGCATACAGTAACTCTCAGATATATCACACTTCTAAAGGGACAAGAAAAAGTATAAGAAACTGAGGGTCTAGAAAAATGTACTTACTAGAAAAGGACGAATTATGCATCATACTCTGCATTTTTATTTGCAATTATATACTATTATAGAATATTTTCGTACAAATGGTAGATAATTTATAATTCCCCAACCATCCTTTCAGGGTCTAAGCAATCAAGAATCTCAACTTAACAATGCCTGGATGCCCCTATGAATTTTTGCATCATGACAAAAGTGCCCACAGCAAAATGCTAAGATTACTGGTTAAAATGGATGACCTTTGAACTCCCGATTCTAAAGAAACAGATAGATTTCCTGCTGCTCAAACTTAAAATTCATCTGGGGTGTGCAAATAAAAATTAGCAATATCAGAGGTTACTACATTTGCAAGTAAGTAAAATTGGAAACAATTCGTAATAATTGCAAAACAATTTTAAACATTGACAATACATAGTGACAAAGGTCAGAGAAACATTATTTTTTGAAAGAATGAATGATGCTTAAATATTTTAATTCATATTATTTAGTACAGGAAAAATTCATTGCATCACTTTTTAAACTTGGAAAAGATGATAGATACAATTTATTTCTGTGTGAAGTGTTTGGATTCAACACCTTGCAGAGTGAGTCACAACATAAGATTAATCTGAATATTTTTATTATTTATTTATGAAGATTTGTAAGTTAAAATTGTAACAAACAAGGAAGAGCTCCTGGTGTTGCTAGAAACAGCTTTTAAGGAGCATGTTCAAAGCAGTCAAATCAGTGTTGCAGAACTATCGAATAATTTTCAGAGCTTCATTATTTCCGCTAAGGGTTGACTATATTAGCTTTGCATAATTATTTTATACTATTTCCACACAAAAATAAAGTAACCTGCAAAATTTCAATCAATATTTTTTAATAGATGACATTACACAAGAGATTAGCTCTTCTCAATAGCAAATTACACCAAAGAAATATTTTCTCTGCGAATCCCTTTAAAATGTTTTTAAAATGCACTGTGCATACAAAAAATAAACAAAATCTTATCTTCATTCATGTTAGCAATTCTTTTTTTTTTTTTTAATTTTTTTTTTTAGTAAATGTTATCTTGCAGATATCAAGACAGTTTTCTTTCAAGAATAAATATTAAAACTTCATACAACGCTGAGAAATAATGATCGCAAAATCAAAGGGCACTCTTAGATCAGTGACCATCTTTCGCAACAGATATAAATTATCGGCCATTATCAAGCACGTGCGAGACCACTTTAATTGCGAGTTGTACAAAACACGAAACGATTATCACAAAAAATTCATAAAAATGGGAAAATAGGATGAAAACAAGGGTGTATTAATAACATTCCAGTAAAGGAAATAGGAGAGTTTGTAACGGTGTTTGAATGGGAAAAGATTCATGAGTTCCCGCTACAGCAACCCATTCCGCAACCATGTTTATTTGCCAATGAATCACAAGATCAGGTTCTTTAAAAGTTGCACTTGGATTAGAACGGGTGTTTCCTAAGATGGTTGAGGACCATCGATCTTTGAATTACAGAATACAAATATACCCGTGGAGTTAACCCTAAACTACATTCTACAAATACGTATGTTTTATACGTACGCCAAGGAACGGTCCTCGCCCAATAGTTGTTTTACCCAGTGGGATTTCAACAGCTTTTTGACCATCATCCAGCGGTTTTAATGTTATTTGCGACATAGTGGTGTTCGGTGTTACATTATCATCATTCACACTTATGCTCAGAAATTAAAACCTTAGGCCTTTTAAATTTAAATAAGAGCCACAGCATTAGCAACGTAAACAAAATGCTATGCTGCTGTTAAATTAAGCAGCGCCATCTGCTTCATGATAAAACCGAAAACACTCGGCTTTTCCTTGTAGAGATCATGAAACGTATAGTTCTGTTTCGCAACACCAGTGGAAATTTCATGAACAATTACAAATCCTAGAAAGGATTTAAAACGTTTTCTTTCACATTTTTTTGGAATATCCAGGCAAATGTGTTGTGCTAAAAATTCAAATACAGTAGAACCTCATTATAATGAACCCCGTTTTAATGAAAGTCGTAACAAATAATTCCCATAGAGATGAAATGCAACAGAGTGTACATCAATAAAAGTACAGTAGTTAGCTAAAAAAAAATGTTTATTATCTATCAAATAAAAACAGCCTTCAACATAGGTTGAATTGGTAATTTTTAATTAACATCGTACTAGAGAAATGTAACGGACTATTGACGACTGTCCGGGTAATGGTAATGGTATTTTTTAGTTAACGTCGTACTAGAGCAACACAACGGGCTATTGACTACGGTCCGGGATCAGTCCTTTAAGGGAAAGATCCGAGGACAACACCTCGTAATTTTGAACCACGGTCAGATGACGAAGCAACACCTGAGCGGGCACCCCACTCTCCAAACTTCCACACCAACCCAACGTGAGGACTTAGGGCCACGACAGATTTAAGGTGCACCAGCCGCCTCTACACCATACGCTTACAAACATCCATGCCCGGACCCGGATTTGAACCAGGAACCTTCCGATCTATAGGCTAACAGCTTAACCACTATACCGGTTGGTTTGCGACGACATTCCGGGATCAATCCCTTAAGGGAAAGAATCGAGGACAAACACCTCGTAATTTTGAACCACGGTCAGATGACGAAACAACACCCGAGCTGGAACCCCACTCTCCAAACTTCCAAACCAACCCAACGTAATACGAGCGGATAGATATGCAGCGGTTTCCCCTGACGTCACAGAATCGATAACCAATGAGAAGAGAACCATGATAGTACTTTACGCAAGTCCAACTTGATTGGCTAGTTTCACGGGCTTGGCTTCACTTGGATATCTCGCCAATCTGATTGTTGCAATAACCATTTTGATTTTGATGTCGCCAACTTACCCTAAGGGTACTTATACTTTTAAAGAGCTTCTTTCGGAAAACAATGATGGTCTAATGGCTAAAGTCACCTACCTTCAGATTGACGTCTGCAGCAGAGGATGACTTCCCGAGTTCGAACTCATCTGGCGGAAAAGTTTTTAGATCCTCCAAATTATTAAAAAAAAATTCCAATTTAATTCCTTTTGATTATAAATTACTTTTCCTAATTTTTAATATCCTTTTTATATTTTTCCAAGCTTCCGTTGATTTTACATAAATAATCTAAGAACCACTCCTGAACTCACTACCAGCTGATATTTTGCCGCCCCTCTGCCGTCCCCTTTGCTTTAGGATGATGGTGTCGTATCCACCCCTGGCTTAGGACCATTCTGATGTAACAAAAAGCATACATAAAACACTAACTTATATAATTATTAACTTATATAATAAAAGGATACAATTTTCGATGATGATGTTAGATTAATGAAAATCATGTTACACACTTTATTTCCTTTTTTCTATAGCCTCTTGATTATACAGCAGATCTGAATTTAAAGTTACCGAGTCAACTAAAATAGATAACTAAACAGCAGCAAATAAATTTAACCTCACATAAATTTCGAAGTACGCCAAAGGAAGAGATAAATTGCCAACAGAAAAATTCTGATGACATACGTATCTAGGTCATGTGATCCGATTAGCCAACAACTGCTCCCATTCTCTTCTCATTGGTTATCGATTTTGTGACGTCAGTGGAAACAGTTGCATATCTATCCGCTCGTCAGCGTAATAGGTTGAATTGAAAAGGATGTGTACGTATACACTGCATTAATCTCTAGAACAAGAAGGTTGTTGATTGCTGATGATTGCTTACATTCCTTAGTTTGAAAAATGATTTATTTTCATTTGGGTTTGTTTGCAGCTTATTTCTTCTTCAGTTAATAACTGACGGTAATGGTAATGGTAATTTTTAGTTAACGTCGTACTAGAGCAACACAACGGGCTATTGACGACGGTCCGGGATCAGTCCCTTAAGGGAAAGATCCGAGGACAACACCTCGTAATTTTGAACCACGGTCAGGTGACGAAGCAACACCTGAGCTGGCACCCCACTCTCCAAACTTCCACGCCAACCCAACGTGAGGACTTTCGGCCACGACAGATTTAAGGTGCACCAGCCGCCTCTACACCATACGTTTACAAACATCCATGCCCGGACCCGGATTCGAACCGGGAACCTTCCGATCTAGATGCTAACACCTTAACCACTATACCGGTTGGTCGGCTAATAACTGACGGAGATACTGTGAGGGCAGGTATGTAGGAATTTTAATTATCGTCGCACTAGACAACACAGAAAGCTTTTAAAGACGGTCCGGGATCAACCCCAAGGGAAAGATCCAAGGTGCTGTAAGCTCTAATGGATTGTTTAAAATATGCAAACACATCTTCATTTGCCGACTGTTCAACATATTGAAGCCGACCAACCGGTATAGTGGTTAAGATGTTAGAGCCTCTGGATCGGAAGGTTCCTGGTTCGAATTTGGATCCTGGCTTGGATGTTTGTAAGCGTATGGTGTAGAGGCGGCTGGTGCACCTTAAATCTGTCGAGGCCGAACGTCCTCACGTAGGGTTGGTGTGGAAGTTTGGAGAGTGGGGTGCCAGCTCAGGTGTTGCTTTTTCACCTGACCGTGGTTCAAAATTACGAGGTGTTGTCCTCGGTTCTTTCCCTTAAGGGATTGATCCTGGACTGTCGTCAATAGCCTGTGGTGACGTACGTCTATAGTAACGTCTATTAAGACGTTAATTACAATTGCAATCAACATATTGACTAACCAAATTTAAATGTTCTTTCACTTCGCTCACTGTCTGTTATAAGTGTAAAGATGCACACGCATCTAATTAATCTAGTCTGTTATCATTTTATTATTTGTAGTTGTCGGGATGAAAATGTTCTTCTTCTAGACCCACCCCAGACCCACTCACCGTTAAGTTTAGAGTGTTATATGGTCTAGGAGGGGGGGGGGAGGGGAGAGGACTTCCATCGTAGCACGGAGAAGGGCCAAAAGGCCCAACACCAGTCAGTCGCTCATTTAATGAGTGCTAAATTAAAAATACATGAGGAAACAAGCCCAAATAAGACATTATAATACTTCTTGTGTAAACGGGAATTTAAGATATGGACACAAAACCTCCGTGAGAAAAAACCGGGTAATAAATAAATGTTTTCCTGGCAACACGCCAGGAAAACATCCCCAATACAAATTAAAATAATAAACAAAATACATAAATACACAAAACAACACAACACAGTACAAACACATAAAACACACATAGTTATAAGTTGGTTTTACCTTGAACAATTAACAACTCAAAAAAGAATAATGATTATATTTAATGCTGAGGAATAAAATAAATATTATATGAGGATGTAATGATTATTTTTATGTACAATGCAATATAAACGTAAATAAGTTTAAAGAAAAAATCTAAAAAGGTTAAAATTCTGTTTAATTTAAAAGTTTTAAAATCTTAAAATACAGGGGAACCTAGTTCCACCACTCTACCTAAAAAGAGGGGTCAACCAAATGGGGGTCTCAAGGAACCACCACATTTTTTACTTCTGGGTCGTGGGGACCGGCCACCATCTCCATGGCCGCCATCACGCAGGATTTTATTTTTGCAATAGATGTCCCGCTTCTAAGGACACTTTCCAATCAAATCGGCTTGTGTCTTTCACTTGGTTTTTTCACACGATTTTCCTTTGTGAGTGGACAGCCAAAGAGAAAGTGGTCGGCGTCCCCCCACTTCCCAGCAGCTACAGAGGTCCGAATTTTTTAGCCTAAACCTGCGAAGGTAAGCATGAAACGGTCCATGACCCGTGAGAAACCAGACGAGCTGGCGATCAGCGATGAGTCTATCTCTTTTAACTCTAGTAATGAATCCCCTGAGCCTGAGACCCTTATTTGATTCTGTGTAATGATTTTGCCAGGTCTTCTCAGTAAACTTTAAAATTTTCCTTTTAAGTAGGCTCAGGGGGAACGGAATGTCTAAGACCTCACCACTGATCGAGGCAAGCTTTGCGTTTTCGTCGGCCAGCTCGTTACCAATAAAACCCACATGAGCCCGAACCCAACTCAGGCCAAAGATGTTAGTAAATTTTGAAATTTTATTTTATAAAGGTAATTGGATTTATTAGTTGCGGTTTTAAGGGCCTGAATTGAGAGAACTGAGGCTGTCGCTATAAATGTTTTATTTCTTTTCTTTGTCCATTCGATTGCTTTATATATAGCCGACAACACTGTCTGAAAGACAGAGTAGCCGGGTAAAAGTCTAAATTGTAACGTTTCTATTAAATTATTATTTTAAAAGATGCACACCGCGTCCCTGACATTGCCATCAATGCCCGAGCCGTCGGTGTACACCTCGTATCCTGTATCTGTGATGGCGTCCAGAAAGTCCAACCTAAGTTCAGCCATCCGGACGCCACCAACCATGATATTGTAGTCATAATGTACTGGTGACAGTCTCAGCTCCGGGTCGGGCTGCCGTCTCTTGATAACATTAAATTTTTTGTACAATGACAGCAGGGTCACATGGAGCGGCGGAATTCCGCATAGTGTATTAAGGGAGTCGGTTTGAGAGAGAGAGAGAGAGAGAGATTCTATATTCTCCAAGAATTTTTAGCAGGAATGGCCTCTGTGTGGTACCAAACTTCTGAATCTGAGCTTTAGTTAATCTACCTCCCCAAATGCTAGCTCCATAAGTGAGGATCTTTTCCGTGACGGTCAGATGCCACACCTTCTGGAGCTGGCCACCGACTCCCCAGCCACCTCCTCGAATTTTTTGGAGTGAACCTCCGAGCTGTATACAGCTGTCTCTTAATTTCTGAATGTGGTCGCTCCATGCTAGCCGGCTGTCAATGTTTAGGCCTAAATATTTTAAATAATTTACTATTTTTTTTCTTTACTTTTTAAATTTATTTTTATATTGTCTTTTAATTTTGGATTTTTAGAAACTATTAGGGCCTGGCATTTGTCGGTCGAGAGAGTCAATTTCATTTCATTTAATCTATTGAAAACAATATCCAATGAATTATTTGCATTTCTCTCCAGGACCCCCCCCCCTGAGGACCCATGCGTTATTAATGCCAGGTCATCCGCAAAGGCCTGGAGGTAAATCCGATCAGAATTTAGATCAAGTATACAGTTAAAATAAATGTTCCACAGGGTCGGGGTCAGGACCGAATCTTGTGGACACCCCTTTCTTAGATTACGTGTTATCTTTACCCCGTCTATTTAAAATAATACTGACCTAAAATTTAAATACAAATATATAAACTTAATAAAATACCCCGGGAATTTAAGTGCGTCTTCTGTCGACCATCGGAATTGAGTCTGTCGACCATCAGTTGCCAGTTCATGTTATCAAAGGCGGTGGAAATATCCAGTGTTGTCAATGCGGCAAATGCTGGTCTTTTTGAGAGATTTCAATTTATTAACAACATTGAACAACGCATCCTCACAGGACCGCTGCTCTCTAAAACCATATTGTAGTTTGTGAAGAATTGTGCATCCAGTGAATTAAAATTAGACAAAATGTCCTCTCTAGGCTTTTACCTAAAGTGGGTAGTAAACAAATTGGTCTGTAGGCACCGCAGGTTGAGGGGTCACGACCTGGTTTTACCAAGAAGCGAACACCCCCAGTCCAGAGGCACCTTGGAAAATATGAAAACTGAATAGCTTTTTGAAATGGATTAAAAAATAAAACAGGGTATTTTTATAGAGAAATTTCCAGATTTTATAATCAGCGAGGTCCGGCCCTGGGGCCTTCCCATCTTTAAGCCTGAGAAGGCATGGTCCAAGTGATATTTTCATCTATTTCCGGTTCTATTGTATTTAAAAAATTAAGGGGTGTGGGAATTGTATTATTATCTTCAAAGAAATAGTTCATTAAAATAGTAATTTTATCCTTTTGAATAAGGTTCGGTTGGGTTGGTAAAAATAAATCTAGGTTATTATTCTGTTTTTTTGTGAAAAGGTAAATTTAAATAAAGATCCATATTTAGAATCATGACTCAAACAATGCTCCCTCCAGGCAGTTCTTTTAGAGGTGTTGATTAACAACCTCAGGGAGGCCCTTTTTGAACAGTATTTTATTTCAACGGCTCGGACCTCGTCAACTGGTAAATTAAATTTTTTCATAATTTTAATTTTTTTTTATCGAGAGCAGTGACTTGGTTCCTGGAGGACGCGAGTTCGTTGTTCCACCAGTGAACTTTAGGAAATAAATTATTAGTTTTTTTTAAGAATTTTTAATGCTATTGTTTGGATCTTATTTATGAGTGGTGTTGTTAATCGTTTTAGCAGACTTTATCAGATCGAGTGTTAGTTTATGAAAAATACCAGGGAAACGCCCCAGTCCGAATTTAGTCCTTAGGAAGAATCCCTGGTTGTTAGTAATAGAAATATGGTAGTCTAACACAACATAGCGGTGGTCACTGCATGAGGCTTGGTCGAAAACGCTCCAATTCTCGATGCTGCCAGCGACATCTGGACTAGCAACAGTTAAATCGGGCCATCCCTTCCCGAATTTGATCTTGAATGGGCGAGTATCGAAACGTATAAGGAAAAAATGGATTCAGTGCGTGTAAAAGTAGAGATACATTTAAATAATGAAGTTTTACCATTAAGTACTGCTGAGTCCATCGCTTCATCTCCAACTTCAAGTAGACGTAAACTGAACTGGCCCCCAAGATTTATCTTAAACAATTTGGAGAAGTATAGGATTGGTTGACTTTTTGGAGTCAATTTAAGCGTATACATGATGATGTTGAAATGGAAAATGAAGAAAAGTTCCATTATTTGTATCAAGCAACTGTTCCTGGGAGTAGAGCTCGTGACAATGTTGACAGCTTCCCAGCTACGGTCGGAAATTATGGAAATGTCACTGAGTGTTTTAAAAATTGACTAGGCAGGGAAGAACTATTAATTGAGTTTTATGTTCGAGAAATGCTGGGTCTTGTAATCAGAAATGTTCAGGAGCAAAGAGGAAAATGTAACGTAGCGTCGATGAACGATAAATTGGAGTCGTATTTACGAGTATTAGAGTCCATTGGAATGATAACTGATAAATATGCGACCATGTTGTTTCCACTTGTGGAATCATGCATTCCCGAAGATCTATTTCGAGTATGGTTGCGAAATCAATCAGCAGTTACCTCGCAAGAAAATGCTTACTGGGACAAATTAAAAATGCTGTTGTTATTCTTGAGAAGTGAAGTAGAAGGGGATTTAAATTATTGGAAGGTGGACTACGTAGAGAAAAAAGGCCAAGTTGAAGTTTCCATTCCCACAGCCAATGATTACTACTCAAAAAATGCCGTTGAGTAAAAGGCAGGATCTCATAAAAGAATTAAAAAGCATGTTTTATCTGTTTTAAGTTAGGACACCGAGCAAAACAGTGTAGGACAAAAGTTCAATGTTTAATTTGTTCAAAAAGACATTTGGCTATGGTATGTTTGGAGCTTACAAATAAAAAAAGAGACGAGGAGAAAGAAAGTGATGAAAAAGGAAAACAAAACGTATGTTTAGCCAATTATTGTGGCACAGAAGAAGTATTTCTGCTAACTTTGTTAGTAAATATCGAAGTCAATGGCAGAAAACAGACAGTCAGAGCTTTAATTGACGCTGGTTCTCAAAGATTCTACATATTGACAGAGACGGCTCAAAGGATGAGATGTAGACCAGTTGGTTCCGAAAGCTTAGTGCATGCTCTCTTTGGAGGAATAACTTCTGGTAGGAAAACTCACAACTGCTATCAATTGACTGTCAGTAGTCTTGATGGCAAGTACTCTCGTGGTATCCAACTATTGGAGCAACCTAAAATTTGCGACCATCTAGCAAGATTACCTACAGAACTTTGTTCAGAGATGAATGAATCGAATGGATATTGTAGTCACAGATGTGGGGAAAGGCGCGATCTACCTATAGAAATTCTTCTCGGAGCAGACATAGCTAGACAAGTTCTAACTGGAGAACCTAACTGGAGGAACTTTTGTTGTCAGTAGTGAAAATTCCCAGATACATGACCTTGAATGATGGTGCTTCACACAGCCTCCATATATTTGTCGATGCTTCTAAGTCTTCTTATGCATCTGTTGTTTACCTGAGAACCGAAAACGCAATGCAAGTCAAAGTACACCTTCTTCAAGCCAAATCGAGAGTTGCTCCGCTGAAGAAATCAACAATTACTCATCTTGAGTTGTTAGCTTGTTGCATCGGAGCTAGGATGACTTTTTTTTATCACTAAACGGCTTAAACTACTAGTAACAAGAACCTATTTCTGGACTGATTCTTCAACTGCTTTGCGCTGGATTAAAGGAAATGAACCATGGGCGACATTTGTCTATAACAGGGTGAAGGAGATCAGAAATTTGACCAGAACTGAAGATTGGAATCACATCGCTGGAACTGAAAACCCAGCTGATTTGACTTCGAGGGGACGTTCTGTAACAAAATTGATCACATCTAGATGGTGGGAGGGGCCTAATTGGTTGCCACTAACATAAGATAAATGGCCTCACTCTAATCCTATTGAAAATAGAGAGGAAATTGCTGCTGAAAGAAAAAAAAATACTGTAACAACATTGAGTTGTAATGCGGACGTGAATTCATGGATTACCGGATGTTTCTCAAGGTACCACAAGATTTTAAGAATGGTTGCTTGGATGCAGAGATTTCTTTCGAATGCAAAACTGAGAAAAAATGAAAGGGTGAGAGGAGAATTGAAGGTATCTTAACTTACTGCCGCAGAAATGGTTCTTGGTAATTTAGTGCAGTAAGAGGCATTTACTTCAGAAGATCTTAAAAAATTGATGTCCATTTGCATACCTAAAGATTAAGAAGGTCATTTGCGAGTGAAGACAAAGTTGACAGAAAGAAAAGACCTAGAAAATTTTATATACCCAATATTGCTTCCAGGAAATCATAAGCTTGTTGAGTACTTGATTACTGATATACATCTAAGGATGTCTCGTGCTGGCGTGCATGTTTTGATGGCAAAACTGATAGAAACGTTTTGGATAATTAAAACTAGAAAGACCATCCGTAGAGTCCTGTCACGCTATCTCAGATGTAAAAGGCACGAAGCTAAAGAATGCAGAGCATTCCTATTGCATTACCTGAGAATAGAGTCAGAGACGCTTCGCCATTTGAGGTTACCGGAGTAGATTTGGCGGGACCGCTAATAGTACGGCTGATATGTAAAATAATTGTGCCTTTAATGATAGAAGCATACAACTTTGGGCACATATACTACATATGTGAAGATTTAATTTTGGATATGAGGCCATGTCAGATTTCGCCTATGGCATTAATGGCGGACATTCAAAATGGCGGCTTCGGAACATTTTTTTATGCTCCTTTTAAATGTTATTGGATGATGTTAAATGACAGCTATTAAAGTAATGGCGAGTAATTGGTGTTTTTGCATCTACTTAGCTATTTTTAATAATATATACCTTATTTTATGTATATATTCTATTTATAACAAAATGACGACCTCTGAGTTTATTTTATATGCTCCATTTTTATTGTCGTTTGGTGATGTTAATAGCGTATTATATGTGATTTTGCATGAATTGATGCTATAAACATGCGTGCATGTCATAATTAGATTTTCATATTAATTATTAATTTTATTAATTAATATTTTCCATTAACTTTTTTCACAGGTGACACGATAAGAAGAAAAATAAGATAAAAATATGGATGTAGTTCATAAGCTGATTAATCCATTCAATACTGATACATCTGGACAATTCAAAGAAACAGAATAGAACAAGTGTTTTATCTGTCAAGAAGACAAGTCTGAAGTTCTTCGGTGTCCAGCAGACAGTAAGTAAAGCAGTAAGCGTGAAGAAAAGGGAACTGTTGTAAGACAATTTCTGATTTACCTGTGGGGTTTAGTATTTCAGTGTGTTTATGAAGGATAAAGAATCCGGAACGTCTCGATGATGCAGGAAATGGTCGAGGCAACATGGGTACAACATAAAGCACAGTTTCACGAATCATGTAGATTACAGTTCAATAAGACAAAACTTCAAAGAGCTCGGAAATGGAAGATAGAACCTGCGGATAATTCAAATAGTTCTACGAAATTCACCACCAGAATATTTTGGTAAATAGTTCAGCGAATTCAAAAAAAAAAATTTCTGTGTGTGACCAGCCTGCTCAAGCTGGAAGTTCATTATCTACTATCTACATTAGGCCTGGATGTGTTCCACACTGTGCCTTTAAACTGGAGGACAGGCTTTCGCTTGCGAAACTGAGTGTCCGTTATCTTATTGCATTAAATGCCGTGTATTATGTTCGATGCCTCGTATCATTAGTTAACAGAGCAAGAGACAAAAGAACATACAAGAAACTGAAATAGAACAATCTAACCATGGTATTCATTTGCCGAACTTGTATAATACATCGAAGATGCTCGTAGCGACAATGAAATCGCACCCATATTTAAACTTGTTGATCTATGCAAACTGTACAGCATGAGGATGAAGCAACAAGGTAGTGATCTTTCAGGGCGCTTACATTCCACAAAACTAAAAAACCGAGTACTTGCATATTTTCCTGACGTGGAAGCACATAAGCAAGGTCGAGATATGATGTTATTATTTAATAATGATGTTGGATTAGCTCTGAAGAAAGCTTGTGAAAACGATGCAGATACTACAGTGACGCTATTCATCTTGCCAAAGCAGCAAATATAGTTAGAAGAGACATTTTTAAAATGAGAAACCTCTTCAATGGATTTGGAGAAACCTGTCAGGAAGGTTTTGTACCAGCATCTCTGTTAGTTGTAAAGCACAGTCAAGTTTTTTAACCCCAACCTATCCTTACTGTTGCACAGTTACTAATGTATAACAGTTTGGTGAGACGTCGGGAGTGTCATTCTGGAACAGTCTACAAGCACAATCGAGAACAAGAAACATATTTGCCTATATACTTAGGTATTTTAATTCATAAAAAGAACTCACAAGCGTGAACTAGTTGAAGATCTTTACGAGCTCGGATTTATCATATCATAAGACCGAGTGCTAGACCTTTCATCAGAACTTGGAAATTAAACATGTCATCTGTATCACATGGAAAATGCTGTCGTTCCTCTTCAGTTAAAAAGAGGGATTTTCACAACTAGTACGGTTGATAATATTGACCACAATCCAAGTTCTACTACGGCTCATGATTCTTTCCATGGTACAGGAATATCCCTATTTCAACATCCAGATGGTAATTTTAGAGGAACCTATCGAAATAAACCTTCAAGTACTTTTGAAGAGAAAGCAACTAAACATCTTCCTGAAAGCTACATAAGTGTTACCCCTGTGCCTGCTATTAGAACTGACTGTCCTTTGCAAACAGTACAAGAAATCTTCGTTGACTACCAAGTTTAATGCAATAACATCAACGGCACTCAGTTTCGCAAGCAAAGGCCGTTCATTCAGTTTAAGGCACAGTGAGGAACACATACAGGCCGAATGTACAATAGATGCTGTACTTAATGAACTTCCAGCTTGAGCAGGCAGGTCACAAAAAAAAAATGCTTTTGAATTCACTTAACTATTTACCACAACATTCTGGCGGGTGAATTTCGTAGAACTATTTGCATTATACGCAGGTTCTATTTTCCATTTCTGAGCTCTTTGAAGTTTTGTTTTATTGAACTGCAATCTACATGAGTCGTGAAACTGAGCTTTATGTTGTACCAATGTTGCCTCGACCACTTCCTGCATCATCGAGACGTTCCAGATTTATTGTCCTTGGTAAACAACCTGGAATATTAAACCCCACAAGTAAAGCAGAAATTGTCTTATAACCAGTTCCCTTTTCTTCACGCTTACTGCTATTACTTACTGTCTGCTGTACACCGAAGAACTTCAGACTTGTCTTCTTGACAGATAAAACACTTGTTCTATTCTGTTTCTTTGAATTGTCCAGATGTATCAGTATTGAATGGATTAATCAGCTTATGAACTACATCCATATTTTTATCTTATTTTTCTTCTTATCGTGTCACCTGTGAAAAAAGTTAATGGAAAATATTAATTAATATAAGTAATAATTAATATGAAATATTAATTAATATAATTAATAATTAATACAAAAATCTAATTATGACATCCACGCATGCTTATAGCAGCAATTCATGCAAAATCACATATAATGCGCTATTAACATCACCAAATGACAATAAAAAAGGAGCACATAAAATATACTCAGAGGCCACCATTTCGAATGTCCGCCATTTTGTTATAAATAGAATATATTCATAAAATGAGGTATATATTATTAAAAATAGCTAAGTACATGCACAAAACAACAATTACTCGCCATTACTTTAATAGCTGTCATTTAACATCATCAAATAACATTTAAAAGGAGCACAAAAAATGTTCCGAAACCGCCATTTTGAATGTCCGCCATTACTGCTATAGGCGAAATCTGAGATGGCCTCATATCCAAAATTAAATCTTCATATGTGTAGCATATGTACCCCAAGTTGTATGCTTCTATCATTAAAGGCACAATTCTAACAATTTTTTGCAACGTATCAGCCGTACTATAATGTTGAGAGATCGGAAGAAGCCCTGGATCATCCTTTTCACCTGTGCAGTGTACAGTGCCGTCCATTTAGAACTCATAGTGTCGCTGACTTTTTTGCTCGTACTCCGTAGATTCATTGCAAGAAGAGGAAGACCGAAAACTATCTACAGTGAGAATGGGAGTAATTTGTAGGGGCTGACAATCTCTTCCGGACTCTCAACTGGGAGGTCATTGAAGCTGAAGCAGCTACATGCAGAATTCAATCGATCTTTAATCCTCCAGCCGCCCCTTGGTGGAGAGGATTTTGGGAAAGAAAGATTCAGATTCTGAAGAAGCTGTTACGTCCATAGACTTCTAATATAAGTAGACTGAGCATCGCTATTGAGAAGAGCTTCGCAAAGCGTCCGCAACATATTGTCAGTAGTCACGTGACTGCTCCACGAAAACTCAGCTTGGTTGCTTGATATAGCCTATACTGAATATTTCTGGAATTTAAGTTACATTTTAACATTTTTGGGCTATGCAAATGAATATTTACTATTTCACTTCTGAATATTTTTTTTAATTCTTTTCACTTTTTAATGTTTTTAGTTTTATTACAGAATTAAGTTCTCATTGGGATTAAGGTTAACCTGTACACTTAAGATAAATTAACTGTAGTCAATAAATTAATTCCATATTTTTTACATAGTTCTTCAACTGTATTAGGTGTAAAGAAATAATCTGATTTAATTTCAGAAAATATTTCAAACTTTTGGAAAAATTTATTGAGGTTAGCATGAGTTGGAATTAACTGAAAAATAAATACCCCTGTTTGGAAATAACTTCAATTAATGTGCATAATATTTAATATGCATAATACTGAACGCTCCTTGAATTTGAGTTACATTTTACCATTGTTGGGTAATCCAAATGAATATTTACCATTACGCTGCTGAATATTTTTTGAATTCATATTACTTTTTAATATTTTTAGTTATTTGAGCTTTTTTATAATAAACTGAAGTTCTCATTGGGATTAAGGTTAACCAGCACATATACAAACAAAACAGTACGCTTAAGATAAATAAATTGTAGTCAATAGATTGCTCTCAGGTCAGTAGTTCAGATTAAAGTTTGGTATAAGATAGTTGTTCCAAACTCGACATTCTTTAATTAATACAATATTATAAATATATTTTTTCAAAAACTGTATTAGGTGTGAAGAAATTAACTCAAATATTTCATTTCAGAAAATAATTTGAGCTTCTTTTAATAGAATGAGGTTAGCATGAGTTGTAATAAATTGAAAAATAAATGCCCATGTTTGGAAATGACTGCATGAATAAATATTTTACTGATGCATAAAATAAAAATACTGAAAACAGATTAGAAGATTCCCTGTTCAAATGACGTTTGGGTTACCACTAAAGCTTTCATTGATATTATGGATTCTTAATTGCTTACGTTTCCATAAACACAAATTTATTCAAGGAGTTACGTATAAAAATATTAATAAGAAAAGTTATACATATAATCTTTAAGATTGAAGGAAACTATTTTAAACCATTCCCTTGATGTTAGCTATTTTGCAATGTTAGATTTTTGGTTCAAAAACTAATTAAGTTGCAACTGTATGTCCATGTATGAATTTTGAATTCATCAAAGTGATGATGTAAATAACACTTGACAATTTTTATGCTTTTAAGCATGTACAAAAGTTTGGTAAAGATTTTTATATTGAATTTTTATTACTTATTATGAGTGAAATCAATATTTAATAAATACAAAAGATAAATAAGAAACATTAAACGAATGAAATTTATTGTCACATTCATCACATTTTAAATGAACTAAAAGACCGAAACAAAATTCTTCGATTAATTAAATAAAATGATTTTCTTCTTTCTTCATCTTTGGGAAAAGTAATAAATGGAACAAAATAAAAATTTAAAATACATAAGAACTGAATAAATGAATTTTCAGCAGGTGCTCATCTTTACAAGTTCTTATTACAAGTGAATATAAATTGTTTTATTTATAGTTCTAAAAAATCATAAATATACAAATTCACAGTTATAATACGACTTAGAAAATGTTTTAATCCTATTTTTAACCAAATTGATTTTATTTAATATATAATTAAAAGTTTCAAACGTTATCATTTATTTTAAATATTATTCTTATGTAATTACAGTTTGAACAGATGGGTGGATACAAAACAATTTTTCTCAGGAAAAAAAATAATTTATGTGATGTTCTTAAATTGATGTTACCAAATTCATAACATTTTTATCGTGAGACACGAAATAATATAGTACTCTTAGTTGCCAAAACATAATCGCCAAGACATAGAACGATTTCGGACACGTTTTTACATTTCGGTGTACTATTTTTAATATTTTAAGACAGTATGAATTTCAATTTACAGTTAGAAACACACTCCACCCGTTATTTTGTTTCAAACATTATTTTAGATACACACTGATTGCAAATGTATGAAATCTTTTCATAGAACGGGAAATGTCCGCAGGTTGTATTTATTAATTCCAAAGTTAGAATATCCATTTTTATCATACTACATGGTGTCCTAAAAGTTCCTGTACTGACGATTCGTGAATTTATTATAAAAAATCAACAAACTTTAAACAATTATTTTTATGCTAATGGTGAAAAGCACTTTTAACATACCGTAGGGGGGGGGGATATGAACTTACATTTGGTTATCGTTGACTGCACGGTTCCCCTTGGAGACTTTTCAAGTAAAATCGCCAAATTTAAGATGGCGTCGATGAATAAGCTTCAAACAGCGAAATTCTCTGAATGCGTGATAAATTCATTTTGCAATGAAGAGCAAAATGACGTGATGTAAAAGTGAATTAATTGGGAAAACATTAACAAACATCGGGAATACATTCAAAATTTAAAGATTTTTTAAATTTTATTTCGTTATATCTCAAAAGCGGAAAATATGGTTTAGTATGACGTATATGAATATTAATAATTGTATTCTAGTGTACTTTCTTCAGAATATTCATCAATATCAATTTCCTGTGATAGGTCTGCATCAGGTCCATTTGATAAAATGAAGAATGCTTTTAGTTATTTTTTAAATGTTTTAGTTAAGGGGGCCGGGACTCGAAATTCTAAAATCTTCAATTTTAAAGTTTTTGTTCTGAAATTTTTTTTTGTTGGTTTTCATTGTATTTTGCAATTGTAAAAACTATGTTATATTTGCAAAACTAAAATTTTTTAAAATTAAAATTTAAAAATATCAAAATTTTGACGGGCAAAATTGATACATCTTAAAACATTTTTAAACAAATCATTTCATTTTTGCATTAATTAACTTCTAAAAGTTTATACTATAAATTGTCTTCGTAATTTTTGGTTAAAACAATTAGAATTTTTTTTTTAATATTTCGTTCAAAAACTACATAAAACACGTAGTATAAAGTTCGAAAAATTATAGAAAAAAGAATATATCTATACACAATTGCTGAAGACATACTAAAGAAATATATTTGAAAAGTAAAAGTGTAAAATTTCGTTCATTTTTGAACAGTAGATTGTAATGGCACAAAATTTGAAGAATAGAAAAAGTTCCATTAAAATTGTCTCATTTAATTTTCCGTTCAGGTAGGCCGCAGTGATATGAAGTTGGTGAACCAACCAATTTTGCTACACTGAATATGCCAACAAGGTTCTAATAGACTTTGACTTTATTACAGGGTAAAATGTCTCTTTATAGTCTACTTGTGTGTAACCCCTGGCAACTAGTCGAGCTTTGAATCTGTTCACGCTTTTATCTATATACTTCTTCCTGAAAACCCATCTTCATTTTACAACTTTTCTTTCTTCGGTCTAGGAACTACTTCCCAAGTCTAATTTCTTTTTAAGTTCTATAGTTCCTCTTCTATGGCTAACTTCCATTGTTCTGCATCAGGACTAGTTAAAGCTTCTAGACTTTCGGGATCTTTCAGAAATGTCTTTGGTTCTTCATCTCTCGACGCCAACAGTCAGCTGGACTCCTCCATGTTTATGACTTCCTGAGAATCATTAGAAATATTCAAGTCTCCCATGATGTAATCTTCTGTCCACTTGGGTGGTGATACCTGTCTCTTGGGTCGACTTTATGTTTCTATGTTTCCATCCATTCTGGGGTCTTCATCTGTTAAAGTTCACTTCTGTCATCTTGAGGTTTGTTTTCAACATCTTGGAGAGGTAATGAAATCGAACTTTCAGTTGGGAATGGCTTTTTTTCGAAAAAACATCTCGGGAACAAATGACCAGCCCCTTTTCTTTAATATAAATTCTATATCTTTCGTCTCCATCATATCCGACAAGATAGCCTTTAGTTGCCTTCTTGTCCATTTTCCTCCTTTTCTGGACTGAAATATGTGCATAGCAAACAAAACTTATGATGCGCATGTGTTTTATTCTGGGTTTCTTATCCATCCATAGATTATAGGGGCTTGAACTTGGAATTTGAGATTTGCCAATTCTGTTTAAAACATAGACAGAAGTGCTAACAAATTCTGCCCATAGATATTTGGGGAAATCTATTTCCTCATTTGAGTACTTCAGAGTTCGAGCCATTTCTACAATTATTCTGTTGTCTCTTTCAGAGATGCCATTTTGCTCTGGAGAGTATGGAACTGTAAGCCTTTGGGATATTCCATGCTTCTTTAAGATATGTTTGACTGCTTGATTCTCGAACTCCCCGCCATTGTCACTGGGGATTTTTTTATAGTGTGACCAAAATTTTTTGCATGGACAATAAAGTCCACACGCACATCTTTAACTTCTGATTTTTGTTTCAGGAAGAAACAATTTCTGAATGTTTTGAAATCATCTTTGAAGATGGCAAAGTATTTAAACTTCTTGTGAGACTCGTCAAATTTTCCACAAATATCTGTGGAGATCAATTCTCCTGCCTTAGTAGCCCTTTTCCTGGTTCCAAATTTCAATCTGCGTGCCTTCCCATATACGCAAGCTTCACATAATCTTGAGTCATTTTTTACTTTTATATATTTAACTCATTTTCCAAGATTAATTTCACATGTTGCTTGTCTTGGTGTCCCCATCTTTCGTGATAGAGTTGAAGGACGTCACCAACAGCCATGTCTATGTTGACTGGATTTTCAGGAGCCAATGTCATCATAGTGGCTTTGAAAAGGCAACCCGCAGCACTCCGTGTCCCATGCAAGACTGTTTTGCCATTGATTTTCAGTTAACAGTCCTTGTAAGTGGATTCAAACACACTGTTTCGATTTCTGTCGTGAGCTTCCAATACAGAAAACAAATGTTTACTGATTTCTGGCACGTACCACACGTTTCCCAAGTGTTAAAATTGTTTCTTATTGTTTACAAATGTAACAACTTTGATGGTACCTTTACCAATGACTGGTAACGACTTTCCATTGGCTACGGATATGTTATTAAGAAGCTCAAATTTGTTAAAAACCAAAGAATGACTGTTATTCTTAGTTACATTGTTTTGAGACCCAACTGTCAATGAACCAGTCATTTAAATTTGTCTCAGCAGCATGTATCCCCTCATCTAAAACCAAGCGTTTCATATTAGCCGAAGCATGATTTCTCCCTTCTTTGATGTAGCTGGAACCACTAGGCTTTGGTAGTTTCCCATCAGCAATCCATTTCCTGCACGTCTTGACTCAATGTCCTCTTAGATGACAGTAATTGCAGTTACTGTTATTCTTCTTGCTTGTTCTATGCTTGAACTCCGAATGTACAACTAATGCATTTTGGTCAACTGCTTCATTTGCACCTGGATCCTTACCTGGACTGTGAAGCTCATGATTTGGACATGCCAGAGTTTAAGATGGAAGTTCATGTAATTGTTCCTATGACAGAGTCTAAAACAAGTAAACTGAAGGAAGCAGTCAAAACCGACAAAGATCCTTTGAAATTGACAAATCTTGTACTAGAGGGTTGACACAACACAATTGACCAGGTTCCTGATGGACTAAAAAATATTGGACCTTCAGAGATGAATTTGCCAATTATAATGGAATACTATTCAGAGGTGATCGGGTGGTTGTACCTGTTGTACTTCAGGAACAGATCTTGAAAACTATTCATCTTGGTCATCTGGGGATATAACATTCACTACGCATAGCACTAGAGAATGCTTATTGGTTTGGAATGAACAAAGATGTAGCAAGTTATGTTCAGCAATGCAAAGTTTGCCAGCAACGCCATAGAGACAATCCAGAAGAACCAGTGTTACTTAACAAAATTCCTGACAAACCATGGCAAATTGTAACCATTGATATCTATCACTGGGACAAAAAAGAATTCCTAGTGATTGCTGACAGTTATTCAGGGTATTTTGACTTCTGTGTTCTCGGAAGCTTATCATTGTAAACCGTTATCAAGGCTCTGAAACTATGATTTGCAACTCATGGCGTTGCTGAAACTTTATGCTCGGATGAAGGAACACAGGTAACTTCAAAAGAATTTCGCCAGTTTGCTGAAGATTGGAGCTTTACAATCCAAACGTCTAGTCCTGAACACAAGCGTTCAAATGGCTTAGCTGAGAGATATGTTAAGGAAGCAAAAAACCTAACTGCCAAATGTGTTTCAGATGGCTCTGATATTTATTTAGCACTATTGAACAACCGTAATACGCCAAGTGGAGTTCTTGGTTCTCCAGTTCAAAGACTAATGGGGAGAAGAACCAAAGGAATTCTGCCTATGAGTGCAAAATTACTAGAGCCAAAGATCATGCAAAACGTCTGGCAGAATCTAAAAGCAAGAAGAGTGATCGACAAGAAGTACAGAGACAGAGAGTCTAAATCCAAACCACCGATCTCTGTTGGCCAAATGTATGGTTTCGAAAAGGACACCGGAACTGGTACACAGCTGGTTATCAACCAGGCTAAAGGACCGAGATCCTTCATCATCAAGACAACTGAAGGTGCAACATATAGAAGGAACTCGTGGTTTCTTCGACCCTACACCACCAAAGAAGTAGAGCCATCTCCAGTTAAATCGCAGGAATCCACCTTGGTGCATGCCTATTCCAATGAAGCAGCATCGCCTGAGGATTCAACCGGTGTTGAAATTCCGATTCCACCTCCACAATTATCATCTCAATACAGAACCCGTTCAGGCAGAACTGTGAAAATACCATACAAACTTAATTTGTGAAACTTCTACTAAAAAAGGGAGATGTAATGGTTAACTGTGACTATCCCCTAATGTGATTAACCGTAACTGTAACACTACTAAGATATGTAAACAACATCTCTTAACTCAACTAGAATATAGCTTGTTCGTAAGTGCATGTCGTTGTATCATTATTATTATATTGGCCAGTAGTCATTACAACAATTACAACAGATTTATGTTGCAAACACGCGATCTTGACGATAAAATTAGAGCCGTATCTTGGAATGTCTTCGATGTTTGGAGGGATGGGCGTGTTTGCAATTCTGGTGTAAAGGCGGCTTAAGCTTTTGGAATGGGTTGATGTTAAAGTAATGTGCATATTCTAGGAAAGCAACTCATCGCGAAAGTAAATCAATTTTAACAAACAGAAAAAAAGTATTTAATTTTCTTTAGTTTAATATATAATGAATTTACTTACGCAGAGAGAGAGAGAGAAGAAGCAGCAGATGAGGTTCGATATTTAGGCGGTAACGCTGTAAATCGCTGTTTACGCTTGGAGTGATATCGTTCAAAATCGTTCACTCGTGTTGGTAGTATCCCATCTTTAAAAGCTAAATTGTTATCCGTGATGATTTTCAATCATGGTTCCCACACCTTTGTCCAAAAAAATTGAAGGACTTCTAAGGACTTTTCAAGACTAAAAATTTTTTTCATGGACCTTAAATTTTTTATAACGATCAAGCATATAACGACAAGGCATATGTAAAAGTTGTCAACCAAAAAGAAAAAAGTGAAAAATATTAAAAGATAATTTTTGTACTCTATTTTATTAAACTACTGACAGTCAAAAAAGGAAAGATTATAATCAATTTCGGTTATATTTTGGATTTTCTTTTCTCACAGAACCTCTGATTTTTTTTTTGCGAAGTGGGCTTCTTGTCTCAATGCTAACTATCAGGCTACTTGCACAAAGGTTGGCAAAAACCCGGGTTTTTGGACAAATCAACAACTAAATTTCAACGGATGAGAAATCTGCGGAAAATTTTACACCAGATCGATACCTTGAATGTGTTTTTCTTTAAAAAATAATTTTTCAACTGTAAGTTTTATATTTTCTCAATGTGAATGTGGCCGCATCTGACGAAGATATTCATTTCGAACACGAAAAGAACTATTGGAGGTTTTCATCTTGGCGATCGTTAAAGATAAAGAAAATTTCAAATTTCAACGGATCTTGGGAAGATTTTACACCAGATTGATACCTCAGGTAGTCAAATTTTATGCAAAGCCCGAATTCTGTCATGGGCAACGCCGTGCTGACCTGCTAGTATCATATAAATTTTCTTAACATTTCTAGTCTAAAAATATAATTTCACTGCGCTGAGTCGCGTGCTTGAAGAAAATTTCTTCCTCGTTTTACGAAAACAGATTATTTAGTAATCCGAAACTGTAAGTTTGTTCTTGTACGTACGACGTCAATTGTACCAATTTTTAATGATAACTAGGGGGCTCCACAATCCCATATGGTTTGCTTCGCAAACCAACATTCCTTTCACAGAGTGAAACTTTCTGAATAATTCGTATTATCATGATTTCACTTTCCGGTCCATGACGTCACAGCGAGGGCTTCGCCCCCTGAACGCTTACGCTCGCCGACCCCCGGGGATTGCTACGCAATCCCGTTTGGTTTGCTTCGCAAACCAATACTTCTTTCGCAAGTGATTTCACTTTTTTTTTACTTTAACACTTAATGCACCCTAAATAGCAGCATCAGTAAAAAATCTTCTGCATCTTGTTCCCTGTAAAATTTTAAGTAAAACCGTGTTAATCTCCAAACTTTACGAACTGTACTTTGTACTTTCTCGGTAAACCATCTGAGAACAGAAGGAAAAAAGCGAGCCTTTTTCCTCGCCAAATAAAAAAAAAATCGTTTTTATGGGAATTGTTGCTACGATAAATTTGATATCTGGCAAACCCGATAGACAAAAATACAAAAGTTACACAGTTATTATTATTTTTTTTTCCGATGGCGGGTACAAAAGACAAAAAACAGAACAAAAGCAATGTAAAAAAAAAGGCAACAGAAGAAAATCTATGAACCCATTCGGTCCCTCGCTTCCCAGTATCGTTCCCACAAAGTTGTAGCGGAGAGCGCAGGACAGTGTCGCAGGTGTGTATAGTCCATGAATTCCTGTAGGTTACAGAGCTTGCAGCGTGGATCGTCAAGGATGCTTATGCGATGTAAATGTCTTGCAAGGCAGTCGTGGCCAGTAGCGAGGCGTAATTCTGCTTCGGCTTTCATTCTAGGCCAGTCAGAAAGATTTGGGATTTTTTTCCACCAGGATTTCTGGGAATTCTTTTTTGAAAGATCTTTTTCTAAGTTCTTCTTAAAAATTGATTTAATGATTGCCTTTACATTTTGGAAAGGGATTTCATCATTAACAGTTTGGGTGATCGCTGCCCCTTTTTTGGCCAGTAGGTCAGCTTTTTCATTACCCTCTATGCCGCAGTAGGCTGGTAACCTCTGCATGCAAATAGTCTTATGATTGTGAGACAGAAAACGTAGGAGAGACCGGCATTTCGCAATGGCTGCAGAATATGTGTTTCCAGTATAATTAATTGCTTGCAAGGAGGCTCTCGAGTCGGACAAGATGACCACTCTGGAAAAATGACCCAAGTGACACTGTAGCTGAGAGAGGGCAATACGAATGGCCTCAATCTCACCATCAAAAGCAGTTCTATAATATATGTCCCAACTAGGGAATAGAAAGCAAAGAAGCCACTTGCTCCGGAATTAATGCAGTTATCCATACGAGAGCCGCCGGTATAAACCCGGAGCCAATCTCTTTCACGTTACACAATTATGTACTTGTTAAAAAAACATCAAGTACTTTCAAGGACTTTTTGGACCAAGTTCCGTTATTTTCAAGAACTTTCAAGGGCCCCTAGTTCGGAAAACAAAAATTCAAGGACTTTTAAGGACTTTTCTAGGACCGTGGGAACCCTGTTAATGTTTCCAAACAGTTTTAAAAACTTTCTTCTCTAAAAAAAATAAAGGCTGTTTTTTTTCCACAGAATGCACAGTATGGTTTGTTTGGCGACATTTTCGATGCGAGACGGTCTGATCATTTCGCTTCGCAACAACATACTGGGACGCTAAGAGCAGATGCTCAAATTAGAGGGACAGCTGTCCCAAAATTTCGGAGAGGGGGCATATGGGCAAGCGAGGAGTTTGTATTAGGCTGATATGAAGTGGGTGCGCGCTATCTTCTCTCGTGCAGCTGAAGGTTTTTCCACCACTACCGAGCCAAGCTGAATATTATTTTCTTGATTAATATCTATATAATTATCTCGTGTTGAAATTTCAGCCGATGTAAAATATTTTGAAAAACAACTTTTTTTTTTACATATTTCTAACTTCCCCCCACCCCCCGCCTACACCCACCGCGGTCGTGCTAGCTGAATATGATTTTTGACGTTACATATAAATTAGCTAACTATTGTTACACAAATAAGTTGGTGTAAAAGGACTGACCCAAAAGTGTCGCTGCCTCCCGGACTATTAGTACTAGACTGTTTAAATTTCACATAACAAATGTTCATCACTCCGCACATATACCACAGTTCGTGAACTTGCGGTTGATATTGAAGATTGTGGTTCACTACCAATCTCTATGGGTTAAAATCCATGATTCGATTATAAAACGCTTATGTCAGCAGATATGCAATTTGCGTCGAACTGAAAGGTGGAGGTTCTTGGCGCACTCGTATTAAGCATTTCTTCACCTCGAAGGTGCGACGCCCACACTTTCAAGAACACTACCGAGCCCCTTCACACTCAGCATCGAATGTCCGGATCTTCTTGGATTCCTTATCTCTTGATCTTTTTATCTGTTAACGTTTCTATAATTTTTCTGGTGTTTATAATGGACATTTTGAAATTCTTGGAAATTTCCAAACTTTAAGTGCGATATCTAAACAAATATTAATTTTTTAGTTTTATTTCGATTGATGTTTATAAAGCTCAAAAAGATGAAACAAACGACACCTCAAACGATGTTCTCACACAAAGGAGACCTGAACTAGACTAATTTAATGTGAACTGAAATAAGAATTTTTTTATGACTCAAATTTACGCTGCGATTACAACAACCGATGACGTCAGTTCAAGATCAATGATCATTTATAACATTCTTTGTTTAATGCCCTTTAGCAGGCGATACCGTTCATTTATTTAAAACTAGCCACTACCTCCTAGATAATAAAGCCGTCTGTCTAGTTTATGACGTCACCAGCAGAAGGGCAAAAGTCTTCCTATCGCAAATTTAGAAAACCTTTGAAAATGAGATTGTTTGCTAAAAAAAAGCAGTTTGTATCGGGGTATACAATTGAAGGGTTCTAAACAAAAACAGCATTTGTTAAAAGTTATTAAAACCAAGAAAAATACTCCAAGAAATATCCATTTCTAAGGAAAATTACTTTTATTAATGTACAAACTCAGTATTTGGGTATATAGAAAAAGCACAAATTTACGTACTCAAAATGTACATACAAAGCATACAACAAATTTGGTATGCTTTACATTCGAGGCAATTCTATTAGACTCTTGAAGCCTATTACAGTTGTTGAATAGATATAATAGCAAATTACTGGTTACGAAAATACAAATACAAAAACGTATATAAATATGTACACAATAGAAAGAAAAATTAAGATGCTTTCAGTTTTTTTACTGATGCCTAAGTTTAAATATGAATGCTATTGTAGACAAGGAATCTAACAAAATTCTAACTTTTATTAAAGCATTTTATGTTACATTCTATAAGGGAAATGACGAACTAACCGAAGATGCATAAATAATAGGAATGAATGTGTCCGAAGGTCTTAGTGAAGAAGTTGACTAGGCAATTAAAAAATCAGAAAGAAACTCGGGTGAATTACATTAGACATCCTTAAAGGGAAAGCCGGAGAAAAAATTGAAAATGTACCAACCCTGGATTAAACACAATTTTACGTTTTATCCTGTATTAATGTTTCGAGTTTTCTTTTATTTAGTAATTTGATAATTTTGTCATTTTTGGACCTACAATAGCTTTTTAAAAGTGTATTTGTAGCTGATCGCAAAATCAACTTCATAATTTTTGTTGATGAATGCCGCTTATTTCCTTGGATATCAGTACTTCCTGAGTAGCACGCAAAACAAACAGGCGTTGAATCGATACTTTAAAAAAATTCACTCTCAAATTCTCTCCCAATTAATTTTTGCAGAACAATAAAAAAAATGCATTATGACATTTACAGCATTCACAGCTGGGTACTTTAACCCACCTCTGTCACAATAATGGATATGCTGAAAGCCTGGATGAATAATTAGTGGTTTTTCAATAGCTAAATTGCCATTACAACTTTCACATTTAATCCTTTTTACAGGTCAATGACAACAATAACCAGCTAAATATTTGATTAAAGGAATGTTATCAGAAATTGAATCTATGTCATTATCTGTGACCTCAATATGTGGAATCAATCTGGCTTCATAAACGCATATAAACACTTTTATACATCAGTATATTTTACAGTATTGAAGTAAAAAGTGTGAAGAATAAATAAATTACATTAATATTGATTAATTATTATTAATAAATTATAAACAATTAATTAATTATATACAAAGATATTCATCAATTAACACTTGATTTTAAAAAAAAAATCAAATTTTTTTCTTTATACAATATTTATTAAATAACTTTATGGTGAATTTTAAAACTTACAATACATTTAAATTAGAAATTAAAACGTTGATTTTTTTCGTCAACGTTTCGATTTTTTTGAACTTCTTAGATTCATAGTTGATTTACTTGAAGCACATCGGTAAAAATTATCTCGATTCTGACTCTACCGCCTATGAGTGCTCATAATTTTTTTAAACAGTATCTATATTTAAAAATTCGGTTTCAAAGAATCACAGTAGTTAACATTTTTTAAAACCAATGAAATAAGATTAACATTAATTTTAAAAAGCTAAAAACTAATAATAATAGTTAAAATATAAACTTTTTTTTAAACTAAATTTTCAAATACAAACACAATTGATAACAATAAAAAATTCCATTTTTAGTCGAAAATTTTTCCTCTGACTTTTTACTCTTCATAATCTTGTATAAGTTCTTTAAAACACAATTTATCACATAACTCATGTTGGAAACTTATCATAGCCAATCTACTTAGTCTATGTAGAGTTATTGTGGATCTGAAATAATTTTTGATAATTTTTAATTTGGAAAAACTTTTTTCATCACTTGCAACTTACATAGGAAGAGTTAATAAAATTCTAAGGGCAATATTAATATAAATGTGATAGATAATAATAAACCTGCGAAAAATTATCTTGAAAATTCCCCGTTTTTTCGAGATTGGGGAAATGAGGACAACACTTCGTAATTTTGAACCACGGTCTGATGACGAAGCAACACCTGAATTGGCACCCCACTCTCTAAACTTCCACACCAACCCAACGTGAGAACTTTCGGCAACGACAGATTTAAGTTGCACCAGCCGCCTCTTTGCCATACGCTTACAAACATCCATGCCCGGATTCGATCCAGGAACCTTCCGATCTAGAGGCTAACACCTTAAACACTATACCGGTTGGTCGGCGGCTCATATATCGGACGAAAGTTTGGAATATAATGGTTCAGATAAGCAAATTTATTAGATTTATTATTGCCCAACATTTATCAAAAATAAGTCACAATTTTTACTGCTTAGCGATCACAAATTTTGTTCATGCTACCTAATATGAAAATAAGAATGTTTTTGTTAACTACAACTTGGAATAGGTATTTTTATTGGAAACCCGTTTTTCAATAATTGGGTATTACTATTATTTAAGTTAGAAATATTTAAGAATATCTCTATGTATTAAAAAAAAGTTACCGCTGCCGCTGTCGCAGGATTGAAAATTGGGTTTTTTCGCTCGATTCTCAAGACGGTTTGCCGATTGAGGACAGATCAGAATATTACAAGATTGAAATGGTTTATTCAAAATTGTACAGGGGACAAAATGGAGATTTTTTTTACTGATGCGGCTATCAGTTTAGGGTGCATTAAATGCTAAAGTAAAAAAAAAAGGGAAATCACTTACGACAGGTGTGTTTGTTTGCGAAGCAACAAGTTTTAATAATGCACTGTTCTCACATTTCCGTCACTTAATTACTTCACAAATTCAAGTGTTCACTTTCAAAACCTTTAGCTTGGAACCTCACTCGTCAAGGAAATCCGTAAGACTAAATAATCCATCGGGCAAAAATTCAGAACAGTTCATTTGCAAGCAGTTTCCCGTATTTACTTCAAATAAGAAAGCCGACAATTTAAAAGACCCTATATTGTAAATCATCAAAATAAGCAATGGTAGATTTGTTGCTATTTCCTGAATGCCCTTAACTTCAAGCAACATTTCCGTCAGTTGGTTGGTCAGGCGCTTCTTGTCCAGTTTTGGATCTAGCGCAATAAAACCCTAACATACAATCCGTCAGTCGGTCATAAAAATAAATCGCTTTTCTCAAGACATGCCGTCAAAGACATGTTCGAGCCCTCCAATACATTTAAAGAATCCAGAGATGAAACCACTATATAGCAATTTCTTCGAAAATGAGAAAATCATCTCGTAGCACAAGTGCGAGCACCACATGCATTCATTTTGGGGGCATAACCACAATGGTTATACCCACTCTGTGGGTTAACGTCGTACTAGAGCAACACAACGGGCTATTGACGACGGTCCGGGATCAGTCCCTTAAGGGAAAGATCCGAGGACAACACCTCGTAATTTTGAACCACGGTCAGATGACGAAGCAACACCTGAGCTGGCACCCCACTATTACATGATGGTGTCCTCGATCTTTCCCTTAGGGGATTGATCTCGGACCCTCGTCATTAGCCCGCTGTGTTGCTCTTGTACGATGTTAATTAAATTTACCATTACCATTACCTCTTTGTATAGGACGGTATTTGATTGAATTCGAATGCACAACCGATTACTAGTCCGATAAATCTACCAACTGTCTACCGCGAACCTTCAGTGTGTTGTAAATTCGACACTCTAAATTCAACTACCTGCATACTTATAAGATTTTCTAATGAATTTATTTCAAAATAATTTTTTATTAATTTCCTTAAAGACATTAGCTTGATTGAAAGTCGTTTTAACATTTATTACCTTTTAAAATCGAACACAAATCTTTTTAGAAAGAGAAAGTTAAAGAAAATCTTCTCGTTCACTGTCAAAACAAACACTTCAACTTAAATTATTTATCATACGTTACCTTACGAACAAAATGGTCGTAGTAACGGAAGTTTTTGCCTGAATAAAAAGAAGATAAGTAATTGTTGCTTTTCATTGTACTTTTTAATCGAAACATTTCATGGTATTCAAAAACCTTTTTAGGTAGGGTGAACTTTAGATTGGTTATTATATATATAAATTATGTATCAAGCTTGGCCGTGGGGTGGAACATCAGCTGCCGCGGCTAATCCCAGTGCGGGGTATGTACAACCAGTCGCAGCAGGCCAAGTAGCCGCCGCAACTCAATGGCCGGCTGGTTATAACCAATACACCTCTGCAACCTTAACACCTGAGATGCAACAGCAATGGGCTTCGGCCTGGGCCACCCAAGCACAGTATGCTTACACTGGTGCCGTGCCAGGCCAAGTTGGAGCTACCACTTCTGCGAGCTATGCGGGAGTATATCCGGATTATCAGGCTGGTAAAGAATCCCAACCCCAAGCATCCGAAAGCACTCAACAGTCATCAGAAAAACCAAAGGATCCATCCGAAGAGGTAAAACTTTGATTTTTTTTTTATGATCTTCCTGTTTATGAAGTAATAGTTAAAACATGATTGCAGGAAAAATTTGTCTCCCTCGTTTTGTGTGAAACTTCTGTACAATTCGCTTTCTGTAAATCGAAAATTTCGAGGAAATTCCATGTTTATGCAAGATACTGTACGTGCTCTTTATAGTCATATTTACTGATTAGTACCATTCAATTAAAAGTTTAGGGGAATACTAGTACCGTTTATATGATCCAAATACCCAGGTAAAAGGAGAGTTAAACTGTTTTTTTCTATTCCGCTTCCCTTACATGGGGAAAAAGCGAGGAAATATGCGTATTGATTTCAAACCTAGTCAAGTCCTGTGTTTTTGAGGTTACCCTTCTTTCCCATAATGCATTTTATATCCCACAATCCCTTGAGCTTTGTTTATATTCGCTTGAAAAAATGGTGAGTGTTAGTGCTGATACCGATTGGTGGACAAATGCAGAGGTAGTTGCTCTGATAAATCTTTTGGAAATGTATGTAATCTAACAAAAATTTGTTGGTACGTAAGAGACAGTGATATTTATAAAAGAATTGCCCATGAACTGAGTAGCACTGGCTTTCAGAGGAGTGCTGCTTGCATATAAACGGGTTCTTATTTGGCTATGCGGGTAATCTTCGAAAATCCCTTTCACCCTCGAATTACACGGGTCGATTCGTTTGGTCATGTAAACGATACTATTGTTCATTCGCTCCATGAATCATTCTTGTCTGTCTGGTTGAGTGGTAGCATATAAGGCCTTGGCATTTTTTCGCCAAATGTGGTAATCTTCAATTTTTTAAGCAGTTTTAAGGCAACTCTATTCAGAATTTTCTGGAATTGAAGTTCTATGATTGGAATTAAGACGTACTCCAATTGGTTCAGATTTGTATTTGTTGGTTAAAGATGAGCGAAAACGACACTTAACCAACACTTTTTTTCCCGTTGTAATGTAACGTGCAGTTTTGTTGACATCTTTGCTCCGTCTTTTTTTTTGCGATTGCATTTTACAGCGGATGTTTCTAGCCTTCGTCCAGGAAGTTAACAGGATTTAAAATGAGGGTAAATTTCATTTTTCTCTACCTTTTTGCTAACTTATCTACTAAAAAATTGCTATCAAATCCATATATGCAAAGGTTTGCAGTGTGGATTTTGCTACATGGGCGCTTCCATCTTGATTTGGCGACAAGGTCTCGTGTGCTACCACTTCACCGTCTGTCTTTGAAGTAGAGTTCCAAGCTATCTTATAATCAGGACTAGCCAACCTACATATGGCAGACAAACCTCTTAGTATAAAAAAACCACTAAGAATTTTCCAAAGACATTGTTGGTGTTGCTGCATCAATATTATATGTCTCAAGACAAATAAAGATGGAAGTCATCTGAATAAATTTAAAAAAAAACTTATATTCATACTTTTACCTTCACAATGTTTATACAATTTGGCTTGTTGGAAATGGTCATAACGCTTAAAACAAATTAATGATGTTTTGTTTTTAAAAAATTGCCTTCTAACTTGATTATCAAGTAATAAACTTTAAATAACATACAAAATATGGAAAATCAGTTTCAAATGTGCCACAACTGCTTCGTGTCTTTAACATTTGTTCCTTATTTTAACAGAGTATGAAAAAAAAAATTCGCAATTAAAAAAAAAAGTCTTAAAAATCAGATTTTTATTTGTTGTTTGAAATGTTGATTTAAACTTGTTTGATCTGTGGTTGTTGCATATACTTTTATCACAATTCAGTTCAGGCTCAGTTTTCTTAGCGAATCTTTTTATATATTTCCTAAGTTCAGTGTTTGGAGGGGTCTCCTGTCTGTAAGAAATTTTCCTCCCTAAACTGTAAAATTAACCAAAAAAAGTAAGATACAGAAAAAATACCCCAAAACTATTTCTTGATTCAAGATGGTGCACATTAACAAACATGACATGAACAAAATCCTACTCTGGATTCACAATACATGCCAAATCTTTCCTTTACTTGAGGTTTACATCTACTTTTATACAATTATTTTAATGTGAATATATTTAGAATGTTGAATATTTTTACAATGCTTCAAAGATATTTCAAACTATTCAAAAACAGAAAAAAGCAGGAAAATATAAATTTCAACTTTGGTTGCCATAATTCTAATAAAACAAGGTTGCCTTTGCCTGCCACAAGTAAAAAGTTAAAATTGAATTCGAGATGGCATCTGGAGTATAAACGCTACTTCGTTCAAGTTTTTTAATTTTAACTAGTACAGTTAATGTAAGGTAAGGTAACTAATGTAAGGTTTCTTGCATCTTTATTATTTATCAGCATTTATTTAAATAGCTATATGTTCTTAAGAAGTGGTGAAATCTAGCATTAAACTGAATTGCCTTCTCAAAAGCTATCATTCTAAATATTTTTCATCCAAATATTTTTTTTAATATCTGTGAGCTTCTGGTTTCATTAAAATTGACACATAAAATCTCACTAATGCAGTTGAAGTGGTGTGTTATTCAAAATGAAAGATGGTTTCTGCAAGTTTTTTAATGTGCTGTTTGTCTACAACAAAAACTCCTTCAGATACAAAGATTGCCTGTCTGTTCCCGCAGTAGATACAGCTCAGCGTCTATAGGTGATTCTTGAAACTTTCTGAGTATTGTGCATGGACAATCGATATGACTTTGCAATATTCTATTTATAGTCAGGGGTAATTTATTTAGACAAACCTTTGACTAGTTAATATCAAGTACCTAAAACATTGCACTGTTATATTTAGGTAAAGGACTTAACAACTTTCAAAAATGTTAATTTATTTCAACCCTTATCACTCCAACAAGCAATAATGCTGCCAAGTGCAAGCCAGCATTCAATGCATGCTATAATATTTGAGTGATAAGGTATAATTAATAAATTGAATGATATTATGTATGTTTTTTGTGTATTACCCAGTTGAGCTCGGCAGTGGGGATCTGCAAATCCCTCATGAGTCTAACAACTGTTAAAACTTCCTTGGAACCATTACTGAGAGAGCTTTTCCATGGTAATAACTGTTTGAGCAGCAAAAATGCAAAAGTTTATCTTTGTGGAATTATCTTATTAATAAATAGTTCACTGTAGGCATTTCCAGCAGATAATGAAGGTCTGGTTACATTTGTACATCTCAATTATGGTCCCTTAAGTAGCAAATTTTTAACATAACTGTTCTGTCTGAAAATTAATTATTTATTTAAACTATATAAAATTTTAGTTTCAAGTCTTTGCATAATGATTTTTAGTTTCAAAACCAAAATAATGAAGTCCCAAAACTTCTGAAAATGTCTTATAATTTTGTATCAAACCAGGCTGCAGTATACTCAGTGTATCCCATAGGAGACTGGAATGGCAACTATGCAGTATGCTTACGGTGACCATACGTCCCGAAAAAATCGAGACAGTCCCGGATAGTGAAATAAATGTCCAGAATCGTTCGACTGATGAAAAAAAAAATCATAATCATGATGTATTTTATTGGCAATTATAATCATTTTTATGTTTATTTTCCTTTATTGACAACTGTACAGTTTTTGTAATTTGTCTTTTAAACTTTCCAAAATAAAAAACTTGAAAGGTTAGTACTTTTATTTAGAGAAAATTATAGATTCCTAGTAAATTTAGATCATAATGATATAATATGCGATGACAAAGGTGGACACATAAACAGCAAGTTGCCATTGAACTGTACTAATCAATAACTCTGTCATCATAATTTTACCCTTCAATCCTTAAGATTGGATCATTTTGATATTGATTTTAGATGTTTAAAATAGCTTCAAAACACTTATGCCAGAATTTTCAAAATTTTCTGGATTGTGCCTCACTGTCCCAATTGGCATTGTCGGAAATATCGTCACCGTAACTATGCTGCACATCCTATTCCCTCCACTGTCTCTTTTTCCACTAATCTGATTCCATTGAAACATGCAGAGGAGAAAAATGACTTCCAGAATTGTATACTGATTGAATCAGTCCCTGGAGATTTAAATTTCAATATGAGTGTTTATTCTTGTCTTTAATATTTTCACGTTTGTATGCACAAGACATCACCATCTTTCAAAATTATAAAATAATGAAAAATGTACCTTATTGAATTAGGAAATTATTCCCAATTGATGAATGACATTTTGCTATGTTAACATGTGGTTTCTCAGGCTTTGCTTCTTTCGTTCCTTTATTGTCCATTGTGTTGCACTAGTGCAATATTAATTCAACTACTGAAACCAGCTCTTTGGTACGTGGCACTAGCAAACTATGCGTATATTCGTTACTTGAAGTTTTTTTTTTACACAGCTTGGCCAAATATGGCCCTTGCAACATAAAACCCCCAAACAGCCAACCTTGGTAAGTGGCCAATAAAAATGCAATTCACATTGTGAATTTTGGTTCATTTTAAGTTCATGTTAACTTCTTGGTGGTCATCACTCTAGTTTCCCTATTACAGCATAATGGTGTATTTAGAAACAGCACTGCCTGGTATAGTCTCAAGAGTTAAGATGCAGAGGCCTGCTCTCAGTAATGGCTTTGAGGAGATTCTCAGAAGCTGAAGGGTTCAGCATGTGTGTTGAGAGTAATGATACAATTAAAGGTCCTTTCCAGTCCATATGTCCCCAAAGTGGGACTGAATGAATGGCATGATAGTGCAAGTCATCAAAAGTGTCCTAACCATTTGGAGGACTGGGAAGGTATAAATCCGTCCAAGAAATCTCTTCACTGAACCTTAATGGCACTTCATAGGATGGTAAGTTTCCAAGTTCTTTGGCTCATCAGGTAATTTTAGGGTCAAGTGTGCTTGTACTGAATGTTACAAAACTGATTCCTATGGTACCATATACAGCAGATGACAAGTAGGATTCATATGAATATGAATAATGATTTTGACTTCATGCCAAGAAACCTGGAATTATTGAGGGTAAAGATAACACCAAAAAATTGTTTTACGATATTCTACATTAAATTGAAGCAAAAACATATTGTAAACTGATGAATGTTTATAATTTTGTCAAGATACTTATAGGTTGAGGAAATTGGTTGAACCTTATTATACAGTGTTTTAGTCTTGCACATTAACTGTTAGGAACTCATTTTGGTAATGTGTAAGTTTTTATGTAAGTAATGATGCATTTTAGAATACTTTATTTTGCATATCTTAAAAAAGAAAATTTCCAGATAGCACATTATCGCACTTTACAATGGAAATGCTTTGTTATTAGTGCGATTTGTATCAAAAAACACATTCCGTGGAGTCTCATTTTTTGTTATAAATTAAAATTTTAAAGTTCCTATTGCTCTCTGGTAGCACTGTATTGTATGATTGAACCTTAGTTTATCTTAAATTAAAATCCAATTCAATAAAAACAAATCTAAAATTTGTATTTTAATATTTAATAGTTCCAGTTCTTGAATCAAATACAAATTTGAATGTTTATCAATAGTATAAAATTGCATGTTTTACTGATCACTGTCCAGATACTCTTAAGTGTGAATTAGGTATGGGTGTCATGGTGTTTGACTGATGAATATGCAAAAATATGATGTTTAATGTATTTCAACTTTGTCTAATTAACTTTTAATTTAAATCAGAGAATTCCAATCTTAACATAATTGAGTTTTTAGACATCCTTTACATTAATATTATGGTTTTTTTATTTAATATATGAACGTGTATTCAGAAACTGAAACAGTTGGTAATAGAATTTTAATAAAAAGCATAATTTTGGGAGGATAAAATTCCCATCTTATAATTAAAATACAATTACGAGTTGCATTACATTCCCCTGTATTCTAATTATTCACTGATAAGTCCAAGAAGTTTGATTCTTGGCTAAACTTGGATTTATTTAATATCGAACCCTTAGTCATATGGATGTAGAATATGGAGTATTTAATGGCTTTAAGGCAAACTTAAGTATTGAGTGCAATCAAATCTCTTGAAATATTAAAATTTATTAATATGAAGTTCTTGTGTAGTATATTTTCTGTTTTGTTCTTTTCAATGTATTTTACCTCGAGGAAAGCCAAGAGGTGTCGACTCCGATCGGGGTACTGCTAAATATGTAAGTAGGTTTAAAATTATTCCAGTCCTAATGGTTATTTTGCATTTGACCAATCAAGGTACCTTTCTGCAAGTCGGTGTTCAATGTAAATATAAAATCTATTCATATCAATGGTGTAATGCATTTATATTTGACGTGTTTAGTGAATCGATAGTAATTTAGAATGTTTAATTTAAATGTGCATCATGCCTGTCAACTTTTCTGTAAACCAGAAAAATAAAAATAAATATCCAATCTTCAAGCTGAAAAAAATATTCTGGAATTTTTCTTCTGTGGGGAGAAAATTTTCAAATGACTTATTCTGTCTCTTCAATTGAGTGCTACAACTAAAATTAAAGAAAACTGTCGGAACCTGGTTGCCAGATTGTAAAAACCTTTGGCATGAAAGTATTGCACAAATATACTGGGAAAAAAACAATTATTTTTTCGTATATTTTGTGTCATTTTTCATATAAGTATTGCCAAATCAGTTACACACTTAGTATGAATTTCAGTCAAGCAGCGACAGGGAACAAGTTTGCATTTTCTTTAACCTTTAGACTACGGCCAGTACAGCAGTTGTACCATGAACGCGCCAATAAAGAATTTAGAAAACTGACATTACATCAGTTATACTTTGAAAATTATGAGAAATACACCAAGAAAGAATTTAGACTGGCCGTTACAGCAGTTGTATCTGGAAAGTTATAAGGATTAAACCAAGAAAGAATCACGCTTGTTATATCTATAGTTGTCTAAAATCCGTATTCTCGTAGAAAAAATCTAACTTATAAGAATAAATATGTGCAAAGCAGAAAATGAAGAATGCATAAGCATATCGAGTGTACTTAAAACATCAAATGTTTAAAGTTCAGATTTTTTCGTTTTTTCCCAGGAATTAAAAGTTAAAAAAAAACTGCATGTTATCTGTTGGCAAGTACTGTTTTAACATATTTTGTGGGATTGGTAACACTAATTTGAAGTCTTAGAAGTTTTATTTTTTGTATTTGTTTTGTTGATTTTTTTCTTTGAGGTTGGCAGGTATGGTACTTCGTTTTCATAATGATAAATGTTGGCTTTTACGTCTTGGTGGATATTTTAATTCCACTTCATAATTTGCTCTGAATGTAACTATCTTGAAGAAAGTTGGCAAAATTTCTTTAAGTACCACCTTGACTACTTAAAATATTACATTGTAAAAATGCTGTGCTAAACATTTACCTTGATGATGGTTAATTAATTTTCCCATGTTCAGTGTAATCAATGTCTTGACACATGTCTTACTGTCAAAGAACACTTAGAGGTTAAGAATAAAATTGATTCTGCCTTTGATTTACTGAGTGTTTTCTTTTTAATTTACGTATAATAAATAAAAATTTACTAGAAATAAAACGGTTTATTTTTCATGGAAGTTTGCTTCTCAGCTCAGAAAAGTTTAGTTTGTGCCCCAAGATAATCTAAATTAATATCATCAATAGGTATTCACGAAACAGTTAAATGAACAGAGATCATTTTATTTGATCACATTTCTGCTTCAAAAGGGATGCTACTCAAAGCACTTCAAAAAATTTTTAAATTGTGTATTCTCTTAAAAGTTATTTTATTTAAAAGGTAGTTTACATAAATTGGTGGGGGTTTATTTCCATTTCATAATGGTTTAAAGCTGTCAACTACTTATGATTTATAATCTCTGGTTAATAAATATTTATGTGTAGCTTAACTGTTTCACTTCCAGACCTTTATTCTAAAAGAATGCTTCCTCAAAGCTTTCGTTCAAGCGGACATAACTTTGTAAATAATTGTATACACAAAGCAATATGTGACTACTTGCTTTATGCTAGCATATGAATGATTGAATTATATTTCCAAATAGTTTTAGTTAGTAACCATAAATTTAGTGCAGAATGCAACAACCCTGTTATGCCTGCATTTTACTGTCTTAAACTTTAAAAACTGGATGATTTGTGAATATTATCTAGTTTACTGTGGGGATATTACGAAGTAATTCAAACACGTATTGGGTTGCATCACTTTCAAAGCAGAGGTGTCATTTGTACTTGCTAATCGTATCACAAGTTTGTAAAACTAATGATGTGGTGGTATAAACTTTTCAATCCAATTTCTCTTATCTTGTGCTTTTGCAGTGCACCAATCCGTCAACACCAATCCGTCAAAATGCTTTCTCACTCGTTCAATTGTTGTGTTTGTATATGCAGTTTTTTTTTTGCACTAACAGAGGCAGTGCACTTGTGTATTGCACAGAAAGTGTCCCAAAAAAGGTTATATGTTATTCAGTATATCTGTGTTGCATTGAAGAATGTGTAATGAGAGAAAAAGGATACAATTAAAAAAAACTAGTTTGAAAGCATTCACTGTGGTGTAGACATTTTTCTCTTATTGAATATTGTTTCTTCCTCAAAAGCATTTCAAACATGCAATATAACCAGATGTATTTCAAACTTTTGATTGGGTACATGATATTTCAATGTGTCAGAGTTGTCATTTTGCCATTGATAATTTGCTATAAAATGAAATTCCCAAAGCTCTTAAAACACTAAACAGAAATATTTTAATTTTGTTTTGTGGCACAAGTGAGCAGGGAAACCTATACAGTATTCCAATAAAAGATTAACTGAGAAAATTTGTTCATACATTATCAAGAAAGGTTTACCAAAAATGTAACTACAAGTGTTGTGGCTTCAAATCAACAATCAGTTTCAATTTGCAAAGGGACGTGTTCTAAGAAAATGCTGTTTTCGTATTGAAGAAAGTTCCTGCCTCAGCTAAGGTATTGAGCTTGTTTAAATTTGAGCCCTGTGCACTTTTTAAAATTTTATTTTTGTAAAAATTAAAAAGTGCATATGGGTTTATGACGCCTATTTATACTGTAAATATTCAAAAGTCACAATCAAAACGTTTATAGGTCCATATTCTACAAGTATTTATGTAATAGCTTTCTGCTTTAAAACAGGATTGATTTTCATTGGTGCCAGTTACAGGGTTCATATAACACCTGAAATGTTTTGCAAAAAATATTAAAATACCCATGAATGAACACACCTGAAACATGACAAAATTCAGACAAATTTGAATTCTTTTTTTTTTTACCTTTAATTTTCACATGAATAACAAACTGAATGAAAACATCTGAAAATGTAGCTAGCTCTTTAAGAAAAACCAACACCTGTATTGATTTTAAAAACAGTTTTATTACATTGTAATATCAGTATAGTAACTTGCATGTGGAGAACACCACATATTCTTTGACACCTGTGATCTTGGATGAACTGAAGACCAAAATTGCTGCAATAGAAATAATATAAAAAATAAAAGCATCCAAAAATCTGACTGCTGCAAATTTTGCTGAGATAAGGCAGATGCCAAAGTTATTTATTATTTTGAGGTGTGGATTGTATGTTAACATGTCCCAGATTGACTCAGATTACCCTGCTTTGAAGGACCTGTTCTTTAGACCTGGGTCAGTTCAGCATTTTGTCCCATTCAATATTTGCAATAAATTTAGATGTGAACTGCCTGAAAAAAAATTTATGTTGGGGATTTTTTCTCTAAAGAGAAATGGATTCAATTATTCCATCATATGAGTGTTCAGAGAATTTGTGTGTAGAACTATTTATGTATTTTAACTAAACATGAAGTAGGTTTTATTGAATTCTATTTCAAATAAAGAAAATCTGTTACTTTAGGTTAACATTTGTAGAAAAATAAGAGCGGTTTCAACACCATCATTAATATTAAACTTTACAGATTGCTTTGTACTGCACAAATCTTATACTTTGCTTCGATAGAAAAATATGATATGCCTGATATGTTTATAAAACTTATGGATTTAAACTTTCAATATTCGGTAAGCAGTTTCTTAGGTTGTTTCTTATTGAAGATTATAGGCCACAAAGCAGACAATTTCAAATCCCCTGTAGATCCTGATAAACAGCCATTATATTTTCGGAATGGTACTGTTGTGTATCAAATAGCCAGTTCGATACTAATTGAACTCTCAATAAATGTATACTATTTAATTCAAGCTATATTTGTAAGTAAAAATTCATCGGTTTCCTGACAAAAGAACATTTTCACCAGAACTCCTCATTTTGAGTAGAGTAGGTATTGTTAAAGGGGAGTGGACTCCATAGGGTAATTAGAAAGGGCGATCTGTTGATAATACCTGATGCACACATAATGCTGTCTTGTAGGGAACATCACTTGAAAAGGCGGCTACATCTGGCATTTAGTGGCAAAGGATGATTTTGGTATTAGCTTTTGAAGCCAGGCAACGCTTCTGGAATGGCCTGCTGTAGTCCCCGAGGAACTTCGACGTGTACGGCTGTAGGTAAGATAGATCAAGAGCTAAGGCTTGAATTGCAAGTCAAATGAGCCTCATTCTTTTGTCTTGCGGTTGCTCCATTTGCATGATTAAGTCTACTCAATCTGAGGGGGAAATATGGTTTTGGATACATCTGGAGGCAATTCACTTCATCTATGAGGACCTGGCCCTTGTGCCATAAAAATTCAATAAATCAATCAGTCACTATCTATGGGGTTTATGTAATTGATTAAATAGAAAGCAATTGGACTAAGCAATTTTCTGCAGGGTTTGCACAAGAAAATTCTAATTTATGAAAACTATTTTATGTCCCAGAAGAATTTTGTATGTTTCCTTTATTGAAAGTGAAAAATAGACAGTTGAGGTACCAGAGTATTTTTAAAATATTGAGGTAGGGACTACAGAAAAAAAATTCTCTATCTACCACTTTTACATCCAACACAATTCAAGAGTTCTTTCTATCAGGAATTGTAGCACTGGTTATGTAACATACTTTACAATTTCAAAATTGATACTATTTCTGAAACAGCTTTGTAACTTTAGCTGTGTTGGCTTTAGTGTCTACTTTTTAAAATTAATCTTTTGAACCTTTTCCCGAAAGACTTTTATTTAATATTTTAACGGAATCATTTGTGGAATTTAAGTCTGTTTCAGATGTGAAATTTTCCATGTATTAGAAGTATACAAAGGAAATTTCAAAACCTTCCTTAAAAAATGAATAATTTAAAATGTGGGTTTTTATTAAATCTTTCAAAATTCAAATACTACTTTTAAAAACTCCAGTTTCTTTGATTTTGTGTGAACCCTGTGTATTCATTGCGAAAGTGTTGCAAAGCTATTTGCCTACATAAGATTCAATGATTTAAACAGTGTTTTATGAACACCAAAGTTGAGTCGGAAACGTTTTGTTGCAAATGTGTGCTAGTAAGGCAATTATTTCTGGTGGGTCTGATCTATTTCTCATCATTGGAAATGGCCGATTATCAGAATGGCAATTAAATGGTATGAACAAGAACACAAAAATTGTAGATGTCACCAAGTTGCACTTGTGAGTTGGATTTCATGATAGATGTGTTGAACGAATGTAAATGTGTCATCCTTCAAAGTTGCGTCTGTTGAAGTTTTGTGGAAAAGGTGTAAGATAATAGTTCATTTATCAATAAATCAACAGAAATATAGCATAATACAAACTTCTGTAATTGTAATAGCCTTATATTTAAAGAAAAGTACAGTATTATTGAGTATAATTACATCGTACAGATCTCGCTTACTAATACCCATTGCAGACCCAATGTCGTGGGGATGTGTCGGAAACTCATTGGTCATTTCCAATCTGTAGAATGCCGCTGAAAGTTATGTGCAACAGCACAGAACTCAAAGAAATTGGTATTGTTTTGTAAGCTGTCATGAATGGACAAAATGTTCAAAAAATTTAAAGTTTTACTAGCTAAAATGTGAATGTTTGGAATTTGTATTAAAAATATAGTGGCAAAGGGTCATGTCAAGTTGTAAAATTACTTTCTAAGGAAAATTGTAATTGCATAAATTGCCTGTCTGTATGTTTCTTATTTTCCTGAGGTATGCAGTTATTTCCACAGATCACAACCTTTGAGTTTGATTAATTTAGTTAATCAAACCAATTGATTTGGCCGCATCCAAAGATTGTGTTACAAACTGTTAAAAAGACTTCCTACTCTGAGCAAAACTTGCATCTTCAATAACACACTTGAACGTAACAAAGCAGCTGCATTTTCAAGAGATCACTGACTAACAAATTACACGAATCCCTTGATACACAGAGGTCAAGAAAATGTAAATTACACAAACTGTTGCATATTTTGTATTCAATACAAAATAATTTTATGTATTGTTGATTGGTTAAAACTTTTCTAACTTTGTGGGGTCTGGGGATATAGGACCTCAAATCCCCCATCATGACTTCGTCGGTGTTTGCGAATTATCATGTTTCAGAATAGCCAATGTGAAAGCCCACCGAAACTGGTGACCTTTGAACACTCAATTTTAATTACAGGGTTCCCATGGGTCGGGGAAAACCTGGAATTGTCAGTGAATTTAATTTTGTTCAGCATCAGTGAAAAGTGTGGGAAATTACGAATTTTCATCTAAACCTGGAAAATTGCCTCAATGACTTGGAAAATAATTGATCATGGCTTCTCAGACGCTTTGTAGAAAAGTAGCCAACAAGTTTCGTACACGGTTTCGTATTACTATTTTATGAATTGAATTTGCAACCGATTAAAAGAAAAACTGCTTATATTTAACCTGTAAAGAATTTTGCTTCGTTCACTGAGTTAAATTGAAAAATTTCATGGTCATGATACATTAAATCACAATTTGAGTTGAGTCAAATATGTTGGATTTATTTGAATAAGTTATTTTAATGCAAAATTACTTGTTTAATTTTTACAGTTTATAATTCTTAAATTGGTTTTTATTATTGGCTATTGAATGCTAAATTATTTCTTGGTTTTTCACCTTAAAAATGTCGTGAATTGCTTAAGTATGACCCGGATTTTTGTAAAAAATTGTCTGGAAAAGTCGGGGAATTTACACCTTTTTAGTGAGAACCCTGTAATAAACAGATCAAGATTTCTTAGCGCACACTTTAAATTCGGAAACAAATAAAAATAAGCAATATAACAAGGGGGAATTACAATGAACATGGCACTTCCGTGAAAGAGTGCCTGACTGTTATCTAAGCTCATCTTTTGGTATGTAATACTTTCAACATTTCCACAAACCTGCTAGGTTTATCCATTTTTACTTCAAAATGTGTCATTGCACAACACAATATTGGGAAGATTGCAAGCTGTATCAGTGCAGGAGGAAATGAATAATACATGTCACAGTTTTTATTATATTTTTAGAATATTAACATTGGTTCTGGAATCTTAATTACAACTTGTACATTTTATAGCTCCATGGTAAATCCTGTTGAAATAAATCAGTCATTCTTTTCTACATAATGTATTTTTTTTTGCACACAAAATCCTCATCCAAATAATATTTTCTGAATGTGCAAAGTTGATCAAATACTTTAGCAGGGTGTTCCTAAATGTATCAAATTTTAAAGGGAGATGGAGAATAAAGGTGCGGACGTTGTTTTAAAAACTATATTTTCTTTTGTTACTTTTGGTAGAGTGTTCTAATAGGCTATAGAAACAAAACAGGGCTTTTGTTAACTTTGCAGTGGACATGATTATCATAAATCTTGTCCACTGCAAAGATGCCAGACGTTTCAGGTTTCTACCTTTCATTAAAACCTTCTGGTGAATAGTATTATTGGAGAGAATATCTCAGTCGATAGATTTACAATCTTTCTGCATCTCTTATGCAAACAAGTGTTTGTCTAATTTATTATTATTTTTTAATTTAGAAATTTTATGAATGAGTTATTCTATTCTTTCAGAACTTTCATTTTTTGCACTCAAAATAGGCTGTCTAGGTAGTTTTTCACTGCTTCTATATCATCAAAAAAATATTTGCATACTATATGCCTAAAGAAGTAACCTATTTATAAAGGTTAAAATGGAAATATCTTTTTGAACTTGTTAATGTTAGGTTGAATCATTAAGATATTTCTGTTTGGAACACGCTTTACATAGCCTACATTTTCTCTTATTTTGGAAAATTATTTTCACCAATGTGGATACATTTATCCACGCCCTGCCTAGATTTCTGCAACATGAATAACTTGTCTCAACTAAATCTTCCATTGTTTTTGAGCATTCTTGATTAAATTTTCTAGAGTTCCCAGGGGCTAATTTTTTATATTAGTTTTTAATGGCCCGTAAGCTAAATAAGTAATATTTGCTAAAGGTTTGTAAAAAAACTTTAGATACTTAGTTCCAAAAGACCCAGAGATTGTAGTTTTGAAATTTAATCTTGAAAAGGCCCTAATATTTTTCATCTGCTTAAAGAGTGAATATCTTAAATTGAAACTAAATTTTGGTCTTGTACTTAGTGTATTATATAGTTGTATCCAGGATATCTCCATTACTTTTTGTTGAGTGATATTCCCCAATAGCTTTTGTATAAAATAAATGCTATAGTGTATATTAAATCCTGTGAAATGTTGTTTTAATAAAACTCAGGATTCCCGCAGGCCTGAAAAAGTTGTAATAAGACCTAATTTTACCTTTTAAGGACCCTTAAGAAACCTTAATACTTGCTGGAAGTCCTTAAAACGTTTTTACAGACTTTTACAAACATTCTGCATATTTTGTTCCTCCTGCAATCAATAAACAAGTAAAGTCAAGTGTCATCAAAAATCGATGGTATAATATTTTTTATATCAGCTTGAAATTGATATTTGTGAAACTGGGTCAGTGAGACACAACCCAAATGCTCGAAAGTTTCTTCACCTTCACAGGATCTACATGAAAAGTAGCCTTAAGAAAGAAAAATGACCTAGCAAAAGCTCTTTTTGTTCCCTTTGCTGAAAGAGTGGAAACCATGAAAAACTGACAAATGTATTGGGCCGAACAATAATTGGTTGGGTCAGGCTCTTACGCAATTTGAGTGGTTAAGAACACGGGCATGATAGATTACCAAGCATAAGTCAATGGAATTTATTAAGTAACAAGTGCACTGCTTAGCACTTGAGGTAGACTTGTAGAAAAGTTGGGTGGCATGCGGGGGGCACACTTACTTGTAATTCTATCTGCACTTTATTCGGTTGTTAAAAGCGCACCTTTCAATCTCTTCCCTTGTTGAATTTATTTTCAGCAGCAGATTGCACCGACGCTCTTGTTTTGAATGAAGACCTAAATGCAGCATCCTGTCACTCTGGGGAATAACTTGTCGCACACAACCCAGAAATACCCAAAGAATATTAAAAGTAAGAATTTGGCTTGAAACAGTGACCACCACTCTCAATGTTTGATGTTAACTCTCTTATTCAAAGCATGCACTCGTGGAGGATGCGTCGGCTCGTACAAACTGAAATGTGTATTTCATCTCTGTGTGAAACTTAAATGCATTTTACTACGTTAATTTTGACATCTAATGTAAAAGAATTGTTATGGGTTTTTATTGCCAAGGAGTATAGTGGGTGTAGTCACGGTCAACAGAAATGCTGTATGTGAACGGTTTTTATATTCAATTCAGATGTTTTATTCACTGATATTATATTGCTTCAAGTGTTTAGCAGTCATTAGTAGCATTTTAATTTTGAAATTATTAATTTTTTTAAGTATTGAAAGTTTTTAACTTAAATTTGAAGTTTGACTTTGATTTCTGATAGTGTACATAAGAAAGGGAACTAGGGAAGGTCAGTAAATAAGTCACAATTGTCTGTTGGAAAAGGTACTTGGTGAAACTCGCTGTGACGTCATGGCCCGGAAAGTCCGATAAGTAATATACAAATTATTAAGATAGTTATGCTGTCGTAGGAGATTGAAAACTCTGCGGAAGGAGTGTCAGTTTTTGAAGCAAACCAAATGGGATTGCATAACAATCGCCGGGGGTTGGAGAGGAGGTGTGGAACCCTCTAGTTTTATAGAGTTTTTATTTTATTTTCATCTATTCATTGTAATTTTTCAATACATTTCCGTTTGAATGTATAACACTTGTCCCAGTGCAAAACTAGTTAAGGGCATTTAAAAAACTTTGGGGTCTCTTTAATCCACTGGTTTACAACTCATTGATGCTCATTTAAATCTTAAAATTGCATAACCACATAGAGGTTTCTCAGTTGTGGAAACACGATAGGCAATAGGTGGAAGGAATGTATTAATTTTATATAGTCCTTTTCATATATTCATAGGAAAAAAAAGGGTTCTTTAAACAGCACCTTCAATAGTTACAAAATTAACACATGTATTCCCTAAGTTGTTAATCTTTTCTGATCGGCATTGGATAACATTTGTTGGGAAACCCTATTGGGGCTTGTCTGTACCTAAAAGCATTAGTATTTATGTATACATAAATTATACATACATAATATATATGCACTAATATATATATATATTTGTGTATATTATTCCACTGGATCAGTTTCCTTTCACTTCAGAACCATTCTCAAGTTGTTCCGAGTCAAAGTAGATTGACCGTTTGTCTATTCAATGCAATTTAAAAAATTTGCTAGCTAGAAAATTATTAAGTTGACAAAATTATCTGTAAATTTGAAACAAGTTTCTTTTTATTGTAAACTTTGGTTTTAATCCCTCTTTCTGAGATAATATTCTAAACTAATAAAGTATTTAGCTAATTGGGAGGTGTTCTCTTCTATCTCCATTCATTACTTTTCCAAGTTTCCATACTTTATGATTTCCTTCTTTATTAATTAACATTCTATTCTTATTATAACTTAAAACTGAAAAGCTTGAGTAAAAATTATGCAAATTTTCCTTGCAAGGGATCTTTTAGTTGAGAGTTCAGAATTTCACTTATCTTACATGTATGTATTGGTAACCTACAGTTGATGCTCACTTTTGCCAACATTTCTTGACTGAGTAAAGCTTGTAAAATAGAAAATTCGTTAAATGAAGTTGAAAACAAATTTTTGAATGGAGTTTGGTAGTATGTAATGAAGTCTTGTGAAGTAAATTTTCATAAAATTAAGAAATGTTTGAATGTTTATTGATGGGCATAAAAATGTTATGGAAGAAAGTCGACTTGTTGATTCAAAGGTCATTTTATGAAAGACTGTACTCTGAATTCATTCCAGCAATTCTAGAATGCTACAGATTTTCTATTGATGTGTTTTCAAAGTAAATAGTTTAAAATTTAGCCTCGTATATACGTAAAATAAATTATGTGTGGCGTAATAGTGGCTTCACACCAACGGTGACAGCGACAAAAACATATGTATCTTCGTTTTGCGCATGCGTATTACAAACACATTTTGTTTCTCTCGGTTTGTCCCTGTCTCTGCACTTTCAAGTCTTGGAGGAAGTTTGACTTTTGTCTCTGTTGCCATGCTGACAGCCAATCAGAATAAAGCTTATTCCGGTTTCGGTTGATGTTTTACACCCAGCAAGCTAAAAATTAATAATATCGAAATCCCATGGGCTCGGGAAGCTAAATACCTAGGTATTATCCTAGACAGAAGATTCACATGGAATCAGAACACAAAAAACGTTATCCATAAATTCTGAGATGTAAAACATAAACTTTTCCACCTAATTGCTCGGAATTCACCATGACCATTGAAAACAAAATACTCGTGTACCTAAGCTATCTCAGACCAGTAATCGCACACTCAAGCCAAATTTGGGGATCTACTAATAACAAAAATATAAATTCACTTGAAATCCTTCAAACTTCTACACTCCGAACCATCGCCAAAGCAAGATGGTTCCAACGAAAAACAGAAATTGTAAGACAAGTTCTTAGAATTAAATCCCTTAAAATCCATATAGCTAAACTTTCGAAAAAAATAAACCACAATATTTAATGCAGATAGCTGATTAAAATCTAACCCCTCTTTGAAGAGACATTATAAATTCGCTCTCCGCACTATTTTTTCCTTGCCGTAAACCAACTACTTTTTAAATATTCACCTTATACAAGCAGTCAGCACAACAACACCCCAAATATTGGTCATTATTTTTAAGCACCTCCGGTCGCGGTCAATACTTGGGAGGGTGACCACGCAAGCTCCTGCAACCGGCAATCTGTTTATTGATGCAATGCGGCTACTTTTTAAACCTTTATTATACGACGTCATAGCTACTTTACTTATTTAATTCCAAACAACTTATTTTATTTCTACTATTTCTTAAATTCTCAGCATTCCATTTTAGAATTAAGTCACTCCACCAAAATTGTTCTACCGAAGATAAAGGCCGCTAAACACGTCCAACAAGAATAAAAGGAGTTTTATTTAAGGCAGAGAGATGCGATCTGACAACCATCTTGCAGAATCGGAAATAAATGTTTTGCTTTCGAAAAAGAAGATTATGTGCATGTGCAAATAAATTGCTGTCGCTGCTGGTGTGAAGGCTTTTTTAACAGCAGAGACAGGCGACAAAATGTTGCCTGTCTCTGTTGCCGTTGGTGTGGAGCCACCATTACTCCTTTTTTCTGAGTAAACAATGAATACAATGTTTGGTGAACAAAGAACATCACAGTTTGTTCGGGAAAATGGAATAGGTGGTACTTTTGAAGTAAGGAAGGAATTTCTTAAAAGGAGCATCAACTGTGTACAGAAATGGTGTTCTAGACCAAATTGAGAAGGGTGGTACTTGAATATGAAGATGATATAAATCATTAAAAATGTGCATACTTGACTTGGAAAAGAATTAATCTGCATTAGTGAATACTGTAATGACCTAACTTAGTACTGTCATCTCAATTTATGAGAAGTATTTAATTGTTCATCTACATCATAGATTGAATGATTAAAATGTGATATCCCAAGTTTTTATCGAATTAAAATGTTTATGACATTTTAAAATAACAAATGGCATTAAGAAAGGAACTAAACTGGCAACAGTAAACAAAAATCTAACTTTTTAATGATAAAAGTTTCAACACTTCATGTTCTTGCCTTATGTTCAGTTGCTGGTATATATAAGTGTATATGATGATGCAGGTGATTTCGTCATAAATTTGTAGTGCTAAAATGGAGACCTGACTCAGGGTTCCCATGAGCCTTAGTAAGAGCCTGAAAATGCATTTGTCTGTCAAAGGTCCTTAAAAATGTATAAAGGGCCTTAGTTTTTACAAAAAGTATTACATATTTTATTACATAAAGCAAAGTCAGGTGTCATCCAAAATCCGACTAAAAATGTTTTTAAAACTGGTTAGGTCTGCGAGACCTAATCAAGCAAATTTCGTCTCATGTGCACTCATGCGTTAATTGTTTGCTATCTTTATGAAATGTAGCCTTTAAAATAAAAAAGGATCCTGATTAATAAAATGATCCTCAAATGGATCCTAATTTATCTTTTGCTTGAAGAGTGGGAGCTGTGATAGAATTCATGTTATTGCTAATATTTCGTTTGGTTATTCTCTTAAGTAAAAATGAATGTTTCACGTGTAAGTGGCAAAATAAAAAATATGTACCTTTTTGAAGGCAATCCTATTTAAGCCATTTGATATATAACATAGCTTTTGTGATCATTTTCATCAATGCACGACTACTCTATAGTAAAATGAAAACATTATAATTCACTCCTTTAAAAAAAAAGTTAAACCATCAGATGTGCATTAATGGAATCCAATTGCTAAATTTTTCTTGATTAGTTATATTTTAATCTTGAATAATTAATGATAGCAGGTCAACATGTTTTAAGTTGATTTGTATGTGGTTATTGGTATTTTTACGAGCAATAATTTCTTGTTTTCATTCTCTTATTGTGTCATTTCAGTCTTCTGATATTTAAAAAGCCAAGTATTATAATTGAATAAAACATGTTACATAGTAAGTGAAGTGCATGTATTGTTAATTATTTAAACACTAATTGACATATTACCGATACTCTCACATAATGGGTATAAAAAGTACTTGGATGTGGTCTTTTGAATTGTATTAGAAAACCCGATTAAAATTGAATTGCAGAATGTAGCAATTGTTTTATAAACTCTTGTTTGGGAGAGATAAATTTATTTGTCTTAAATTATCTAGTGTTCAGAACTTGAATTATCATAAACTAAAAATATGAAAGGAAGCTATATAAGTTTGTCTGAAAGGGGGTAATAGTTGAACCTTGAAAGTTGTAGTTATTTATATCCTAAAGGGACACATTTCTGAGGTGTGTGTTTGGGGGGGGGACATTTTCACTATGAACTCTGGATTAGTGCATGTAATTTTATTCTATTTTAAAACTTTAATTAATGTAATTGTTAATTTCACTTTTGTTTAGTTCTCTAGTATATTCCAAAATGTAGCCTGAATATCTGGGAAACTCGGTAATTTTTCGTTTTCAGCTGAAAGCACAGACCCTATTTCTAGAATCATCTGCTGGATTTGGTTCACCAATGTATCTTCATGAGTTGTGTAATGTAAAAAGTAAAGTGCAATCTTTTGTTTGCACCATTGTAAAGTTTCGATATTGATTGTTTTTCTAGCTAGTACCAAAGGACAATGCTGAATTGGAAAAAATGAAGCAGCTGAAAGAACAGGCGGAGCAGTGGAAATCTCTCCAGCAGCCAGCTGCTACATCAGCCGCTTCCACATGGCCCTACACAACATCCTCTGCTGCAGGAGCTTCTGTCACTGTTACAGCGACTGGAGAGTCATTGAAATCGAGTGGTGTTGTGTCAACCAATGTTGCCCAGTCCAATTTGGAACAGCAGGTTATAAGAGTTTTAAATTTCTTTCTATTGAGAACTTTGTCTAGATTTTAATTGGGGTATGGTGATTTAAATTCATGTGATAAGCCTCTGGTTAAACAAGATGGCTCATCATCCTAAAACCCAGTTTCTGCCTGAAATACTAATTCGGTTTCCCCTCTACCTGTGAGGGGATAATTGATCATCCCCACTCTACAAAAGTTTTTCGGACATCCCTTTGTCACCTGAAGTATTGTTAAATGATCATGTGTTAGGGGGTCCATTTCTAACTACATAATCTGTTTATTCAGTCTGCAGATTGAATAACCTCTTGTGAAATGTTCGGCATGAGCTAAATTATACAAGACCGAATGTGTAAATTTTTTCAGGAATCAAATTATAAGAGACTTGACAGATTCTTGAGTGAAAAATTGAGTTGATATCCACAAGGTAACTCCTCTTATTAATTACAAAAACATGTCCTTTGATCGGTAGCTTAGACTAGTTAGGGTACTTACCAAGGTTAAACTATCAGTTTTCTAGATTAACTGCTTTATTTGCACTGTATAATTTGCTGAGTAATATAAGAAAGAAGAGTTCATAATGGAATTCACGATGAATAGTCTGTTCCAGGATCAATTGCTATATAGACTTTTCGGAGGAATCTTCACGGCTACAGGCCAGCCTTTCTCAGTTAAATACTCAGGCGATTTTAGAGTCCCATGGAGGGATAAATCAGTCTTCTTCGGCTCTGATGAGCTCAAATGTCCACGATTACTCGTGTGAGTAGTTTCTCATAACATTGCAGTTTTTCCCCACACAATGAGTGTTTCCTCTGCTCTCATCTCAATCTGCCCCTCTCATGGGCGCATGATTGTTCTTGATCTGAATTCTGTCAGGCTTCCTGAATCGTCCTCTCCCCTTCACTACCCCATCAAACTTTGGCTGACTTAAAAATGTAACTATTCTTTTGTCGGCAACTGTTATCGTAACTCATCACCGTGCAGTTTTGTCCCGAAAATGTCACGGTGAGCGCCAGACGGTGTCCGCCTTTTGCTACAATGCCATTAACAGTTTCGCCAGCTTGGAAGCAGTGTTTTCAACAGACAATGGGCTGTGTTCTTTTTGGTGCTTGTCTCCAGTATGATTGTCCTGTTACCCACACTCGTCCAATTTCCTTAACCGCTGTTACCCCATAAGCACTTCTGAGCTAATGTACTGTATGTCCTAACCCAGTATTCAAAAGAACAAAATTTTGAGCATGTACTACTGTGATAAAAAGTAACACAGAATTCGGTCATAAAACAAAAAGTATCAATTTATTGGTAAAATGTTATTACTCCTCTCCTTCTAAGTAATCTCCGACTTCAATGCAGTTCTGCCAATGTTATTTCAGAATGAATCCTCAAACATGCCTTAAAGTCGTTCTTGTGAAACCCCTGGTTCGTATCAAATTTTCTTTTATTGCATCAATGGACTCAAAAAATGGTGACAACGAAGCAGTTTCACCCGTGGAAATAAGAGAAAATCACATGGTGCCATATTAGGTGAATTTGAAGCTTGTGGAGCCCCGTATACATTTAATGCCTTGTCATAAAATCACAAATAAAAATGGCATTGTAACAAGGCGCATTATCGTGATGCTACCATCTCAACACAATTCAGGTCGTTTTCAATGAATTGTTTCATACAAAAGACTAAAATAATCTTTATTGGCAGTTTGGCCAGTTGGTAGAAATTCATAATGTACACCACAACAATAAAAATAACAGTCAACATTACCTTGATTTTTGAGCGTCTTTGACATGGTCTTTTCAGTCTTGCTTCACCTTTCGGCTAGGCCTCCTTGTGATTTTTAGTCACGTGATTTAATCAGTCGCAAAAAAAATGCACACTTGCGACAATAGAATAGCAGTGATTAAAAAGTTGCGACCTGTCCTATTTTCGCTGCGACGTGACTGTCGCTCTATCCCAATGAATCATACGGAAAGGTAGGTGCATGCACCCACTTGCAATAGTTTAGTCGCAGTTCTGAAGCTGTCGTGCTCTGGTTTCTGTTTAATACACTTCAAATATATGTTTAAAATGTCTGTAAAAAGAACTGTTTGTTTGTCTATTTCGCGGCCGCAAAATCCTGACGGTCTGGCACTTACAGCAATGAGATTTGCAATTTTTGGGTCACAGCGAATTTTAAAATTCAATCTAGAAGATTTTTAATGAATTTAATAGTTTTATTCTCCATTGTTTTTTCAACGCCTTTCTTCCGCGAAAGAAGAAACACCCCAATCTTGACTTTTTCTACCCACGTGACCTTGCCGTCCGCCTTAGAACCATGCCAAGATTTTTTCACTGTGGAGAACGCTCAGAAAATGTTTTTTTTTTCGTTTCTGCTTTGATTTTGCGCATAGGAATGATTTTTCAGACAGACGATAAATCTTTTAACTGAAATCACTGTTCTTTTTAATTATCTCCTAGACCGTTAAAGATAGAGTAAAAATTTCAACTGATTTGAAACCCGGGAAAAATTTCACTTTAGATCGATACCTAAAAATATGATTTTCTTTAAATAAATAATTTTTAAATTGAATGTATCTTGTATATTATAAAAGGAAGTGTTTGTTTGTCTGTTTGCCGCAAAATCCTGACGATTCTATGGCACTTACAGCAATGAGATTTGGCACGCAGGTAGTCCAATTTTTTTTTGCAATTTTTGGGTTGCGGCGAATTTTAAAATTCAATCTAGAGCATTTTAAAATGAAATTATTGAATGCTAAAGCATAGAAAATTTGTTTTAGTTTCTGTTTTGATTTTGCTCGGAGAAATAATTTTCCAGCCAGACGATAAAAACAAACAATCTTTTAACTGGAGTCAATTATTTCTTTTTCTCTCTTCTAGACCGTTAAAGATAGAGTATTAATTTCAGCGGATTTGAAATCTGCGGAAAATTTCACTTTAGATCCATACCTAAAAATTGGATTTTATTTATATAAATAACTTTTAAATTGAATCTTTTATATTTTCGCATGAGATTGTGACATCACAGTAACTTTCCCTTTCCAAAAATAAACATTTTGGCAGGCATTGTTTAGTTGTTTTTCGTAAAAGCGGATTCGTTAAAGATAGATTAAAAATTTCAACGCATTTGAAATCTGCGAAAAATATTACACCAGATTAATAACAGGATTTACCAGATTAATAACGGATTTATTACTAGCCACACAGTGGCTAGTAGTAAATAAAAGTAATAGTAGTGATCAAAATTGGAAATAAAGAAATTTTAAAAATTGTTATGTTTTAACATTGTGAGTTTTAATTTGTGCGTAAGTGCAAATTTTGAGATCGCTGTTGGGACCACTTGTTACAAAATATGCATTGGAAAGGTCCTGAATATGATGACTTACTGCCTAAAAGAAACTTAGGGATAAATAAATTAACAAAAAATATACGTGGAATTATTAAGTGTTGGTTTGTCTCAATATTGAATATCTTAACATGAGGTGGATACTAAAGTGAGTAATCTTTTAACTGGACTTGACAAGGTTGACTTTGTACCCTTGTGGTAATTAAAGTTATAAAGATGTTTTGTGTGTTGGGGTAGTTATATAGAGGAACCAAAGGTCATTCTATGGGTGTGTTTATTTTAAATATTTGATATCGATTAAAGGACCTGCATTCCCCAAGCAATTCATTTTAGTGTGAAAATCGGTCAATGCGATCGGTGAGGGAGAAGGCGTATGTCAGCATAGTGAAATGAGAGGATTGCAAGGTTGCTGTTTTAATGTTGAGGGTTTTAATATACGTAATGATGTTTTGGGGAGGATGGAGAATTAACTAAGGGGGTCATAATTATTTCAAAATATGCGTTAGAAAGATCCAGATGGTCAGATTTACGAATTTCTAACTAAAGGTAGGAAGTATCTTGCACCTTTTTGTGTCCTTTTTCATGGAACATGAATAGAACCAAATTCTAAGAATTTACAACTGTCGAAGGGTAGCTGATATCAATTCTACCCATTAACATTGAAAATCATTTCCAGGCCCTTTGGTTTTTCAAAATGAGGGTTATCGTAAATTTATAACAATGGAAGGAGCTATTCTGCACTATTTTTTGAGTTACGAATACAGGACCATTGCTTTCAAAACTGAATTTGACACACCCTGTAAGTACAGTACATCAGTTCCTCTCGCTCTTGAAAGTGTACCTGTCTTTGTGTTTTTGGAATGGACGTTGTAAAGTTCCCATTAACCACCAAAACCGTCATTTCAGGAATGTAATTGGTTCGTGATTCTAGTGAAAGTTTATTGATGTACCTAGATGTTTTGGGTGTACAATTGGAGAAGAAAACCTTTCCCAAAGAATTCATGCTACTTTAAGATTCTATTTTTAAGGAATTACTGAAACACGACCATTTTTATCAGTGCATTATTTTTCAATCTTAAACATCAATTTCAAAGCAAAATAGATATTTTTGTTATAAAAATTATCTTATTACCTTATATTTCGAGTTGTTTAGAAGTTTATTAATATCCGAAATAATATAGCTGAACAAAAGATGCATGTTATTTCATTCATATAACTTAAGTAGTCTGTTTATAAAAAAAGAAGATACTTAGTCACAATGTGGAAGTTTTCTGTAATGTCACTAAAACATTCCAATTTTCACACATCTTTATGTAATTGGGAATTTTGTTTGTTGTGTTTTAAAATTGTTGTGTAACATGTTGGTTAATTTTTATTTAAGTTTCATTGGGGAAATTTTATGCATTGATCCTTGGCCGATCCGTTGAAGCGCGTAAAATTGTTTTATTTCTCAAATTATCTAGGTAATCTGCAGATTACCTAAACAATCTGCACATTATCTACTAGGCATTCATTAAAGTGAAAATAAAATCTTTGCTCAAACAACGGCAACCTTTTATACGCTTAAATTAATACTCAGACAAAACAACTCAGTGATACTATTTACTATTAACTGAAAGACACTACACTTTTATCCCATAAAGTTGTGCCGATTTTTATATGAAATTACTTATATGTAAATAAATTATGCTAACAATTGTTGAAACATAGCTTTATTTTTCAATATCTAAAGAATCAAGTTGATAGATTCAATCTATCAATAGAGCTTTCGAAAGCGAAGAAGGAAGGAGGAGGGAAAAGAAATTAGAGAAACAACCTTTTGTACTTTAACCATTTGAAAGCTGTTAATGTGCACATTACCTAGGTAAGATGCAGGAAAACTCTTTCTTTGTAGAAGATTCCGAAATTTACGGAACAAATCAGCTAGTCTACAGATTTCCTAGTAATGTTCACATTAATGGTTTTCAAGCTTTAATGGGAACAGATATATATAACGTTTGTGTATTCTACAAAATATGTGAATGCACGTAAGTGGCCTCTGAATGAAACAAGTTCAATAACCACTGGCCACTTACAAAATTTCTTAATTTTCACCTTTATCTGGAGCAGTTCTCATGGTAAACAGACAGTACACTACTAAAGCTACCATTTTATAAGTATTTTGGCTGTGCATCCCTGATAACCCAATTTGTGTTGCAGGGTTCAATGGACCAAGAAGAGGAAGAATTTGAGCGTCAGTTCAAAGAGTGGGAGAAGCAGTTTGAGGAGTGGAAGGAGCACAACATCAATCACCCGGATAAAGATGCTTTTGCGCAGTATGAGAAGCAGTGGCAGGAGTGGAGAGCGCAACTCCTGAAGAGAAAGGAGGAAATGCAGAAGGGAAAGGCTGCAAAGGCAGCAGCTACCACACACAATTCTAGTGAGTCCCTCTCTTAACAATTACTTCATGCTTCAGCTTGTGTGTTCAGTTAATGCCAAACCTCCAGGTATAGTCTGGTGATTTGAAACAAGTATTCATTGAATTTAAGAGCAGTGTATTTAAACTGTTGGTGTCTTCAGTCTAGATTCTGGCTCCGAATTGACTGGTGCTGGAAGCAATAGCAGTGATTACTATTTGGTGAAATAAATAATCACCTATGCTGCTCTTTCCTAATTTTACTTCTGGTAGTCCTTTCCCCTATCTTTATAGAAATGGATTTTTCCAAGGTTAAGGCCTTTGCAAGACACACTGTAACTGAGATGCTGTCAGGGAGTGCGATATCTAAGATCAATTTGTCACATGCATAGGTATTAAAATGCCTTAGATGTATGTTCCAGTCTAATGAATAAGCAAAATATCAGGATATGTGCTGATTTACATAAAAAATTTTAATATAATTTTCCTTTCTGTATTAAGTTTTTAAAAATAAAATAACTGAACAAGATGTGTTATTTTATTCAAATAAGTTATGAACTATACAAATAAGGTAAGTAGTTTATGTTTAAGACACTTAGTCACAATGAAAGTACTGCTGTATCACAAAATTATTCCAATTTTGCTAATAAATCTTTATAGTTGAGAAATTTAATATTTTCACTTTGTTTTGTGTAATATGTTGGTAATTTTTATTCATATTTAATTGCAAAATTTTATGAGTTGATCCCTAGAAATTATTTACACTGCTAGCATAACTATTCTGTATTTATGGAATGGAAGTTCTAATTCGCCCATCTGATGATTGAGTATTGGCACAATAGATTATGGATTAAAGCAGAAAACTTATTTTAATGTTTTTTTTTATTGCAAGCTCAAAATTCCACTCTATTTTCATGTTATATAACACTTATTCTATGCTATTAATAGAGAAAGCTTCATTTTCTTGTATGTCATGTATGAACACTTTTTAAGTGCTTGGAATAAGTTTGAAATATTGGGTCATCCTGAAAGTTCAGTGTGTTTTTTAAGATAAATTTCAACAAACAGTACAAAATCGTAAAATTTTTTTATTGAATCACATAGCACAATTTTGTTCTATGACTTTTTGCCATCTTTCCTGTAGATGGAAAATTTATTTTATAAATCAGTAGGCTTATTTGTAAAAAAGTTGTAGAGGTGCTATTTGACAGTCTTCAAAGAATTGGAACTCCAGGCTGTTCAGATAATTTTAAAGTGACCTGAAGAGGTGAAAATCTGAGGGGCAAGGTTTGGTGAATATGGGGGGTGATACAAAACATTTCAGCCATATTCAATAAGTCTTTGTCTGACATTCAGTGAAATGTGTGGCTGCGCATTGTCATGCTGGAAGAAAACGCCTCGACGATTGGTCAGTTCTGGTCTCTGCTTCGATTTTTGCTTTTAATATTGCCATTTGAGAACTGTTTTTTTTTGTCCGAATTTGTTGATTATTTATGCCCAGATCGGGCATCATATTCGAGGCTGAAATTTCCCTGCTTAAATTTATTAAACCACTATCAAACTGTGGCCTCAGAAACAGCACTGTATATTGTGGTCTGGTATATAGCACTGTATACTGTGGTCACAGGTATATTGTGGGTCTGATTATGGTCTAGAAGGTATAGATACGTTAGGGTAAAATCTGAAAGGATGGTGGAACCTTCAATATGTATGATAATTTACACTCGAAGGTATTCTCGGCCAAGTTTTTAATTGGATACATCATCAACCTCTCACACATTCCAAGAACTCGAAGCTCCCCATCGAGAACCCCGACGTTCCTGTCTACGGAACGGAGGCTATTCACACGCTGCTCTCTTTGTGGCACAGAAATGAGGGCATGGCAATCTTAATGGACTTCAGCCGTTTCTTCAGGAGCTTGAGATCTGAAAGATTCCAAACCCCTCCGTAACCAGAAATTGCAAAAATTTCGTCCGTCTCTGTATCCAGAGGGTTAAATACTAAAAGAGCGTTGCGAACGTATTGAAAATCATTCTCTGTTATCATCGAAGTTGATTATTACAAATTCTTGAGGTTTTTTTTAGTGAAAGTCAGTTTTTAAAAAGATTAATGACTCATTACTTTCTACCCAAAAAAAAAGAACTAATTAACATTGAGACATGAAAAATTCACACAGTACGTAATTAGTTTAAAAAATCATAAAAGAGTTAGGGGAAGAAGTGTCTGAACTAGATTTTGCTATTCACAGATTTTTTAATCAGTGGCCTAAGCGTTGGTCAACATACAAACAAATTCAAGAAAACTTGAAACTTCCCACTCACCATTTCATCAAGCATTGTTCAAGCAGGTGGCTAAGCCTAAAGCCAGCTGCTGAAAGGTTGCTTGAACAGTGGATTGCAGTGCAAAAGTATTTCCTTGACTAATTCCAATAAAGAAGCCAAACATGATACAAAGATCAGGCAATAATAATATTGTTCATTTACTTAAAAGAGAAATTATGAAGGCTGAAGTGATATTTGTCGCATCAAGTACAAGTATATTTAATCGTGTGACCGAATTTCTTCAGAAAAAGGAACCTCTAAAACTTAAACCCTGCATTCTCAACTTCAATTGTTGACAAGAACAATTTTGGGTAGGAATAATTCATCATTAGAAATAATTGTACCGTACGAAAGAGTACATTCTGAGGTATGCTGCGATATTTTCAAAATTAAAAACTAATAGTAATAAGATATAGGTATAACAGTTTTAAAAAAAAGTAACGAAAATCTCCCGATTTTTCCCGAATTTCAAAAAAAAATATTATCAAGAACCAAACTGAAATTATTAAAATAACTCAACGAGCTGCAAAAATTTACGTTGAGATGTACTCTTTAAAAAAAACTCACAGCATAAGACTGAAAATTTGTACGTGTTTTGCTCACTCGCGGAAGACATTTCGCTTCTTCTTTTGACACTTAATAAACCCTAAACTAATAGCCGCATCAGAAAAAAATCTTAATAATTGTTCAGGGAATACGACAAAGAACAAACAATGTTAATTTCATATTTTTCTGATCCGAACTTTCTAGGGAAACTGTCTAAGAATCGAGCTAAACAGCACAGTTTTCAATCCTGCGGCGGCGGAAACTTTTTTTAATAAAGAGATGTAAAACGTAAGGCACAAGAAAATTTAGAGAAGGACTGGAAAGAAAAATATAAACTGGAAGCGGAGAAAATTTTTTAAAGCAGCTGGCAAAGAAAAGAATGGCGATAGAAGAACAATAATTTAAAATTATGCGTAACGAAGAGGATAAGCCGTTGGATAGTGCTTCAAAATTATTAAAGGAAGCAGCACTTGTTCAGGCAATGATTGAAGGAGCGGCTAAAGTCTCAGATGATGCTGGTCAGCAAAGACAGACTTTAAAAAAATGCACATTCTTCTATTGAGAAGAAAAAGACAAAATTAATTTTAGTCTTTTTCAACAAAAAAAATTAAGACATAATTTTTCAAAGAAAAGGAAGAAATTCTTCAAGCTTTGTCAAAAATAAACATATTAAAAAATCATAATTCAGATTTTAAAAAAAATTATGTTAATATTTTAAAATGATTTAATTTTTAAATGAAGAAAATAAAAATATCCTTCCAAAGAAGGAAAAAGAAAAGATAGGGGTAGCTTGGGAGGATCTTTTTATTTTTTATCTTTATACTAGAATATGTTTAGCATTATTGTTATTTGTTACTTTTTTTTTTGCTCGATTAGTCACTTTTTGTCACCTTTTTGGACCTTGAAACCTGTTAGGAGCCCTGATGCTATAATTATGCAGTGTAAGCAGAAAAGGCCAATTTGATCATCTCCTTCAATCAAGGTCACTACTTATCAGCAGTAGCAAAATAATAACAAAGCTAGCTTCGATTTGAAAACGCGCAGAACTTTCCATATGACCCAATACTTATCAATGCTCAGAAAGAAATAAAAAAGAATCGGGTAAAGGCCCCCCCCCCCAATAAAGACAAATTTCATTGTTTATAGTGAACTTTATTGAGCTTATAAAGCCAAATAATAGGCAAAAATACATGCCTATCATAAACACATAATCTGTGATAGTGGTGCAGCCATGTTAGGTTTTGGGTTAAACCTTCAACCAAACCAAAGACAAATTTTATTATTTTTAGTGGACTTAATAGGGCTTTATCAGACTAAATTTGCCTACCCCCCTCAGAAAAAATTCTGTCTGCACCACTGTTCTTTTCACACATTAGTACACAAATATACTATTCTTATTCAGAAATTTTTGTAGTTCAAAATAATGCGTATATTTTCCTCATTTTTACATTTTGACTGTTTTTGCCCCTGGCATTCACATATTTATTGCATTATATGTGACGTGTAGCTTTTAAAAAATTAAATCGGCCCTATTGTTTCTTTTGCTTAAAAATCGGGAATTGTTAGTTGATTCCATTCATTAGCTTATTTGTTTTCAACTACAAATTATAGGTACCATGTGATTTTCTATATTTGTCCAAATTTTGAGCCATTTTATTCTTTTGTATTTGACACTGTCAAAACGTTTTCCAAATCAAAAACTGAATGTAGTTATGAAAGAACTGTTACTTTTGCGTGTCTGACATGACCTTAATTGGTACATAACTTAAAATATCTCTGAGCCATATGAGTGTGAAACTCTTGATGTTTTATTTTCCCTAACAGTGTGGTCCTTTTTCTAAAAAATTTGTTATTCAATAATTGTTCCTCTAAAATATTTTCATTAAAATGTAAATACTTCCTGTAGCTCCTGCCATTACAAACCCATCTGGAACGACCAATGCTCCCACAGCTGTCCCAAATGCAGGGCTATATTATCAACCTCAGTACATGTATATGCAACCCTATGTGTACCCTACTAATGTGTCTGTTGTGCCACCACCGGCCGTTCCCCAGCAGTTCCCTGCATTTGGCGGCCAAGTACCACCTGTAGATGGCTATGGTGCACAAGGGGCGCCCATGAGTGGCCCAGGAACTGGGCCACCCATGTCAAATCCTAACATGGTATGTATTGCATACTTTTATTTTAATATGAAACTAATTAATATGGAATGCACAATTCTACCTAAATCTTCAATTTGGTGAGGATTAAAAAAAAAAGTTTTTATTGGTGCTCATTTTTAATTAAATAATTAACTGCTTTCAGTTGCAAAACTTTTAAATATTTCAAACTTATGTTTTTTTTCTTAAAATGAAACTTGAGAAATTTTTTTTAAAGGACAGGATTTTCATATATAGGAGTTTTGGTTTTAAATATTCAGTGGTGCTATGCAATCTTTCCTCAATTTTGTGACTGGCTAGATGTTCATCTCTATATTCTTTTACTAACAGCTCATGCTTTAAGTAGTGGACTGTTAATAGAGAAATGTTATTGTTTGAACTTTTACTGAAATACTTTTGAATTTTTTAAATAATTTAGAAAATTTTGGCAAATGAATTTTTTGATGTATTTAGGTATTCTTAATGCAAAACTTGCTGATCAGAGTGGTAGTTGTAGTGTAATCAAATGCTAAGAATTAAAAGTGCAGATAAAGGCAGGACGAGCAGATTTTATGTTGGGTGTGTTATTGTGATTTCTTGTATAAAAAAATTAATTTTATTTGAAAAATCAAAAGTCAGATTTATTTTATTCAAATGAAATTTTTATAGTTTAAATCTGAGGCTATCGGATTATATGAGAGTATCTCTGAAGCAACTCAACCCAAAAGTCGGAAAGTCATCGGGAGAAATGCTCAACATTTATCCCCAATCTTCTGATGAGCATTGTTTAATTATGGCCTATCTTGATAAAAGTAATCAAATAATTTTACCGAATCCACTAAAAATAAGAGGCCAGTTAAAGTTGTTATCAAAGGTCTTGTTCACTTGGGTTTTATTTAAAATATATTTTGCTCACAATCCAATTCATGGTTTTTAGTTTTTTCCCGTCATTTTTTTCTTTTTTAATAGTAAATTGAATAATTTTGTGAAATTTTTTTTAAAACTTAATTTTGTGATTTTTATGTGTTATGATTTTTCTTCTACATTTAAATCAAGTGTATTCCTTTTTGTTACAGTGAGTTCAAGATTGATTAGTAGGTCTAACAGCATTGCCAGTAATTGCGGAAAACATGGCTACTTGTGTTATGTTGCTGATACACATGAGCTTAGTTTGCGTTTTGTTCATTTCACGATATCCAGAACTGCAATTCTTTAGCTCATATTGAAATTTGATTAAATAATTGGCTATCTCTAAATTTCGTAAAAAATCAAAATAGCCTCATTCTTATCATTAAATTTCTGTTTCGCTAAACCAAATCAAAATTTGTAGCAAATGTAATAATACCAAATTAATAAAATAACAAATTGTGTATCTGCAATATCTGTCCTTAATTTAATTTCAAATTATTTTTTTTCATGGGTGTTTTCCGTTTGGAATGGGAAATTAGTGCAGAAAAAAAATTAAACAGTGAAATCTAATGTCCTGCAAGCTTAAATGACAAAACTACCTTGTATCGTCAATGCTATTTTGTCATTCTATTTACTAAATACAGTATATAGCTGCAAGATATAATTTAGTGCTCCACATTGATTTTCCAATTTCAAAGGTGCTCAGTAACTGAAAAGTTTGAGAACCTCTGCTCTAGTACGTCATAAATTAAAAAAAAAATTACCTTATGGTTATGAGAGTAATAGCAATATAACTTATTGATACTAAATTTTTAAAAATTTGGTTATTAATTATTTTAGAAAGATTGAAGTTGAGCTGAGTTGTCTGTGTACTGATTGGGATCTTTGAATTTTTCTAGATGCCCCAGGAGCCTAAACCATTTGAGCAAAACAGAGGGCAGTATGAGTATGGCCAGAATGATGACAATTTTCAAAGACAAGGGGACTCGTACCAGAACTTTGATGAATACAGGAATTCTATGTACCCACCTGTTGACATGGATGTAAGTTTATTTTCCCTAGTATTGATTTTGGTTTGAATGTGTAACGTTTTCATTTAAGATTGGTACATAAGCAGTCTATCAATCTTTTATGATGAAACAATGACTTCTATAAAACAAATAATTTTTGAAAATGGTCAAAGTTTGGGCCCAAAGTCACCAATTAGGAGATGATGGGTGTTTCTGTCTCAACGTATTTGTACATCCTCTGAATAAATAAAATTGAAAATAGAAACTTCTTCAATGGTGGTTTTTATTGTAGCTGCAATCTCATACTTGCCAACTTTTACCGATTTCCACTTAATTTTACTGATTTACATATGGGTCTGTCTTTTTTATAGATTTTATATATTTTGATTGAGCAATCAAAATATTTCATTCTCTGCAACCATCCACTAAATCCATAAACACGGTTCCCACGGGTGCTTAGAAAATGCTTATTTTGACCTTCCATTTCTAAGAGCCCTTAGAAGTACTTATTTTTTTGTCAATGGTCCTTTGAAAGTGCTTATTTTCCTTTGGAAACAAAATTCAGTTGTCAAATAACGATATTTTTTCACAATAGCTGAAAAAGTGTGAAGCGACGTTTAGAAGGAATTTGCCGAAATCACATTTTTTCAACTTGCATGGTTTCACACTGTTGCAGACTTTTGTTTATGTTTAACTTGCCTCTAATTTAACAAATGGACATGTGGCTTTAGGAAGGACTGATAATAGACATATATTCTTTTGTTTCCTTAGGATCAATACCAAAGAGAAATGAATTTTGGAAGAGGCCGGGCCAGAGGAAGAGGCCGTGGACGTGGCAGAGGGAGAGGCCGTGGTAGATGGGTAAGTGAAATTTCATCTGAACTCAAAAGTTTTTTTCTGACTTTGTTTTATTTATGAATGTCAATGAATGAATGAATTTTAATTATGAATTGTTATATTTATGAATATGTTAAAGTATTTCTGACAGAAGATAGAAATATATTCAGGGGAAAATCTCACATATGCTACATTTAACATGTTTGTTACTAGTGTAGTGTTTAAGTTATTAATAATGCTGTCAATGAAATTTGAAATATTGTGAATATCATGACTTTTAAATTCTGGATTGTTTGATTGCAGATTACAAAATTTAAACAAAGTTGAGTCGTGTCCTTTAAAAGTCTTCAAATAGTGCTTAGTTTTCATAGAGAAAAGGAGTGAATCCTGAAAGGTGGGCTAAAGAGTATTAAAAGTGGCAAAAAAAGTTATGTGGAAGTATTAATCCTGAAAAGTGGACAAGATTTTTTATTTTGTGATGATGCGTATTAGCAGCAATTGAAGTTCAAAAACTTTTTCTCTGCTGTTGTATGTATCTGAAGAAAAATGCATGTCCATTTGGTTTAAAAATATAACCATTACAGGTGACAGTATTCTTTTAATCAGTGAAAATTAGAGTGGCTAATAGCTTGTACCTTGCCAGCTTGACAAAAATAGAACTTTTTGCCATATAAGATGAGGAAGGAGTGTACAATCTATGACAATATATTGGTTTCACTGTAGGTATTGGTATAATACCTACATTCTCTTGTGATTATCTGCCCAAAAGGATTCAAATAAAACCTCAGATTATATCTTTTTTTACCAGTGTTCCCATGGTCCTTGAAAGTCCTTGAATTTATTTTTCCGAATTTGTTTGATTGCTGTAAAATTTACAACTCTTGCATATAACTTGTTTTAGGTCGTTATAAAAAATTTCAGATCCTTGAAAGAAAAAAAAAATTGGTTTTAAAAAGTCCTTAAAAGTTTTTGAATTTTTTGCGACAAAGGTTTGGAAACCATGTTTACCCATCCATCAAAATTGATTATATTACCTGATCAATGATTTGTTTTTAAGGATTAGCAATAGAATCTTTCTTTATATATTGCTATGATATATAATACCTGTTGGGAGATTATTTTTGTTTGCTTGATATTTTTATTTTATGTATGCACATTTTGTCTGTTAAGATTAAAAAAAATATATAATAATTTTAGGATCCAAGTGAGGGAGATGGTCGTTCAGCAGATATGAGAAATACTGGACCTGCTCTATTGGAGAGCCCCAGGGATTTCCAGGATGGTCCAGGAAAATTTCGAGAGGGACCCGGAGAATTTCCACCAGGTCCTGGTGGTTTCCCCCCAAGAGATTTCCCTCAGGGTCCAGGAGATTTTCCACGAGGTCCAGGGGACTTTCCTCCTGGTTCAGATTTCCCTCCAGGGCCAGGAGAGTTCCGAGATGGCCCTGGTGACTTTCGTGGAGGAAATTTTCGTGAGGGGCCCAATGAATTTCGGGAAAATCGTGGTCCATTCCGTGATGGGTGAGTAAATATATCTTGATGAATTACTGTAAAGCTTGTATTGTGTGTGTGGCAGTCATCTTGTAGCATGCTCATTTTCATTTACTCATACTTTTGTACTGGAAGTCTATTCAAATCCTTTCCATTGGAATGAACCACTTTGGCCTGGCGATACATTGCATTCTAACATCGCGATATATCATGATGAATGATGTTAACCATGCATTTTATACATAGTAAAAGCAAAACCTTGTTCCTACATCACCATATATATATATATATATAAATTTTTTTTATTTTCTATAAAAAATCATGGTAGGTAAAAAATAAAGATCTGCGTTGTATTTAAGAAACACCCTTGATTTGAAACAAGATTCTGCATATATGTTTGTGTGTGCTCCACAAACCATATATGCTCAATTAGATTAAAAAATTAGCTTATTTAGAAGGAGAAAAACTTCAGCATAAATAGAAATAAAGGGGCATTTGATTTCTCTGTGTAAGGATGACTGCATATATGACCTTGATTGTAACATCAAGAATTTGTGCACTCGCTCTTGAAGGCTGTGGCTCATTAGCAACTTCTACGGGTTGAACTCCATCATTCAATAAAAGAATGTTTGTCATCAGTTATGGTACTTTCATCGAACTGAGAGTGTAGGTACTTAACGCACACAGATCGGTCATTTGTTGACCTTGAAAGTGCAACGCCTATACTTTCAAGAACTTCTTCCGAACCCTTTGTCGCTCAGCATCTGATGTCCTTATCTTCTTGTATTCCCCATCTCTCTCTTTCTTCCTGTTGATGTTTTTTAAATTCTTGTGCTTATTATGCATATATTTAGACATTTTACAATTTTCAACGCTTTGAGGTTTGATATATAAACAAGTATTAAATATTTAGGTTTCAGTTTTATTATAATTTATAAAACACAAAGGTGAAATAGGACAGTGGCAGTGCATATTTTTGTGACTCAACTTTGCAGTTAGATGGCATCTGCCGATTATGTCAGCACAAGATGAATGAGCATTTATAACATTCTTTGTTTAATGCTCATTTGAATGCAATATCGTTCATTTAAGTATCATTTATATATTTCAAGTTATTACATTTTTTGTACTTGCACATTTTTGTGACACTCAAAAACCTGGTTTCTAAAGGTGAGTCATATCCTACGTCAATAATAAACTTTGAACTGCACTGAATAAATATTCTGTAAAGCATGCAAGAGGCTAGGGATGTCAAAAATAGTCACTAAACATAAATATAAACAGTATAAACCATGAGTAAAACAGCCATAATTCTAGTTACCATCCTGCTATTGGTTTATACTTCCTCAGTAGTTTTTCTCTGCATTGCCTTTTTTGGGCTCCTGGGGTTTTTTAACCCTAAATCCCTCTCTGAGTGCACCGCTGATTTCAGTTGCTGTGGTGTTACATTTTGTAATTCCTTTGGCAAATCACAAATAAACAAACCTGCCTACTTAAATACCACTCAGTTTTTCCATTGTTGATATGCTTTGTATCATCAATTTTCAATAATCCTAAAAAGTTATGTTTTGAATACGCTTTCATTTGTGCTCGACTTCATTGTAGATGTCTTTGTTTCGCTCTTTTACTAGTGCCGATGACCAACCACCATTTGACAACTTTCCCGGAGAATATCCTCCAGAGGACATGCCTTTCCCCGACGAACCTCACCGAAAGAGGCGGAAGTTCCCACAAGAAGAGCATTTTCCTTTTCGTGAGGGACAGCCTTCCATGCACAGGGAGGGCAAGGCACCCCTTCTGTCACGAGAGGGACAACCAGCTCTTCTGCCACGGGACGGGCAGCCTCCACTCCTTGACGGCCAGCCTCCCATCATCCGGGATGGACCGTCCCAGTCACAGCGCTTTCCTCCAGATGAGTTTGACGAAAGCTTTCCTCCATCTAATCGTCCTTTTGATGACCGCTTTCCCCCGGATGGAGAAAGGTTTCCTCCAAGACCCAAAGACGAACGTTTCATGAGGGACAGGGAGTTTGACGGCTACCCTCCTATGGAAGACGACCCATATGGTCCACCTCCATTCAGAGAAGATTATCCGCCTTTTGATGATCATTTTCCTCCTGGTCGGGGCCGCTTCTCCATGAGGGGCAGGAGATTTCCTCCAGGACATGGAGATTTTGACAGATTTGGGCCACCCCCTGGCATGAGAGATGATGGTCCCTTTCCACCCGATGACAGGTAAGCGCGAGACATTTCTAAATCTTGACAGGTTGTGTACCTGACCATTATGTGTGTAGGCTTGTGCCTTGGATTTTGATAACCTTTCAAACTACATTTTTATAGTTACCTAGTGCTATGGAAATTTTTTTTTTTCAGCCCTGGTATTCAACTGGTGTTGTTAGACAGAGTTATTAGCAACCTAGCCAAAACTTAAGAAAGTTTCTTTAAAACATTCTAAAATAATCTGATCTCTTTAACACTAATTGACAATGAAAATCTATTTGATTTCAATCTTTAGTATTTTAAATTCCAGTTGATAGTTCAGGAAGTGGAAAGATATCTGTATTTTAATTTTGTAACAGTTGTTCAGTGCATACATTACAATAAATGTGGTTTCCATCAAGGCACAATACATCATAGCAAAAGAAAATTCTTCCTGAAATAAGTTTTCCTTAAATTTGTAGATCAACCAAATTAGTGTTAAAGAAATCAACCTCATTCAAATACACTCCTGTATGTGGACTGAGAATGTCATTCTGATTGGATTCTGTAATTTAATTTCACTGGTGGCTCAGTGGTATTATTTTGTGTACCTATTTTATAAAATTGTGAATGAATTTCAGGTTTCCTTTCCCTGGAGAGGGGCCACCTCGAATGGCTCCAGGAAGGGGTCCAAGACCTCCTTTCGAACCAGGGTTCGGGCCAGGACCAGGCAGGTTTCCTGATGAGCCATTCTTTCGAGAAGGAGGCCCACCGCCTGGCCGCTTCAAGTCAGTTGATTACACGCACAGGCCGTCTGAAGACTTTGACCCGCATTATGAATTTGAATCTGAATTTCAAGAAGATGTCATGCAGTATAGAGGTATGTTATCCCAATTCTTTATTTAAATGGTTTTCAGATGATCTGCATAGGCTTGTGTTTTCCATAAAACTCGAGTGCCCCTGCTAATGGGGTATCTGTTTAGTGTAGATGATCTTGAGAAGTTCATATTTTAATTTATTTTCTTTCGATTTCATGGACTCTTTGAGCATAATGTAAAGATCTTGGTCAGCACAATGGCTACTGCAGGCAAAGTGCGCTTTATGTGAATTTCTTTTCTTCAGTGGTGGGAGTCTGTTTTTAATTGTTTGATTACATTGTCATGGTTCATGTTTGCAATCTAGTTTCCTTATGGACTTTAATTTGCGTTTAATTGATGGTTGCTTAAAAAGTTGGTTTTAAAATCTTGCTAAATTGAAAATGCAAGGCATCCTGAAAGCTCAAGCAAGCAATATTATAGGCAAAATTATGTACTTTTGTAAAGAATACACACACACATACAAATGCTACTTGTGACTTATGTTTAAGTTGCAGCATATATATATATATATATATATATAGGAAGATGAGATTCATGGAATTTGTGAGTGGAAAAGTTATAATTTGAGTGGTTTTTTTTTCTATTTTCTGGTAGCTACCCTGTAGCAATTTCAAACTGTCCCAATGCATGATTTAGTTTGTCATTGACTGCAAATCTTTTCGTCCAAATTAAGACTGTTTCAGATCACAATAATATACCTGCATTCTAAGCAATTTCCAAAAGCAATAATTAAACTGCAGGTCAGAGAACTTTGTCTAGTGAAAATGGTTTTCTCATTTCAGTATAATTTTGTGTTTTGTTTAGTTCAATCAATTTTTATTCAATGAGTTTCTCAATAACAGGAAGCCTATTGTCTGTTTTTTACTTACTTTTTACTTCATTCCTGTTTTTTCACACTGTTACATTATTTCTTCCTAACCACACATTCTGAATCAAATATTTAATTACAGTAACAAATAATTAGGTTGAAATTTTGTCATGTGATGACTGGATATAGGATAGATGGCAGGTATGCAAAAAGGTCATATAGAGGGCTAGTGATCACTTATGAAAGGAGAATTAATAGTTGTATTGGTGTTAATTCATTCCAAAAAAAGTGGTCTTTTTGCGAGTTGCTGTAGTATTTGATTTTTTTTTTGTAGATTAAAAAAGTGCTTGATGGCAATTTTGTGCATTATGCTCATAATTATTTATAAAATTGTTCATGCATACCTGTCAATTGCTACAGGATGTCTGTAGCATCTGGCATCCCCAACTTGAATTTCTAAAACCATTGCTGTAAATTATGGAGTGTAAATGCTTTACTTATTGTGTCAATTTACAGGCAAAAATATACTTATGAATTTTTTGTGCTCCAGCCCAATGCAGGGTGTATTTGTATTGACAAATTTAACACTGAGTGCACTCATGCAGACGAGTCTCCATAACAAAGACTTGAAATTTTTAAAAGTTTAATTGATAGAAAAGAGTTATGCTTAAAGAAAGTGGTCATATGGTTTTGTAATGGCATTTAAGCCTATTATCCTGAACAAAGATCAATTCACATGAAAAAAATGTAATGATAAAAATCAAATGTTGATTAAAGGTTGAAAAAGTTATTTTCCAAATGAATTTAGTTTTCAATGGGAAGTGGCAGCATATTAAATTACAAAATTCAAAGTTCTACGAAAAATAATTTGTACATTGATGGACAGTTTTATGGAGACTCCTGTAGTTTTTAACACTGCAGTATTATGCATAGAATAAATGTCATTTTATCCATGCATGTTGAGTTGTTGCATTGGATGCTACGGACATGTGCATGGTTCGTGTTGGCAGGTATGTAGATGTAAGCAGAAATTAGCCAGTGTACCAAAACAAGCTGCATATTGTGTATGACAGGTAGACAGTCATCCACTCTAAAAGCCAAGGAGGAAGGACAGGAAGCCCAAAGTGAAGAATGCACAGATGGAAAACCGAAGAAGTGAAATAGGAGACATGTTGCAAAATTCTGAGCTCTGTTCAAAGAATGCCCTGTTTTAGAACTGAAAGAAAAATTGTTTAGTGCTGGAAGAAAAACTTGTACCTGTTTGACTTTGTATTAACTTTTGCTTATGTGTGACTGGATTTGTTTTAAATCCTTCGATTTGGAAGACTGCAAAGTGGCAGAAGTAGAATTTCAAAAAGAGAATAAATATCTCTTTATGTTCTATACATTAAAATCTTTCTTAAAATAACGAAAGGCCATATTGGAATGGTTCAATATAAAAAGGATATTAACTGTTCAACTGCCAATGTTTCATTGAGGTTTTGCTTTCAAAAATGGAATTTGCAAATTTGGCCATCATTTGTCATTAGCGGAGGGCAATTTAAATTTTTATAGTGTGCATAAATAAATCTTAGCTCTCGGATATCCGAAGTTTTATTTAATTTTTCTTGTTAATTCACAGTGAGAAAAATACTATATTCTAGAATTACATGAAATTTATGATTTTTTTTTCAAATTGATATTTGGCACCAAATGTTACTAACTCAATCATCTAACTGATTCAATTCCAGAAATCATGTGGCTTGTGAGTTCTTTATAATACTTTTGATCAAACCTTGTCTTTTTCGAGAACTGGGCTTATTTTGTTTCATTTGCATTAAAAAACAAAAGTTGCTTTTCTAGTCAAAGGTCAAATGTCATCTAAAATCTTTAGGTCTGCTAAAAAATAAATAGTTTTAAAACCCCAAGCAGCACTTTTGAAATTTTCTTGACTTGTGTACTCACTAGTGATCTGTGAAATGTAGCCTCAAAACATCATAATTTTTCTTTTTCTTGGAGAGTGATAACCCTGTAATGCTAGACAAATATTTGTTTTGATTAGTTATACCAAAATGGTAGGCCTTGAACAGTATGTTGTTTATCTTGAAGATGAAGTGTTCCAGAAGCTCTTAACCAAAACCATACCTTCCTAGTTGATAATGCATCTTGTCCATGTCTCAGCGCATTTGAGTTTGCTTATATACGTTATCACCCAGTTGGAAATCAAAAAGTAATACTGCTTAGATTTTCCACTTTATAAGCTATGACAAGTAAGCTCTCGGATAGCATTACATATATGAATGAGAATCAATTTACAAGTGGAATTTAATAAATTTGTGACAGAATAAAATAAAAAATCCTAAATGTTTTCTGGCATTCATTTTTGCAGAGAAGGAAAAAAAAACATTCTGCTCAAAATTGAAAACTATAAGATGGAAGAAAAGTGGAGTTTGTTTCATTGAAATGCACAAGTTTTGAATTTTTCTAAAAACAGCATTTTTCTTTAAGAAAGATTTTATTGTATTAACTCTTATGTGTTTTGTTTTATGAAGTATGACACTCTATTTATACTTAGTCAAGTTTGTTGTGTCAACTACATCAACAACGAAAGTTAATTCGACCACTTCTAATTCTGAAGTAGATAAATTCATTCTGCAAAACTGCAATAGAAAATGATTTTCCACTTGCATTTTTTTATTCTTATTTTCAAGCATGGAAGCTAGTTTTATCAAGGGATAACTTTTTGCAGATAGTCATTAAATGTTTTGTTATATTGTTAATATGTTAAATAAGTGTTATCAAAAATTGTCATCTTTCATGTCAGCATTGTATTTCTACTGCTCTTTCAATAAACACGTTATAAAATGTGGTGTTTTTACTTTGTGGTTTGTCTGAATTTCATTCCCTAGTTGTTTTGACTACCATGTTAGGTTAAATTTTTAAAGTACTTAAATAGTAATAATTTTTTTGTTGTTGGAAGTTCTTTGTTTAGTTGGAAGGCTGTGTGCAATAAATTCGGATTTTTAGCATCATTTGGGTGCTTTGTTACTTGTAAATGGATATTTTCAAAAACTCTGATTTTTGCTCTGTTTGATGAATAATTTTAAATTATTCCCTGATATTAGTATCTCCATTTTTCCATCAACCTATTCTGATTAATATCTTCTGTAGTACAGAAGAATGTCTTTCTGAAGGTGTTGGGGAAAGTTGGCCCGCTTATATATGTATTGATCAGATGAAGCTTGGGAACTCCATAAGGCCATCCAGAGATTTTCGTATGGAGGATGATTCTTGGTAGCTGAGCACTTGTGTCAGACAAAATGCATGGCATTATGTTTGCTCAGTACATTCAAATGTTTTAAAACTCGTTTAACTTTAACTAAACATTAAACTCATTATAGTTTACTTTGTACTCCTAAATATTTTCCTCTTCAGCATTTTGCCCTCTTTGTTTCACAGTATTAAGATCCTGACTGGATGTTCATGTTTTCTGTGGTTCTGCATATTTCAGCATCTCCTGACAGGAAACAGTCTTCTACATACAACAGCAAGTGCAATTAATTGTCGAATAATATGATTTATTTCCGCTTTCCAATGTTTAGGATATGTACGAGATTTTGTTGCGTATTAATGACGGATTTAGACCTAGGTGGAGTCCAAATGTCTGTTTGTTCATGTTCGTTTCTATCATTCCATAAACGATGTTTGAATGAGTCATTACTCAATGGGTGCAGCAATTTTTTGCTGTGCTACTAGAGATCTATCATATTTGTCCTGCGATATTTATGTGCTGCCTTTTTACCATGCAATTCAAGTACTATGCTATATGATGGTCACCTGTTTTTAATACTCAAACTGCATCATTACTAACAGCACTAAAGAAAAGAATAAAGGGTTACAAAGCTCCAAATGTATTACAAAAATGAGCCTAGTTTATATGTAACGGCAAAAAAAACTTAAGAGCTATCAAAGATTTGATCCGCTGCTCTTGTTATCACTATCAATGCCGCTCCATATCTTGAAAGCATGAAGGAAACAAAGGATGATGATTCTCAAATGATCCAGCCTCTAAGAAACATTCTCATGGGTGTGAGAATATTCTACTATGTAAAACTTGGTATTTTTACGCATATGAACTTCACATGGGTATTCTTGATTCAAATGAATTCTTCAATCGTATTTCGGATGTCTTAACTGCGTTTGCGCCGTCTTTTATTACATTTTATCTTCCCCTACATCTCGTGTGATGAAACGAAAACTGAGTTTTCAGTGCGATGAAAGCAATTTGTTGAATGCATATTATTTGATAAATGTTTTCCCATTGCTGAAAGAACTGTTCTCTTTCCAGCAGTTCCGATGAAACGTAATAAAAGGCCCGCCCCGAGAAAACCGCCTACCGAGAAGAAGACTGATTGATACTTAGTATGTTATATTTTATCATATGAGCAATGCTGCCTCACATTATTTTGTTATTCCGCTGTTCAAAATTTTAATAAAATGTTGACACCTTATTTTGACGTTTTTTTATTTGGCTCCTTTTCTTTTTTGACTTGTTGCTAACATTTGCTCATCGCAGATTGTTCTGCTATTATCAGCCGTGTGTTCTGGTTTGATGTGCAGGGTTCGTACACTTCTTAAAAGTGCTTATTTTAAAGTTGGTGCTTAATTTTTATCAAAATTCGGCTTATGCTCACTACTAACATACCTGTCAACTTATCCAGATTTCTCAGTCTTCCTTGCAGGAAATCAATCCATTTGGCGGTTTATTGTTTTAATAATATTGCCTTTATCTGTGGGAAGTGTTGTCTTAAATTTGGCACAATTATAGCGACTTTTGGTGCTTTTCATTGTTGTATATTTAAAATGTATTAAAGCACCTATTAAATTTTTTCCCAAAGAAAAAAAAATTGATTATTTTTAGTTTTAAGTCTAATCCATTTTTATTGGTTATTTAACCATTTTAGGGTTGTTAGCAAGCCAGATCTTGCACTGCTGAAAAAGATGAAGAATGAATCAAAGTGTTTAATTTTCAGTTTTAAAAACTGTACGAACTCTGTGTAATCAGTTAATTGGACATGGACAGTGATGAACTAAAAATTCTTATAAATACTTTGTAAAATTAAAGAGTACGTTTTACTTTGAAACAGTCTGTACAATCTTTATTTTTATAAACCACTTGGGACCAATAAAAAGTTAGTTTAAAAGAGTTATGAAATTAATTTTTGATATATCATATTCTATATGTATGGATAGAGTATTTGTTAAAAAGTTGTGGCATACAAGTAACAAATAATTTGTTCATTAGCTTAAATCAAAATTTGTTGTAATATTTTTATTGGCCTTTAATTATAATCTGCCTTTTCAAATTAAAGGAAATTATTTTGCACCTAGAAAATATTTTTGACTAGGTGAACATTGTTGTGAGTATGATTTGTGTCTTGATAAAAAAAAAAATTTTGGCACAATTCTTAATAATGAATCTAGAAATGTATTGGAAACTGAACTTGAATAGGAAGTTGCAAAATTAGGGACAAAATACAAGAAGGATTCATTCAGAGGTAACTTTCTCACAACGGAGCAAAATTTTAAGAACCAATCAACAAACAAACCAAACAAAATGCTGGAATTTTTTTTACCAAATCTCTTCTCTTGGAATTGTCTTTCATTTTGCTTTTGTGCTATTGTATCTTTTTATTCAAAGTAAGACAGTTTTCTTACATATTGGGGTTTTACATTAATTGTTTTATATATCTTTATGTATACAAGAGCTAGATTTGTAGTGGTAAGTAAAGAGCTAACAACAAAAGTCGCAGAGGTGATTCTTGATGCACTGCGAACAAACACGTTGCACCATTTGCTGGTTTAATATTTCATTTCGGTGTTTTGGGATTTCAATGTTTTACAAACAAACTGCTATGCTGCTAAATGCATTGTTTCATCTCACTGCAAAACTGGATGTCTAGTCATCACATGCAACTTACTGTTATGGACTAAGACTTTTTACATACATATGTGTATAATATATACATTATACATGTTCTTTTTTAAAATCAATGTTTTAATTATTTGATTTCAAAATTATCAGACAACAAGGTTTCTACCTATCCCTTTAAATATTGTCCTCAACTCTGATTTGGAGAAGCTCCTTTTGAGAGCTTGTAGTGATATCTTTCTCACAAGGGTGACTGGCAAGAGCATTGATATCTGAAAATTAGGATTGGATGCTGCCATTCAGAGAAATAACAGCAGTGTGTTAAGCAGAATATTGCAGATGAGTTAAAGAAACGAGCACAACCGACCATTAAGGTTCTGAAGAGATAATAAATTTCTAATGCTCATAAAACACTTTAAGCTTATGATTGGATTAAAATTGTATTCACTAATCCTCCGATCCTCTGTCATGTGATGTTTACAATCTTTAACTGTGGCTACTTTAAAAATCCTCTTCTATACATAACAGCCAGACTAAAATGCAGAAAGATTGTACTATCAACTTTCCACATTTATCTGTGGAACATACGATCCACTCTCATTTCATGACTGGCATTATTTATTTCTTTTTTGTAATATCAGGTTCGTTAAAGATAGATTGAAAATTTCAACAGATTTAAAATCGAAGGAACATTTTACACCAGATGGATACATTGTACATTTGATTTTCTTTTTATAAATAATTTTGCAATTAAATATTTCTATTTTCGCAAGAAATTGGATCTTTTCACAATTCGAATTTGGCAACGCTGTGATGGCTGTTATCCAATAGGCTATGAATTCCCATTTGGTTTGTGAAATAATCACTGGATTAGGGAGGCAATGGTCACACCTGATCCCACGAAAAGAACCGTCACGTGCAACGCCTTGCTGGCCACACAGTGGCTAGTATACTTATATAATGCATGCTCTCATTATTTGTGCATCTCATTTATATTAGGTAATAAGGTACCATTCAATAGGAAATAATCCCTTATTAATCTATATGCATAAAATTTGCATCCTATCCTAAATAATCTTCCCATCATGTAATGTTAAAAAGGGAATTTTTTTTTTATGTATCGTGATCTCCATATATTTTGATGGTAATCGATTTAGGACTACAAAATTTCAACTCCATAACAACTAGGTGGTTTTTTCACTACAACATGTTTAATGTGCTGTTTCTAGCCATTTTTTGCTGAATGATTAACCTGCTAGGAGGATAGATCTCCTTGAAAGAAGCTCCCAGCCAGCATAATATGAGGATCAGACTTAACCAATCCTTATTCCACCACTTACTCTTCATTTTGATGCTTATTCAGGGTTATTACAATCAAGGGGTATTTCAAGTAATGTGGGAATTGTTATACTTTTTTATTTATTAATTATCATCTAAATCACCTTGTAATTTTTCAGTGTAATTTCTGTTTAGCCATGGAATTGGTATGACTTATTTGGCTTGCCCATTGCACTAGTAACCCGCAAGTTGTAGGCAGCACATGGTCCATTCTTCCTTGGGTGTATTTCATTCCTCTGTTAGTAAAACGTTCCTTGTGTTTATTTCCATCTACTGTTTGGCTGAGTATGGCCCTTACATCATAAATCCCAATGGACTCTTTAATTGCACTTGTCCGATTATGAACTAGTTTTTTAAGCAATCTAAACTTTTTGGTATACCCACTCACTTACAGCTTGTTTTACATCATTTAATCCATAAAATCAGATACCACTTAAAGGTATATTTCATTCATCGTACTTTTCTCTTCACCCTCTTACTATAGCAAATATATGGCTTTAAAAATTTACATCTTCCTATGTTGAAATATAATTCGCCATGCAACTAAATCATAACCATTGTTGAAAAAAAAACCTGTCAAGATGTCTGTTCCAAAAAGCATGAGGCTCTTGCCCTGCATTATTGAGTCGGATAATAATTTAATAATTCCCATAACTGTAGAAATATCCATCATTCAATACAGATCAGTCTGACATGAAATTGTCATTAATCAAATGAATTATGATGAGCAGTGCAAAAAAATTCAAGTGGTCTATCAATGTATGCTATGTCAAATGCAGATGTATGCTTGACTACTGAAGTAAAACACCTGCAGCTTATTTAGAATGACAGGAGGCCATGATGTAAAAGATGATGTTCTTGAAGTCTGACTGAAAAAGGTGTACTAATGTAAAAGTTCCAAAAGAAAGAAATTAATGCATTCGTTGGATTGCGCAAAAACTATATTGATCACTGATGAAATATCAAGTTACAAAACAGATGCATCACCATTCTCTGATAGTTCCAGAAGTCAACTAAAATGTTCATATTTATAAAAATACTGGACTCTTATAAGGGTTTTCAAATTATTTTATCTGTTTCATAATTGAAAGATTGTCTGTAAATGTAGGTGTTTATTTTATTTGTTTTCTTACTTCAAATAGCATTTTGAAAAAAGTTCTACCAGGTTTTTTTTTTTTTTTAAAGAGCTTTGCAGAGATTCCAACCATTCTGGAATGATAATGATTTTCATCTCATGTGGCAACTAGTAAAATTATGGAAAATCACTCAGATATGCAGTCTTTATCATCTTCCATGCAAATTAGTTTTAGATTTATTATAATTTAGTGAAATTGCTAATAATATGTATCAGTAAATAAAGTCATATTTTACAACTTTTGCTGAATTTCCTACCTGATTAGAAAAATGCTTACAGTAGTAGAATATTGAACTTGTAAAAGGTTGAATTAAAAAATAAGATTAGTTCTCTGAAGAGTAAATACAGCCAAGAAAGCTTTAGAATTAAAAATGTAACTGTTTATTACAGTTACTATGTTTCCCTAATACTGATTAAAATTTTTGTATAACATTTTTGAAAATGCATAAGTCGGCCATCATATTTCAACTTACAGAATTGGAGATGGACTTCATAATTTGCTAACTTTAAATTAATTATAATGAAATAAATTAGCGTAAATTGAAAATAAAAATTCCTCTAGATTTTTCGATTTCATCAATAGATTTGTAACTAAGAGTGTACGCATAAATGTGGACTAAATCACTGATTTTCAAAAAAAAAATGCAAAATTCTAAAATTTTGCATCTACACATGAGCCATGGGTGACCATACATTTCAATGAATATTATGCATTGACTACAAGAAGAGTAAGGAAGGACAATTGAACTGTTTGACTTTATTTCGTGGTTGAAAATTAGCTGTCATGCACCTGATCGTTCCAATCGATGGAGTAGATATTGTCTAGAAGGGAAAGACATGTTTGGGAATTTCTTGTACAAGCCTATAAAAGCTTAAGGATAGTTTGGAAAACCATATCAAGCTATTCACATACAGTTCTGTCTGCAAGTGTACTTCTGGACTCAATGGATTGACCTGTGTAGACATCTGAAACCGTCATCATCGCTATCAGGAATTTTGAACAAATATGATCCTTGCATTGATGCGTTAATGTTGATAGTTGTAATTTTAAGTGCTTCTTGGAAACTAATTGTACAGCAATTGTCAAACTGTAAAATTACGGCTAATAAAAGTGTTCATCTTCCTGCTGTCTTTATATTTTTTTCCACTTTAATGTTCCCTCTAGCATACATGCGAGTGTTTTAATTTTGTGTTCCTTACTTCCCCTTATAATTTCTACCGGAAATTTTGAAACAAACTGTTTATTCTTATTGATGTTATTTTGATTTTTATGCAGCAACAGAAAAAAAAAATCTAGTATCTACTAGAAAATCTGATTGCTCGTAATGCTTTTACACTTAAATGTATTAATTTCTAGAAATGCACCTCACATATGAAAAAAAACCTTTTGATTTGTATTGTACTGAATAACCAGGTGTCATTTAAATATTTTGCTTATTTTATGTTGAAATCGTTTGTAAAAAAAACCCTCTGAAGTAATGTTTGGATTGTGTCTAATGTGCAATGTTCTTTTTATTTCAGTTTATGCTTGTCCATTGATGTAAATTATTAACAGTATTAATCTAATTGCATTTTGTATCTGAAAAGGATGTGACTGACAATGCTTTCTTTTAAATTAAATTAATTTCTAGTATGATAACCATGTTTTGTAAAGATATGTAAATTGCATTCTGATGAAATTTCTCAAGATCATCTGGCATTGTAATTAGTGCATGATTCATGTTTTAAGTGTGGAAATTTTACACTGGGTTTCAGCAGTTTTCCTTTAAATAAACTGAAAAAAATGTGCTTATGCTGAAATTACATATCTTTATGCAATTGACTGGATTGTCTAAAATTCATTAAATTTGAATTCCATGTTTTTCATGTTTGGTCAAACCTGGCCCTTGTGCCATAAAAATTCAATCAATCTACATTTAACACTGGATTTTCCTTGTGGACTGCCCATTAGAGTATCAGAGTTACTGTTCAGGGAACATCTTTCTCTGGTGTATGTTTGGCAATTGTATTAACTTACTCTTTTTTACAGGTTATGACAAGACATCATTCAATTGTTTTTATGGTAAAATTCCTCGGCATTATTAGCTGTATTGAATTTTTACAGCTTTAAAATAATATCTTCAAATGGCTTTGAGTATTGAATAGCATGCATTAAACATACTTTAGAGATAAATTTTATTTATAAGTTTATAGAGCTGATAATGGCATGTGAATAAAAGCATTTTTCTCAGTGATTGGAAAATGGGTAAATAATTTTTTCTTTGGTGTGATTTTAGACAGCATTTGCAGACAATTTATTACATTTCCACAGTATTAAGAATAGTGTGTTCATCTGAATAATTTTTAGGAGTGAAATACTGTCTGTTTATGACAAGAACTGCTCTTGCCACGAAAGCTCTTATGTTGGCACCCTTGATTGACCAATTTGAAAATATATTTATGATTTTTACTGGTTGCTGAGAAGATCAAGACTAGTAAACTACCTCTTTCTGATGGCAATATTTTCCAAGTACAATAGAAAATTAAGTCTTTCCTGCTTAAATTAATGAATCTTGTTCCAATAGTAATTGCCAACACCCAGACTTTGATGTGGAAGTAGTTATGGTAAAGTGTGTTTGAGTGCAAAAAATTTATACTTGCTGAAATACACTATTGAATGTGGTCTGATTTGGTTGTGTTAAAGTAGTTTGAAGTGAAATGGTCTAGACCATGAGTATCCAACCCACAGTCCTGGGCAACTAATAATGCCACACTTAACAATAATGCCTTGTTCATGTCATTACATTTGTGAATGGCCATTTTCAAGATGAAGTACGTGAAGAGTAAAATTTTATCATATTTTCTGACAAGCACCTTCCATTAAACTAGATGATGCATTAGTTTCACATAAACAATGCCAAATGTCTCACCCATTTTATGTTTACCTTGCCTACTAAAATATAAAAAATATTTTTTTAGAAAAAGAAATTTAGTCGCTTATACGTCAATTGCATTATATTTTGTGACAAAATATTGGGTCATCCAGAAAGTTCTGTGGTTTTTTTTATAAATTTAAACCAAGTACAAAAACGTAAAAATATGTTATTGTATCACATAGGCACCATTTTGTTCTTTAACTTTTTGCCATTTTTCCTGCAGCTGGAAAATTTAAAAAAAAAAAAAAGCATTAAGTTTATTTGTTAAGAAGTTGTCGAGGTTCTATTTGGCAGTCTGCAAAGAATTGGAACTCCAGGCCATTCAGAGAATTTCGAAGTGACCTGAAGCAGTGAAAATCTTAGGGGCAAGGTCTGGTGAATATGGGGGTGACACAAAACATTTCAGCCATACTCAATAAGTCTTTGTCTGACATTCAGTGAAATGTGGGGCAGAGCATTGCCATACTGGAAAACAGAACCGACGATCGGTCAGTTCTGGCGGCTTTGCTGTGATTTTTGTTTGATTTGTGATGATTGTTTTAGCAAAAAATCACATGCCGAAATTCAAGCAAGCATAGTCTGTTGTGTTAAACTACAGGGTTAAAGTCCCACCTTACACAAATTACTTTTTTGGGATGCAGCTCCCTCTTGATGTTACTGGGGGAGGTTCATTTGGCTTACCCCATGATCTTTTTTTTTGTAACATTATTGTATAGTATCCACTTCTCAAATCCAGTAATGATTCATTTGAAAAAAGAAGCTTCTTCATTTTGTTTTAGCAAAAAATCACATGCCAAAATTCAAGCAAGCATAGTCTGTTGTGTTAAAAGTACGGGGTACCCATACATCGTAGTGGCTTACATACCCAATCTTCTTCAAATGATCATGAACTGTACTTTTTGGTGTATTTAGTCTGATAGTTCCTGAACCGTGTAACGTATATTTTCAGCGATAGCATCTTTTAATAGGTCTTTATTTACAGAGGAATGGTCGTTCAGAGCGGGCATCATCTTCGAAGCTGAAATTTCCGCACTTAAATTTATCAAACCACCTTCGAACTGTGTCATCAGAAACAGCATATTTTTTACGAGCAGTCTGACTAGCATTTTTACTTTTTTTAAATAAAAGTGTCACTAATATGACAAATGAACTTTTTTGTTCTCCATTCTTAGCATAGCAGTGAAACAAATGACACAACACGAGCTAGAATTATGCAGTGAAGGCAGTAAGACCGAAGTTACACATCTACTTCAATCAAGGTCACTCCTTACCAGCGGTAGCAAAATGATAAAGTGCGCTTTGATTTGAAAACCCGTAGAATTTTTCTGATGACCCAATAAAAATTATAAGTTAGCATTAAATGATAAGGATTGTTGTCCATTCTATGTAAAACAATTCCTCATCATTCAATGTAGCCCTGGTAAGCCAAAAGGTTGGACACCCTGGTCTAAATGGCAAATGGGAGTAATGTAAGGAATGATAAGATATGTTCCTGCTCGGTACTGGTAGTCTTGCATAGTACGTGTACTCTTTATATTATAAGCTAATATAAAAGGTATCTCACTGAGATTGTACCTTTTATATAGGCTTGTTAGCAAACTCCTTAATTGTTTACCTTGGAAAAGTCCTTAAATTTGCTTGCCTCCTGTAAACTTTCCTCCTGGAACTTATATTTCAATTCTGATTATTCAATTATTTGTAATGCAAGAAAATTATTTTAACCCAGTGGTTTAAAAATCTATTAAAGAAAACTAACAGAAATCTAACTCTAAAGATGCTTTTAGATGGTATCCCTATGAAATTCAGCCAAACTAAAGCATGAAATCTTCTTATCTATTCTGTGAACAATTGGAAGACTGAAATATGGTATGTGGAGTTGTAACTAGAATGAGTGGAGTCTAAAAAAATGCATTAAAAACCACTTTACAACACAATCTTTTTCTTTCATTTAGTTTCCTCCTTCGTATATTTCATTTATTTACTCAGAAATCAACATGTTTTTCAATTGGCATGGTTTTTAATGCTATGAAATCATTTTACTCCATTGCACTTACGTCTGATGAGATAAATGAAGTGTTTTGTGCTACATTATTTCAGCTATTGGAAAGTATATTCTTGTTTTGGATGATCAGTTGTATGGTCTTACAGGCCTATACATTTAATGTGAATGTACTGTCAAAGGAGTGATCATTTAGATCTGACTATTATGCGATATGGGTAATCATGAAACTCGAGTCAGTTGTTTAACAGTTGGACATCATAATAATTGGAAATTTTGCAAGTAGCATTACACTTGAATGATTAAAATTCAGTCAAATGTCTGGTAACAATTCTTCACAGACATTTTGTTAACTGACTTCATCGGTTCCAAAGTTGTTGTGAAATCATTCACTCTGATGTCTTTCCCTTTCTGTTTAGCTGAATTAGATATTTTGTTCAGACTTGATAAAGAGCTCGGGGAAATATTGGTGTTTTCAACCATTATATCCTTTTGTCCCTTGTACGTAATTGGTTACTTTGAAATAACACATGAAATTACCATTGCATTATGTTCATAGCATTAAATGCAGTACTTCAGCAAATCTAGCAACAAAGCTATTGAATTTACTTAAAGCTACAAAGGAATTGAAAAAGCAAATGCACTTGAATCGTATTTACTATTTGTGCTCAGAGTCATTCTAAAATTATTTCGCCATGTTCACATAAATCTGTTCTGTTCATTGTGCAAATGTTGCTGAATTTCATTTGTTTTGATATTCATGTTTTATCGTGAGTAGATTGAATTTGAATCATTGAAAATCACCTTACCTGTAGGAATGATCACTGAAATTGTTCTGAATCCAGGGTTCCCACGGTCCTTGAAAAGTCCTTAAAAGTCCTTGAATTATTTTTTCCTGACTAGGGGCCCTTGAAAGTCCTTGAAAATTACGGAACTTGGTGAAAAGTCCTTGAAAGTACTTGATTTTTTTTAACAAGTACATAATTGTGTAATTTCGTCTTGCATTGGAAATTGTCCAGACTAGTTTCCTCCACAGCATGTGTGCCATTTGAGCCTCATTCTGAATGAAACCGGTTTTTCACGCTTTGACACTATGTGATATACTTATAATACTAGGTCTAGATCTCCACAGTTTGGCTATCCGTCTAAGTTGACACTTCTGGTCTCCATTAAGACGGCCGCTTCTCATACTCTTCTTCGTGCCACCAAAAGAATTTATCGTACGATATTTTATCGCACGACGGAAATCGATGAGTGCAAGTAGCCTGAAAGTTAGCATTAAAACAAGAAGCCCACTCTGCAAAAAAAAAATCAGGTTCTGTGAGAAAAGAAAATCCAAATTGTTCCCAAAATTGACAATAACCTTTCCCTTTTTTGACTAACAGTTGTATAAATTTTTTTTTTTTTTTTAATATTTTTCCTTTTAATTGACAACTTTTGTGTATGCCTTGTTTTAGGTCGTTATAAAAAATTTTAGGTCCTTGAAAAATATTTTTTTGGTTTTGAAAAGTCCTTAAAAGTCCTTGAATTTTTTTTGGATAAAGGTGTGGGAACCATGGAATCATTATTTGTGATGTTATGCATATATAATATCGATGCAATAAGTCTCCATGAAACAAAGATCAGGATTCTTCAAAAATAATTCACCTAATAGTCTTGAAAACATTTTTAGTTAATAAAGAAAAGGTTTTTAATATATTTAATTGCCAACTTCTAGTTTAACTAGACTCCTCAAATTTGTTATTCTGATGTGCAATTTTTTTATTTCATTGGCTGTCAACAACAAAACTAACCTCCAATCTGGTATTACAGTATTTGAATGAGCAGATTTTTCCCAAGATGATTTTTTCTATTTTCACACAGCAGGTTATTTGTACATGCTTTCTTTTAATGTCTGTTAGTATAATTGTGATCTGCTGAGAAAGCGTTTGACAGTACAGTAATAGTGTAAAGGCTAGTCACAAGAGTCAATAGTTAACTCTTGTGATCTATTCTTTTAAGATCTGAGAGTAAATAATTTGTGTGCTGGTGACCAGTGGCAGAAAACTGCTTGAAATTAGATTGGTTGCTGGGAAATTCCATTTTATTCTGATTGTCTGATACTTCTAGATTCAACAAAAATATTCATATTTTTTGCTATATAATGACTTAATGGCATTTTTATGGAACTGACTTGACAGTTTTCCAATTAGAGACGGCACTTTTGCAAAGCCATTCAAAACTCCACCCATCACAAGTCTTAAAAAGTCATCACAACTGTTAAAATGGGCTAACTTCTTTGAAGCCTATCACTCCTTGGTTAGCTATCAGAGTCCAAAAGCTAATTGCTGCTGTTTCAGGATGATACATTTTTGGAAATATCAGCGCAAGTTTGTGCATCATTATTTGTCTTATTTTGGCATAAGAAGACTTTCTGATTGGAATCTCTAAAATGCTAGCATTCAGCAATTCCATTGGATGCAACAACTGAGAGGGATGACTTCCGCAAATGCCATCGTCTTGGGAGAAGCCTGGAAATGCTCTGACATTGTTTTTAATTTCTTTATTTTGCAAGAAACAGTATGTGGAAGTGCTTTTATGTTTGTGCCCAAGCCTGGCGAATATGACAAACCTGTTTTGTTTTATCCTGTAGATAATTTTGGTACAGATTTAAATCTGGCCCCCCTCGAACCTATTATCTTTTCTCAAGTCACTGTAGAGTCGTTTGACTATGGACACGGTACAAAACCTACGGCGTCGACGACTCTCCCGCCAAGGAAGACGGCCGAGGCGACAGCCCCTCCTCCCGTTAAAGGTAGGCACCTTCCTCTCAGTGTTTTATCTTGAACACAAGAAAGTGCTCTTGCATGAATTGTATGACTAATAGTTTGACTACAGGGCTGCCACATTCCACAATTTCCTCTTCGGTTTTCGCAGAAATTTCTCAAAAGATACTAATTAGGGTGATTTTTAAGGGAAATGTTGTCCTGAGTCAAAGAACAGGTTTGCATCTGGGTGAAATTTGGTTTGTCCCAATGATGGCTTTGTTGGTGATCTTTTTAATCTAAAATTATCTTGAATGAAATTTTTAAAGGAAGGTTTGTTTTCTTTAACACATTGACTACCATCTGTTGATAGTTTTCTCATGAACACTGACTACACAATCCTGTATACTGAAACCTTTCCTCCAGTGCGTACATTCATAGATTTTACCTGCAAAGATAATTTATGAGTTATTTAAATAATACAAAATTCGTATTGTCATGGAAATATGTTTACGTGATGCAATTTAAAACCATATTTCCATACACGAAACTGGAATCACTTGACAGTATAAACACAGTGATAAACATGCCGTGATCTATGGTGTTTGTTTTATGTATATACTCTACACAGCTTTGTTGATTATGCTTTGAGTGACAAAGGTGTATCTGGGTACCAAGTTTAACACAAAATATTTAAATTGGAAAAAAAATAAGTTGTGCTAAAACAGTTAGCACCTGAAATAAGTTTATTCAAAGACACTGGCAATTAACTTATTTCTTATGCTTGTTTTCTCTTTAGGGAGACAGTGTTGAACAATTCAGTTAGAATTAGTGCATACAATTTATTAACTAATATGTTAAAATCTGAATTGGCGTTACCATTTTTGACAAGTAAATTCATATTAAGAGAATTCAGTTGTCTGAAAATTTTGAGTATATACTCCTATGATTAGTTTTCCAACATGCCTGTTTCACACATATTTTGTGCTACCTTAACTGATTCCTTTCAATCTGGGCTACTAAAACTGCTGCTGATACAAGTATTAAAAATCTATTTTCATTACCATTAAAAAATTATGCTACTGAAGCACTAATTTACTAGTGGTTTTCTGTGGCAGTCCTGAAAATGCCATCACTAAAAGAGTGCTGCAAGTACAAATCGGAGTGAGGACTCATCTTTTAATAATACAGTACAGTGATTGAAGGATGTTTTGTAAGTTAAGATTTGAAAAGACTTTGTTTAAGCATCTGAGTTATTGTATGAAACATGAAACAATTTCTAAGTTGTGAATGGATATACTATTTCAATAGCCTGATTTCTGACGCTAGATGAAACACGGATAAGAATAGGCTAAAAATGCCAAAAGGTTGAAAGACGGTAGAACAGCTCTCCAATCAAGGAAAGACAAGAATGAATGTGATACATTTGACCGCACTAGTGATATTTGCCATGTTTGAACCCACTAGGGAAAGGAAGGAAGCTTAAACAACAGGATGTCAAGCCAGCAATTGATTCTGAGCACTGTTACATTCCTGAATGGTTTACTGAAGGCCAAAACTGTTTAGAAAAAGGGGAAGACTATATGCATGACCCTCCAAGGTTCAATTAACAATTGAAAGAAAATTCTTTTATTATTAGAAATGATTGTATCTTTGAGGGATTCTCTTCAATGTACTTTTGGCCGGCTATAATGATGATATAATTGACTGTATAGAATAAAAAAAATATCAAGAATTGTAGAAGGTTTTTCCTCGACAAGAAGAGAATGGGATGAGGCTGGTTCATGATGCTGTAATTTTAAGAACTTTGGTCTTGAACTATTAAAGGATTGAAATTGAGATCTGCAATGACCTGACTACCTCTGTTGTGGAATAGTGTGGCATTATATTGAGCAAACATTCTTTTGGTGAGTAGACTGAGCATTTCACACCAAGAATTCTTATAGAAATCCAGGAAATCATCATTCATGCTAGATGTGTGAAGAAAACTTTTTTTCTCAAATATATGAAAAACAAAACCTTTTTTTGCACTATTTTTACATTTTAAATGTCCATAGTCAACTGTTAATACATGGTTTCACGAGAACCATTATTTTGAGCTGATTCATTTTTTTAACAGGGCTCTGAAATTTCTACACTTTCTAGATACAATTCTGGGAATTTCATTTCTTGTTCAGACTATATACCCTACTACAGCCTTGTGTTTCTGTTTTCAAGTTTTGCATTAGAAAAATTTTATATATTGAGTGCCTAAAAATATTTTGAAGAACAGTTTTGCAAGCAGGAAAACATACAAAAATGAGTTTATTGGAAAACACTTTGGACGAATCCTATCTAAGTGTTATTTTTAAAAATAAAAATTATTCAGTATGTTTGGTTTTGTTACTTGCACTTTCAGCACTCTCTTAGTAAAAAAGGCAATCCACAGTGAATGTTTAAGTTTTGTTTATTCTGTGTATTTCTGTTTGCTAATATATGTTAACTTGTTTTTAATTTTCCTTGTATCAATGCATGTATTTGTTTCATTTATTAAGCCCATTTTATAAGTTTGATCATTAGTCTTTTTGTACCTTTTACAAAAGTTTTAGAATCGTGAATACTGTGATCTCTTGTATCTCTGAGTCTTGCTCTGGTCTCCTGAGAATACTTATGCTATTTTTCATATACTCTGATTTGAACATTATAAATTTTGTGTTGGATATAAGATTAAATGTTTGTTTATTCATAAGATACAAAAATAAGTACAAAAATTCACACACCTGTGTGTTATAGTGATAGCATGTGTGAAAATAAATTTACATGTTAATCTGTTATAAAGAATTATGTAGATGAACATAATTTGATTTTTTTTAATAGCATTGCTCTGTTCTGTTTAGCACTTGAATCAATTTCAGAGTAATATTTTTTATGTACAAAAAAATAGTTGACATTGTACTGCTTTGAATTTCTTGGGAAAATTAATTAAAATTTTTAGAAAATTCATTTAGTGTAGTAAAGAACCATTGGAATTTTTTCATAACAAATATTTAAAGAAAACGAACTCTTCACATATGGTAAGGAGGGAATTAAATTTTTTTCAAACTTTTACATGTGTGCACCATGATTTTCACAATTTCACTTATATAACCCTCTGGAGAGGCACACATACACTTTTATTCTACTTGATGTTTCATGTGAATAAAGCTTAAGTTTTCTTGCATATTCTATGAAATTTCTCCAATTCTATGAATTGGAAAAACTAAAATTTTTAGAATAGGAGAAATTTCATTTTCTGATAACCAAATACAGAAAAGTATTAGCATAACTATCAAATGTGATGTTTTGTGTTTTGATATATTTATACACATTAAGTTAATTTCTTACTTTTCATAAGTTGCTGGTAGCTGTTAGTGTATTTCTTTTCATTTTTATTTCTGTTTACTTTATTTTCATATGACCTGCCAGGTTATAAGTAATAAATTTATAAAGTGCTGTGTTTCTGAAGTGAAAATATTGCAATGAAGTTTTTGTATGGCATTCAAAAGAAGACAAATTAATTTTCCATTTCAGTTTTTGACTATTTGCATCGTGGAGACAGGAGAGACTCACCTAATGGAGACAGAAACTACATTCCCGATCGAAACAGGGACCGTCCGAGTGTCCCGTATCGGGAGCGAGAGTCATCCTTTCGTGACCGGAACCGTGACAGAAAACATGATCGAGACAGAGATAGGGACATCGATAAAGACCGTGATCGCGATAGGTCTCGGCGAGAGAGCAATCGCGATGCTCGGGATAGGGATCACGATAATCGGGATAGAGATCGGGAAAAGGACCGAGACAGTAAAAGGGGAAGAGATTGGGAACGTGACCGACACCCAGAAGAAAATGACCGAGAAAAGCGGTCCAAGTGGGAGCCCAAGCCAGAAAGCGAGAGGAAAGAAAAGTCTTCTCACAGCCAGAAGAAAGAAAGGTAATTGTATTTTTTATTTGCTTAACCTGTGTGAGTGCTTCACAGATAACTTTTAAGTTTAGATCATTATCTCTATCTGGGGTGCCCACAATCCTCACAAAGGCCTGATTTTTACGTTTAAGTTTTAAGGCCCTTGGAAAACCTTAATATTTGCTGAATGTCGATTAAAAAAATAACAATAACTTGTTCAAGGACATCAAACACCATAATATTTATTGTTTTGTTAAAACTGAATTTTTTTAAAAACTAGGCCTATGGGGGAGACCCAAAACCAAATTCTGGTGCAAGTTTCACTACCCATATTCATCCCAGGTTAGATTAATCGGTTGTTGCAGTCCATGTGAAATGTAGTCTTAAAAAGAAAAAAAATTCCCTTGAAAAGGCCCTAAATTTTTCTTTTGCTGGTGAATGGAAGCCATGTCTATACTTTTTTTTATTTATAATGCATAGTTAAAGAGGATTCATAGATATGACCAAAATGTGAAAGCAGCGTTTAATTGTGATTTTCAAGAAATATCATAAAATCTGTATATATTTTTTATTTATTTAAATTTTTATTAGAAATGACAATGCCTACCCAAAATGATTTGTTTTGTCAAATTTTTTTTTTACATTTTGCATTATTATAATTTCATAATTTCTTTAAACTTCTAATCTGATAACAAAAAACTCACCAAATTCGTAGTTTTTGCAGTACTTTGAATTGCAATATTTTGGTTACTGTTTCTTGGAGTATATCTTGGTATTTAATTTAAAAATTATTTAGAGTTGCTATCTTTAGTAAACATTGTAATATTTCTATGAAAATGCCCTTTAAAGTTCCACTTAATGTATGAGTAAATTGATTTATTATAATTATACATAAATAATTACCCGTGTTATCACCAGGCCCGCAGATTTTGTTGCTGTTCTTTTTTGTTAGCACTTTGAAGACAATTCTCGTATAGATAGAAATTCCATTTGTAATCTCATAATAATAGCCCTTCCTGTCTAATAATGTCATTTTAGGATAATTTAAGACATTTGGTAACTTTCAAGCTTTTAGCAAAATGTTTTATTTTTGTCTTGTGTGTATTTGTTGAAACCTTCCCTAAGTTGTCATTCGTGATTTTGTGTTTCATTGATAAAAACAATTCAAATAACTCATCTATCGGCTTCTGGTGCAAAATCTGTTATCTTTCTTCAATGCTAAGCAAAATCTTATGTCTTTTCTATTGGCAAATGAATCTGACAGACTAGAAAGAGTAAATGATGAAGTTATATTTTTCATCTTGGTTGAGGAAAACGAGATAACTTTTTCTTTGGGATCTTTTTAATAACATGTTGTCAATTAAAATGTTTAAAAATGCCAAAAAGAATTAAGTAATTTTATTTCTTCACATTTTGAGGTCAACAAAATTTGAGTTCTAGTTATAACTTATATTTTTAAGATGTTATGCTTGAGAGTGTTAAAAGGAAATTTAAATTATGTTTTGGCTCATAAAGTACTTATCTAATTATCCTAAATATCACAAAAAAATACTTCTCATTCTACATCCATATGGCCCCCTTTTAAAAATTAGTATTCAGCATTGAAAGGTAGGGAACTTATTACCATTTTCTGTGTGTAATTGGAATTTCTTTCATAGAAACAAGTATGCTCTACTTCCTGGTCTGTCACATTAAAAGTGAAGTTATATTGTCAAGTTATATTGAAGCTTGTCAAAACAATTGTTTTGATCAGCAAAATTGTCAGCAAAACAAAAGAACCACTAAGAAACCTGTAATTTATGTAAAAATGTCTTAATTTTAAATGGAAATATCCAGACCTCAGTGGCATCAAAATAAACATTTGAATTATTAAGCTTTTCTGAACTTGATTTTATCAATAGATTTGCTATTTCTGTTGCTTCCTTCAAAATAAATTATGTATTTTATACTTCCTGTAGCAATGAAACGAAACCCGATGACTCATCAAACTTTAAAGCTCAGTCCGTGCTGAACAATGAGAGCAATTCCGAAATAGCACTGATCGAAGACCTGCTGGTCCCACCAAAGCGGGAAACCAGACCAAAGCAGCTGGTTATTATACTCAGGGGACTGCCTGGATCTGGTAAAACATATGTTGCCAAACTCATTAAAGTAAGTTGTTATTTGTACTAAATAGATTCTTGACAGATATGACAACCATTACAGATTATTTTTCAGTTGCTATTTCTTTTCACAATTGCCAATGTACTCAATAAACAAATGTTTGAGTTAGATTTGTTGATTTCAAGTTCAAAAATTTTATGCATTTTTACTTAGCTATTCTATTTTTTTTGGGATAGAATTTTTTATTGTTACCATGTCATGGGTAGCTTTATACAGAATCCAAATAAACTTAAAATAGTTTTTGTCCACAATGATATTTAAATGGAAATGATATTGTTGTTTCTGCTCATGTTTACATACCGCCTGCTTTGATAAAGGTTTATAGTAGTGAGTAATATTGAAATTAAATTTAAAAAAGTGATTAAATTATTATTTCAGAATAAATAGTTATGTGGATGAGGCTGCAGAAAGTTAAAATAACTAAAGATGCAACTTTATATTGTTTACATAGTTGCCATCACGGCTATTCGTGAGGTATTAGCGAACCCTTTGCAGGCTACTTCTCCATAAAATGCTTGATTTTCTTAAAGTCCTTCACACATTTAGAAAATTCGCATTTCTGGTGACCCAGTCTACGCCAGTTCCTCAAGTGCTGTATTTTAAAAGGTTTTTCAACTGTTTTGAGACATGATATTTTACCTATGTGGTGTATGAAACATCAATTTTTTTTTAGCTAGCTTCAGAAAGCATTTTTTATATCTTTAATTCCAAAATTATTTTGGGAAGCATTCAAACCCTCTAGGCTCTCCTCCTAAATGCATCTGTCTTAAGGAGTGCGTTTTGAATTTTCTGTTGTTAAATAAGTTCAAAATTTGTGGATTCAAAGGTATATTTTACTACAATTACAAAAAGTGAATAAGTATGGAGACAGTGACTTTTTCATCAACCACTTCTGTTTTCTAATTCTGTGCAAGTGCATGCCCAGCACACCACTCAGGAAAGACCCTAGTTACTATGTATCCTTAATATATAAAAAGTTACAAATTTATTTAAAATAGTTGATAGTTGCACTAAAAACATTTAGAAAACAAAATTTATGAAAATCATATTTCAAATTATTGTAATGTCATTTACTGGAATCAGTGGTTGGCATTTCTGTTCTAGTTTTCTGTGGTGTTATGCAAATTAGAGACCACTTCCACTTCAAGAGACTTCTGACGTGCGCATGCTGTGTCATGCGTTCACGCTTTAAATACCTCAAGTTGTTCTTGATATTTCAGTTTCGTAACCACCTCTGTTAGCGTGCTGATAGATTATACTTTAGATAATGTATTTAATTTGTTAAAATTTAATAAATGTTAAGTTTAATTGTTTCAGTCAACTTAATTATATTCAGTCTAAATTCTACACACTAAAATTATGCAGCCGCACCGCTGTGGCTAAACTTCCATTTAGAATTCGAGGAATTAAGTCCAAGATTTTTGTTGTAGGATAAAGAGATAGAGAACGGTGGATCTGCTCCCAGGATTCTCTCACTGGATGATTATTTCATGACCGAGGTTGAGGTCAATGATGTAGATCCTGACACAGGGAAACGAGTTAAGAGGAAGGTGAGTTGTGCTTTGAATGCATCTAATTCAATTGGTCAAAAATTTTAACTAGTCTTGGCAGAAATGAAAATGCTGGGGGGTTTTCACTCTGGAAAAGAATGTGATGTTATCTTTGAATTGTGGGGAGCAAAAACTACTTGTTGGTTTCTACAGGTACAATTATCAACATGAAAGGCTTTTTCTGCAAATTTAAATGTAGATGGCAGTATGGCGCCAAGGTATGCTAATTTTATTCACAATTTAAACAAGTTCTTTTTATTTTTTAATGATTTAAATCGGTTTTTTTTTTTTTTTTTTTTTTTTTTTTTTAAGTTTAATAATATGGGAAATAAAGTAAAACACCTGGGACAGTACAAATCAGTTTAAAAGTTTGCTTCTATTCAGTAAAATCCCATATTGATCCTTTTTAAACTAGACAATTACTGGCCTCCCTACTTTTGTGGATACTAAAAATAGTTATATTGATTAGGATGCGCTAAATTCCAACTTAAAGAACTTAATTGCTTCATATGTTTTGGAGATTTTTATTTTGTTTCCTAATTAATAGCAATATTATCAGAAAATTTTTAATACTATGTTGGAGGAAAAGCTAGGCTCCAACCATACAAATATTAGAACCCAAAGTTATATTTCTAGCTTAGTGACACTTCTGATAAGCAGCCTGACGAACCAAACCACTCTACATATTTTATCTTGTATTATTTGCATATTTATCCTTTATATGCTAGTAATATGAGTAATTAAAGGGTCCTTTGCCCTATCATAAAAACTTTAATGGGTTCCAATGGATTGGTCGAGCTTAATGTAGGTATTTTTTTTTAATTTAATTTTTCATTAGTAATATTTACCTCTCTTTTTTGTGAGGACTAAAAGGAATTCAGGCTCCTAGAGGTTAGTGGGGCTCACGTTGGGATGATAATGGCAACTCACCAACAAATATTTCTCTTTTGCTCACTTTAAAGAAATGTCCCTCACACAAATCTGTTTGTCAGCAAATGCTGGAGTTTTATACATGAGAGCTGTCCATACAATGTACCAGCGTGTTTTCATGTTATTTTGATCATCTTACCATGGTTAGACTTAAATTGACAGGCTTTCAAAAAGAAATTTATTATTTCTGTTACAGGAATTGAGTTCCTAAACCTTAAGATATGTTTAACATTAAATCAATGTTAATTTTCGCTGATTTGCTTGTCTCATGTCTAACATTTAAACACAAATTTGTAAATTAAAAAAATCTTATTAAGTTTAACCAATTTTTTTAAAAGATGTTTTTAAAAAGAGTCGTGATTTTTTTACACTTTCTCGGATAGTTCTTTTGTAATTGGGGGAACTCATTTAGGTTTTAATATTTGTGTAGACAACTGGAAAGCCATTCATAAAATATTTCCATGTTTCTAATTCTGTATTTATATAGACTATTTTCAACTTAACATTTTGGCTTAGCTTCAGTTTTTACTCTTAAAACTAAATTGTGTTATGAAAAGACCAGAAAACTAAAATCACGACGTGAAAAAAATTATTAAATTTGAACTTTTATCTTTCATAAAATGCTCATTTTTAATTTAGAGTTTTAGCATTTTGGACTTATGTTATGAAATTAAATTCAGATTTAAAAAAAAAAAAAAGAATTTGAATGATTTTTACTATATTAATCTTTTAAAAATTAGTCAAGCTATATTTCCTTCTCATATCTTACTATTTACCATAAATATTTAACCCACTTGTATAGTGATATATAACATGATACTATCTAGAGCCTACACTGATTTGCATGTCTCGTACATTGAAGTATATTTGTAAGCGTATGATATAGAGACGGCTGGTTCGCCTTAAATCTGTCATGGCCAAAAGTCCTCTTGTTGAGTTGGTGTGGAAGTTTGGAGAGTGAGGTGCCAGCTCAGGTGTTGCCTCATCATCTGACCATGGTTCGAAATTCCGTGGTGTTGTCCTCGGTTTTTCCCTAATTAATCCCGGCTTGCTGTGCTATTTATGAATTCCTGAAACCTCCTTTGAAAAGCTTCCTTTATGTTTAAAATTGTTGATTTGAAATAGTAAATGTCAATTACTGCGTTATTTTCTTGGCAATGTATTAGCAGAATTGGAAAATGAATTAATATTTCTCTTTCAAATTCTTTGCTGCATAATAAAGTATGTTGGCTTCTCTTGAAAGCCAACATTCTTTATAATGCAGCAGAAGATCTGTGCGTATTCACTATCCATTTCAACTAAAAATTCTTTAAATTGGTGATTATAAAGAGCTTTAGCTACAGATTAGAATGTGTTGACAATCTTGATCACCAATTCCATAACATTGAAAATTTCTTCTGGAAATGTCTGTGCACAAAACACTTCTGAATGAATGATGCAATGGTAAACAAGTATCTTGTGATTAATTTTTTCCTTCGAAGTAGAAACTAAAACCTTTTCTCACTCTGGTCATACTATTTGCCTCTGTTGAAATTGAAAAATTTTTATCGAGTAAAATATGTTTCTCCATGCATTCAATGACAGCTCTTGCAATATCCTCGCCTTGTGTTTGACCTTTCAGTGGCAATAATCCTGAAAGTTCTTTAGGACCCGAAAACGAAATAAATTGAACAAAAAGTAAAACATGCGTGTGTCATTTATGTCACAAGATTCATCAACAGCTATTAGCTGAAAGCAATTTGAGGTCTTCGATTTGCTGATTGGTTATATTCAAAAACATTTTTACTGTTTTAGCAAACAGTGGTAACTCTTTAATTTTTTAAATAATTTCTGCCTTGTTTTTAAAATTCTGGAACATAGCTCTTTGGAAGCATTTATAAAACCACTTTTAATGTCTTCACTTCTGTGTATGGTTTGTCTCTTAGAAATCTCTTGACCAACAATAAAGCTTGCAATATTAACATTGTTGGAAGATTGCACCCAATAATTCAAATACAGGACTTGACTTTTCCTGACTATTCTGAAGTTCAACTGCTTTCTTCCTTGCATCACTGGTTGGGCATTTACTGTCAGCATTTAGTTGAAATCGATTCGTGGCAGAGCCGCACTCAAGTGGCTAAAGAGCAGCGATTTGCCTACTTCTACCCTCGGGGATTGATCCCAGACCGTCGTCAATAGCCTGATTTGTTGCTCTAGTACAATGTTAATTAAATTTACCTTACCTCGTACATTTAAACATAGAAACAACAAATTAATTAAAATCACAAAAATATGATTTCGATAAAAAAGGATATAATTTTATTGTTTTCTTTAAATTTGGAATTTTTCACTCCCTGTATGACACAAATGTCTGTCAAACATGTTTCCTCCGTGTATTCCGTATTGACTAACCAGAAGTAAAATCCTTACCTTCCAGTGTTGCTTTTCCCTGCCTAACTGGTCTAATGGTTATAGTTTTTGCTGATAGCTTAACCGCCAACCAACCTGTCTAGTGGTTAAGGTGTTGGCCTCTGGCTCGGAAGGTTCCTGGTTCGAATCCGGGATCGGGGTATGGATGTAAATTGTACTGTTCTTTGTTAGGGGTAATGATGGTCGCCCATTGGGTGCTCCTTCACAAGTGGCCTTGTAGTGGCAAAAGGATTACAAATAAACAATGCCCGCCGTTGGATAAATAAAAGTTTTTGCAATCCAGTAGTTTCTAAATTTGAACTCCAATTAATAAACATGAGTTGATTGTCCCTGTTATTAATAGTGGTGATTTACCCACTGGGTGCTTTATACAATAGAAAAAAGTTTGTTTATGCTAAGAATCCTGCTACAATTCTCTAAAATGATACTGAGCACTGCTTATAGTGTCTACAATTTTCAATTGTTGACTGAAATTATCGACGGCATAATCAAAACTACAGAAAATTATTGTGAGATTTTCTGAATGCATTAAGGAATGTGAACCAGTTTCCCTGTAGAACAGAATTCTGGGTGCTTAAAAGACTCATCATACCGTTGTTAGAGGTGAGTTGAAGAATTTCAGGGGCAAATGGGACTCGACATACGGATGGTAGGCCTGGGCGATGTATCGATACATCGTGGTAAACCAGTGTGAGATCGACATCTTCACACTGGTTTCGCGATTTTGACGATGACGATGTATCGGTTTTTCCCGATGTCGATTTTTTCAAAGCGCATGCACGATATCGCGGTTTTTCCCGATGTCAAGCAGCCAATCCCAGAGCACAAATATCACGATTTCGATGTTTTCAAAGCGCATGCGTGATATCGCGCAGCCAATCCCAGAGCACAAATATCACGGTTTTACGGAATCGCGATGTCTCCTGTTGCTCAGCGCCAACCATTTCGATGTTTTCTTAGAGGAATCAAATGCCCCTTTATTTCTATTTTTATGCTTAAGTTTTTTCCTTCTAAATAAGCTATTTTTTAATCTACTTGAGCATATATGGTGTGTGGAACAAACATACTAGGCCAATCGGGGTGAGTGTGAGATCGTCATCGCCACATCGGTTTCGCGATTATCACGCTGGCGATGTATCGGATCGTCATCGCCATACCGGTTTCGTGATTTTCAAGCTGCCGATGCATCGCGATATTCCCCGATATCACGCAGCCATCCCTTAGCACAGATATGACGGTGTCACGATGTTGTAGTTCAGCGGTAATAATTTCGATGTTTTCTTAGTTCATGCGTGATTTCTCTGGTTTAAATAATGCCCTTTCCTGTTTTTGTTTTTTTTAGCATCATTTGGGGAAATTTGGGTTTTGGTTTAGACTGACAAAACGATTCCGATATTCCTTTATGCGCATGTGCGATTTTCTACCAGGCCTGCTAATGAGAATCTTTTGTGATTTCTGCACTGTTGTTTTTCGAGAATATTCTGGCAGGTGGCACACATATAAAGATTGAAAATTAAAGTTTCAAACAGCGGGGGAGCTAATTCTACCCTACCAGGATTCATACAGAATTTTGAATACAAAAATTAGGAGTATTGAAGAAGTTCTTTCGAAAATTTTAAGGAGTCATAGAGGGTTTATACACACATTTTCAAGCTTGAAAATAAAAATATAAAAGAACTTGGTTCCACTTTATACTATATTACTAATAACTCAATTCAAAATATAATATATATATATATATATATATATAGCTTTTACTATGTATAAAATGCATGGTTAACATCGCGGTATCGTGATGTTAGAATGCCGATGTATCGTGATGTGAAAATCTGAACATCGCCTAGGTCTAACGGATGAACCTAAAAAAAGGGAGGACGTGATGGGAGTCTTTCAGGCATCATGTCCATAGGACTGAATTGTTGCTTTTGATACAAAATATGAATATTTGTATAGATCTAATCGGAATGAGAAATATGATGCAATGCACATCATGGAAGCATGATCTTTGGTATATGGAAGAACTAGTAGCTATCTTAAAGCTTTTGATTACAAAAATCTTATTCAAATACCAAAAAGTTATTTACATTGTTTTGACTTCATTTATACCTTTAAGTTGTTTATTCAAATCAGTCTCATGCATTGGATAATAATTCATTCTTTCTGCTTTATTCCCAGGAGTTCAAATATGAATATGAATTGCAGATGGAAGAATCCTATCGCAGCAGCTTGTTCAAGTCCTTTAAGAAAACCATTGATGATAGGTTCTTCCCGTTTATCATAGTCGATGCAGTGCATGAGAAATCAAAGCAGTATGAGCAATACTGGAGTTATGCCAAACAAAGAGGCTTTCAGGTATGCTTTTTCATTGATTGAATGGGTGTACCGCTTTAGTTGGTTTGAAAGAAAATCATAAATATTCACTGCATGGTTTTTCATTAAACAGAAAATTACCTTTTAAGTTTCTTATCTCACAATGGAAAAAGGTACAAACGACCTGGCTTGTGAAGCAATTAAATGATAAGACAGCGTTAGCGACCACAGAGTGCCTAAGGGCAAAGGAGAGTGGTGATTGTCTGCAATACCAAAAGGGATGAAACAGGGGAGCCTTTTCATTCCAAATTTCATCTTGAAATGTCCTCCCAAAAGTTGCAATCCTTTCATCTTTTTCAACTCTGGGTGAAAACAAAATTGGAGTTGCATTCTCGCCACCCCGACACGAGATCTTACCGATAAAATTAGTGCTGTTTCTCTGAATGTCTTTGATGTTTGGAGAGGGACACGTTTGCAACTATGGTGTAAACGCACCTTAGGAATGTCTGAATGTTCAGTCATATTTGCTTGTATTAATTAGAAATGCATTTAATTGCACACAATCGTTTACTTTCATTCCATTTAATTTTATGCGGAATGAAAAGAGTAGACATTATTCAGTTTTGCTTTGCATACTAATTATTGTGTAATTCTAGCTAATTTTCCTAATCAGTGAAATTTTATTGAAAAGTGTCCATAGTCTTATGCACTTTGGAAAGAGGTTCCTTCAGAAAATAGCACTGCTTCTTTCTGCAAAACCTTAATATATAACAAAAATGACACTTTTTAGTTATGAAAAGGAATGTAAAGATTGTATTGCAAAAGTTTTCAAAGTGAATTTTTGTAAGAAAGTGTTTTGTAATGAATTCACATCAACCCCCATTTGTAGGTGTATATTGCTGAAATGGATTGCACTGATCCTTCTACATGTCATTCAAGGAATATTCACAATAGGTCTTGTGAGGCAATTTCAAAAGTAAGTGTTCAGAACATTAATCATATCATTTTAATAGAATATTTTGATACCAAGTGAGAAATATCATCCCCTATTTTTTATTTTAAATACTAGGGGGCTCCGCCCCCTGCTCGCTTGCGGTCGCCAAGATTTTGTATGAAACAGCTTCTTTATGATGATTCTTGTAGTATTGGGGTTTCCACAGGCCCTTTATAAAAGGCTTTAATATCTGACAAAAGTCCAGAAAAGGTTTTTAAAAGCCTTTACTTTTGCAAAAATGCTGCATGTTTTATTTCACTGGCATTCAAAAACAAAGATCAATGATACAAGTCCTAGATTAAATCTCATCAAACACTAAGGGTTTAATGTATATAAATTAGCTAAAAATGGGTGTTCTTAAAAGTGGGTCTGCGTGAAATGTTACCTTTAAAAATGAAACATAGTTTTAAGGTAAAAGGTTCTCTTTTGCTTGAAGAGTTGGAACCCGGAACTAAATTGGTAATGTAAAAGGGACAATATTGCCATTTTTGAAAATAAGTTACAAAGTTAAGAGATTTTTCTATAAAGATTTTCTTTAAATTTTAACAACATTTAACTTTTTAATTTTAAAGGTAATTTTAGATCATAGGCATATACCCATAGTAATTATACTGTACTTCTGGTGATAATAATTGAAAATGAAAGTAGGCTTCATTTGTATACAATTCACACTTTTCGTGACTGAATATTCGTTTTTTTAACATTCAGAAGTAAGTGTTTTCAAAGTAAGTGTTGAGAACATTAATCATATCATTTTAATACCAAGTGAGAAATATCATCCCCTATTTATTATTTTAAATACTAGGCAACGTCTACTTTTGCAACGTTCAGATTTCATTAAATCTCATTTCAAATTTAGAAATGTTGTCATCACAAAATAAGATTACTTAACCCTTGAAATTTAAAAAAAAGTGAAATTAGATAGCATAAAATAAAAATGTAATTATATTCACCTTTCAAAACATAGTTATCATTTTGCTTACTACTATGGTGAAAGGTCACTGCTGAGAAAGATTTTTGTACCACTTTGGCAAAAAATCAGCAGACTCTGATTATAGTAGTTTATTTGAAAAACCAATTAACTTTTTGTATGTTAAATATAAAAAATTATTTCTGCACGAACATTCTTAAGTAAATGTATTAAAAACCAGCAATCACACAAATTGGGACTTTGAAAGCAAAACGTCATGTCAAACATTTTGTGCTCATATATTTACTTACTTTTCCAGATTTCCGAAGCATGGGAACCCAAACCTCGCCATTTCATGAGTATTGATATTCGTTCCCTCCTGCAGGATGTTGCCATCACAGAGGTGAGTATTTGCACTTAAGAGAAATGAAAATTCAGTTACTCCTCGTTATATAACGCTTTATGTGGACAAGAAAAACATGCATAATTTATGGCTTTTAATTTCTATTAATAAATTAAAAGGTCATCAAAATTTCCTTGGTCCTTTCAGTGACGACTTTCCAAGGTTTTACTGTATTTAGTTTCATCTGCATTTTACAATTAAGGTCAATATTACATGTCCAGATGACATAATATTTATAAGTTAATTGTAAATGAGTGTTTTTAAAACTGGGTCCACAAGATACAAACAGCACTCAAGAAAGTTCCGTCACTTGTGCACTCACAGGATCATCTATTGCAAACCATGTAAAAATAAATTTTAAAGGATCTAATTTTTTTTTTTCCTAATTAGGTTTTAGCATACTTGATAAATTTTTGTTTGGGTATTAAGGTCCTATATCCTTTAGGTTGAAATGGAAGTGGAGCTGAAAAAAGAAACTGAGGAAGATGCAGAAGAAGATTCTTTCAGCAATGGTGAAGAAGATTCTGGTTCATTTTCGGCAAGTTCCCTTTCTATTATTGGCATTACTTTAAAATCCTGAAGATAACTGATTTAGATGTGGACATTAGCAACTGTTATATGACATCTCTTGATTTAAAAAATATATTAGGTTTTAGCTTTAGCTATGGTAACAATCATTGCAATTTATTTTTAAAAGATAACATGACAGTCAGCTTCTAGCTATAGATATTTAAATTCATGTGTTATGCAAATAATAATTTCAATTATTTTGAAAAGAAAATATTGTAGAGTGAAGTATGGTAACCGTGCAGTTATTGTCTATATGTAAACATTTAAAGTGGAACTAGGCATGTTTTATGCTGCAGGTTGTTCTCTAACTGTATGAGATTATTTATTTTGATTCAGGAATCCCTGAAAATCCCTTCACACCTATATCACTGATTTGGTCAAATGTCATTGATTTTGGTTTTACAGGGTGTCTACTGGTCCCGAATGTTCAGGAAAAGTCCCTAAAACATAAATTTTGTCCCGAAAATGTATTAAATTTTTTTAAGGCAAAAACAAAATGTTGTGCAGTTGAACTTAAACAAATGAAAAAAAGAAAATTGCAAATAAATTTCAAACTGCAAATGATGAAATTGGACAAAAAGGACAAAGAAATTATGCAAACTGAAATGAAAATTGTGTAACTCCCCCAATCCAACCACATTCAGAGACAGTTTTTTTTTTTTTTTTTTTTTTTTGTATTTGTTTAATGTTTATCTGCTTTGACATGATTTATGGTTTGTCTTTACTTATAAAATTTTATTTAGAAAACAGCTTATATATTAAAGCTGAAATTTGATACTAGAGTCATCTTTTCTCGAGATTAGACTGTAAGCAATAAAAAAGTGTGATTTTAAAGTATAATTGAATCTATCTGACCCACATATTCATGTAAATGAGATCATGCATTTACTTTAGAAAGTCCCTAAAAGTCCCTAAATGGACCAACAGAAATTTAGTAGACACCCTGTTTCAGTGATTGTATAAAAAAAAACATGAATACTGAGAGAACTTCTGATACCTAATGAAGTCAAAGAATGTACTTCACATTTGCACTGTAAAAAGGCCAAATCACTTCGTTATTTCCATGAAGTAACAATTGGGTGTGCAAAGTGGACAAGAATAGGAAAATATTTTGCTTTGAAAATACAACCTCTATTTACAAATTTTAAATGTTATTACAACTATAGGTAATGTACTTCAATGGTATTGTCAGCTCAAAGTAGAAAATTATAAACTGATACTTTCCAGACATTAAATGCTTATAACTTTTATTTAAATGTACAGTAGAAAATTTTTTTAATTTAAGGAGTTTCTGCTCTAAACCGACAATGAGTAATTTGTAGTGAAACCTGCTGCATTTACAATTTTTTTAAATTGGTAAACTGTGCTATCTTGAAAACTGGTTTTGCATTATTATTTTTTATCTCTCTACTCATATATTGAAGAGTAAGGTCGATGATTTTTAGCAAATACTCCCAGGAAATGTAAAAGGTTTTTAATGCATAATGTTCCGCCTATTTTTAAAGTTTAAAACAAATCTTTTCGTCATTTTTACTAAAACTGCAATGGTGCAAACGGAAAGAGGAATTTGTACAAAGTTATTTACTAACTAGTATTCTAGTTTACTTCTATATTTTATTTCACCTTGTTAGTTATAAAAATTAACAGCTATTTTAAATAACTGACTAATAAGGTTTATTCCTGCAGGTACATGTTCCAAGCCGTTGGGAAAAGCTTGAAGCGACTGAAGAAAAACTTGGTATGTTTTAATTGCTATATTTCTTTCTTTATTATGAATATTTTCCTGTAAACTGTTTACCTATAAAATTTGTATAGCTGAATTATTAAATTTTTGGTAGCATATTTTCCAGTGGCTTGACATTTAATTTACAAACTATTCATATGATAAAAGTGGTGTCCTTGAGTTGTCCTTGTTTTGCTGAGTAAAATATTTGGCAGTCTTACCCTTTAAATTTTTCCTGCCATGCCAAAAAATGACTGATCAAATTCGGGCACATTTGGCAATATTTAAAGGTAGCTCAATGAGGCATTTGTTTCTTACATTGCTTGCGTTTCACCACTATCTGTCTAAATGTATTAATTTCCAATTCTTCTTATTTTGGGCTTTCTAAATACATTCCCCAGGCAGCGGATAGGGGAATGCCTCCATTGGGTGGTAGGAGTGAAATAAAATAGCTCCCGCGGACCAACAGGCAGAAGTCCAACCTTTCCGGAGGTAATGGCACCCCTCTTCTATGAATAGTGCAATATTTAGAGGCGGCGCAGGCATCTCCATCACTTACCCCTCAGGAAATAACGTCAAACTCAAAATACCCACTGGCCAAATTGCTTCAAACTTCACTAGCGAATTAATCGCTATTAAAGAGGCTCTTACCCATTGTCGCTCTCATTATCTAAATGACTCAATTAAAGAAATTGTAATCTTCTCAGGCTCAAAATCAGCACTCGAAGCCATACATAATGGTAAAACAACAATAACACAAGAAATTAATACTCTTCTCCATTTACTAAATATACCTTGCACTCTCCAGTGGATCCCAGCTTATGTTGGAATTGAGAGGAACGAATGTGCAGATGCCCTTGCAAAGGAAGCACGCGACAAAGATCAACCTCGAGTAGTCACCTGTGCAGATGCAAATGCCGTCGCCAGGCAAAGGATCTACAACCAGCATTTTAGCAAGGCAACAATCACCGATTTAAACTGCCCAAGAAACCTCTCCTCTACAATAGCTAGGCTACGTACTGGGCATTTCAAAGGCATGAAGATTTCAAGAACTAATATAAAATCCTATCCCATCTGCAGGTACTGTCCCCAATCGCAACTAACTCCAGATCATGTTTTCGACTGCCAAGCCATTATTGGTTCCCACTTTCAACTTGGAGCACCCCCCCCAATCGAAATCCTCCATAGCCTTCGAGCTCCAGAACTTGCAGATCTTGTCACCAAGGCTTTTGGAGGACTCTAAACTTTTGCACTAGTACTGTATGCATAGACACGACAACAACAACCGAAAAAGCCCCTAGTTTACCATAAAGTTTTTGCCTGTAGAAACTGACCTCATACCATTCATTCACCTAAATTAAAATGAAAGTAATATATCTGCCCGAGTTCCCCATCCTCACTCAAAATAAACTAGCCCTATTTCTATTGTTACTAGCACCTCTAAGACTTTGTAATGGGAGCTGTTCTAGTGGTTAGATATGCCGTATTTGTCAGGTATAATCTTTGCTCTGCATGTTCATTGTTCACTTTTGCACAAAATATAGTGCACAATATTGCACAGTAATTTCTCCTCCTCTTGGATAATAAGACAGTCTAGAAAGTTCATGTGGAAACTTACTGGCATGATAATTTGGATGGATTAGTGCAAGTAAATCATGTATTTATCATAATTTTAATGTGTTTAGACCAGTTGGATGGCCTGAGAGTGAGCAAGAAGAAGCACTCCTCCATGGAAGACTACCTACAGCTTCCGGATGACTATGAGGAGAGAAAGTGTGAACCAGGCAAAAAGAGAGTGAGTACTTCACTTCTAATTTCTACACCCATGCAAATTTGTTGTTTTAGGGTAGCTGGGTTAATGATTAAATTGCTAATATGTGCTATTTATTATCAATATCTAACAGTTTGATTATCAATTAGTGAATGATTAATGCTTATTAACTGCTAGAAATTACATTAAAGGGTTATTTTAATAGTTATCATGTTTAATAAACTATTAAGTGACTTGAAAATTTTGTAATTTCAGTATCAGTTACTGTTATTTTACAACAATATTTTTTCTACTACTACCCGAAAACTGCCCATGGCTGCATAGTTTATTGAAAAGTTTTTTGAGGTACTCTATGGGATTAACACTTTTATTGTATAATTTTTATAAAATTTATTTTTGGTTACAAATCACTAGAATCACCTTTGAAGCAATAAATTGCAATCAGTTGTATTTGCAACACTTTTTGATAATTTAGTACATCTTAATTTTTAAAAATCTTTCTACAACTATTTTTGCCTCCTTTTTCCATCTTTTAACTAAAATTTAGACAGGAAAGATATACTTTTTATGATTCTTTTATATAGTAAATATGGCATTTGTCAATGATTGCTGTATTGGTTAAGCTAATATACATCTTTTATGAATATCAAATTTGTATTACATGTCATAGAAAAGGCCTATAAAAAATTATATAAAGTAAAGGAACAGTCTGTACATAATATCAGTGATCAGTAAAATCAAATACAGAAAATTTTGTGAACTGTGCTTGGGTAAATATCAGTAGACTTGAAGAATGGGTCATGAAAGAAAAAGTCATGTTTCAAACTAAACTTTGGCACTAAAATGCTGCATTTTCTTGACTTGGAATTTCCACTTAAAGTCAGAAGTCACTAACAGGGGTAAAAATCTTCCGCGTTTACGCGGATTTCCGCTTTTTTTTTTTTTTGAGAATTTCTGCTTTTTTTTCCACCTTTTGAGAATTTCCGGGGGTTTTTTCTTCCGAAAATTTCCGCTTTTTTCTTTGAATTAAATTATGTCATGGAATTACAGCCAAAGAATAAATGTTAAAAAAAAAAAGTGTGTCCTTACTTCAGGTAGTAGATTCTTCCGACTTTTCGTAAATTTTGAAAAAATGACCGATTTGTATCGTTTTTTACAAAAAAAATCATATTTTTGCCCTTATCAGCTTTTTTTACGTTTATAGAAGACAAATAAGTCTTGCTAATTCCTTTTTGAAAAGAATCCTTTGTGAGAAGCTTATTAGTGTAATGGTAAACCTGGAGAACTTGGATTTTGAACTAGTTAGCATACGTTGTTGCATATTTCGTAGGTAAAGCTACGGTTTCCTAAAAAAGCGGAGCTGTTATCTAAAGGCCGTGAAACGTCATGATGCGGCGGAAAAGGTATAAATGAAATATTTTAAGTTGATCAGCTTTTAATGTGATTTTTCATTCAACTAGAAAATAAGATGCTTTGTTATTTCGTCTTTCATGGCAACCTCGGCAAGCGGAAAGTTTAAATTTTCATTTTGAATATTTTAGAAATTACTTTCAAAATCCGTTAAAACTTCTTTCTTTGGCGACTTTAGAAGTACGCCAAGGCGGTGGCCATCGTTTTAAACATAGACTGCAACTATTTTCAAAATGATGCTTCTTTTAAGGGCAATATTTATGATTGTTTTAATAAGTTAAATTGTTTCTTGGACAGGGTTCCCACGGTCCTTGAAAAGTCCTTGAATTTTGTTTTCCTAACTAGGGGCCCTTGAAAGTCCTTGAAAATTACGAAACTTGGTAAAAAGTCCTTGAAAGTACTTGATTTTTTTGACTAGTACATAATTGCGTTGGAACTTGTGTCCAAACTAGTTTCCTTCACGGCTGGTGCGCAATTTTAGCATCATTCTGAAGTGTTATGTGTTTTGACACCACGTTTTATATATATGAACAACCATAATGGGTGATGTATACATGAACCACATGATATGTATATATGAACACACAAGGTCATACACCATGTTTCATTGATGCGTCGTCCCATCGCTTTTTTGCATAAACTATACAAACATGAAAGAGTTCCGCCTCTTTGAACATTTCTTAAAATTGTCTCGGGGATTGATGAAGAAATACAAAGAAAATATTAAGGTTTTTTGCAGGGGGTCACTGTTTTTTTTTTCTTTCATTTTTATATTATTAAAGAAATTGTACAATTGACGTTGTACGTTCAAGAATGAAAACTTAACAGTTTAGGATACTGAATTATCCGTTTTTGTAAAACGAAGAAGTTTCTTCAAGCACGCTCACAATTCGGGCTTTGCATAAAATTTGGACTACCTGAGGTATCAATCTGGTGTAAAATTTTCCGCAGATTTCAAATCCGTTAAAATGTTTGCTCTATTTTTAACGATTGCGAAGATAGGAAACCTCTGAAAGACATTTTTTGTGTTCGTAATGAATATCTTTGTCAAATGTGGCCGAATTCGTATTGCGAAAATATAAAAATTATTTATTTACAGAAAAGCACATTTAAGGTATCCTTGTAAAATTTTCTACAGATTTCAAATGCGTTGAAATTTTTACTATCTTTAATGATCGTGAAGATAGAAACTTGGACCAGAGAACAAAAAATCCGTAACACCGCAGTCAAAACTTTGGATTTGTTTTGTTTCTCAAACAAAATAAACCACGACAGCCATCTTCTGTAGTGGCCGTGGACGAGAGCAAAACGAAAACGGAGATTGTGTCGATCGAACCATGTGTCAAGCTCCCATACTCTTCCTCGTGCCACCAAAGAATTTATCGTACGATATTTTACCGCACGACCAAAATTGATATGTGTGCAAATAGCCTGATAGTTAGCATTGAGACGAAAAGCCTACTTTGCAAAAAAAATTCACAGGTTCTGTGATTTAAGAAAATCCAAGTTATAACCAAAATTGATGACAACCTTTCCTCTTTTCTTTGACTGTCAGAAGTTTAAAAAAGAGTAAAAAAAAATTGGTGGTTTTTTTTTAAATATATTTTTCACATTTTTCTGTTTAATTGACAACTTTTGCACATGCTTTGTTTTAGGTCGCTATAAAAAATTTTAGGTCCTTGAAAAAAATATTTTTGGTTTTGAAAAGTCCTTAAAAGTCCTTGAATTTTTTTTGGACAAAGGCGTGGGAACCATGTTGGATAATAAGAGTTATTAATTTTATTTGATTCAAATAGAAAATAAGAATATTTACGGAAAAATATAGAGATTTAGAAAAAAAAGTTTTTTTATATTCGAAAATAGGTTGTAAATTTAAACTGAACTAAGGAATATTTTTCCTACCACATGGTTTCAGCTTCAGTCTACGTTTATAGCTGTGCCAACAACCTGCCCTTGGCGCACTTAGGCCTGGTGCACAAATCCGGTTTTTCAACGTGCGGCGCCGCTGCCGCAACGCAAGTGCGGTCGGAGATACATTAAATCCAATGCAGCAGTGCGTACATGCCTCCAGCGCCGCTGGGGCGACAAACGTCCAACTTGCGTGCAATTTGTACCGCAGTTCCCCGCGGCGCCGTTCGGAAGTATTTTGTTTTCCTAAACAAATAGATTATAAATAATAATTGAATGGCTGTATCCAGTAACGTCTATTTTGTTTCAAAATATACTTTTTTTTATGCCAAGTAAGTGAAATAAACATGTTTTCTTCAATAGAATATTTATCGCAAATGGCGCAAAATGAGTTTGTGTCATTTCACAATTATGTGTGCATAGTTGGGCTTCGGTGGCGCAGCACGTTGAAAAACCGGATGTGTACCGGGCCTTAAGTCGCCAAGGAAAGAATTATTTTGAATGAACCAATGAAATCAAACGACAGTTTAACGGAATTTGAAAGATTTTTCTGGAATATTCGAAATGAAATTTTAAAAATTTTCCACTTGACCTGGTTGTATTAAAATCCGCAATAAAACCGTTATACATATGGGTTACCTTAACCTGTAATTCCTCGCTACTAGAAGTGCGCCAAAAAGCGCCAAGTCCGTTGCCATTTCTATAAACCAAGACTGAAGCTGTACCATTTTTATTTTTGGTGTCTAATTATTTTTTTAATATAAAATTTATGCTATTTGATAAAAATAGTATGTATTTGATTTATTCTTTTGTAACAGCATTTTGATTTCCTGTTAATTTCATTTCTGGTATCAAGGTTTTTGAAAAATTGCAACTCTTAAGAAAATCTTACCATTGATGAGGTGTTCAAAAATATTCATAAAAATAACATTTTCAACTTCATCCAACTTATTTATACTGTTTATAGTTGCCTAGATATTTTTTCTCTTACAAAATTTGAGTTTGCACGTAAGGTGCCCACTCCTACTTTTCCAAAGACAAATTTCATTGTTTATAGGGTTTTTACTAGACTAAAAATTTGCCTACCCCCTCAGAAAAAAATTTCTGGCTGCACCACTGTTCTGTACACACATTAGTACACAAATATAGTAATCTTATTCAGCTATTTTTGTACTTCAAAATAACGCTGCATATATTTTCCTCTTTTTTACATTTTGACT